>JBCFYV010000935.1:21534453-22194453 GCA_039000515.1 Timema cristinae
CGTTCGGGTTATAATAGGCCATCATAAAATAAGACATCTTGTTAATCACAACAAACACTTTTAATATATAAATTTTAAACAAAATTGTTCTTATAATTTGTTTAAATAAGTTATTTGTAGTCATCCACACTAAATATGTATACTTATTTATCATGAAAAACTACTCCATGATACGCATTTGGAACTCAATTTTCAAAGCCAATTTCGAAATTTTCTGATTTTTTTATAAACTGTAGTAAACAAAGCACCCGTAAATTAATTTGTATTAAAATATGCCTGCGTTATTAATGATTATGTAAAATAAGCCCCCTGATACACATTTTGAACAGAATCAACAGCAATATAAAAATCAATAAAAAATCAGGTCAGTTAACTAAGCTATAATTTTTTATATATTTTTGCAAAAACAAATATATATCTTTTATACGATTATTTATGTTGTCAACATCCCTTTTTCTCAATTAATACAAAGGTTACAGCAATGAATAAGGTATCAGTAGATAGTATTTTTTACCGACTTCTGACATAGCATACTAAGTTTAGGTTAAAATACATTGTTTAGTTAAAATTTAAGTTAAAAGAAAAATCTAACAATATTTGTGTATCAATTACCAAAAATAACAAACAAATAATTCAAGATGATTGCATTCTGACATTAAATATTGTATACAAAGAGGTATTGTAAATTATAAACTATTTGCTATTTTATGTATTCACTTCACTGAGTATTTAATTTCAACATACCAACAAAAGTCTAAATTTTTTTTGGAGGGAGGGGGGTGAATGTGCGAAAGTTTCGCAAGGGTTTACTGGTAGTTATTTATAGCTATATATCGCTAGAGTAAGTTTTCAAAATATTCAAATTTAAAAAAAGTCATTAGTAAACACGTCTTAAGCGATTTTATCCCCAAAAATAATAATACACTTTATTTGTCATGTCAAAAAATCACCAGATACACATTTTAAACTAAATCGTAAAAGCAATTTTTTTTTTAAATTTGAAAATAAAAATAAATCACTCATTAGCAAGCTTCCCTTAATTTTAGCGATAGGGTCGGTTTGAATGGTTCTATAGCAGAGTTGGGCAACATATCACAGGTGTGGCGAATGAGAAGTGAAACTCGCCACAATGTTTAAAATAACATACCAGTACATTGTTTGAAAAAGTTTATTCTAAAAGTGTACACTTTGACTACTCAGTTCAACTGTCTCAGACGTAGATTATGAAACTGTTCGAATTGAAAATGTAAGACAATTTAAAGTGAAATTTGATAATATCTTTGTCTGACAAATTTCTTAAACATCTGCTGAATTTCTGAAGTGTGTTGTGTGTGTGTGTGTGTGTGTGCGCGCGTGTGTGCGTGTCAGATGGAAAGATAGGGAGGGGTCTGTTTGCGTGGTAAACCACATGGTCAATAACTTGTGAGTAAATAGACGTCTGAATATCTTAAATTATTTCTAAATTGTCATTTTTATAATTTCCCGCTATCGATCTGATATTTTGACTGTTTCCCGTTCAATTAGCGTCCCTTGGTAAAAATGTAATTCCCGTCCATCCCAAGTTTAGTATGAAAGTGAAAGCCGAGATTAAACCGAATGTTGTGGTAGGGGGGAGGGGGGGTTATTGGACGGCAGTGCTACGTCAATGACACACTCAGAAAGTGGAATACTTCCAATGATATGCAGGAAATATCAAGCTACAACCAGCACACATCGCAAGGAAAATGTTTATTTTACTTTGAGAGCTGGCAAACTCAAATTCATCACTTGTGATTGGCGATCATATCCAAGGGGTCAATATCGCAATAGACTGGGTAGGGTTTACTGAGGGTGGTTTTTTCATTCTACATCAATACAGCGCTTGTCGTGTTTGGCTCGACTGCTGAGGACGGGGAGATCGAGGTTCGAATCTCGGTCGGGTGAACTGGGGGTGGTTTTTTCATTCTACATCAATATAAACGCAGGTGCACTTACTCTAAGCTAAGACTTACGTATCCCTAACACATAAGCTTAGTTAGTAGACATGTGTATAATCCAAAAGGGTAGTAGAGTGTAAGAATTGTAGAGAAGTAGGTTATAATATAACTTATACTCCGTTTACCTTGAAAGGTAGTAGTCATTCCTTGACAGATTACATTATGGTCCTATCTTAAAAGCTAAGCCATAGTGGAAACGTGAAAAGTTAGAACTACCTTTCAGGATAAATGTAATGTACTTGACCAGAGTATTTAAAATACAGCCGAATGCCAGTGTAAAGCAACTCAGAGCGTTCATGATATATCGCTCAAAGTAACTTGGGGGAGTGGCAGGGGGATATCAAGTGGAGTATTATCAGACATAATACAAGTGGTTCCGAGTTCACTATAATCAAGAGGTATCAGGTACTGGTACACCAAATATGCTCCCTTTGCTGACAAGTCACCACCCTATGGAGGGTTGACGGTGATACGGGCAAAGAGCACCCTAACTGACGACTCACGGGTCTTGATAGCCAGCCCCTCCTCTCAAACTAATCCACCCAGCCCTCGTAAATCTTGGGGACTTTTCCCTCCACGACACTCAACCAAATTTTTACTCTTTTACGAGCATGGGAGAGAATTGAAGTGTGTGGTAAAGGTTGTGGGGGTTGACCTAGCATATGGAAATACACCACGCCTCGAAACAGATAAATTTTCCCCGACTGGGCAAGAGAAACAGCCGTAACTACAATTCCTATCATGTGCAGTTCCGTGGAAAAGTGTCTTCCAATTTGCAGTTTAGATAAATATTTAATGGGTGACCTTGTGGTCTAGGGGTAAGGTGTCAGACTTCTATGCTGGCGGCCGGGTTCAATCTTCGGTCCCGGCACTGATTTATTTGATTACCAAACCCTCCCTTCACCCCTGACAAGACATCTTGTGAATGTGGGGAATGCCAGGCCTCCACCGTGGTTCGGATTCCACGTTAAACTGTAGGTCCTTCATTTCATCTCACAATCACCCTACCATTACACATTAGTGTAAGTGCGTATAACCCGAATGGGTAGTAAGACGCGGTACTAATAATAATAATAATAATAATAATAAATATTTAATATTTAAAATGATTTAATTTGGTGGGTTTAACGTGAAATTTCTGGATATACACGACTTACACACCTAACTTAACTCTAGAACAGACACAAAAACCCGTCTCACAACCATTAATTCATCATTGTGAAAGAAACAGCACCAATTTTATCCATAATACATTTTCCATCCCTACCAAGAATTGAACCCTTAGGTCAGGAGGCCGACGCCTACCAACTGAAATAAGTTTTCGGACCTCAGCGAAATAAGTAATTATATTTTATACCGGAGTTTTAGTTGAAAGTTATGAGCTGCTTTTATGTTTAGAAAGTGCACGTTAAACTCCCCAATAAAAATATCACCTATATTGAATGTAGTAATAAAATAGCAAAGAGAAAAAAAGAGAAAAGATAGGCACTAGCTCTTCTCTACCAAACGTAATAATTTCAAAAACAGGTTCATAAACTCTGCCCTATATAATATACTCGACTAGAGTAACTTGGAGATGCGGTGGTTTATATTTCAGACCGAACACACCTCAATTGACAACGGGACTATTGTAGCAAAGATTTTATGATTTCTTGTTTATTTTAAAACAAACTCTCATAAAACTGAAATCAATATTGACTTAGTTTTTTTAGGGAAGTCAGACTAGGTTTTAAGAAAGAGGGGCGTAAAGTGGCTGTGTGGGACATTGGAGGATATAAGGCAGGGGGCAACTACTTGGATATGAAGTCATGTGCTTCAAACAAAACTCGAGCCTTGATAAGAAAAAACAAGAAAAGCATAAAATATTTATCAATTTGATTGGTTATGGTGGTACCATTTTGTCTGGTAAAATGTAATTGGTTTGATTACTAGAAAATACAAACACCTTTCCAAAAGTCCTATTTAGATATGAGGAAGCTTTTTTGACAGCTATAAGAAATACAAAAACATTTGTTTTATGTATATGATATAAAAAAGCATGTGACCTTCAACAGTCACTTTTCATTTATAGATAATAATATAAATACAAATGAAATAATACTTGCAACAAAGTATGATGATATTAATCTTGACCGCAAAAAAAAAAGTTTGCGGTTTATAAAAAAAAATCTTCCTATGAGAATCTCATTCTATACTAGTTTTTTTCCTACACATAGTAATGTATTGTGACACATGTTTTTTGAAGCATCAAATTAAATTCCTCTTATCTGTGGACAGCACAGAAGTAATGGTCTCATCACGGTGAAAAAAGGAGGGATAGTTTGCATTTGAAGGATGGTATGGTACACAGAGCATGTAGTTCATTGTCTTGCACGGTCTGGGGAATACAGCCCCGCCGTCTGTCCAACTCTCCTCCATTTATCTATCTATTTCTCTCCTTCATCCTCTCTCTTTCACAAACACAGTGGTCTGGAAGCACAAATTACATTATTCACGAAAATAAGAACTACCACGCATTTACATGTTTTTTGATTTCAATATTGGTGACCTGGTGGTCTAGGGGTAAGGTGTCAGACGTCTGTGCTGGCGGCCGGGGTTCAATCCTCGGTCCCGGCAAAGATTTATCTGATTACCAAACCCTTCCTTCACCTCTGACAAGACATCTTGTGAATGTGGGGAATGCCATGCCTCCACCGTGGTTCGGATTCCACGTTAAACTGTAGGTCCTTCATTTCATCTCACAATCACCCTAACATTACACATTAGCTTAAGTGCGTATAACCCGAATGGGTAGTAAGACGCGGTGCTAATAATAATAATAATAATAATAATAATAATAATAATAATAATAATAATAATAATATTTCATTATTAAAGCTATCAGTGACCAACTATATAGATAAGAGGAACAAGCAGAGGAAAGTGAAATTTAAGAAACTACAATAATGTTCGTCTGGTGACACGATAGTAAACGACATTTGATTCTGGTGATTGAGAGAGGTTGGGGGGGGGGGGGGGGGGGGGGGGGGGGGGAAGGCACCAGGGCTCTCGGCAAGGGATAAAACGCAGCCCGCTATAACACGGTTTATCTTTGACTGTATTTTATTAATTTAAACAGCTCATTTGTATATATGAATAAGATTTTAGAAGTGTTTTAATCGTGTATAAGGAAGGTTTAAATAGAACGTCACTAAGGAAAAAACAATGAAAAATGCTCAAGAATAATAAATAATAAAATAATTGATTTACTTTGGTATTTTTATTTACATATTTAATAAAAAAAACTATAAATATTCAAAATAACAAAATAAAGTGTTTTACTTTTGTGTTGATTTTTATATTTTATTTTTTTGTTTTGTTTTCATATGAACTTGTGATTGCTTAAATTGCCAAAAATATGTTTCTTCTCCTACTGTTGTCAAAAAGTGACCTGCGGCCAACTTCTGAAAGCCATCCTCTAGTCCTGAGGGGGGGGGGGGTAAGGGGTGGAGGATCTGTACACGGAAAGGGAGGGTTACCATGAACCGACAAGTGGGCACCCCCAGCTTAGAGTGGGCGTGCTCCTATGACATGACCCACCCCAAATCCACACATGTGCCGGCCACATTGCAAGCTCGACTTGTCAACTAACTGCACTGTTAACTAGTCCCAGTTTTTTTTTTTTTTTTTTTAAGAATGAGCCTGATGGATAGAAAAAGTTACCAACCTTCATCTCTCGTATTCAAATATGCATATTCATGTCATTTGATCTGCAGCTGTTATTATTATTATTATTATTATTATTATTATTATTATTATTACTGTGTCTTACTACCCGTTCGGGTTATACGCACTTACGCTAATGTGTAATGGTAGGGTGATTGTGAGATGAAATGGAGGACCTACAGTTTAACGTGGAATCCGAACCACGGTGGAGGTCTGGCATTCCCCACATTCACAAGATGTCTTGTCAGAGGTGAAGGAAGGGTTTGGTAATAAGATAAATCTGTGCCGGGACCGAGGATTGAACCCCGGCCGCCAGCACAGAAGTCTGACACCTTACCCCTAGACCACCAGGTCACCAATTGCAGCTGTTAGTGTTGATATATACTTTAAATACTTATAGAACAACACTAATAATAAAGTAAAAAAAAAATTAAAATGTTATCAATGTTGAATTTGTTTGTATTTTCCAAAGTTGCTCCAAGGGTTCATTCGTAAGAAAATCAAAGCAATAAATACCCGCGTGTGGAACAAACAACATTTAGCGACAGCTTCTTTATTTATTTTAAAGCCATTTATAAAATCTACATTTATTGTTTAATATTTAGCATTTTGTATATCTACTTGAAAATGTCAGATATCTGAGAACTAGCAGCAGCAACAAAAACAACAAAGCATTTACTTTTTATTAATCTAGAGAACGTCCCACAATGTTTACTGTTATGTCAACAAACATTTCAAACTAATTTATTAAATATTTACAAACAAAAGCCTTAAAATTTCAACAAGCGCTTTACAGTTGTAATTAGAACAATGACCATAACGCTAGTAGGTCTCCAACAAAGTATGCCAACAATTTAAGTCATCATGCGACTCTTCCGCTTACATTATTTTGTTTAAAATAAATGGGGGAGGGGGGTGAACCCCATATCTGGAATATTTTCTGAACCTATGCAAAAAGCCGAAGTGTGCGCCAGATCTTAAAATAAACTAAATGTTTCAAAGTGTGATTTAAAAATCTCTAGTCTATATTAATCTACAAACCTTTAACAACAATGGAAGTTAATAATGAAAACAAAATCCTGTCAAACGTAGCGCGATGAACGTTGTCCTGTGACTCCTTTTAGCATAATCTCCCACAAACATATCTCAAATTAAATTGATATTAAGGTTATAAAACACATGCTCCATAAACATCAGCTAATTAAAGTGTCGGTATCGGCCGAGTGTTTGAAACGGGTGTAACCCCCCCCCCCTTCTTTTTCCGGTAACAAACCCGCTAGTATCCGCCACAGGCAACGAACTAACGATTCCCACTCAAAACTGGGTAGCAGCTAGCACAAAAACCTCCCAGTTTGGTTTTATTATTATTATTATTATTATTATTATTATTATTATTATTATTATTATTATTAGCACCGCGTCTTACTACCCGTTCGGGTTATACACACTTACGCTAATGTGTAATGGTAGGGTGATTGTGAGATGAAATGAAGGACCTACAGTTTAACGTGGAATCCGAACCACGGTGGAGGCCTGGCATTCCCCACAGTTTGGTTTAGAGCAAGGGTGACGAAAGATCAGAAACATTTTCTATAATTCTCTCAATTCCTCCATAATCTTTTATTATAAGCAGTCAGAGCTATACTTATTTACACTCAAGGTCAAGTTAAGAGCAGGTACAATTTACATGAAAAGGGAGAGTGGAAAACCATACTGAAAAAGCATGTCAAACTTGATTCTGCGTGGTCCGTGGACCTTTCCATGGACCAAAATAAGTTGCAATGTGGCTCAATTCGTCTTTTTTACAAACGCTGTAGGAATACAACATTTGAGCTTATGAAATTTGCGCACCAATTAATATGAGCAATATTTGCCAGCACATGAGCGTGTTTTCGTGCATGGAAAGGAACAAACATCCGAGCAATCACATTTACTGATACTGTCATCTATTTTTAGTAAAACGTGAATTTAACAAGAAATCAAAAGCCGCTCACACATTTTTTTTTTTTCAAATATACAGTTTCAAATTTTCTGTAAAAAAAAAAAATAGGACCTGTCTTAGCATTTTAAGTAATTTTAATTCTTTTTTTGTTATAGTAAGGGTTTTAAAATTGAGATTTTTCCCTTTAAGATGGTTGACAACATTGAACCTTTTCAAATGCGGGCCCTTCATTATTTTCAATGTTCAATGTGACCAAACGAGTTTGAACCACATACAATTTAATTTACTACACCAATTGCCATCGGAAAAATCTCATAAAAGATGCAACATATATTTGCGCTCAGCATTGACAATATCTATAAAATAAATGGTACAAAACTCCACACTACTTTCTTGCTCTATTGTTTAAAAATGGAGATATTTACTCAAAACTCGTAATATAAGTAAAACGAAATAATATACACTAGAAAACCCAAGCACAAATTGCACTACAATTATATCAAACATTTTTTGGTTCCCCGTTTTAAATTTTATAATTTTATTTTTAAAGAATAAATATTCTCATTTGTATGGTTGGACCAATAAAAAAAGATCGATAATGGGTCAACACTTAGTATTAAAATATCGACTTCTGGTTAAAATTTTCGACATTTTATTAGGTGTTGCACTTGCACATCTTCAGGTCATGGTATTGTTATTAAATTCTTCATTTATAAATTTTGACTCATAAGAAATGTAAATATTAACTATTGAATCTAAAATGAAGGAGATAGATCATTGTTGTACAAACATTTCTCCTAAGAGGTTTAAAGAAAAATAACAAATGCTTTTTGAAAGACTTAGGCCTACCTATATTTAATTACTCTATGGCATTGAAAAATTATTGCGTTAAAACGTAAGTAGTATCTCTTTACAACTAAAGCTCACAAAATTGTATTGATATATTTCCAATATCTCAGTAACTGTTGGTTTTATAAAAATATATTCCGTATCAAGAATTTTTAATTTTAATAGTACTACAATTTTGCTATGATAAGAAATTTACTCTCTCAAATAGTTGTGGAGATACGGAAATTTCAGCTTCTGTAAGGTACCCTAAAAGTAATTTTCGTGGGTAAATGAAAATAGCCAATTTATTTATTAAACACCTAGACACGAATTTTAATCAAAATCGTTAGAGCCAGTTTTGAGAAAATAGCTTTTTTCTCTTTTAGCCCTTTATTAAACTACTCTTAATTTTAAGTTTAAACAGACAACAGACAGACGGCATTGCAAAGACCACTTTTTAGGGTTCAGGGGACATGAGACGTCGACATTCATCAACATTTCAGGTTAGATTTTTTCACGGTCGCGATACTTCTTTAGTGTTCGAAAAGTTAAAAAATATACATATTTGCATATATCTTGAAAGTTATTGGTTTTATAAAAATATGTTTTGAATAAAATATTTGTATTATAAAGGATCTACATATTTGTATATAAGTAATTTATTATCTCAAATTGTTTAGAAGATATGATAAGAAATGATAATTTACACATCAGACCGGAGACCTTAAAGTCATTTTACAAATATTGAGGATAACCATTTGTTTGGAATATTTATAAATGTTTGAAATAAATTTAATCAAAATCGTTGTAGCCGATTTTGAGAAAATCGACTTTTCTCTTTTTGCCCTTCAGCAAAACCCTTAATTCTAGGATTAGATATTCAATTCCAAAAACGCTAGGGCAACCTTATGAAAACCTAAATACAAAATTTTAGCCCAGTTTAGGCTCTAGTCAAGGTACAAAGACGGAAATTCAAAAACCACTTTTTTGGATTAGGGGGTCATTAAATGTTGAGAATCATCAAAATCGAGTTCGATTTTTTCTACGATCACAATACTTTCTCAACCTGTAAGAAAGCGAGAAAGTAAAAATGACAGCTCCATGACTTTACGTATGACTAAGCGAAAGTAGAGATAATTTTTATAGATGTTAGATAAGGTCCTTTTATTGAAAATTTAAATACTAATAATCAGATTGTACAATTAATAATAATTATAATAATTTAAGAATAGTTAAAATAAATAATAATTTTTATATCTTTTTACTAAAAACATAAATACTGTATGTTGTTACATTGTTTTCTTTTATTCCAAAATAATTCTAAAACAAGTTAAATTATGTGTAACATAGTAATTTTATCATACCTAATAAATACACCATTAATTCAAAGCAATATTTAATATTTTAAAATATGTGTTATTGTTTACAACATATAAGAATGCTAATTTCATGCTTGGTTGTAGTAATTATATATTGCACAGATACCACTGGTCATATTATTTGGGATAGTAACCCTCGTTTTTTCCAAGAAAAGTAGGCCGTCGTCCAGTAGTTACAATTTTCAAAATAGCTCTGCTCAGTTTATAATTAAAGAGAAAACCTATTTATTATCAAGTTAAACATATTCTTGATCAACTAAATAATATTTTAAAATAAGAGCATTTATAAAAGCAACAGTCGTTCGATTAATGATAATAGTTTTAAAGTATATAAGTTTTGTAAGATGCCTCAAGTTTATTTGCCTCTTATATCCTTTATCCTGAGGTAGCTTTGCTGAACAATGAAATAACAAACAATAAAATTAACTACCCTGTTGTTTCTGCGAGATCAGCCGAAGAATTCCAATTGTGTTCTTGTGTCTTTCATCTGTGTAGTGGTTAGTGCACCAGGCGACGATACAAGGAGTCCCGGGTTTGATTCTCAGCTGGTACTTTGAGTATTTTTCCTGACGGTAAACCCGGGTTTGTTAAATTAGGATTAAGTTAGGTTTAAAGTGTTTCTAATGGTTTCACTTTCTCATAATACCACCCTCACCTCATCGGAAATGGAAAGAGTCTCCCCGGAAAGGATGTACATAGTTAAGTACATTCGGGCGTTCCCTGAACAACGGTTAATCAGTACTGGCTAATTTTCCACAACTGGCTAAGAATTATATAGCCTGACGCGCAGTATTATGTATTACCTTGTAGTATTAATTTGAACTAGTTCACGCCTAGGAGGTTGAAATAATTCGACTCGTTCAGCTAGAAGAACAGTTCAATTTAAGCCATTCGTCCGCGAACAACAAATCTCTATTCTGGAGTGAAGTGTTCAGTTCCTATAATGATACATGGCTTTAAAAATATAATAACAATATTGTGAATTTTACAACTCTCTTTTGGATGAATGGTGGTTTCTTATTTTCCTTTTACTTATATTTCTCAATTCTTCACTAGGACGTTAATAGAGTCATATTTTAAAAGGTAGTACCTTATCTGACATCTAGAACAGCTATTGTATCTACTACCCATCTTCGTATATCACACAACGTAGCATATAGTTTCAAATGTTACAACTTAGTACTATTCAAATTCAGTTTACGTAAAAAAAAATAAAAGTGTTTAGCATGCTGTCACTTTTAAGGTAAATAGTTTACAAATTTGACTTCGAATAGTGTGAATTCAATCAACCAAAGAATCATGGGTATGTCAACGTCACCAGGTAAATCTATGTTACAATGAACTGTATTAGTTAATATGAATAACTCTATATGTCGTTTTTTTTTGCTACTTCTAGGTAATATTTTACATAACCTGCAGAATTCAACTATAGCATGTGTTGTCCCCACCAATGTAATTTGTACAGTAACGGTTTATGGATGGAATATTTTATCTGACTACCCGTGAATAGAGTGAAGTATAAACTTCAGCCATATGTTGAATAGGGATGGTAAGTGGGTGGATGATTAGCTTCATGACCCTGAGGTCATAACAGGCAATAATACCTTTTTATCAGAACCAGGCAAGCGACACGTTGGTTAATCATAGCAAAGTTTAATGGATGTTTGCAATTGCTAATAAACGGACTTTTTATAACACTACTCTCCCGTAGAGATTTGAGATGGAAAATTTTCCGTGTTCGGTTATTTTATTCTTGAAAAATATTACAATCACTTTAATTGAACTAATGTTGTAGATAATATATACCATGTGTTAAAGTTTACTCACGAGTTATATTCTCTAAAGAACGTCCAGAAACCATATCAAATGAGTTACAATACAGTGATTCCAGTTCTCTACGCAAGTCCGTAACGACTACAGCGCTTGGTGGTTGAATCTGTCACTAACGTTGGATCTACTTTAGAAAATATATGTTAATACTTCTATTTTATTATAAAAGCCCAGTTACTCCTCCTAGGATTTATTAATTTAAAAATTTTAATTGCCACTATTAGTTGGATTTTACTTTCTATATATAATCAATAAGTTGATTAAAATATTTTTTAAGCGTTTGTTAAGAGATTTTCCCTTCCACTTACCCCTCCACACAATATTTGATGCCTCCTTCTGCTCTCACATTTAAGCTCCTTCACCTCTTTAATAGACCACAAGCCGCCACTGCAGAAATATTTCATAAACAAAATTTACCAGATGATTTTTTCTTTTTTCTACCCTTCCAGGCTGTCTTCATATTTACACTCATGATGTAAGGACGAGGAGAGTATAGTTTAAAGGAAATATGCCCGCGTCCACGTGGAGGGATAGTGGGAAAACATTTATGAGATACCTGGTCGATACTCAAACCCCAAAACTTTAATTACTGGCAATCCTGTATATTGTTTGTGTGTGTGTGTAATGATTTAGACCGTGTTACCTACGATGCAGTTAAATGGCCTTATTTTATTTCCCGATTTTGATAAATATTGAAACCGAAAAAGTTGTTTACACGATGCCATCTGTCTGTCTGTCTGTCGACCTATAGTCGAAATTATTTTACCGATGAGGTAAAAAAACATGATATCCAGTCTTCTCATTGGGGTTTCCCCGAGGAAGTATTGGAAATAGATATCTAACCCTAAAATTAAAGGTATTGAAGGAAAAAAAGATTAAATTTTTTATCTCTTCAAATATGCTATTAACTATTTTGATTAAATGTTGTATCAAGGCACAAAACACCGTTATAAACAAGATGGCAACCGTCATTTCCACATGAAAATAACTTCAATAGTACTTTACATTAATGGAGATTTGCCATTTTTACATTATCTCAGCAACTATTTAAGCTACGACATAACCTATCCCTATAAAGCTGTAGCTATTAAAATTAATATTAGAAATATTTTATTTGAAATACATGTTTATATAAACCATAGTTTCCAAAGTACAGGCAAAAATATTTGTATATTTTATTGAGGTCTTTGACATCTTGTGAATGTGGGGAATGCCAGGCCTCCACCGTGGTTCGGATTCCACGTTAAACTGTAGGTCCTTCATTTCATCTCACAATCACCCTTCCATTACACATTAGCGTAAGTGCGTATAACCCGAATGGGTAGTAAGACGCGGTGCTAATAATAATAATATTGAGGTCTTTGAAGAATGAAAACGATTGTTTTCCTCTTTTCTAAATGTTTCTGTAACCGTGTAAATTATTTCATTTATGCTATTTGGGGATTTTTTCTGCAATCAATATATATTATTTCGTTTCACATATCTTACGAGTTTTAGTGCATGTTTCTATTTTAAGATAAAAGCAAAAGTTGGTGCGGTGCACCGTATAATTTATTTTGTAATATAATTGGCTCAATTATATCGAGATACATTAACCACACATGGGCCTCAGTCATATGTTTGTCCAAAATGCGGTAGTAAACTTCGTGACGTTAGAGTAATGATTCATGTTGAAAAATGAGGAAATATAAACCCAGAATAATAGTAACTATAATTTTCACCACACAGCTATTAACTAATTAATTTGTTTGTTCATTATATTATTTATATTTATGGGTGAATGAAAGCTGCATGTAGATAAATCATGATATAAAAAAATAAGTTGTATGTAAAACAACGACAGAAATTATTTCCACAGTAGTTTATATTCGATATTTACGTTTAATTTTTGTGCTACCCGCTTCGGTGGCCAAATGATCTAAGGCTCTATTCTCGCGGTAGACTAGAATGCCGATGACGGGGAGATCGAGGTTCAAATCTTAGTTGGGTGTACTGAGCGCTGTTTTACCAAAATGGTTTTACACTCTCCTTTCATACAAGTGCGGATACATTTACTCTAAATATAACCTTCCTCACCCCTAAAACCATAATCGTATAAAAGCGTATCGCCATAAATGGTTGTTAGAGGTGTTGCAAAAAAAAAGTGTTTATATATAAATATAGTCTGAGTGGCATGTAAAGAACCTTTTAAGAGACATACCAAAAAAACGAAAAAAGGGTCCCTAAGTCTTTCAAATCTGGCCCCATCTGTCAGAAAGGAATACAATAAAGTAGGTTTAGTAATATTTTGTGCTGAAGGCTATTTTTTTTTCTAATATTGATTCAATTATATAAAAAAATTCACGCTGAAATGTTCAACTTTGACCCGGGATTAATCCCCGACCTTGTGCAGCCTGGGGTTATTTTATTCTTTTATCAGCGTGGTTTATTGTACCTTATATTCCAGATGAGCTCTGGCGTTTCTCCTTAAAATTCATCTTCATCTCCGTGTCCTCACAGATTATTTTTCCCCCGCCGCGTCTTAGTACTCGATGGTTATACGTAGAGATGAACATTACCCGGTAGACGATGACATATACATTTTTCCGCACTGACGGCTTACAGTCTAATACGTAGGTGAAGGGGCTGAATTAGGGGAGGATAGTACATATATACTTTGTATAATGCTATAAAATATTTTGTTAGGGGATCAGTGGGAGATGAGGGGGTGCAAAAGCTCTTAGCAAATACTTAAGCCAAGATATATTTTAAAAAAAAAATCTTAATCATGATATACTGAAAATAAAATCCAAACAACAAATGTAAACTAAAGATGAAAATGTATATGTTAACATCTTCACACCCTTTTGGTGGCCACGTGGTCTAACGCGATACTTCATGTTAGACTAGAATGCCGATGAGGAGGAGATCGGGGTTGGAAGCTCAGTCGGGTGTACCGAGGTTCTTTTACTAAATTATTTCCTTTCTTTTCATGTAAATGTGAGTATACGTCCTCTAAATTCAACCTTACTCATCCTTAACCCAGTAGCGCAATTATTACGTAAGTGTATATGTAACCCAAACGCGGTACTAACAAAAAACAATCATATTAATAAATTCCAGATGAATGAGATGTATTCACTAGGGTTTTGATTACTATAATAAAGGTATAAACATGTCTGGTCCACAAAAAATCGCATGCTAGTTACACATCCAACCACCGAGTGCTATAGTCAATGCGTGAGCATGAAAATATAATTGAAATAGGCACTTTTAATCTATAGGAGCTCATTTAATAACTGAAGTAAAAACTCTGAATATAACGATTACATTAGTTAAGGGGGTGGAGAACGTTTTGACATTATTATTATTATTATTATTATTATTGCACCGCGTCTTACTACCCGTTCGGGTTATACGCACTTACGCTAATGTGTAATGGTAGGGTGATTGTGAGATGAAATGGAGGACCTTACAGTTTAACGTGGAATCCGAACCACGGTGAAGACCCGGAATTCCACACATTCACAAGTTGTGATTAATACACGTCTTGTCAGAGGTGAAGGAAGGGTTTGGCAATCAGATAAATCTTGCCGGGACCGAGGATTGAACCCTGGACTCCAGCACAGAAGTCCAACCCCTTACCACTAGACCACAAGGTCACCGTTTTGACATTGGAAGGCAACATTTCACTTCAGGTATTCCTCATAAGGCCTCACATTTCATGTACAGTAAATTTTGCCAAAATTATAAGTTAAGGTGGGGATGAAGGAGACACGAGAAAAGGTGTTTTTTTTTTTTTGCAGTTTTGATTGAAATAATTTTCTTTTTGCCAAAATTATTAAAATATCGCTCCGGTAGCAATGTTAAGTTTAATTTTCTTCACACGGTGATATCAAGAGTTGTTGAATATCTGTCATAAGCATGGCTGCATTGGCTGACAAACTTTTTGAATGAAGAGAAAAGGTTGTCATGAAGTTCCAGGACACCTTGACAGATATTCAACCACTTTCAAGGTCACCATGGGAAGAAAATTAAACCAAGCGTTGCTATTGTGGTCAAAACAATATTTTGCTATAAAAACTGGAGATTCACTGGTCTTGCATCACCTTCTATTTCACTTTAACGTATCTAGTAACCCATACATGAAGGAACGGTTTCTTAGTTGTTGTTTTCTTTCTACTCGACGAGAACAAATTTCAATTTGTTTATATGGCCTACTATATATCCAAAGAGGTACACTTTTTTAAAAAAATACATATAAATTATAAAATGTTTGACGGGAACTGTTTTTAAGCGTTTTTTTGGCGTTTGTTCTTCGTGGATCTTAGTTCATTTTAAAATTCAAATGTAGATATGTTGTACAAGCATACTTGTTTTGTGTGTGTGTATCAGCATGTAATAAGGATTTTAAAATCCAATAGAAAATCACTCGAGAATAGAGTTCTACAAACTTAACATATTCACGAAACCCTTCATTGTATTATATTGTAGGAATACAATTTGAGTTCGAGGATGCATAATTTAAAAATGATGAAGAGACATATTTTTCATTTATTTTTATTAAACACCGCGTCTTACTACCTGTTCAGGTTATACACTTAAGTACTAGTTACGCTAATGGATAAGTAATTAGGATGGTTGAATTTAGATTAAGTGAATCCGCATTTGTGTGGAGGGAGAGTGGAAAACCATCCAGGAAAAACCACTCCCAATTCAACCGACTGAGATTCAAGCCTCGATCTCCTCCCGGTCATCGGCAGTCTTGCTCTACACGAAACTAGCGCGTTAGTTAACTACGCCACCGAAGTGGGCTAAGAGACATAATTGAGAAGATTTGAGAAAAGGCCCGCATGTTCCCCATCCTTGCCTTATTACATTTAATAACGGGAATTTTTTTCAAGAAAAAAGTAAATTTAACATTTTCCGTAGAAAATTCACATCTCACGTCTCTCTAATTATGTCTATATTATTTACGCTACTTGGTTAGGGATAAGAAAGATACAAATATGAGGAAATGTAACAGCATTTGTGTGATACACCAGTCTCAGTTACGCAGCCTGGATTCGACTTAACACTGAGACCGTGTGCGTGTCATAGATTATATAGATATGATTATCTATATTAAACCAATAGTGAGCACGCACTTGCTCTTAGAAATGAATATCTTGTGTCCGAACTAAGACGGAGAAACAATGTTTCAGAGAAATGTTCCTCGCTTAACAAAGGCGAGAAGCCAACAAGGAAGACGCTTGTAATTAGCTGTAGCTATCCTGCTGCATCCAGTAACAAAACACTGAGGAAAGTTTGAAGGGTCGTCTTTGTTCCCTTGGTGAGGAGAGTTGATGTAGAGGAAGGGAGGGAAAGGAGGAGAGAAGAAAAGGGTGCTTCAGACAAGATTGTGCAGTGGTTCAAGTACCGGAGGGTACGACGACTCTTCCAAACCACGCTCGGTTATTTGTGTTTGTATCTGATGCGAGCGATTCTAATGTACGCGGGTTGTGATTGGTTACAGGCCTATAACAGTCGGGTTGACGCGAATTCCGTCCTGCTATTAGAATGTACGCGGGTTTTGATTGGTTACAGACCTATAGCAGTCGGGTTGACGAGAATTCCGTCCTGCTATTCTAATGTACATGGGTTGTGATTGGTTACAGGCCTATAACAGTCGGGTTGACGCGAATTCCGTCCTGCTATTAGAATGTACGCGGGTTTTGATTGGTTACAGACCTATAGCAGTCGGGTTGACGCGAATTCCGTCCTGCTATTCTAATGTACATGGGTTTTGATTGGTTACAGACCTATAGCAGTCGGGTTGACGCGAATTCCATCCTGCTATTCTAATGTACATGGGTTTTGATTGGTTACAGGCCTATAGCAGTCGGGTTGACGCGAATTCCGTCCTGCTATTCTAATGTACATGGGTTGTGATTGGTTACAGGCCTATAGCAGTCGGGTTGACGCGAATTCCGTCCTGCTATTCTAATGTACATTGGTTTTGATTGGTTACAGGCCTATAGCAGTCGGGTTGACGCGAATTCCGTCCTGCTATTCTAATGTACATGGGTTTTGATTGGTTACAGGCCTATAGCATTCGGGTTGACGCGAATTCCGTCCCGCTATTCGAATCAATCAGTAAATTACAACCCGGCCATTAGCATTAGGGGCTGTAAATTCCATCCCGTATTAAATGTAAACAAAGTGAAACAAATACTAAATAAAATATAAAACAAGAACAAAATTCCATAATATATAACTTGAAGAAATCATTCTATAGTTGTTATTTTAATATTTTTACTGTGTATTATTTATACTATGTATTATGTGATGAAAAACTATTATTAAGTGTTGTGTTCTTTTATTATTGTGGACTGTTCTAATGCAGTTTGAAATGCTACAATAGCCATCATCAACTGACTCCAGCTTGTGACCGTGTCAATTCAGTAAAATGCCTCGAATCTTCCTCTATCCTTTCACCATACTTCCTCCTTTAATTGCTTCCATTACTCTACTCTTACTCACACACTTTCCGTTATCTGTTCCTCTCATCTCTTTCTGGGCCTCCCTAATGTAATATTCCTACATTATTCATTTCCATCATTTTCTTTAGCATCCCCTCCTCCATCCTCAATACATGCCCATACTATCTCCGTCTTGCTTCCTCTACTATCTCATGTACTCCAACATCCTCATTACATGTCCATACTATCTCAGCCTTGCTTCCTCTACTATCTCATGTACTCCAACATCCCCATTACATGTCCATACTATCTCAGCCTTGCTTCCTCTACTATCTTATGTACTCCAACATCCTCATTACATGTCCATACTATCTCAGCCTTGCTTCCTCTACAATCTTATGTACTCCAACATCCTCATTACATGTCCATACTATCTCAGCCTTGCTTCCTCTACTATCTCATGTACTCCAACATCCCCATTACATGTCCATACTATCTCAGCCTTGCTTCCTCTACTATCTTATGTACTCCAACATCCTCATTACATGTCCATACTATCTCAGCCTTGCTTCCTCTACAATCTTATGTACTCCAACATCCTCATTACATGTCCATACTATCTCAGCCTTGCTTCCTCTACTATCTCATGTACTCCAACATCCTCATTACATATCCATACTATCTCAGCCTTGCTTCGTCTACTATCTTATGTACTCCAACATCCTCATTACATGTCCATACTATCTCAGCCTTGCTTCCTCTACTATCCTATGTACTCCAAAATCCTCATTACATGTCCATACTATCTCAGCCTTGCTTCCTCTACTATCTCATGTACTCCAACATCCTCATTACATATCCATACTATCTCAGCCTTGCTTCCTCTACTATCCTATGTACTCCAACATCCTCATTACATGTCCATACTATCTCAGCCTTGCTTCCTCTACTATCCTATGTACTCCAACATCCTCATTACATGTCCATACTATCTCAGCCTTGCTTCCTCTACTATCTCATGTACTCCAACATCCTCATTACATATCCATACTATCTCAGCCTTGCTTCCTCTACTATCCTATGTACTCCAACATCCTCATTACATGTCCATACTATCTCAGCCTTGCTTCCTCTACTATCCTATGTACTCCAACATCCTCATTACATGTCCATACTATCTCAGCCTTGCTTCCTCTACTATCCTATGTACTCCAACATCCTCATTACATGTCCATACTATCTCAGCCTTGCTTCCTCTACTATCCTATGTACTCCAACATCCTCATTACATGTCCATACTATCTCAGCCTTGCTTCCTCTACTATCCTATGTACTCCAACATCCTCATTACATGTCCATACTATCTCAGCCTTGCTTCCTCTACTATCCTATGTACTCTAACATCCTCATTACATGTCCATACTATCTTAGTCTTGCTTCCTTTACTATCTCATGTATTCCCTCTTCTCCCACTCTTTCTCGGATAACTTCATTCCTTAACTTGTTTCTATTCGTCAAAGCTACTATGATCCTCACACATTTCATTCCCATGGCATCCACTTTCCTAGTCACTGTTACATTCGATGTCCATGTTTCTGCTCCCCAATTTCTTAAATAATTAGTGTAATTAGTACATATATGTATATCCCGAACGGGTAGTAAGACGTAGTGCTAAAAAAATTAATAAATAATAGTGTCACCAATTCTCATGACCTGTATTCAGTCCAAGATGATTACAACGATAATGCCACAATATTTCTTCTTCTTATTACTATGGTAGTTTAAGTTGCAATTTTTGAAGCATTAGTTTATAAAATCAAAAGACTTATTCATAAACTTACTTAGTTATGCAACATGCCTGATATTTAATCAAGTTTTTTAAGAGCACCGCACATTTTTACCCGTTTAGGGTGCATACATATGTGCTAATTTTGCTAATGTAATCGGGTTAATAAAGGTTGCATTTTATAGTAAGTGTATCCACATTCATATAGATGAAATTGGAAAACCATTTAGGCAAAATAACCCTCAGTAAACACAACCAGGATTTTAAACCTGATCTTCCTGTCATTGACAGTCTAATCTAACATGAGAGTGACGCCTTAGACCACCCAGCCACTGAAGCAGGTAGTGAGCACAGCTACCTCTGATCAAATAAAAATAATTCATCCCCTCCGTGAGATTATACTACATAAAACACAGTGGAAACAGCAGCCCTCATTGTCTGGCTCTTAGCTCAATACCCGTGCTCGCGATGGGTTCCTGAAAGCTACACTCCATGCAACATTCAAAACAGACACGTATACTCTGTACGGAAAGTATGTACACCACTCAATATCAGGTAATTAGGACTCCACACAGTTCCACTGTTTCGGTGCCAAACTTGCAACACTTTTCTCCATTAGTACAAGTTTATTTTTGTATTCCATCCAGTAAAATAACACAGAGGATTCTTGTTAATTGGAACACATCAGCACGAGATTACCCTGATAAAATTAAGCTGCTGCCCCAATTAAGCGAAATTTTAAACAATGAGCTGAAAAACACATTCTAACATAGGAAAAAAGGTAAGAATAAAATAAAAGGAATGTGGCATTTAAATAAAGACTAATATATTGGTACACACATTTTTTTTTAAATAACTAAAGCTAAAGGCAATAAAACCTAATCAAGGCTCGAGGATATATTCAACAGCTATACATTATTATATATACACATTTTATATATATATATATACATTTATATATATATATATATAGTAAATATCTTTATATTTATTTGTTTATATATATCACGATAGTCTATATATCAAGGAAATAAAATTACAAAAAAAATAAATTAATTTTTATTTAACCCATCTATTCAAATTCCCACAAGATCAACCACACAGTGGACATACATATTTTTCAAAACATCTGAATATGGCATTAGGTACACTATTTACCAAACTTGTGTGATCATAGATTCCGTGGACAAAATCTAACTGAAAAATAAAAAGAACTAACATTCTAGCAGATGAATTTTCTCAGTAATAGTTTCATCCAAATTGTTATGGCTCTATGAACAGCCAAAATTCACTCTCCTTCATATTTGGTTGGTATACATCCCTCCATTGACTTGGTGGCCACACGTTAATATTACATAATCTGCTGCATGGTTTGATTGGTCAGAGTTAAAAAAAATAGCTGTTTAGATATGTTTAAGCATTTAATGTTAACAGCTGTTGCAGCAACATCTAACCTTAAACTTTTTTTTAAAAGTTTTGGCAAAGTACTATCAAAATTAAGAAATCATTTCTTCGGGAAATGTAAAGGCAATTAAGTTAACATTCTTGTTCGAATACTTGAACTAAGATTCATTCAGTAAAAAAAAAAAAACTTAGAATGGATTTGGGAGTCGGGTGAAGGGGAAGTTTAAAGCCAAAATGTTAGTTTAGTTAACTAAGTTCCTTTTTTAAACTAAGATGAAGATTAGGAAACACCTGAGAGTGAGACACTGAGTGATGACTGAAAATTCTTCTTGTTTGTATTCTTTTTAGCTAGCATCAATCTTAATATTTCAACAAAATCAAGGGCATTGATTGATCTTTTTTCTTTCTTTTACCGTTAACTGTTGAGTTTAAAACTTGTACTTATCTATGTAAATGTAAATGGCTTATTTTTTTACATACAATTTATCTACACAAACATTTACATTTTGTGTGTGTATTGATTTGAAAATTTGTACTATTTATATCAATACCTTGATATATATATATATATATATATATATATATATATATATATATATATATATGATATTTTGATAAATATCATGATATTCTCGAATCCTGCATGTAATGTACATTGTGCATATTTAAAATGAAGATATTCAAAATAATTACTGTGTCAAACACACATTAATAGGGGTAATTACTTGGGAAAAAAATCAAGTGTGCACTGATTTGTTTTCTTTATGGACTGCAATTGAATAAAGTCGGCGAAGGTATCTAATGTGGATAAGGAACTGCCTTCATTCCCTTCAATCACAACCTCCACTGTACCAATCAAGAGGTAAGTTGGCCCAAATAAGCGAAACAAATTCAGGCTGAATACTCGTTTTGTTTCTGTTCTTCAAGTGTTGTCTCAAATAAACGGCTGCCAAATCAACCAGAATCCACTGTATTTAAATTGAGTGTTTATAATCTACACTTAAAATAAAATTCTAACTTAACGTTTGATTCCGATTGTGTCTAGTAAACTCTAAAGTACTCATCAGATCGAGATGGGACAACTTCTGTTGTTCTCCTTAATTTTCATAATACAGGGTAAGCTATGTATCAGGGGTGAGCAACCTATGGCACGCGTGTCAAGAGTGGTACACGGGACCATTTTCAATGGCACGCTGAGCGATTTGAATGAAAATAATATTACATTTTTATTTTTAACTAAAACCATTGATGTGATTAATAATCTTTAAAGGTGACCTGGTGGTCTAGGGTTAAGGTGTCAGACTTCTATGCTGGCGGCCGGGGTTCAATCCTCGGTCCCAGCAAAGATTTATCTGATTACCAAACCCTTCCTTCACCTCTGACAAGACATCTTGTGAATGTGGGAATGCCAGGTCTCCACCGTGGTTCGGATTCCACGTTAAACTGTAGGTCCTTCATTTCATCTCACAATCACCCTACCATTACACATTAGCGTAAGTGCATATAACCCGAACGGGTAGTAAGACGCGGTGCATAATAATAATAATAATCTTTAAAATTTCAAAATTTCAAAATAGTGTCTACAGATCTTAAATTTTGCAAAATAAATTTAAAGCTTTAGTATTTATTCTGATTCTTAGTCAAGCCTCGATCGATTCATCAAATTTAATATTTAATTAATTAATGAATCTTCAAACTGAAATGTACTTCCCTCCTATCCATCCTGAGCTGGGCTTGCACTGAGTCCTTAAGCTGGTTAGTGCTTCCCAAACTGTTTGGGATAAAGTACATGCACTAGATAAGTCATGAACGTGCGCTAAGTTTTCCCATTAAGAATTAATATACATGTGCTCAAATAGTACAGCTGTGCTAAAAAAAATTGTAATGGGTATTAACTGGAGGAGAAATTATATTTTGAATGTTGTAAATTAAAATTTTATATTATTTTAGTTAATTTGTAAAAATTCCAGAAATTCTATCAAGTTCCCTAACTATCCTTTTCCTATGATTTTTCCCTAACAAAGCAAATTCCGTGACTTTTCCCTGTTTTCCAGGCTGCTGGACACCCTGTTATAATTCCTGTATGAATAATATAATATGCTTAAAAGATCTCAATACATTCAAACCAAATTTGGCACAAATGCAATGGGTATCAACACCATATCGTGGACAAAGCGTCAGATCGTCTTATCTGCTTTGTCAGAGGCAATGGAGGCAGAGGTTCATTTTCAAACTGAGTGTACAAGGGGATTTTATTCCCCTCCTCTCCCTCCACGCAAATGTGGAGTATATTTCCTATACATTCAAAGTTTCTCGTCTCTACTCCATTTTAATAACTATACAGACTTCTTGGACAGGTACTAAAATGCAGAGCATGGTAAAAAACAGAGGGCAAACAGAAAATCTAACCTTGGAGTAACTAATCTTTGTCGGTTACCTCGAAATATCTAGATTGAGGAAGATACACTATCAATGCTAGAAGCTACAGCCATTACCCTGTGAGCCATTCTTCAAAGGGAGTCTCTTAAAATTCCTGTCAGAGTGTATTGTGTTCCAAAGCAGCCGACCACATCCCGCGAGCATGTCTCTCTTTTATTGACATCACGGCCTCAGGTCGGCTGTTAATTTATGGAAACATATCAACCAACAAGTGCAAACATCGTCAAACCCCAACGTCGTCATTCTTGATTCGAACACAGAGACACTTCGACAAGGTTGGTTCAATGAGGTGGAGGGAGGTGGGGGGGAGGGGGAAGATGAGGCGCAAGCCCTGGCTGATGCCGCATGTAAGAGGGGCACCGAATGGGCTGTGCGTCGAGAGAATCTTCGCCATACAGAAAAAATATTCTAGATTTTTGAAGATCATTTAAGTTGGCCCCCCAACCTACTTGAAATTTAAATTTAAATACACCACCACTTTGCACCTATTTTGCAACGTTTTTCACCCTGACTCCAGATACGGTACGACTGTTTATGTTTAGGAGAGGCCCAGCTAAGAGTACTCCCCCTCTCCCCCACACTATCAAAATGTTGGATTTTTTGTGCCATCTTAAAAGTCCTGTTTTGCGCCGTTTTGCACCCAAGTATGGCGTTTTTCACCCTAATCGATTAGAGAGAGAAAAATATTTAATATACAAAAAGATTAGGTCGAGGGAACTTCCCTTAAGCCTCCACACCCTCAAATTAAGAATATAAATATGCCATCACTTTCAACAGCCTTTTCGTATATTTGCTCAATAATGTATCTTCATCGTTTATAAGCTATAAGACTTATGAACCGAGTCTAATTTGATCAATTACAATTTAGAATATCGTTATTTTTAAAGCACAATATCAAAAAACTAAAAATTAATATATATTTATCAATCTATCTGTGGTCGGTAGAGTTTGGCCGAAATATACCTCCGTTAAGTGATAGTGCGGCTTTCCAATATGAAAACGTTCCCCGCACCTAGCCTAGACTAAAGTAGAGCTGTCAAATCCACATTTTAAACTGTATGTGTTGTTCTTTTTTTAGTTGAAGTTAAGGAAACAGTAACGTTATAGTAACAATAACAGCAATTCACAGACAAATAAAAATAAAATACAACATTTCAAATAAAAACAAGGTCTTCCCCAGTCTCCTTATTTGTTTACTTTGAGTTTCAATTAAAATGACAGGATATAACAGTACTGGAATTCAGAAACAATTTTCTTAACACTGGACAAGTCTGACATCAAGGAAAAGCTGATAAATCTAACTCAATGTATCTATAATTATCCAACCTATATAATTTGCGAGCCCATTTGTCACTATAGACAATCAAAACCTTGATACCAAATAATAAGTTTTTGATTGATTTAATCTTTTAAGCGTTTTCACCACTGTAAACAGAAAACGATATTTATTCTCATTTGTCATAATTTATTTTGTATTCTATCTCAATATTTTTGTTTATTACTTTTTAAACTTTATGATTGTGTTGGTATTATTTTAATATTTTATGTCTATATTTTTAATGATTATAATTTTATATTTTTATATAGCCTATTTATGTTATTATTAACATTATATACATTATTATTATTAATAAGTCATGTCTTACCTGAAATTTGAATGGCCTGTATCTTTATTTAATACTTTACAGCGGTGTTCCAAGAATTTCTGCCATACACTTGATAATTTTTTCTTGGCTATCATGCTACAAAACAATTTTTTTTTTCCACGTAAACAATTCAAATACAATCCAAATATAAATTCTTAAAACCACTTTTATTTTTTAAAATTAACAATCAAAATTATGTGACATATTTAATGTCTGACATTGGTTCTAATCAACACGGCAATAATTAAAACTAGTAAATTATAAATATTTTACTGCCGTTGGTAGCGTACACACATAGTTTACTTAACCTATTTAAGTTTTGATATGTTAATTCAATTTTTAAATGTGCATATAAAATGATTTTTTTTTTTTTGAAAAAACTATTTGGATGTGTGTTTTTTTTGTGGCAGCCGCGTGGGTAGGTCACTTAAAAATGATTTATAAAACCGACAGATAGGATTGGATGTAAAAATTGACAAAGATGGTGGAAAGTAAGAAGGTGTTAAATAGCCAGGTAAGAAGCAGGAGAGAAAGGACAAGAAGTTATAATTATGGATGAAGAAGAAAGAACGTTAGCTACAAGCTTGAAACAGTTGATGATGATGATGATGATTATGATGATTATGACTTCTAAAAGGTTGCCTTTACTTCATAAATAAAGATTGGCAAACATGAAAGAGATGAAACCGGCAAATGATGATGTCAATACAACTAGTATTCGTGCGCGTGTGTTCACAAAATAAATACTTGTTTTTTGAAATTATTATTTTATATGGCTCTGTCTATAATTTATTAAAAAAAAAAATATTTATGCTATGATTTAGGTTGGGCAGTTATAATAATATAAAAGTGTTAATATATTACATTTAATTTATTATTTTATTTACTTTAATTTATCTTATAATGATTAGTTATTATGGATTTTTCCTATTAATTCTAGTATACACATAATAAACAGGCCTTTACAGTTGGTAAAAAAGAGAGAACCTGATTTAACTAAAAGGTTTTGGTTCCTGCATAGAGTCGAGTCTGGAAACCTTATATCAGTAGATTATTATTATTAGCACCGCGTCTTACTACCCGTTCGGGTTATACGCACTTACGCTAATGTGTAATGGTAGGGTGATAGTGAGATGAAATGGAGGACCTACAGTTTAACGTGGAATCCAAACCACGGTGGAGGCCTGGTATTCCCCACATTCACAAGATGTCTTGTCAGAGGTGAAGGAAGGGTTTGGAAATCAGATAAATCTGTGCCGGGACCGAGGATTGAACCCCGGCCACCAGCACAGAAGTCCGACACCTTACCCTTAGACCACCAGGTCACCACTATATCAGTAGAAATAACCCTTACCAACCGAGGTAACGTGGTCTGAACCATTAGAGTAACATTTTAATAAGTTTTACTCGTCGATTTTACTTTTAAAAATGTTGATGATAAATGTCTATATTCAATTTAATAAGGGTAATTTTAATCATATTGTCTATGTTGGTGATATTAGGTTTAAATAATTAAACTTAAACAAAAAATCATGTATTTTTAGTATAAATATAATATTCAGGAGAGGTTTAGACAGCATCTGGAATTTTAAGTATTATTATGTACTTTAACAGAAGCTTAAAACCCTCTTCGGTGGCCACATGGTCTAAGAGACTATTATTATTATTATTATTATTATTATTATTATTATTATTATTATTAGCACGGCGTCTTACTACCCGTTCGGGTTATACGCACTTACGCTAATGTGCAATGGTAGGGTGATTGTGAGATGAAATGGAGGACCTACAGTTTAACGTGGAATCCGAACCACGGTGGTGGCCTGGCATTCCCCACATTCACAAGATGTATTGTCATAGGTGAAGGAAGGGTTTGGAAATTAGATAAATCTGTGCCGGGACCGAGGATTGAACCCCGGCCGCCAGCACAGAAGTCTGACACCTTACCCCTAGACCACCGGGTCACCCACTAAGTGACTACTCTCGCAATAGACTAGACTACCGAAGACTGAGAGATCGGGGTTCGATCCCGGTTGGTTGCAATGATGGTGGCTTTTACTTAATGGTTTTCAACTCTCCCTCCATGTCAATGGGGGTGCACTTCCTCTAAATTAAAAACCTTTCTAATTCATCTCATTATAGTAGTTAGTACATATACGTATAAACCGAGTGGGTAGTAATACGTGGCGCTAAAAAACAACAAAAGCCCAATCCCCTTTGCTCATAAAAAATAAAAAGGTCCCGGGAGATCTCATTAAATTTCAATATCCACAATCCTTAGAAAATACTATGAATATTCGATTTAAAAAAAGAGGTTTGGTAGGAACCAGAATGGGGCTTGTTGAATATTCATGGTCACGTTTCAGTTAGGAGAAATAACCAAAATTATTTTCTAACAAGTTCGCTTTATTTTTTATTCATTTAAAACAAATATAATCACCAAATTAAATTTCAGATAGTTTATAACTATCAGACTTAATGAAAGCTGAGATAATAATTTAATTGTAAATTTAATCATCCATGACGTCACTAACACCATAAGATAGCACTTCAAATATATTTTTTAAATATGTTTGCGTTTTTCTTATTAAAGGTTTTATTAAAGTTTGATATGTTTCTAAAGTAAACATTCATTTTTTTTAATTACAAAGAGTAAATTAAATTTCAAACAAACAGCTTTTAGCTGAAAAAATAATAAGATTTGCATTTTAATTATAACGTATTTGCTTCTAGTTCAATTTAAACACAAACTCAATAATATATTTTTTTAATTGGGCACAGAATGAGCAAAATGGATCGTCATAAAACTGTTCTATATATTTGAAAATGGTTTTTGTTATTTGAAAGTCGCATGCATTATTTTGAAATATCATTATATATGAACTTAATTCAGTACTTCCCCTTTTAATGCGTGTTACTTGAACTGACTTAATCAAGGGTACATGGTCTTAGGTACTGTTTCTCAATTCTTCTGTGTAGCAGGCCACTAGATAAGCACTCGATACACGTGAGGGCCAGCCAGCTTAATAATATACCACCTACCTGTCACTTGTCGAAACAGGAAATGTTCTGATTAAAGTGTTGGTCAAGCATGTATTAAATAGGTAAGCTAGTGTATTTGTTAGTTACGGTTATATCCACCTCTAACTCAGGAGTGTAGTGGACTGGGTGGGAACTCATGGGAACGTTGTTCCGGAATTGCTTTTCGTGAAAAAATATTTTAAAAAATTTTTTAGTAAAGTTTTATACTATGCAATTCCAAGTTAACTAATTTATTTTATATCAGTATTATGTTAAAACTTTTTTTTTAGCACTATGAATCAATAAATTCTGAATAAATGTACTGTACTCTATGCGAATTCCTGGAATTTTAGGGTAAGTGCGACAAGTAAGTTTCAGCCTTAGTAACAATTAAAAGATGCTTCAAATAGCTTATAAAGGCATTTATGTTTGTGAAATTTTGTCGCCTACGATGGTTGGGAGGGCTATGCCCCCCCAAAACCCTCTTCAACTTTGGCCGCTACGACCTTGCGTTACGGAACTACTAAATTTACGACTTTAGCACTGATCTAAATATTATATTCTTTGAATTGAGAAATGACATCTAAACACAGAAATCGAACACGGGACTTTTGGCTTAATACGCTAGTGCTCTAACCACTGAGCCATTCAAGAACTGTCCCATGCTCAGGGCCATTCTACACTCATATTTTTAAAGCATAATCAAGCAGTTACAACAACATATATTTTATAACTTTGTTTCATATACGGTACACATTTTGTATTATTGTATTTATTTTATATTCTATTTTATATTTAAAAAATGAATATCAAAATCATGGTAAATCTGTACGTTTTATGTGCGCAATAACCCACAAGTCTGTCTATCCTAGGGATGTTGTTTTGATTTTGGTTGAAGCCCTTCGATTTAAAAAAATTGTTAAATGTTGGGGTAATTTTCGAAAATTAAAACTGACATATATGCTTGGTTAAAATAGATATCTGAGAAGTCTTTACATGATAGTTAATAAAGATAATTAATTTAAGGTTAGATTACCGATTAATTGTTTAAAAAAAATCTAAAACTAATAGACTAATTGAGTAAGAAAATAGAATAGCGTCACGCTAGTGATGTTCCTGTGGCTCTCACATCGTACTACCCGTCTAGGATAACCGCATTGTATATACTATCTACGATAATGTGTTAGAGATAAGGAAGGTTACATATAAAGGAAGTGTACACTCATTTTTGTTGCTGAGATAATAGGAAAACATTCAGGAGAATCCACCCTGAGTACTCGGGATTATAAACCCGACCTCTCTGTCACCGCTAAACCAGACTAGATGAACTTGGCATTTAGTATATTAACCTTGTAACGTTTAAAAAAGATAACGTGATATATTAATGTTTCTTCGCGTGACATTTGTTATCATGATTAAATCAGGTCCAAATTTGTTATCCTGTATTTATAATAATTAAAAAGTGTGGATATCTTATTTTAGAAATTAAAAGTCCTGGTATTTTAGTAGATAAACAGTTTTTTTGCTCGATATTTCACGTGATTTACTTTAATTTAAATGCCCGACTATTGTGTCATACACACGACAATTCCCGACACGCGAGATTTAGATTCCGATAAAACACGAATTAAGATTTCATAATCTTCCCCTACTCGGCTCCTCGTCAGGAAGGAAGTGAGGAGATGTGCACCCTGAAGGGGTATATCTAGCGACATTTCCTTCTTGAAGCTTCCAAAAAAAAAAAAAAGGTGTGGTCACTCAGGTGCGTCTCTGTTGACCAAACTGCGTTATCTTTTTAAACAGAGACGTTGAAAGATGTCGCCATACCTTGTAATTTAACAACATAAAACAAATAAATCTTACGAACCGCTCTCATTTATAATGTCGTGATTTGGAATACAAATGTGAAAATAAATTATTGGGATGCTAAATTCCATATCATTACAACCTAACGTTTTTTTTATTAATTATATGAAACAAAACATCGTATATTTGGGAAAGAATTTCTTGCATTATTCTGCTACTCATCAACTAACCAATTAATTTTATCCAACAATACGATCACAACTTAATTGGCAAAGCATGTGGAGAAGTCTGGAGTAAACGGCCTAGACTAATTGATATACTGGTCAAACAGGGTTGCCACTATTTTACCCAATACAATTAAATCCCCTAGTATTTTTAGCTTTTTGACAAACTTTAAAAATTCTTAAAAAGCACTTGAGACTAATTAAAAATGCCCTTAGCCGGAATTAAAAAAACTCAACAGTGTTAAACAAACAAATATTTGACCAAATTTATAAAATTTTATTTTAATGTTAATTAGTGGCATTGAAGTGATAGCTAGATATGTTCAAAACACTCGTTGCATAAAATAATAGTTTTGGTGGTTTTATAAAACCTCTCGTTGCCAATGAGACTTATAAAGAAGATTTGTACATTAAAAGCTAATATATTTGAACTGTTTCAAATTTAAAACGCAAATGTAATCAAAATTACAGTCGGTTTTTTTCGGAACCGCTTCTCTCGCTGATGATATAACGTGATGATGTATAGATTACCCTTTATTCTTAAAGATAAGGAGTAGGCCTACAACAGAAAAAGTTCCATCTCAAACTGATGAGTACTTTTTTTTGTTTAGTTTACTGGAAACAGACAACATATAATGTGCAGACCTATTTAGAGTGTTATTATATGTAAGGGCATATAGGTCATTTAAATATGATACAATGCATTTGTACGCATGTGTTCCGTAAACAATAGAACTCAAAAACCAAACATTCTAGAAATTTCAAACTTGGCAGCATAACCTACCCGAGTGTCCAATGTGCACACATATTGTGAGGTTGACATCTTAGATCACGTGAACAACGGTTATCAATCACGTGTGTGTGTGTGTGTGTGTGTGTGTGTGTGTATTGGGTGGGGTTGCCAGCGACGAGGAAGTTCGGGTTCAAATCCTAGTCGGATGTGCTGGCTGTGGGGTTTTCCCTAATTGCTTCTCAACCACTCCGTGCCAACTCAAGCACATTTCCTTCTAAATTGTACCTTCCTCATTCCTATTCCATTAGCGTAATTAGTTTATATGTGTATAACCCGAACGGTTATTAAAACGTGGCGAAATCAATTAAAAACGTTTGTGGTGTGTGTGTGTGTGTATATATACACACACAGCACAAACGTTTTTATTTTCGCCACGTTTTAATATATAGTGTGGCCGAAACAATTAGTAACTTGAAAATTAACACTTTAAGTGAAAAGTAAATATTCACTATCTTAATAAAAACAAACTACAAACTATACTTTTTGAAGATAATGTCACTCAGGTGAGCTCCACAGGACGTCAGACAAACCTCAGTACGTTGTCCATCACTTTCCTCGACAAAGATCGTCTAATTGTTTCCGGCCCACCCCGTATATAATTTTTAGCGCCGCATCTTATTACCCGTTAGGGTTACACGCATATTATGTTATGACTACGCTAGTATGTTAGGAACGGGAAAGTGATTTAAAGGAAGTGTACCCGATTTTGCATTGAGAGTAGAAAAACCATTCGACAGAAAAAAGAAATCTTCAGTACACCCAACCTGGATTCGAGCCCCATTATCGGAAGTCCAAAAGTCTAATGCGAGTGTGACGTCTCAGCTCATTCGAGTACCGTGGAAAATAATATCAATGTTGATCGCAAAAAAAAAAAAAGTCTGTATATTATTCTAAAAGTTTCTTCCTAACAAAATCAAACTACAGGTTAAACGCAGTGCACGCCGCAAAGCGGTTAGGCGTTGCGATATATTTGCGACAATCCAGTTACTTTGTGGTGGTTTAAACCAGAGGTGATATTGCGATGCAGAAAGATCGACTGCCACAAGAGACACGACCTTATCTACTCCTACATTATACTGGCGATGTAAACGCGTTTCTTCTTGAGCCGATGCATTCGAACAAGTGAGAACTCAATAAACACATTGAATTGTTACACCAAGATGGTGGTTTTTTTTATATATAATTTGTTTTGGTTATGCTGACTATGACTACCCTCCCTTACACCTTCCCTTCTTAAAAAAAATAGGTAGGTGTTTTGATTTAAGACCGTTTCATCTCCAGTACGGTACAAGGTCTCTTTAAACACCGTGAGCTCATTACTGTGTTGAACGGCTGCTATGCTCACCTTAGTTATGTTACGCACTAATTAACGAGCTCTTTCATTCTATTGCATGTAGCTTGAAGTTTTGGAGTAGTTGTTATTCATGAGCTTAAGTTAGCTAAACACTCTCTGGTGAAAAGTTTTTTCACGAACCTAAGTTAGCTAGAGCTTTCAGAGTCTGCTTGTGTGACTAAGGCGTCTTATAGTTTTATCACGAACCTAAGTTAGGCTAGAGGCGTCTTCTGTGTGTTAGAGGTCTTAGCTTCATGAGCCTAAGTTAAGACTAGAGGCGTCTCTTGTGTGATAGGTGTCTTATTTTCACGAACCTAAGTTAGGCTAGAGGCGTCTTAATATCATATTAAAAATCTTTATCTACAAACATTTTGTCTACAAGCTACAAACTTGTCAAGAAACCTGATACATCGAAATGGTCTAAAACGTAAAACAAAATCATTTAAAGATACCATACAGATGTGGGTAAAGGATTAGTAACAGTTTGTAGATACAATTCAGTTGGAAAAATGAGACCCTAGAACCGGGAATCGAAAACAGGACCTTGGTTATTGGCACGCAAAAGCGAAAGGTTCAGCACGTTGGGGTCATCCATTAACCACGTAACGCTGTTGTAAGAGAATGATCGTGTTACGTAACACGAGTTTATATCTAAGCTATAATATTGAGAAAATGATTTCTCTGTCCATGTTTTCACTGCTAGGCGTTAGTAAACATACTTATTGATATCTTCCAATTCTTAGTTTTTTAAATCTTGTCTCTTTTAGTGTCACGAAAACTTCCCTATGAAATAATGACATTCACTCTTTATATGAAGAGTTACACAACACAGGTTGGAAGAAGAGGTTGGGCCAAATGCTGACTTGGTGTTACATGGGAGATGGGGGTCAAAAAAATACAAGAAAAAAGTATTTAATGTTTTATGAGAACTCTAATCTCCAGTTAAATTTGTTATTCTCTTATTCAATTGTATTTACTTATGGTACCAGGGCTTACATTCTTATCCATGATCATTTAATTTCAAATAATTGTAGTCTAATGATAATTTGTAAACTATAAATACACTAGAAATCAGTCCATTCGATTAGCATATATCCGAAATTCCTGTTTATCCGGAACACACTTTTAACTGAAAAATTCAAAACTACATTAATGTGTAATGGTAGAGTGATTGTGAGATTAAATGGAAGACCTACAGTTTAACTTGGGATCCGAACCACGGTGGAGGCCTGGCACTCCACACATTACCAATAATAAAAGTTTTGTCAGAGTGAAGGAAGGGTTTGTAAATCAGATAAATCTGTGCCGGGACCGAGAATTGAGCCCCAGACCCCGAGCAGAGAAGTCCGACACCTTACCCCTAGACCACTAGGTCACCTTCATTTTATTTAAATATTGTTTCTGGCATGCATCAATGATACGCTTTTAATATCTAAAGTGTACCAATGGTGTGATATTTTTACATCATAATTAATAACATACTAAATTCTTTATTTTCAATTTTCAACTAATAGTCAAACTTTACAAATAATTTTATAACGTTCATTTATTTAAAATTTCTAATTATCATTGTAATTTAAATCAATTTTTATTTTACACTTCATATCCCAATAAGAAAAATATTGTCAAACAGTAAATCTTATCAACCTATTTTTGGTCAGAATGTTGTCTAATTTTTTTAAAATGATTTTCGAATGAACTTTTAATGATTCGATCCATACAATTTACATAAAAATAATGTTAGTATACTCTTTTTTAAAGTCTTATTATCTCTTATTGAAACACTCCCTACTTAAAATAAGATTTTATAATGTTTTCTAAAATATTAAAACACCTAGTTTCTTTTATGTTTTGGTTTTGTCAGCGTGCTGTGGATCGGGCACTCTACTGTAAACAAATTAGTTTTTCCACGACATTTTACTAGTGTCCCATATTTTACATTTTTATAAGTGAAAAATTTCCCAAATAACTAACTTCAGGTGGACGAGTTTTTAGCCAAGGTAATTTTTATAAATCATCTTACTTTTGAATAAAATAAGATGAGTACTGATTACCTTTAATCTGGTAGCATAAAGACTGTATTTTGTTCCTTGTAAACTTTTTAATGTTACCTTTAAACTGCCATGTGCTTTAGAAGTGAAATTCTGCAAGACTCACCTGAAATTAAAAAGAAAAACTTATTAAACGTAGAGCAAGGAAGATCATTAAAAAATTAACTCACGTTTCAAAATATGCTAAACAAAACTTCACAAATAATAAAATACAGCACATTTTTTTAAAACAGTAAACCAATCCAAATGTTCGCTTTTACAGCCCTACTAGATTGTAACATATTTAAATTAAATAAAATATTTATGGAGTCAAAGAAGCACTTGTGTGTGTAAAGCAAATTACGAAATCGGGTGAAGGAATTCGGAAAGTGAAGTTGCCAACTCTTTTCTTGATGTTTGTAAACGTTGAAATGTCCGTTGAAACAAGAAATGAAATGTTCGTCTCTTCGTTTTTATTGCCATTTCATTTGATGTTCCTTGGGTTGGTTTACAGCACCGTTTTATTGGAGGGAGGAGCAGTTGGGGAGAGGGTGACCATACCCTTTCCCCTCCCTCCTACATTCTCTGCTATCTTCACCTTCCTATTTCAAGGCTGTGATTGAAAATTTACAAATGCAAGTTGAAAAGGATTCAAATAATTGCCAACATTTTATTGGAAGTTTTCCTCCCTTTTTTGATGCTTAATGAATTGAATAGGTGAGGAGAACAACCCATCATATCCAAAATACAAAACTTTGGGCAAGAAATTACGACTTACTAAACGAAATAACTTACATCTTGGTTCAAGCACACACACACACACACATATATATATATATATGTGTGTGTGGTTTGAACCAGGATGTATATATATATATATATATATATATATATATATATATTATATATATATATAATATATGTGTGTGTGTGTGTGTGTTTGGTAAATTCCCCAGCTCAAAGTTTTCTGAGTATGATATTTAATGAGTTTTTTGACTATCTAGAGTGTAGTGTTTCTGAAAATTTTCTCCCTCCCATCTCACAGAACCACCGTTTAAAAATTATATTTGCTTATAAATCGGAAAACTATAGTTTTATAAAAATATATTTAAAATAAAATCATTTCATTTTAAGTTGCCCTACAACTTCGCAATTATAAGTTATTTTGGATCACAAATAGTCGCGGAGATATTATTAAAATGCTAGATATTAACTTACGTAAAATAATCTCCAAGTAATTTACCTAAAAAAGGGATACGCAATTTTGTTTACGATGTTAAACTATGCAAACATACAAATTTTAATCGAAATAGGAGAGCCAAAATTGAGAAAATCAATCCCCCCCCCACCCTTGAGTACTAGTTTTTAGGGTTGGATTGATAGTTGAAAAATAAAACTATGAGTAGTCGTATGAAAACCTTGGATACAAGGTTGTAGGCCGATCTATAGAATGTTTTCTTGCTCTAGTCTAAGAAACAGACAGATGGGTTTGCAAAAACCACTTTTTTCTAGTTTAGTTCATGAAACATCAATATCCATTACATTCTCGAATTTGATTTTTTTGACAGTCCCAACAGTTATTTTCTCCTAAGGATTGTGAGAAAGTAAAAAGTCTAAAAATGTAGATTTAATAAACCTCCCCCCTTCTCTAGATTTCCCCTAGAGCCTTAACAACAGTCTGCGAGTCTAGAACGCAGGCTTGGCGCTACCCGGGTCTAATCCTACATTATATAGGTCTTGTGTGCCAGAGGCAGGTATGATTGATGAGGACTCGAACACAGAACCTCCTGAGCCCTGGTAAAGCCGCTCTTAGATTGGTTCCTGATCCACCCCGAGCCATTACACGATACGTCCTCACACACACACACACACACACACACACACAAGCCTCGGCGGGCCGTCATCCAGTAATCTTGAGAAATAGGGAGACATCTTAACCCCCTTATTCCATCCCATTCCATTCCATTCCTCACAGCACAATAGAGCTACTTTTACTCCTGATAAAATCCCATTAACTGATGCCTCGGTCAATATTTTCGGCTTCTCTGGAGATCTTTTCATTTCTACATCCACCATTCTTTCTTTCTTCTTTTAAATGTAGTTCTCGGAATTGGTCGGAAAAAAAAGTAAATAAAATAGCCTTTAGTGTTTAAAATGAAAAAAGAAAAAAGTTTCGGGAGTCGAAGTAAAACTGCTGATGATTGGCGCAGCATCACGTTAACGTTCCTAAAGTAATTATATTCCAGCCAAACACTCTCTTCTTCAACCCCCCCCCCCCTCCACCCCTCTCTCTTTTACCTCCACACTCACGAACAAAACAGAAGAGCAAGATAAAATATATATACCTTTAAAACCTCGCTGACAAATAATACAACAGACATTTACTTTAGAGAAAGTTGAAGATTGTCGAAATTTGAATTTTCCCTAGGTCCCATCATCAAGGCCGGGTGGTCGATTGGGTATGACCACAAGCCTTTAAGATCCTAGGTCTATGCAAGCCGATATAGGAGTGGTTCTCAATTACTTTCCACCAAGAACCACAATTATATTTTTTTTTAAGGACCGGGAGAGGTGTGACAATTTAATCTGCAATGACCTTCACCTTCCATTCTCTTGTCAAGATTAGCACAGGGTCTTCAGACGTTACAGTGTAGGACTGCAAGCTGCAAAATTCAGGACATTAAAATAATGGACAATGTATTTAACAACGGGCTGTGTACATATTTAATCTGTTCATAAGATCAGTCACATTTCTTAATAATATTACTCGTAAACGTAAATTCTTATACAAATTTCAAATTATTTCTAAGATAAAATTCGTTGCGCGGCGTTATTCTTTATTTTTTGAATTAAAGGGCGTTAATAATCAACCCTGGACATTTATGAAAAATCCGCCCGGACAGCCCCGGACACTCCCCCCCCCCCCCCCCCCCCCCCCCCAAAAGTGGACCTGTCCGGGGAGTAAAAAAAAAAGGTTTGGTATAAAAACTGCAAAAAAAAATTGACATTTTCCCGCGTCCCCTTCATCAACATCTTAGAAACCGTTGTTAAAATATATTGGTCAGCTGTAAACGACGAGAGAAGCCAGACGTCGTCTCCTCTGTTTCGCTAGTTTCTTAGTTTCTTCCCCTTACTGAATCCATTAGAATGAATATGAGAATAGGAAGAGTAATGGCTTGATACGCAAAGCACACAAGTAAAAATGTATTCAAATGAAGGTACAAACTGGTTCACAAAAAGTGACCAGTCTTGTGTTTAATGCAGTTATCTTGTGGTCTTCTTTACAGCAGGGTCGTATCTGGAGGTAAGTAGTCTATTAATTGTGTTGTCGAGGTATAGTTCATTGGTAGGTACAGTAGCCCCATGGCTTCTTTGGTGCTTAATGACAGCTCACAGCTAACTTCTCACATTCAACATTTAGGTAGATACCTACATTTTGACTGTCAGAAGTGAGAGCTGCTAAACGCATGTTTTGCAGATCGTATGGTTCGGCGTAAAGATACACAATTTAGTCTGGTAACTTTTCAAAAATGTCAGCTGTCAGTCAGCACCAAAGAAGCCATGGGGCTACTGTAGCAGGGCCTACGTGTTTACGGGAGATAATTCGCACAACAAAAAAGCAACAGCCAGTCACCGATAATAGAGCCGTCGTTAACTACCTCGGGTGACTGCTGCAGTGTCACTAATTAACAAACAAACAGGTAATTGGAATCACTCCCTTCGAGTTTGCCAAACAGAGCCCCCCTCCCCCCCGTTATCCACCCCCCCCTACCTACACGGTCACGTTCGAGTTGAAACCTTCACAGGTCAAAAGGTGGTGTAAAATAGGAAAATTAAACTTTCAAAATGAACCCGCTTCGGTGGCCACATGATCTAAGGAGCTACTTTCGCAATGGACTATATTGCCAATGATGGGGAGATCGTGATTCGATCCCAGTTGGGTGTATTGAAGGTGGTTTTTCCTTAATGGTTTCTCACTTTTTTCTCTACGCAAATGTTGGTACACTTCCTATAAATTCAACCTTTTTTATTCCTAACCTATTAAGTGTACAACCCGAATGGGTAGTAAGATGCGGTGCTAAGAAAAACCATTAAAAATGACTCTCATCCCTTGACAATATACAGAGGGTGTCAGTCTTGTCTAGTTTTCTCTCAAGCTGCGTGTATAAAGGTTGTGTTTCTTTAGCATTAGGCCTTACGAGCCGTTCGGTCTATAGCATCATCAACATCATCATCAACTATTTCCAACCTGTAACCGGGCCAATTTAGTTAAATGCCTCCATCTTCCTCTATCCTTCCACCGCTCTTCCTCCTTTAATTTCTTCCATTCTTCTCCTCTCACTTGGACACATTCTGTTATCTGCTTGGGTGACCTAGTTGTCTAGGGTAAGGTGTCAGACTTTGTGCTGGCGGCCGGGGTTCAATCCTCGGTCCCGGCACAGATTATCTGATTACCAAACCCTTCCTTCACCTTTGACAAGACATCTTGTGAATGTGAGGAATGCCAGGCCTCCACCGTGGTTCGGATTCCACGTTAAACTGTAGGTCCTTCATTTCATCTCACAATCACCCTACCAATACACATTAGCGTAAGTGCGTATAACCCGAATGGGTAGTAAGACGCGGTGCTAATAATAAAATAATAATAATAATAATAATGCTATCTGCTCCTCCCATCTATTTATTGGCCTTCCTTGCGGTCTTTTTCTTACATACTTCATTTTAGAAATTGTCTTTGGCATCTCTCCTTCTCCATCCATCATTACATGTCCATGCCATCTAAGTCTGGCGTCATCTACTATCTCATATACTCCTTGTACCCCTACTATTTTCCGAGTAACTTCATTAATAAACTTGTTTCTTCTCGTGACAGATAACATGCTCCTCACGAATTTCATTCCTATGGCTTCCAATTTCTTACTCTCTCTTACATTCATTGTCCATGTTTCTGCTGCATATGTGACAACGGGTACAAATTACGCCGTGTACAACACTTCCTTACACTTCATGAGGACTTCTCTTCTCATAGTAGGTTTCTTACACACCAATAGAACAACTTCTCGTTCGGTTATACCTTATATTACAATTACGCTAATGAGCTAGGGATAAGGAAGGTTTAATTTAGATGAAGTTTACTGGGATTAGCGAGGAAAAACTCCTCTCAAACCTCTGAACACCTGACCGGGATTCGAGCCCCTAGCTCTCCACCATCATCAGTCCAGTCTATTGAGATGGGAGAGTGACACCTTAAGAGTCTTGGACCATGCGGTGGGGGCACCGAAGCGGAAGTGTAAATGTTGCATCCCTTGAAACTTGCCTGTACCTCCCTAAGTTCACCAGACTTGAATGAAACATCCCTTCCACTGAGCATGACTGACCTTGATCGCTCCTCTTGAAAGAGGCTGCAGCTGAAGGCACTGAAATTTACTTCTTACGAAACGTTGAAACAACTCGTTCACAAAGAGTAGGAAATTTATAACATTGCTTTTCTTTTACACGCGCCACGTCCTACTACCCACTCTGGTGTTCGCATATTTACACAATTAATGGAGTAGAGACGAGAACTGTAGAGTTTTGAATATTATATCACTACTATCACCGCGTCTTACTAACTGTTCAGATTATACACATATTTGAGAATTATTCTAATGGGTTTTGGATGAGGAAGAAAGCATTTTTAGGGGCTATCTACACTCATTTGTATGAAAGGAAAGTGAGAAACCATTTAGAATAAACCACCCTTAGTAGACCGTACCAGTATTTGAATCCCGATCTTCCCGTCATAAGCATGCCAGTTTAACACGTGAGTGACGCCCTAGACCATTCGGCCAATTAAGTGGCTGAGAGAGAAAGGTAAAGTTTTATAGGAGCATTTTGCAAGGAGAGAGAGAGTGGCGTTTAAAAAAACTGGCAGGAAGCAAACCCTTGACCTCACTGACAAATAAGAGCAAATGAGGCTATAGCCCGTGGCCATGTAGTATGTGCACGGGAACAGTAGGGTTCTTAAAATAAGTTCAACGCTGAGATAATGGTCCCAGGCTCGATTCCTATCGTCACCAAAAAATTATCGATGGTGAAATGTGCGTTTTCCCCTTCACAGTGATAATTAACGGCTAGGGGTCTGGGCGTTTTGTCTATTCTAGATTTAAGTTAGTTTAAAAGTCGCATTGTTGATATTATCAATCGGTTCAGAAAGTGCACGTTAAACAACTCAAAATAGATCAAAAGAAAATGTTAAATCAATTAAAACATAAATGTTTACTCAATCTCTCTTGTCTCTAAAGTAGTTCAGGGAAATGTGACGTCAACAAGACAAAGCGACATGAACGAACATACAAGGATGGGTTTTATCTTATTTCCTTCCTAAGGCGCTGCGATCAGATCATTCGCTCGTACATTTCCTGGTCCAATAAACATTCGACAGCAAAGAAGAACGACAGCTTCGTTTTAGACAAATACATCCCATTGCGTCCTGCTTCGGTCGATATGTCGAAAGCTTCAGTTATCGTTAATCTTATGTGCATTCTTTAGCAACATACTAACATCTTTGCACGAACAAAACTAAGTCTAGAATATATCAAACGCCATTAGAGAGTCTTACTGCCCGTCCGGTTTATACGCCTATGTACTAATTATAAAGGTTTAATTCAGAGGAAGTGTACCCGCATTTAGTAAACTATTTAGAAAGAACGACCTTAATTACACCCGATCGGGATCGAACTCTAATTTCTCCATTTTGGGCAGGCCAGTCTATTGCAATATTAATGCCTTAGACCATGCGGCCACTGAAGAGGGTAGTATCTTATTGTTTGAGCTACTAATTACATAGTGAGTCATAGGTGTTGCTTACTCTTAATTATCGGGGAGAGGGGGGCGGGGGGGAATAGAACGTATCCAATTCCACTTTACATTAGGAAATAAAAATTATTTCACCATATATTTTTATTATTATTATTATTATTATCACCACGAATAATAGAATAATGAAAATATTTCTAAAAACGTTACCTGCAAAAGTGGACTTTCAAATTTCTGGATAAAAAATTATTGGGGTACTAAAATGTACCAATTGATTAAATTATTGGGAGAGGGGTTTGAGGAGAAGAGGTTTCTCCACTGTAAATTATTGGGAGAGGGGGTTGAGGAGAAGAGGTTTCTCCACTGTAAATTATTGGGAGAGGGGTTGAGGAGAAGAGGTTTCTCCACTGTAAATTATTGGGAGGGGGGTTGAGGAGAAGAGGTATCTCCACTGTAAATTATTGGGAGAGGGGGTTGAGGAGAAGAGGTTTCTCCACTGTAAATTATTGGGAGAGGGGTTGAGGAGAAGAGGTTTCTCCACTGTATTCCCACGATAATGGCACGTGTGTGTTAAGTGTTCGCTAAAATGTTTATATGAAATTTATTTCAAATTAATGGTCAAGGTATTATAAGCGACTTTCTAGCCAACCTTATTCACGTATCGGTGGACACGCAGATTAAACGTAAAGCTCGTCATGTCTAGCTCGCTGGTGACGGGGAGATTGGGGTTTTAATCCTAGCTGCATGTAATTAATGTTGCTTTTCCTGAATGATTTTTCACTCTCCATCCAAGCAAATATGAGTAAACTTTATATAATACTTTATTTTTATTTATTGTGTCCAAACAAAATTCTTGCTATAAGAACTGCAAAAACACTGTACCTTGCTTTCCTTTCCATTTTGAGGCCGATTTGTTTTTAAAGGGATATTTATTGATACAGTATTACAATTGATACAATATTATCTATTGCAATAAATATTAAGAATTAATATTTTTCTGAAACTTAAAATTCAATTAGATTCTTGATTACTCTTCATAATAATGTGTGGCTGATGAAATATGTACCTTTATATTGTAACTGATGATCACACACGTTCTAAGATTTCTGTTTAAGAGCGTTCATCATAGCAGGCCCAACTCAGTTCTCGGCTGCGTATGTGTGCGTGCGAGGTGCGGGAGAAAAAGAGGAAAATTAAATATCCAAGATATGCCATAAAGATTTGTAGAAGCCTACATTCATATTTGAATGATTCCTCGAAATTTTCCGCGGCGACGATGTTGGACAGTGCGACAAAGTGTTTTTGTTAATAACTACATTATGTCCCTATTATGACAGAATGAAAATTTGTGCCCAACGCTTTTCTGTGAAGTCATTTTAAAATGGTCAAAAACGACCTTTTCATTTAATTTTTCAAAAATTCTCAGTAATAGGAACTTCTATCGCCTCCATTAATGTTTAATCAGATATGATCCACCCACGTGCAATAGTTCTCATGTAAATTTACGATTTCTAGCCGAGTGTATCACAGAGTTGATTGACATGTGATGCACGCTCTTAAACACTAACTTGTTTTCACCAAAAGTAGTAATGTAAATGTCTTACTTATCTGTTCCTCTTTCCTTTGGACACATCCCCCTACCAACAATGAGGCCGATGAGCTGAGAGTAAACACCAAAAGACATAGAGATGTCAAGTATGTGTGCTTGCTCAGTTGATGGATAATACTCGCCAAAAGTACATTACAGTAACGAACTTACCTTCATTAGAAACTTAGTATAACCTTACTCCTTAGGGTAATAGTGATGTAACTCGCAAAGAGAACAAGATCTGGACTTTAGGCCGGGTGGAGATTGGCTTCACCAAAATCTTCAAATAAGAAGAAATTGCTTTCTTGTTCTGATAAATGATAATTTTAAGTTAAAAACTCTTTGTCTAGTAATGTATATAAATAAAATTGCGTGCATTCATAAATTCATATGTTCGATCTAAAGGTTTGTGTCACGCGAGACATAATATTTTCAAACGTTTATTTAAATTTTACATTATTACCAATAGATTAAAATAATAAGGAACTTGGAAAAATACACAAATTTCACCTCATGTGTTGATTTTAACAATTTATGTATGTGTAATACTCTACGTTTGAGAGCTAATATTTATTTTCTCGCTATTAAGTAGGCCCTACACTTGACAAACCCTGAAAGGTAACAAGCTTTCCTTGATGTGTATCACTATGGCGCAGCTTACAAGATAAGGCCATACCATAGTCAGTTTATTAGTAGGGAGCACAAATATAAAAAGAAAAGGCGAATCATGGAATATCTCTTAGCGTTGTTTTTTTTACTTTCTCGCTATCTTACAGGTAGAGAAAGTATTTTGATCGTCAAAAAAATTGAACTCAAGATTTTGATGAATCTTGACGTTTCATGACCCCCTGAAACCAAACAAGGTGTTTTTTACTTTCCGTCTGTCTGTCTGTCTGTCTGTACCTCCAACTAGAGCCTAAACTATTTTACCAATCGGGCTAAAACTTGTTATATAGAGTTTTCATAGGGTTGCTCCGAGGGGTTTTTCGAATTGGATATCTAACCCTAAAATTGAGGGTATTTTACTGGAGGGTAAAAAGAGAAAAAGTCCGTTTTCTCAAAATAAGCTCTAATGATTTTGATTAAATTTCATTTCTAATCATTTATAAATACTCCAAACAAAATGATTTCTCTCAATATTTGGGCAAAATGACTTGAAGGGCTCCGGTCTGATGCGTAAATTATATTTTTTTATAATATCTCCTAAACTATTTGAGATATGAAATTACTTATCGTTAAAAATATGTAGGTCTCTTTATAATAAAAATAGTTTATTTGAAGCATATTTTTATAAAACCAATGACTTTCAAGTTATACATAAATATATATTAACTTTTCGAACCCAAAGGTAAAAGTATTGCAACCGCAAAAGAAAATCTAACCTGAAATACTGATGGATGTCGACGTCTCAAGACACCCCCCCCCCCCCCTCAAGTCCTAAAAAGTGGTCTTTGCAATGACGTCTGTCTGTGTGTCTGTTTAAACTCAAAATTAAGAGTAGTTTAAGAAAGGGCGAAAAGAGAAATAATTGATTTTCTCAAAATCGACTCTAACGATTTTTATTAAAATTCGTATCTAGGTCTTGATTAAGATTATAATTAAACTGGCTATTTTCATTTTACCATGATAATTAATTTTAGGGTGCTTTACAGAAACGGAAACTTCCGTAACTCCGCAACTATTCGAGATACTAAATAACTTATCATTGAAAGATTGTAGTACTATTAAAAATAAAAAACTTTTATATTAAATACATTTTTATAAATCCAAAAGTTTCTGAGATATTGTCAAATGCATTAATACAATTTTGTGAGCTTAAGTTGTAAAGAGATACTACTTAAGTTTTAACGCAATAATTCTCCAATGCCATAGAGTAATTAAATATAAGTAAGTCTCTAAAAGCTTATGTTGTTTTTCCTTAAACCTCTTAGGAGAAATGTTTGTACAACAATGATCTATTTCCATTTTAGACTCAATAGTCAATATTGACATTTTTTATTGGTCAAAATTTATAACACCTAATAAAATGTTGCTAATTTTAACCGGAAGTTGAAATTTTAATACGAAGTTTTGAACCTTGTGGACCAAACATCGATCTTTTTTTTATCGGTCCAAACATACAAATAAGGACATTAATTCTTTAAAAACAAAATTATAAATTTTAAAACTGGGGCTAAAAAAAGTTTTACATAAATATAGTGGAATTTATGCTTGGGTTTGCGAGTGTATATTATTTCGATTCATAGATATTACGAACTTTGGGTAAATATCTCTATTTTCAAAAATAGAGTGAGAAAGTCCGTGTGGAGTTCCGTACCATTTATTTTATTAAAGTATATAAGATTAGCTAAACAAATATTTAAGAGTATATTTAAAATTACGGGGTATTTTTTAAAGATAATTTTATTACAGCAAGAATCACATATAGTGACCGAAATATTTAGAAGGGAAAAGGGATAGGTGATTGTTTTAAATCTTTCAATAATCGTTGTATATTTAACATGTTTCCCCCCCCCCCCCCCCCAAATTAAATTGCTATGTTATTTTAGAAACAGTTACTGTCCCACGCTATCTAACACTCCTATAGGTACTAGTATAATAGTACTTGGTGTGATAGATTCACAGCTGTGGGAAACAATGCCTAGTGACCCTTAGCTTAGAACCGTCAGGCAACAACTGAATTTAAATAAATACAAATTAAACTACACATCATTTATTTGAAAGGACTCAAAATATTTTTTTGCATCTTAAGACAAGGGTGGAGAGGGAGGAGGCGATGTACAACCCTCCCTTTTTTTTATAAATTATTTAATATATGGTACCTGAATTACCTATAGCCTATATCGTTTTGTACACAACATTATTCCATTCGCTAGGGTTGTCTAAAGAAGCCCCATGGCTTCTTTGGTGCTGACTGACAGCTCACAGCTGACAGCTAAAAGCTTTGAAAAGCTACAAGACTAAATTATGTATCCCTACGCCGAACCATATGATCTGTAAAAACATGTGTTTAGCAGCTGTCACTTCTGACGGTCAAAATTTAGGTATATAACTAAATGTTGACTGTCATAAGTCAGCTGTGAGCTGTCAGTCAGCACCAAAGAAGCCACGGGGCTACTGTAAATTTAATCATACCAATTATGTGGTAGGGATGGTGAAGAAAAAGTTGAGAAAAAGTTAATCCGCATTTGCAGAGATAGTATTAAATCGTTTAGGAAAAAACACCTTCTGTACATCTGACCAGGTATTCGAACCCCGATCTTCCCATCAACATTACCAATGTTGACTAAATATTTAATGCATCAGTGGACATGCAGACCTAAGGGCAAGCTCATCTAGTTTGGTTTGCCATTCACCCAGAGGTCAGGGTTCAGCTTTAAGCTCTACCTTTTACTCCCTTAGCACATTGGACATGGGTGTAATTAAATGCGAGTACTTCAAAAGCGTGTTAAGAAGTGGTGCAAAAAATCGTTGAATATATAAACTATGGTCAAAATATCTCATAAATGGTCCTCAAATATTCTTGTAACTACAAAACTTAACCATGGGTATTTCTAAAAGATAGCCTCACAAAGTAATTGACCGAGTGAAGCAGGGCTCTGTTTTAACTTGAGCGTTTGGCATATCATCTGTACTTATTGTTTATCCGGATGTTCGGGTATTTTGTTATGAGATAAATGTCAAATGCGTGGATCAATTCTACCTAAATTTGTCAGGAACATTATTTGAACCTAGGCCAAACGATGTAGGAACACGGGTTTTCTGTTGTTTTTTTTATCTGTGTATGTCAGTTTGTTTGGTCCAAGAAAACTGTCAAATGACCAACTGACCAATTTTAACAACATTTAGCTGGAATATTATTTGAGCTTAGGCCAAACGAAGTGTGTACATAGTTTGTCAAACTAGTTATCTGTTTTAATGTGGAAATCAACCAAAAGGTTTTTAGTTTAAAAGCTCACCTCAAATGAGATAAATTTGTAACTCTAAGCAATCGATCGAGTACCTAGGTCATATTTTTTTTAAATTTTGAACATGTATGGCGAGTATGATTTCTTAAATCACAATAACAACGTTTACTCTCTACGAATAGAGTGAACTATTTAATATAACATTAATTTGTTTCCCATATCATTTGATCACAAATAAAAAATATAATCTCGAAATCGAATGAAAAAGTATTGGAGAAATTTCAATTTTAAATCTAAAGAAAAATGTGAAGACTGTTAAGAACATCGAGGAGAAAGAGAGAGTTCCACTGTCCACAGAACTACTAGTAAATAGTTGTGTGAAGTATTATCAAACTCACCTCAATCTCAAGTGCTGACGCCCTCACGCCACAACCACAACTGAAACTCGCAGACGAAGACATCCCCCCCCCCCCCCCCACTCCAAAACCAAAGTAATCTGAAAAACCTCCCCGAAACCGATGACAAATTTACGACAGTATTGATAAGGCTTAACGGGAAACAGAGTGGTAGCATTTTAACCTTAACTTCTACACCATTTCCCTTTTGTAGATATATTTTTTAGAAAAACTCTCAGAAATGAATCACATCTTCCACTTGAGACCTTGTTACTGGTGGAATGGAGGGGGTAAATGACCTCTTTCCCATGAGGAAATGGGTATCATGTTTTGCTGTTGGAGTAACTCTTGGAGGAATTGAGGTGGAGAAAGTGGGGGGAGAGTTATAACCCTCCTAGAAATCCTGTTTAAAAGTCTTTAAAACAAGGGCGCGGTATGGCTAGAAGGTGGAGGAGCCAAGGAGTCGAATGACAACATGTCAGTCGAGGGGTAAAAAAAAACGTTGGTCCGAATTGGAAAAATGTATTCGGGTTGGGGGGAAATAATCCCTGGTATCTACCCCCCTCCCCTCCCTTCCACCAACCCCCATGTCGAGCTTGCTACACTGACAAGACACAGATGGTTCCATGAGGTTGAGGGGTTGAGGGGGCGTCATAGGTCCCTTAGGATTCTAGTGGGGTCACATTTTTAAGATTTAATTTTGTATATATTTCTAAACCTCCTTTTCTTTATGCAAACAAAACTTAATTTGTATATTTGACCCAACTTATAAACTAAATATTTTAGGGATGGAAGAAGATGATTAAATTTACCCTAATCAATAATATCAACCACGGTGAACTCATGGTCTAAATAAGCTCATTTAGTCTGGTTATTATGGTGAAGGGCAGGTTGGCGTTCAAATCCCATCAGGGTGTATTGAGGGTGTTTTTATCCTAAATTATACACCACTATTCCTGAACGTAAATGCGGAAAAGTTTATTTCTATATGTTACCTTCCTACGTTAATCCTAGCCTATTAGTATACATATGAAGGTCACTCAGTCGGGTAGTAAGATATGTAGCACAGAATTGGATAGCTCAGCTATTATTGTGAATATTTTGATCAAATGTATTTTCAAAACTAAAAAAATTATAATGCTAATAAAACAAAAAAGCCATCCAACCCATTTAATGAAGCAAACATTATTATTTATCATTAAGTTATTGTAGTCCCCATGATAAATAGGAGGAAGATACAATTATATTATACCCGCTTCGGTGGCGTAGTAGTCTAACGCGCTAGTCGTGTTGAGCTCGACTGCTGATGACGGGGAGATCGAGGTTCGAATCTCGGTCGGGTGAACTGGGGGTGGTTTTTCCTGAATGGTTTTCCCCTCTACCTCCACGCAAATGCGGGTTCACTTCCTCTAATTCAACCTTCCAAAATCCTAAATCCACTAACGTAAATAGTACTTAAAGTGTATAACCCAAACGGGTAGTAAGACGCCGTGCTAAATATTATTATTATTATTATTATTATATATCTTGTCACTGCTCGAGTGAAGAGCAGATATTCTTCTACGTTCAAAAGAGCCCGCCTCAAGCCAATATTTATACAGACAATCCAAACATCGCTTTTTCTGGTACAATGCAAGGTTAAAAACATGAGAAAGCTTCTAGCTTTGAGACGGATTAAATTTATTTTTCTAAAAAAAATCGCACTTGTCAAGTTGAAAACGCACCATGGCAAGTAAAGGTTTTGAAAAGAGTTATTTATATCTATGGCTCTTGCTGATTTAGAAGTGGGGGATACAAAAATGTGTTTGGGGGAGTGAGCTTTAAGCTCCAATCCCCAAACATAGGCAAAGCCTAATAATCGAGCACATATTGTTTACATATATGTTACATCCCATCTGAGTAGCTAGAAGAACCTAACTGGTCCTGGGAAGTGTTTAAAGGGTTTAAATCATGATTCATTATAATTATGTGTATGGGCCCGTCTCACTAACAACAGTTGATAAATTACAGTTTCACTTATTGTTTATGAAGAGTTAGGGGCTGCTGTCCTAATTTAACTTAGCTTATAAGTCGTGTAAATTTGAATGTATTATAATCTACAATTGAGGATTCAAACTCCAGGGAGCCAGGCACAGAGGATAATATAATAATGTAATGTAAATGTTGAACACAAATAAAAGAAAATGTGTGATGTTTTCTTACGGGCTCAAACCTATCCTGTATGTATTATAAAAAATCTCAATGAGAGAACATTTGTGCTTAAAACTAAGTAGACTGCATTTGAATCACGTGTACATAATTTTTTAATCAATACATGTATTTGGTCTTACTCCTATGTTAAGGTAAGATACACTAGTATAATATAATTGACTCTATCTTGAATTTCTACGAATTAAAAATTTAAAATATTTAAGTGTTGGGAAAGCAGGTGGGGTACGAGTGATCCCAAGTTAATTTTAAGTGTGGTCTAAAGCTCTGATGACCCTACTTCCATTGATCGTTTGTACAGCTAATCAAAATAAAGTACGACGCCAGTAGTGGGTGGAGCCACCTCCCCTCCCCTTTATTATTTAACAGTATGGACAAAGTGCAGCTTCATCGAGTCCCTGACCTACTAGCATCCATAAGAATGTCGCTGAATAACAAGTCATCTGTAGAACTTTCCAGATCCACGGTGTCCTGGGTTAAGACCTTCTTGCGTCACACAACTCAAGCGCACAAGAAAGACCTAGAAAGAATCGCGAGATAAATAGTCCGGATTGTTTATAATGTCCATTGGCCGAGCTACGTCGTAGCCCGCGTTCATCGAGATATTCTTACCTTAGCACCACGTCTGCTGGAAACACAGAGGTGGTGCAGAAGTGGTGCAGGGCCACGCTAGTATCCGTGACAGTGTTCTCTTACGCGACAACCTGGACGGTGGTGGCCTCTGATCTTCAGTGGTGAAACCATTCACCGAAGCCCTAGAAATCAACACGTTGGAGGTGGTTTGCACCATCATGACTATTTGCTGGCTCTGACGGGAGCTGGACCCAATGGCTATTCGAGTTGCTGTATACAACTCCATAGTGCTGTACGGACCTACCACGGGAAAATCCTTGTGTTCAGAAACACACAACTGTGCCAGATACACCTGTTTGCCGTGAACTGGATAAGGGATATGCAGCTGGATACCTTCTGTGTCTTGTCTGAACTAAGCCCTACCGACAATGCTTTGCGCAGAATAAAGTTACAAGAATTGCGAGAAGATCCAAACCTCATACAAGTTGTGAGAGAGTTTGATGTAGCTGATATATGACTGTGTACTCATGTAAATTGTAATCTGTATAATAAAAGCATTGCTAGCTCTCCTCCTCGATGGTGACTGTCCTAATGGACCTTACTTCACTCCAGCGCACCATTCAATATACCAGCGTGGGTCGGAGGAGTCTCGGGATCCAGTCGCTGACGGGAACGGAGGACAAACAGTCGCACGTCACCATGCAATGGCTTTCCAGGGAGACCCGCCAGCACCAAGTCTCTATACTTTATGCAGGCAATGGCCGTACTAGGGTGTCGTGTGGATGGCATTGTTAAAGCTGGGGATGCTACCACCTTCTTATAGTTTTGGAGATGTTATTGGCATGGATACCCTATTCTTTATCCTGACAGGATCACCCATTTCAAAAACAAACGTCACGAGATCATAGAGATGCGCTATGAAGCGACCATAGCTTTTGTGGAAAGCTTAAGAATGCCAGCTACATGGTTGTAGAAATGTGGGAGTGTATGTTTAATGAAATGAAACACACCAATAAGGTCTTGAAACAATTTGTGCTCCAGCAAAAAGTTTACAACAAAAAAGCCCCTAAGTCCCCGGAATGCATTCTTTGGTGGACGCACACATTTCATCAAGCTTTTCCACGAAGATGACAGTTCTCGTGGGGAGGCGATCAAGTACTTGGACGTTTTCTCTCTGTATTCTTACGTTTGTAATTACAAAAAATACCCTGTTGGTTATAAAATTATTCATTTAGAACCAAATTGTCCGTTCATAGAAGTGGAAGGCATAGCCAAAACTACCGTGACACCTTCGCGAAATTTATTCATGATCGTATTGTTGACATGGATGCATGTCAAACTCATGTGTATTCTGTGCCGGAAATGCTGGATTGAGAAAATTCAAGGCGATTATTGGCACAATTAAAATAAATATTGTTGGCTGATAGGCGTCTTGGTGATTGGAAGTGATTCGTAAAGCCGTTGAGAAGAGCTACACCGTTGAAGCAGTGCATGAATTGTTGAGTAAAATGATACTTTTTTTTTAAATTAAACAAGAAGCCATAGGGTGGCCAGAATGGTGTATCTTGCAAGAGGATAAATTAGCTTAAATTCAAAATTACGAGGAAAGGGAGGGAGTAAAACTCGATTTCGGCTCTGTTTGTAAAAACCCGGTCTCCGTACATTAGTAAAACTATTTTTGAATTCGTTATGAAAAAAATTTGGGCAAAGACCCGATTTACCACAAGTAGTTATTGTCAACGACTATCAGGGAATCCAAAAGTACCTAATGGACCCGTAAGACACGGAAGACAGCGTCATTGACGCCAATGATGAGGATATATTCCTCAATTACAAGGATACGCGTTATGCGATGCGTCCTAACTTTAACGCGAGTGTGGTGGTGGCACGTTACATGACTGCTAAGTTGCACATATGAAGAATCCTTGAGTAAATGGAAGACTCTGTTTTGTAAAATGATACTGACACCATTATATTAAAAGAACATCCCGGTGATTTAAGTTCAATGACTAGAAACTTTTTGGGTGACCTCAGCGACGAACTTCAGAATTATGGTCCGGAAAGCTACATTGGCTACTTTGTATCTGGCGGTCCAAAAAACTACGCGTACCGAGTTTGCGTTGGTGGAGATCCCACAAAAGGCTCGTGGGATCGCCATAAGCTATGGCAAACGGAGCGATGTTAATTTGGACGTCTTGAAGGCGAATGTCACTTAGCCGGCTGCGGAAAGGTACATACAGATCCCATATAAAATTATAATAAAGGGTTTGGCAGCTGTATATACGGTTTCGAAAACTAAATTATTTCGGCCTGTGTATACTAAACGTCGGATCAATCTATACTTATAAAATAACATGTCCTGACTGACTGACTGACTGATTCATCATCGCCGAGCGCAAACTATCAAGGCTACAAGCATGAAATTCGGACTGTATATTCATTTTGTTATGTAGGCACCCACTAAGAAAGGATTTTAGAAAATTCCACCCCAAAGGGGTCAAAATAGGGATGATAATATGTATGATAATATGTATGAAAGTCCGTAATTTTGAAAGTTACATAAACAAAATTTTGTATTTCGGTTATTGATGTAAAACAAATAAATACGTGTTTCAGGAATTTTGGAAATTTTATTTAATAAGGGATGAAAAAGGGGTGAAAGTTTGTATCGGACTTGCATTATTTGTGATCTGAGGTCAAGTTATGGTCATCAACGTAACGTAATATTTTAAATTAATCTGTAAATACATATGTATATTTTCGTATTTGTATATAATCAACTTCCACGCGAGCAAAGCCGCGGGCAACAGCTATCTAGTTATTATTATAACACGTTGCCGTTTTGGTTTCAAAGACCTTGCAAACGCGTTCGCCACGACTAAAAATTAATCATTTGGATGGGCTTAATGACCACCCTTAATACAAATGCAATGATACGCCACTCCTCAAAGACTAGACTTGATCTTTACATATCTATTTCATGCTTGGAAATAGGCATTCGTTTTTTATTTTTATTTTATTTTATGCTGCCAGGTTAATTTTATATATATTTATTTGCAATCCTCCTGCTACCTGATTAGCTATATACCTGATTTTGTATATTTTTGCAAGCTAGTATCGAGGCCACTCTATGATGATGAAACAAGAAACTGTAAATATTTGAATTCTGTGGTAACTTCATTGAAGAAATTGTAAATATTTTAAAACTAGTAAATGAATATTATATAACTATGATAAATGTTTTAACGTCTTCAGCAAATCTCCTTCCTTTCCTATAAATACTTAATCACTTAAGTTTTCATAGAATTTTGAAATATATCATCACCTAGTTTTCATAGGCTTTTGAAATATGTCATTATTAGTCATGTATGCTTTTATTAGAGTCAGAAATCAAATGCTTGTGAAATAATGTTTGTGGAATAAAGTTAATGGGTTTAATAATAAATCGCAGTTCGGGATAACACAATATTAGTTTATTTACACTACAATACAAATATAAATATGGTTGATAGAAAATAACACAATAATAGCTACTATGTTCAACATTAACGTGTGTGGACATAATGCATAGGTATTTTCATAGTCAATTGGTATATTTACGTATTTTCAAATTGATATGGAAGAAACACACAACATTCTCCATTAATATAAACAATAACTCTTCTAAACCTATATGTTTATCATCAACAAACTATATTGCTTTAACTTTTCGATGTCTACTGAAAGATTGTATATTATTTTAAGTAAATATTCTTTTATATATACCCCCGCAAACTACCCTCTTCCTACACAGAAATAGCAGTAGCAACCCGGAAACTCCTTTAGCAGGATGATGAAACACCATGACCTACTTACACGAATTGTTTCCTGTGGTCATCAACCAGAACAATTAACTAACTAGTTTACAAACTCCCTTGACACAATACCAGGTTTTATTCACCAATGGGGGGTGTCAATTTATTGCTGGTTGAAGCGTTTTGTGTCAAAAAGTCTGGTGAAAGTAAAACAGAGCTTGGAAACTACTACATCAGTCAACCTTTATCAGTTTATTGCAAGAAATGATCATGAAAGGATGCCAGGAACCTTAGAAAGAGCTAATCACAAAAGGCCTAACATTTAGTTAGGCAGAGACCCAACACTACCGCCCTGGAACCTAACATTTTGGAGAGTACCAGTAGCATACCCTACCCCATGGGCTAAGACCCAGTGCTAGAATCCCACAAAATATAACATTTTATTCTAAACGACATATTGACGGTATTATAGACCGAGCTATCCTAAACGACAATTATAGGGTAGACCGAACTAAGTCCTCCGTAAAAAATAAATAGGTTTAAGATCACGGCTTGGCGGGCTGAGTCCAAATCAATATTTTTGGGAAAAAATGCCCTAAACCTGTAATGAGTTCGTAACCGACCCCATTTTAGTTTATGGCTCACTGTGGAAAACATGAGTTTTTATGAAGGAGGGTTGCTTTATTAAACAAACTGTATACTTGATCGAGTAAATATTCGTCTATGTCTCTCTGCGCAATCACCTTCCTACATGGAAATAGCACAGAGTTACATAAACATATTTCGCAACCCCTGGAAAATAGAAGTCCTCCGTGCCCCATTTTGAAGGGGGGGGGGGGGAGTGAGTTTTCATTGTTTGACAATAAGAAAAAAAGAGAAAGGAGAGTATGTGTAGGTGGGGGTAGATGCCCAGGGACGATGGGTAGATGGTCCCACGCATTACTGACGCTTTAGCTTGATTCTAACGTATCTTTCAAGAGACTTTGAAAGTTCCTGGTTTGATTTCTGTCGTGGCCAAACATACCTGACGTTCTCGCCTAACTCTCATATTAGACTGTATCACGGCTGAAGGGGGAATTTGGGTCAGAAAACCTGTGGTTTTTTTTTTTTTCCTTTTAATGTTTTACACTATCCTTCCACGAAAATGCGGTCACATTTCCCTTTAAATGCTAACCTACTCATCCCTAGCGTATTGGTATTAGTATGGCTCTAAAGGGTAGTACGACGCGGTGCACACATCAACAGAAAGGGCTCTATAAAAACAATAACTATTTTGTCCATGTTTTATCTTTCCGGTTCCCAAGTTGGGCCTCTGCTAGTAGTAGACTGTCAGTCCCTACCGCATGTAGAGGAACTGTCTGCTGGAGACACACTTTATCTGCTGGATCAGACAACCCAGCAGACTCAAAACAAAGCGAAGAGAGACACACATCAGCGGCACGTTCTCTACAGACGCGAGATGACCTGGCCGACATGAGCAACAGTCATAAGGAGAGGAGGGCAGCTAGCTACCAGACAAAACAAGGTGGTCGCAATATATTATTATTATTATTATATTATTATTATTATTATTATTATTATATTATTATTATTAGCACCGCGTCTTACTACCCGTTCGTGTTATACGCACTTACGCTAATGTGTAATGGTAGGGTGGTTGTGAGATGAAATGGAGGACCTACAGTTTAACGTGGAATCCGAACCACGGTGGAGGCCCGGCATTCCCCACATTCACAAGATGCCTTGTCAGAGGTGAAGGAAGGGTTTGTAAATCAGATAAATCTGTGCCGGGACCGAGGATTGAACCCCGGCCCCAGCATGGAAGTCTGACACCTTACCCCTAGACCACCAGGTCACCCTGGTCGAAATAGAACGCGCCACAAAAACCGATAAGTTGATTTATTTACAGTTATCAGATTTACACTACCTTGTTTTTAATAATTGATTATACAGTTCAACTTTTATAGAATGGGTCTTTTAGAAAATAAGTTTTTTTTTGCGGACAGCATTAATAACACACACACATATATATATGTGTGTGTGTATAATGCTATATATATATATATATATATATATCAAAAGTGATTGCTGTAAATCACACGACTTGATTTATGGATATGCAAATGGGTCCTTGAAAATCTGCACGATTGTCTACAATTTCTTGTCTTCCTTCAATAAACTTAAAACCTTTTATTTACCCTGTCTTAATAATGCAGAAGTTGTGTCACAGCCACTGAATACGTGTAGAAACAAGACTTCTCTTACTGGGTTTGGCAATTTTAAACTCCTCAAGGAAAATATCATCTTGTCCGTTTCACCTCTGCTCGGCTTCATGTAGTACCTTTTTGCTGTAGGTGGTGATAATGCTGTTAGCAGTCCTTAAAGGTCTAGCTCTGTCTTCGCCTACTGCCATTACACACTCCTAATCACGTGATATATCAATTGCGGTATTGATAATGAGAGTCAGCTTGTTTAACGACGAATCCAGCTTTAAGTTTTTCACTTAACATGAAGATATTATTAGATATAAATTTTTCTTGTGACATAGTGGTTGCCATCGACTCATCGAATAGTAGCCTACATCAATGCCAGTATGTTTGTTCAATCGACGAGAATGTTCGTTTGGAGATGCAAAGTTTAACTATACAAAAACAATGAATTAAGGTATAATATTAAAATTAATTATTTATTTATTCACCCTAATTATTTAAAGAGGGTTTGGACTCCCTTGGTACAGCCTTGAATATTGCTCTCTTTTCAACCATTATAATTTAAAAATGTTAAGAGTAATATTCATCATAGACAGCGATATACGGCGAGCGAAACCCGATATTTCGAGCGGTTGCGGGAGGATACCACATTTCTCGCAGCTATTGCTCCGAAACTAGGTCTTAGCGAGTAAGTCCTTTCAATAGTTTTTATAGATAATTTAATTATTTTCACTATAAAACTGACAAAAACGGGGTATTGGCGAAAAACTGAAATTTTGCTTAGTTTTTCAGATATGGTGGCCAACGTAGAGGACTTTAGAAGGGGAAAACTTAGTATGTTTATCAGACCCCCGAAATAAAGCGATCAAAATCATTTATAGCTTTCTCCTAATTATCATTTCTGCTAAACTAACTTTGTAGCCCTCCGGTTCCTGGGCTATATGTGGAGATTTTTAGCCGCTCTGATGACACAGAGCGTTGCTCAGGATACGGCAATGAAGGTTATCTATACCCGATTTTGGTTGGGAAAACAATAGAGAAAATTCAAACATATGTATATGTTGCCAACATTGGTAGCATTTTACTATATTATGTATGTTATTACATAGGTATTGATAATATCTATTAAAAGTAACATCTGTAGATAACATGACTTGATATATAATATATTAAAATTGTTTTAGTAACTCTAGTAACTAACTTCTACTGTTCTTCCTAACAAACTCGTACTAATTACGTACCAGCAATGAGATGAGGTGATGATAGTGATTATGGAGGTGTGAGCCATTGGGAGTCTTAAACATAAACATAAACCTAATTTACCAACCCCTAACGGGATAGCTCCCATAAGAAAAAAATACCCAAGGTACTAGCCGGAAAGATAGAACTGGTCTAATTTTCAAGCGTACGCGCTAGAGCCGGTACAGTCTAGTTTACAGGCGCTAGGCAATATTATTGTGTGTTGGTTCATTGAGTGAAAGCAAAACTACTCAAATTGACATGATTTTTCTTTTTTCTATTATTGATAGGTTTAACACACTTGCTACTAATGGCCTAATTTAATTGGTAAGACCTTAAATAATATAATGTATATGTAAACCGAATATGTTAAAATACTTCAATATTAAAATCAAAGTAGGCCTTTACAAATAGGACTCACCATTAGCTACGAGAGAGGATAGAAAAACCACAACAATAAATCAGTTAAAACCACCCTCTAATGAACTAGGATCAGTCTGCAAATTTCGCGCTCGCCCAATCGCTCGTGCGCTCGTCAGTATGGCCGAACCCTTAGATTCGTAACCAGCTGCACTGACCACTACATCCCGGTATCAGATAGAGGGGAAGAGGTAGAAAAGGAAGGGGAGATGGAGTGCTGGACTGGACGATTGAAATAATCCGGAGAATAATAGAGGTTTGGACAGAAAGAGATAGAGAAGGACCGGGAGATGTAGTTGATAGAGCACGCAACTCACGCGCGCGCGTGACCGGCCTCCGACAGGGTAATTTCCTTACGATGTGCCACTCCCCCTCCCCAACATTACCCCTTCACTCACACACACTCTCCCCCCTCATACCCCATTCTTGCAGTACTTTCTCCCCGAGACTCCACCCCACTAGACAAAGACACTTCACGTATGACGGGTCACGTGCTCAAGTCTACACCAACGCTAATTTGCTAATTATTTTTATTAAGGTCGAGTGTAAGAATCGGCTATCATTAACCCAACATAAAAATTATCGGGATAAAACAGGTAATTTTTCAATGAAATGCATCATCATTTATATGGATGTAGGGAATTTGGAATACCACTTTGCGAAAAATTAAGCATGATCCCAACCAAGGATCGAACTCCAACTTCCTGACCTACCAGGTCATCTACCACTCCCCAAATCATGATATTCAGTTTTTTTAAGGCGTCAATCTCACCCTGTCTAATTTGTGGGGGACAAGGGATGTCGGGAATCGAATATCATCAAATCGTAATGAGGGTGGCGTTTTGTAAATGGTCCCCCAATATTTATTCACGCAAATGAAAGTACATTTCTTCAAAAGTGTACCTTTATCGTTCCCACCTCATTAGAGTAATTATATTACGTACAGTCCAGATGGGTAGTAAGACACGATGGGGAAAATAAGAATGTTTTAGGGAAAATGGAAAACGGTTATTGAAAGGCCAACAATGATAAAATAGAATTTTGTATTTCACACGAAGTCTATTTCTTGTTTTTATATATATATTTTAAATTGTTTTAGAACAGGAGGTAGCGCGATTTGTGTTTATGGCTCTGACAAGTTATTGAGATGTAGGCTACTATTTTGAAATCTTGGATTTGTCTTATAAAGATGGTATTCTTAGCGTTCATACAAAATTTCAGCTCCCTAAGACTCAATTTGTCAGGTACGCCCAACATCTTTAATCCGACATATTGGATTTTTCTCATAAATATGGCATGGGTTGTCATATTGAATTTTTCAAGTTTCAAATTTTTATCATATTATTTAGCCTAGCTCAATAACGTTCATACAACAATTTTATATATCCAAATTTTAACTATAAAGAATTCAATTTGTACGTTGCGTCCGCCATCTTACATCCACCATCTTAGATTTTTCAAGTTTCAGATAATTCCCTTAAATAGCTTCATAGCTTAATACCTCATTTTTCTAGGCTCGAGTATCGGGAAGGGGGAAAAGAGCCCTGGAAGGACATAAATACACCACATGGATTTTATATTTGTAAATAAGTATTGATATCTAACACCGTGACAGCTGATCACATTACTTGAGAAATGAATGCATGAAAATAGAACTACAGTCCCATTCTCATAAGATATACCTTATCTGGCAGCTAGAAATGTATCAGTTCGTTGTGTTAAATATGTTAGACAGATCGTTGTGGATTTAGTTTCACACACCAAACAGTTCATTCTTTTTAGGAGTTGCCAAGTATTTCCACGTAATTAACTCTGGGTTAGCGACGACAAGGTTGGTGCTGCGTGACGTCAAAGTTGGCGTTGTATGCTCCTTGGGGTAGGCAGCTCGTAAACCTTTAGCGCATAATAAGACGAGTGGTGTAACTTATGATTAGTAACAAGCATTGAATCGCCTGACGACAGGTTCACATAAGTAATTACTGATTATTGCAGGAGGGGGAGGGGATGCATGTGTTGTGCGTGGTGTACTGCCTCGTTGAGTTAAGTCATTGATTACCAAAACCAGAATTGAGGAATATGAACCAAATAACCCCCTCACTGGTGATCACACGATTTAAGGAGTTAAGATCGTACTATACTGGAGTGTTAGTACTGGAGGGATTAAGGTTCGAATCTCGTCCAGGTGCACTGAGAGTAGTTTTTCAACTGTTGTCTACCCCTCTCCACTACCCGCTAATAGCTACCATCACCATCCTTATTTCATTTATTTTATAATTTTTAGGACCATATGCATGTATACACTGATGGAATAAATAAGAAGGTATAATTTTAGACAAAATGTACTCACACTTAAGTAGAGGATTGGAGAACAGTTTAAAAAAAATAACAACACTAAACTCGTTCAGTGCTCAAGCCCAGGTATCCCCATCACCGTCTTACCGTACCTGAGGTAGGATGGACTAGAGCGCTGATTATGGTCCTTATTTTTGCAGTTTTTATGCCAGACAATTTTTTTTCCCCGAAAAATTAAAACTATTTCATCAGTTTTGTAACTACATTTAGAATTTTCTAATTTTAGTAATCTCAACAGTTCTTTTTGTATTGAGCAAAATGACACCTATGCAGAAACTTTTCAAATATAGAGAAATAGTCCTAGCCAAAATCTGCGATATCCATGACAGACATTCAAGAACTATAGTAAATTAAACTAAACATATTTACTTACTTACTCTATGCCATTGGGAACTTGAAAGATCATTTCCACACTTAAAAAAAGTATGCCTCCATTCCTATCTTGAACTAGCCCTATCCATTCCTCCTCATTACATCCTATCCCTATCCTTAGCTAGTTCTATCCAGTAAAGTCTGTTCAGCGTAGGAATTGTTTTCTGAAAGGCCTTTTTCCCTGCCAGAAATCTATTATATAGTAGGATATTGGTAAGAAAAAAGACCTTTCAGAGAGTAATTCCTACCGTGAATGGAGTATAAACCTCATTACACCCTATCCTTATAATGAGCTAGTACTATCCAGTCCACCTTATTGCACTCTATTCCTATCTTGAGATAGTTCTATCCAGTCCACCTCATTACAGCCTATTCTTATCTTGAACTAGTTCTATCCAGTCCACCTCATTACACCCTATCCCTATAATAAGCTAGTTCTATCCAGTCCAACTCATTAAACCCTATCTCTTTCAGATAAATATGTTATCCTCCCATCTGCGTCTAGGTCTTCTCAATGGTCTCTTCCCATTGGGTTTGCCAGTCAATACCTTGAACAAGGTTCTAGAATCTCTCATTCTCACCTTATGTCCTGCTCACCGTTTTCTGTAAGACTTGATTATCTTAACAACGTCTTGTGATGAGTACAGGTTATGTAACTCATCATTACGTAATCTTCTCTACTCCCCAGTAGCCTCATCCCTTTTTGACCCAAATATCTTTCTAAGCACCTTGTTTTCGGACATCCTAAATTATTTTCGTCATTAAATATAATATTTACGAACCTTTATTTTATTTTTGCCAATCAACTGAAAAAAAAAAGCCTTAACTAGAGTTTCCTTCCACACCGCGCTAAATGCCCCTAGTGTTAAAAAGTATGAACTAAAAGAAAATGCCCGCTAAGAGATTGCTTCCCAATTTGAAACCTGCGCGTTACTTATCTCGTTCTTGTACGGAGGGGAAAGTGTTCTCTAACCTCTGTAATAGCCACCCCGCGCGTCAACAGACACTAATGCAGCGTCCATGCGAAAGATGATGCTGCCCTCTCGTCTCTCTACCTGTTGTCTACGCATTTTAATAGGGCCAGGCGTGGGGGGGGAGTACATTCATAATGCATGAACACATCCTTCGAGAATGGGTGGATAGAGAGGATACGACCCTCAAATCAGTTTATGAATATAGGTTGACAGTGACGTATTTGCTCTCATGGAGGAAAGGGGTTGAGAATAAGTATAAGTCATTCACGAGCTAAGTTTACCTGGATGACAGCTCGAAATGTTACTAGAAGTAATCCCTAATATATCAATACGCCAACAGCTGACATCTATCACTTTGGATAGATGTAATAAAAACGGGTGGTAGTAATATATTAATGTGATAGTTAACCACAGTAATTTAGAACAATATTATTTATATATTTATTTGAGGTCGGACACAAAGTTCATTTATCATTTCATTCCACTTTAAAAAAATATTCACACCACTTTTACAAAAACTTCTAACGAACATAGCTTCAAAATGGCGGCTGACGAATCTAAACCATATGATTGAACATGACGGTAAACAAGTTTTTCCTATGATGCAGACACGCAGTTGATGAAAATATTTTATTCAGTTAAATATTTCAAAATACGATAAAATAATCATAAAATCATTTATTGTATGTAAAAAAAATGACAACATTTTCTCTTTTCCAAGTAAATACGATGCCTGTATTAAAAGCTAGTGATGTGTGCACTAAAGTACACAAAATCAGTACCGTTCCAAAACGAAAAATAAGTACTTTTAATTATGTTTAAAATATTATTTCGACTTGGATAAAAAGAAATTATTTAAAAAAATGAAATAGTATGAGAAAACTTAAGTTTACGTTCTTTTAACAGGTAATTAAAGATCTTTACATTTATAACAAAACAGTGATATTTCACAAGTGTTGGCAACACAAAACCTAAACATATGATATTCGAACTGTAAAAACGGTAAAAACCTATCGTGAACGGAATATACTACATCCCGGTTACATTAACGTTGCATCCCAAGGTCAGGCGCTGCAGTCGTTGATTTATTTCTCCTCCTATCCCCTTCACTACTTCCATGTTAGTTCATATTTATTCCGCAAGTAGATACGTAGTAGTTCTACCACAAAATACATACAACTTATCAAAGAAATTTATTTATTAATAGTCAATTCAAAGGTCCCAGTTTGACTTCGGTCAACTCCGAAATTTCTCTGTGAAATAGTTTGTCTGGAACGGGTTCAAACGCAGCCTCATGAAGACAAATGAGGAGCTACTTGAATAAATAAATAAATATCAGCTCCGGTTTAGATAATTGAGATTAACGGCTCGTTAATAGTTCGTTAAAGCTGACCACATGACTACCTCTATCCGCAAATGTTGGCACTAGCATCGCTAAAGTTGGCAGCCGCTCAGTCGGTATAGCTTGCTTGTAGGTCACGACATGGAGTTTTTTTTTGTACTTACTATAGCCCTATTTTATTGCGAATAACAGTCTGGAAGGCCTTTTTTACTATTATAGTTCTACTAGTTCTGGTAAGAAAAAAAAATTCAAAAATTTATTTGGAAGTAAATTGAGATATAGTTCTGCTCGCTATCCCCATGTTTACAATAACATATGATGATTGTACTCACACATGCGTGGAGGAGAGGTTTACACAACCAGTTGGGATCTGAACCCTGACCTCCCCGTCACTGAATAACCAGGCACATCAGTCACGCCCTAGTGGGTGTCTATTAGTTACGCTCTTGTGCTAGAACTAGCTATCAACAAGGCCAATGATGAGATCTACTATAACGGTATAACCTTATGAGAGTGCAGACTTGCAGAAGTGATCGCATAGAGGATGGTAAAAAAATAAACGTTTGAAAACTCCTATTCACACATTGCACTCAACCGGAACTGAACTCTGGCCTTCAGAATTCATTAGACTACAATATTCGTTCGACACACCCGGCAACATAAAGGCGGTAGAGTATTACATCCTAAAGACTTCAAATTCTAGATCTTCTTTCCTTTGTTGCGGTGTGACTGACTTAAATTTTAAATTACCTCATTGTGAAGATTGGAGATGGATCTAGTAAGGAGAGGAGAAGAAGGAATGTAGTAAGTACCTGGTCAAAACGTCCATACAGTCCAATTTTTACAGGCAGGGCTATTTTAGAAAATACAAATATATATATATATATATATTTATTTGCAACAAAGATTTATACAATTTTAATATTTTATTTGTGTTATTTAATAGGTATTTATCAAATCTATCAAAAGTGACAACTGACGATCACATGAATTAACGTATGAATACGTGAAAGTAGATCAGATCTAGCTGTTAGACAAGGCCTTCCTATGATAATTGGACTGTATAAGAGGTCTAGTATTTGTTAAAACGATTATGAACACAGGTAGAACATTAACATTTCAACAGTTTATTGATGATCTATATAAATGGATTTTGCCAATTAAAGTTTTTATCTGATTTGTCATTAAACTCAACTATACATAAGCTCAACGATTGACTAAAACATGATTAAGGGCTGTTGTAATTCAATGTGTCATTGGCTGGCATCAGGTCTCGATGCACTGATGCGTTAATTTGTAATTATTGCACTTTATTTACAAAACACGCTCCAATACATACGTTCGACACGATGACATTTATCAATGTAATTAAATCTAAATTTCAAGTTGATCAAAGTCCAAACAAATAATAATTGTAATTAGAAAAATATGCATGGAATTTGTAGCCTACATGTTGAAATAACGAGTTGAGAGATTTAAGTTCAACTCCCAAAAAATGCAAACAATGTCCGTCTTCGCGTGATATGAAAGCAAATTAGGTCAGAATTACTTAAGGTGATGTAGAACGTGAATTAAGATAGGCCTAAGTTTTTTACACTTTTTATAACAAAACATTTTGTCCAAAGTACAAAAAAATCCTGTAATAGATGACAGCTGCAGATCACATGTAATGAATACGTAAAATTAGATCTAGTGCATAATTCTAACTTTCAAACATGCTCATTGGTAAGAAAATTGGGTTATTTTTAGGTTTCATTCAATGAATTTAAAAAATATAACAATGTGGCGAAAATCTTAAAATCTTATATGATTTTAAATATAGTTTTTTACATTGTCACGAAATTATTTTTTTCATCTTAAACGAGTTTAAAAAAATCGCTTAGAGCTCAGGTTATTTGGTTTATTAACTAAAATGGACAGTAGGAATCCTCTGCCCATGATGTAGATTAATAAAGTCTGTTCATTGAAGCATTTGCATATTTAATCAAGGAAATAAAAGAATATTATTTTGAAATGCAAGCCAATACTGTCCAAGTGCGAACCGGCAGCCTTTTTCTAGCTCGGCTACGTCGTAGTTATCTCAGGTTCCGTGAGGCAAATTTATTGGTTTTTCACACAATAGAATAGCATCAGTAACTAGTTAATTTAAATTAAGTTAATTGTGATACCCTCCAGTAGGTGAGTTCCGTAATTAGAATGATTTTTAACCGGCGTGATAATATTCATCACTCAACAGTAAGTAGATTATTAATTTTTTGAAATACGGATAAAGCACATTTGCCAAAAGTGCAACCAGGACATTTGATGTTTTCCGTTTGTTTTATACTTGTACAGTTTAACTGACGTTATTAAATGTTGTCAACCTCAGTGGTATTGGAGTAAAGTGCTCGCCTTAGGACCTGATGTCCGTGGGTTCAAACCCAGGTGGGGGTCGATGGATTTTTCTAGAGCGATAATAATCCGTAGCACAATTTTCTTCGGAGGTAAGTAAAGTCGTCGGTCCTACGTCGATTGTGGCATGTAAAAGAACCTTGTGAGGTGTGTGAAAATACTTTTCCCGGCAAAATTGGTAGGCCCTTTCACTTTCACTCATAGAAATTCTCGTGTGCTGATATAATCAATCGGTTCTAAAAGTGTATTTTAAATACTCAACTAAGTAAATATATAATGTCAATAATATTAGTGTAAAAATGTTATGAGGGATATAGCATGTATTTTTCCTGGTGTAAAGACTCCCTTCATCTAAAAAGTTTGGGAACCGCTTTATAATAGTAATTGTTTATACTCGTCAAGGGAAGAGGGGAAGTGTTATAAGCAAATAAACAAGAGGCCTCTCAGGTTAAGCTTATCAATTTCTTCCCTCTCGTTATATTTCGTATACTGTGTTTAGAGTATTTATGCTAGTGTATCAAGTTAATATGACCTGCTCAGTGGCCATATGGTCTAAGGTGCCACTCTCGTGTTAGACTAGATTGCTGATGACAGGAAGATTAGGGTTTGAATTCGTGTAGGGTATACTGAGGGGATTTTTTGAAATGTTTCCCCCCTCTCCATCCCGCAAATGCGGGTACACCTCTTTATTCAATCTTCCTCATCCCTGACTTATTAGCGTAATTAGTACTATGCGATATGCAACCATATTTTTTTAAAAAAGCTTCGAATTCACATAGTAGGCAACGTCGTTAAACAATATTATTTGAGAGCGCAGAGGGGAAATTCCCTGCTTTACCCCACCTCTGGGTGCGTCATCGTGAATCGAATGAGAGTCACTTCGATTCATGGTAGAGGCATTTAACCACCTAACGACATAGAGGGGGTAAAAATAACCCCTAAGTCAATGGCATGAAAGACAACCAAAAGGAGAAGTAGATTGACTCGGTCCCGATTAATTCTCAAGCGAGCTGGAAAATTCCGGAATGTCTTGTCTGTGCCATTCCTCAAAGGGCAGGTTCATTTTCCACCAAATTACTTCAATCCAAACAAAATCTGATGTGTCGTCGGCACATCATTGCAACCAACCTAAGTGACCTGCCACTAACACTTGAGGTAATACCAAACATTTCATCGTATTTCCAGGGGCATGTCCTATCCAAACAGCTAAGCTGAAAAATGTTTAAATGAAGAATTTAAAAAAGTGGGAGGGACAAGAAAATTACTAAGATTACAAAATAGAGTATCCTACTGATAGAAAAATGGCTAAAAAGTTTTTTTTTTGTAATAAAAATGTTTGGTTATGTAGGAAAAGTAGGACACTTATGGTTTGTAAAGATCCATGCAAAATAAATGTTGTTAGCATTGGGAGAAAATCTCTCTTATGGATACAACTAACACCAAATATTATATTACTCAGTGCTCGAACAGTGGCACACTCTGTGATAGGGAATGGGGATTATGATGCACTGTATATAAATACAAGCTCCGGTACATTGTATGTCGGGCCTTATCCTGAGGGGGAGAGGATGTGTATGCAGGGTTTAACTCCCTTAACTAAAATGCATAACATTTATAATAAATACTGCCTTATTTATGTTGAAACCATTTCAAAATAAAGGTACAATAAAAAAAACTATAACTATCACTGTAACCAACACTCTGATGTTACAGTAAATCATTGTTTTTTTAAGACTCTTAACACAAGCTGACACCTGCTCAGATGGCCACGTGGTCTAACACGCTACTCTTGCATTAGAACAGACTGCCGATGGCGGGGAGATCGAGGTTCAAATCTCAGTCGTGTGTACTAAGAGTGGTTTTCCCCCAAATGGTTTTCCACCCTTCCTTCACGCAAATGCGGATACACTTCCTCTAAATTCAACTTTCTTAAACCCTAAACCTGAAAAGGCAATAAGACGTGGTGTTTTTAAAAAAGACCTACTCTTCACTTACAGAGAATTCATAATCCCCCGTGTAACATCCGTTCTCGCATCACGTTAGGGCAAAGTTGTTTCAACCTGACCGGTATTTGAACTATAAATCTACCAGAGCTAGCTAATAATCTCATTGAAGCAAAGTGCCTTAGCGGTTTTTACCACAGTATGGACCCGATAACGAAGTAAAATATATTTGAAACCATTGTAAATATCTATAGATATGATAATAAAATGTCTTACAAACTTTTTTTTAATAGACCAAATACACATTTGAAAACTATAATCAGCCAATTTATAAATGTAAATTTTATGAAAACATCTCTGGTATTTGTAATAAAATTGTTTTTTAAACATTTTACTATATTGTTCTACCCTTTATTCATGAACCAGACAGCAGTGTATAAATTTAGCTCATTTTAGCTATTCCTATTTTTACTACTTGCTATAAATACATAAAAGTAATTTACAGCGCTTATATTATTTAAATCACTGCCCAAAATTACCATAAAAATAACTTCAAGTAGTTTCAGGAGGAATTCAATATTCATAGATTGTCTTGGCCTCCAGCAGTTAGGAGTATCTGCTCCTTAACCCCCACCCAAAGTAAAATATCTGGGTGCACCATGGAGCGCAAATTATCTCAAATTTAATAAGAGCCATTCAAAAAAAATAAAAAAAAATTCGACCTTATTGTTTGTGATATTTATAAACTGTTTCGAGTGTTGGCATTTTTTAATATTTTTTTTAGTAATCGTGACATCAGTTTCGAGTATTGTAGCGATGGAAACCCAATTAGGATCTTCCGTAGTTCCAGAATAACTGAATAATGGGGTGCGCACAGGTGGCGTTGGACACCTGCAAGGTGTTATTGCGTTAGCTATTATAGATCTTAAGTACGGTTATAGCTATATATATATGTATATATGTATATACATACACATCATATTATTTTAATAGAAAAGTAACGCCCGGACACGGTAATCGAACCAGGGATCTTTGGCTTAGTACGCCAATGCTCTTACCTTTGAACTATCCAGGAGTAGTCACATAACTAGAATAATTCTTCACTCATATTTTAAGGTAGAGTCTGTGAAGGACGTGTAGAAATCTTGAGCAACATATGAGAGCAATCAATGAATATCGTACGCACTACTCTCACAGTAGAATGAACTGTTGGTGATGGGGAGATCAAGGTTCAAATCTCAGTTGGGTGTACTGAGGCTGGTTTTTTCCAAATTGGTTTTCCATTCCCTCCAAGAAAATGCGTGTACACTTTCTATAAATATAACATAACTAATCCCTAAAACCATTAGCGTAATTATTACATAAGCGTTTAAACCGAATGGGTAGTAAGATGGAGTGTTTAAAAAATTAAGATCGCAAACCATCAGATTGTGCAGCCACCTTCGACTAAGGAGGCTTTATGCTGCCAATAGTACAATTACAATTTTTAAGAATACAATAATATAATAACTCGAGATGTGATCAATCTACTTTATGGCCGACACCAATAAGTTCATATGTCCCACCAAATCGTAGCCTTGACTCGCGAGAAAACGGCAATGCGGTTAGAGTATGTTCAATATTAAAACAAGAGAGCGATGTGATTAATGACTGTGCGATCACAAGGCGACATATTGCAAGACATGGCGCGGCAGGACGTTGGAGGGGGTGCAGGGCGTGTGGGGGGACATATGGTACTGGAGGGAGGAGGTCGCTTAAAAAGATGGTGCCGTGCACTTAGGCTATAGTGGGGTCGTGCTATGAAAGTATGAAAGCTACTTTCAAATATTCATAATTAAAACCATATGATTTAAGAGTTCACCTTATGAGAGCTCGTATCAAAATCGAAAAAATAAATAGCCTAATTCAAATAATATAGTTACAATGTGCCAATAGGGACGGAAAAAAATGGCATAGGTCGTAAGCCAACCTTCGTACAATGAGTTCACTATACATAGTATACAGATTTTTTTTACGAGCGGTGAGTAACAAAAGCTATAGTTGGATCGCTGCCCAAAGTAGATTAAAAAAAGTTGCCAAATTTACCGTTCAATTTTAACAGGACGCTCTTTTTAAAAACAAAAACATACTTTTTGTGGCCAAAAATTGATAAAATGTCACCGTATTGTTATTTTATAGGTAAACTTATTGGTAATAGATATCTAAGTGGCAGCCGAAGATCACATGACTTGATGAATGAACATATGAAAGTAGAGCTAATATTTTTCAAGCTGTCGAAAATTGGACTGTACGTTTGTTCCCTTCTACGAGTGTGTGTCAATTTGGATATATGTAGTAGGCCTACTAGATAAATATATACCTTTTGCCAATCTTGGCGAGTCTTCAATTAAGTTTATTTTCTCAAAAATGTCATTTTCAAGGTGATACAAGTATTATGTGAAAAATTATTTCATAAATTACTCTGAAACCGATAATGGCCATTCAACAATATGGGTGATTATATCCTGACCGAAGGAGGTGAAATTTTGAATTGTTAGCACTGTGTAACATGCAGGGTCAATTTCAAGTTCCACCACAAGACATGATTTAATTTTATATTTGAAAAATGTCACTTAATTTCATAGATGAAATCCTCCACTTTTATGTAAGTCCACTAATGTATATTTACTATTATTATATTCCCTTCCTACACCTTGACAAACATCTTGTGAATGTGTGGAATGCCAGTCACCACCGTGGTTCGGATTCACGTTAAACTGTAGGTCCTTCATTCATCTCACAATCACCTACATTACACATTAGCGTAAGTGCGTATAACCCGAACGGTAGTAAGACGCGGTGCTAATAATAATAATAATAATAATAAAATAATATTATTATTATTAGCACCGCGTCTTACAACCGTTCGGGTTATATGCACGTACGCTAATGTGTAATGGTAGGGTGATTGTGAGATGAAATGGAGGACCTACAGTTTAACGTGGGATCCGAACCACGGTGGAGGCCTGGAATTCCACACATACACAAGTTGTGATTGATACACGTCTTGTCAGAGGTGAAGGAAGGGTTTGGTAATCAGATAAATCAGTGCCGGGACCAAGAATTAAACCCCGGACCCCAGCAGAGAAGACCACCAGGTCACCTACTCCACTAATGTACTATTATAACCTAATATAACTTAACCTGCCCAAAGAAAATTAAAGCCTCGGAAGAAACAAGCGAAGATTACTAAGCATTATTTAGTGAAATTGCAATCATTTGTAACAGTGTTAATTAATTATAAACACATTGTGTGTGATAAGCTCTACGCTGCTTATAAAAATAGGTTTGTATTTTCTAAATTGGTCTATCTATCATGAACCAAATATATTAGTTATAATCCCTTCATTGAAGTGTACTAGACCCTAGTATATCTAAAGAGTATCACCTTGGACTGTGTGGCCACCGAAGCGTGTAGGCATTAGTTCCCCCCACCACTCTCACACTTATTAGATTTAAAACCCAGTTTAGGCTCTCTCCACAACAACTTCCACTACGATTGTGGATAGGTATAAACTCTAAAGCGTCATTCTTGCAACGGAATGAACTGCCGATGACGCGGATATTACGGTTTGTATTCCAAAAAGGTGGTTTTATATAAATATCTCTATACTCTCTATCGACGCAAAAGTGGCTACACTTACCCTAAATCCAACATTCCTTAACCCTAACACTTTAGCGTAGTTGATTAATATACGTAGAGCTCGAATGGGTAGTTATATGAGCTGCTAAATTAATCTTAATTTTTAAAATTTATCTAAAATTTCTATTAGTCAATCCATCCTTGGTCCTGGCACAAATTTATCTGATTACCAAACCCTTCCTTCACCTCTGACAAGATATCTTGTTAATGTAGGGAATGCCAGGCCTCCACCGTGGTTCGGATCCCATGTTAAACATTAAGTCCTCCATTTCATCTCACAATCACCCTACCATTACATATTAGTGTAAGTGCGTATAACCCGAACGGGTAGTAAGACGTGGTGCTAATAATAATAATATTAGTCAATCCAGTTATTTTTTATAGAAAAAAGACCTAAAATAAAACACTGAATGAATCTAGTTTTGTCTGGTTGAACAGTGACAAGGAAGGTGGCGTTAAAATTCCAGCTGGGTGTACCAAGGTAGAGGTTTTCCTAAGCTCCACGCAAATATGATACACTTCCACAAAATTCTACCTTATTCATTTTTATCTCATTTAGAGAGAACATTTAACAGAGAATTTTACTCGATTTTTTTTCACGAAGTATTTCCAGCTATTTTAATCAAACTAATGCAATCAATAAGTCCCAAGTTTTATTATTATTATTAGCACCGCGTCTTACTACCCGTTCGGGTTATACGCACTTACGCTAATGTGTAATGGTAGGGTGATTATGAGATGAAATGAAGGACCTACAGTTTAACGTGGAATCCGAACCACGGTGGAGGCCTGGCATTCCCCACATTCACAAGATATCTTGTCAGAGGTGAAGGAAGGGTTTGTAAATCAGATAAATCTCTGCCGGGACCGAGGATCGAACCCCTGCCGCCAGCATAGAAGTCTGACACCTTACCCCTAGATCACCAGGTCACCTCCCCAGTTTTAAATTTCACAAATAAGTTTAGTCCACACTAAGGACGTTAACACTATAAACATTAGTGTGTGGATGTAGGAAACAGGTGAAAATGTCAAAGTTTTATGCAGTTTTTATATCAGAATATTTTTTTCGGTCAAAATAAGTAAAATATTGCTCTAGTAGAGTCAGTTTAATTTTTTTCACCTGGTGATATCAACCAACAGGTGTTGACTATCTGTCAAGGGTGTTCTGGAATTTAATGAGTAATGACATATTTTAGTCTTCATTTATAAAGCTTGTCATCTAATGCCACTATGCTCATGACAGATATTCAACAACTGTTGATATATCAACATGCGAAGAAACTTAAAACTCTATCTTCTAGTGAAGTAATGTTTTATTTATTCTGTATCAAAAAAAGAGTTTTGAAACAAAAAAACTGCCAAAAGACTGGCCTTTTCTCATGTTCCCTACACTCCTACGTTAACAAATCATTCACAATAAGGCAATAACAGCGATTGCAATTTTCTTTTCGCACCCACATTTCGACTACAACGCTTGGTGGTTGAATGCAAAAGTCTCAATGACGTCGGTGTTCCCCGGTCTTCTGTAGGGCCAGGCATGCTAATACAGTAAACTCCTGAATATCCACGGCGGAATATCCGCTTTGCGGCTTAACCGCGGCATCGCATTGAAAACCGCCGCGTTGATAGAGAGTACAGGGCTACCGATTGTTGTGCTCGGTAAATCTCTAGGGAAGAGATAATGAATGGCCCGAGAGACAAAGAGTGTATGCAAGGAATGGACTTATGACCTGCTTAATAATCTGGAACAGGAAGATGACAAGCTCCTATCTGACAAGCTGAAATTACGCAGCTTCGATGAAGCATAACACTAATTCAAACTTTGTAAGAGATGTGTACATTTTTAGTATATTGTAAATTGATTTAATGTGTTTTTACTCTCTTGCTATCTTATAGGCAGAGAAAGTCTTGTGATCGTCAAAAAAAATCTAACTCGAGATTTTGATGAATTTCGACGTTTTATGACCCTTCGAAACTGAAAAAGTGTTTTTTCCATGTCTGTCGGTACATCCGTCCATTTTACCAATTGGGTTAAGACTTGGTATCTAGGGTTTGTATAGGGCTGCCTCGAAGGGTTTGGGTTATTGGATAATTAACGTTGAAATTAAAGGTAGTTTACTGAAAGGTGCAAAGAGAAAAAATAGATTTTATCAAAATTGGCTCTAACGATTTTGATTAAGATTGATAAATATTACAAACAAAATGGCTAATCTCAATTTTTTGACAAAATGAATTTAAGGCTTCCGGTCTGATGCGTACATCCTAATTTTTAATTATATCTCCGTTACTCTTTGAGATATGAAATTACTTATCATTGCAAATATGTAGGTATATTTATAATAAAAATCTTTTATTTGATATATATTTTACAAAAGCAATAATTTTCAAGCTATACGCATATATATAGGTAAAGTATTGCGACTGTAAAATAAATCTAACCAGAGATGTTGATGGATGTTGACGTTTCATGACCGACCGACCCGCCCCCCCCCCCCCCCCCCCCCCGCCGTAAAAAGTGGTTTTGGCAGTGCCGTGTGTCTGTTTAACCCTAAAATTAAGAGTAGTTTAATAAAGGGTGAAAAGAGAAAGAATATATTTTCTCAAAATCATCTAACGATTTTTGATTAACATTAGTCCCTAGATGTTGATTAAGATTAATAATAAAATGGATGGCTATTTTAATTTTTTTATGAAAATGACTTTTAGGGTACTTTACAGAAGTGGAAATTTTCGTATCTTCGCAACTATTCGAGATCCTAAATAACTTATCATTGTAAAATTGTAGTACTATTAAAAATTAAAAACTTTTATTTGAAATATATATTTATAAAACCAATAGTTTCTTATATATTGGTAAATATAGTAATACCATTTTGTGATCTTTAGTTGTACATATATACTACTTAAGTTTTAAAACAACAATCCTCCAATACCATAGAGTAATTAAATAAGTAAGACTTTCAAAATGTTTATGTTCTTTTTCCTTTAAACTCTTAGGGGAAATGTCTGTATGTAGCAATTACCTATCTCTATCATTTTAGACTCGATAGTCAATATTTACCTTTTTAATTGGTCTAAATTTATAAATGAGGAATTTAATAGCAATGCGATAAACATTAAATAAGAAACCCTTAGTAAAATTTAAAAAATATCTCAGGTTTGCTAGTGTATATTATTTAGTTTCACATAATTATATTACCTACGAGTTTTGAGTAAATATCTCCCATTTTTTAAACAATTAAATGGAGTGAGAAAGTCCGTGCGGAGTTTCGTACCATTTATTTTTTTATCATCTTAATGCTTGAAATATAATGATGTGTTCATAAACGCAGTCACGACGGATGATTACTAGTTTGAAATGAATGTGCTACAATATCTTGTTTTACAAAATATACGGATTACCACGGATAATCATGAGTTAACTTTACTTCAATATCATAATCAAAACCATTACGAATACATTGCCTTTCCCTGTTATTCAATGTTCTAAAATTAGGAAAGCTTTCATATCTAATCTCATTCAAATAACACGGACGCGTTGTAAAACTCGAAGCACGGTTTATTTTCGAATCCCGCCTTGCTACTTTTCCATATGATCCTCAGTCTCAAATTCATTTTAATGAAAACTTCATGTAACTCAACTAAATTCCATCAAAATGTTCAAATTATAAAGCCTTTTTTTTATATTTATTGGTTTTTGTTTAATTTTCACATATAAAGCGCAATAATTTAAATGATCTTACAGCCATACAAATGCAGACCTATATTTATTATAAGAGAGATAACCTAGACAGTATATATTCCTAATCAGAGTTTTGAGCACCTATATTATGCCAGCACTGTACATCTCAGCGTCATTAATGAAACTAATGAACCATCTTGTAGGTATCGCCTGGTGTCAATCAGATAGACTATCCGCTCTTTGCTGCTGTGCTTAGTCTTGTCTAACTCCAAGGGGTTATAAAGCATCACCGACGGACGATCGCTCTGCGCTTCAAAAATAATATGTATATATATTTAGCACCGCGTCTTACTACCCGTTTGGGTTATACGCTTTAAGTACTAATTACGCTAATGGATTAGGAATAGGGAAGGTTGAATTAGAGGAAGTGAACCCGCATTTGCGTGGAGGGAGAGTGGAAAACCATTTAGGAAAAACCGCCCCCAGTTCACCCGACCAATATTCAAAAATAATAGAATACCCCTGTTTGACTCCCGTTCATGATACACCAAACAACCAGTTTTATTTGTTTGGTTTAAGATTCGGATGGACACCTACTATATAAGAACGATAAAGTTGTGCCGGCTATTGCTTAAAAAATATGCATAGTAACAACATACGGTTTTTTGCATTGCATTAAACTTGTAAATTTAAAATGAACTATATTAAAAAAAAAGTTACAAGTTAATATTTACATTTTTACAATAAGACGTAATTTCAATTAAATTTAAATAAAATAAAACATGAAATACAAGAATATAGTTTTGAAGTTATCATATTATTATAGAGAATAAGATAATGTTCGATCATACACGACACATATTTACAATACAATAACGGGCAGAAAATTTGATATTTTTAAATTAAATCATGTCTGAACTGTTGAAAAAGTTCAGTAGCTGCCTGGTAGAATGCTCTGTCCTCGGAAGCGCCTCTCCCTCACCTCCCTAACCCCTCTTTGGCATCAACTATCTTTTCATCTTTTTTTTTCTGTAAGCCATGCTTCTCCCCCTTCCCTTCCAACATTTATTTCTCCTTCAGGTAAAACCCTGGTCTGGACATTAACTGTCTGTCACCTTGTTACTACTATTATCTCCAAACCTCAGTTTTTGTAAAGGTTCCTTTTGATGTATTTGCATGATCTATGTTAAAAGTTTATTTATAGAGTAGGCTTGATTATGTTTACCTTATCAATAATTTGTGTAACAATCTACAGTGTTTCTTTGATTAGATACAAACATTTTGTAGAGAAATTATGTTTTTTAGCCAAGAAAAATATTCTAGGCGATACTCCCGCAATGGAAACAGAAAATTTGTGTTACACAGCAGGAAACCAACTAAAAAATATTAAAACACTTTGAGAAACACTACCAAAGCAAAAAGCGAGTTAAAAAACAATACCTATTTTGTTACTTTTTTGTTTAGTGTTGGTGTTTGTAACATATATATTACACGCACCAGTGGTTGAGTAGACTAATATGCTAGTATAGCATTGCACTCTATCGCTGTTGTCGGTGAGGTCGAGGTTCGAATCTCGTCCAGGTGAATTAGAGGGGCTTATCACATGTGATTACCCGCCTCGGTGGCGTAGTTGGCTACCGCGCTAGTCGTGTAGAGCCCGACTGCTGAGGACGGGGAGATCGAGGTTCGAATCTCGGTTGGGTGAACTGGGGGGGGGGGTTCCTAAATGGTTTTCCACTCTCCCTCCACGCAAATGCGGGCTCACTTCCCTTAATTCAACCTTCCCAATTCCTAATCCATTAGCGTAATTAGTACTTAAAGCGTATAACCCGAACGGGTAGTAAGACGCGGTGCTAAATAATAATAATAATAATAACATGTGATTTATCAATGGTTTGCCATCCTCTCTATGCGCTAATGCAGGATCACTTCCTCTCAACTACCTTGGTAACCAAAACGGAAGATATAAATAATAGTTTGTGGGTCATTTATAAAGGATATTGTATTTTAATTATAAATGTTTGACAAAAAAAAAGACAACAAATCTAACAATATTATTTCCAATATGCCCAACACGTTCGGTTAATCGACTAAAATTATACAAACATTATTATATGGAATAGGTTAATTATATAAAATAGTATGTAATAAATTAGTTTTAGGGTTATTTTGTCATTAAATCTAAATACATCCCCGAATATCATGTGAATTTCTTGGATGTGATTACGAATAGGGTGCGGAGGTGGATGTTATTTTCAACATTTGTGCCGGAGTTTACTGACATTACAGCAATAATGTTTGCTTGCATTTGCCCATTTATTTTAAAACATAGTCCCAATAAGTATTTAGTAGCTCACATGATAACAAAAGTGTGTAGGTTACTTTTGTTAACATTTTAAGCTATTGCTATAATGACACTAAATTTAACAAGTTATGTTTATTTAAGATTCGGATGGATATCTACTTTAATATGAGGTTGATTTTGTCTACTGTACCCCACGAAAAAAAAAACCCTAACAATAACATACGTTTTTTTCATTCAATTTAACTTGTAAACGGAATATGAAAGATTGCACTAAAAAAATGCAATTTAATATCTACTTTAATACAAGATATATAATTTTATTTAAAAATAAATAAAACTTTAAATACAAAATGATAGTTCAAAATTAAGCATTTTGCTCTGACAAGTAAGAGGATTTTCTACATACAAGACAGTCAAATTATAATGCATTAGACTAGTAACTTGACACTATGGTGATGGAGGGGGTGTAAAGGAGAGACTAGACGAAGAGACAAAGAATTTTTTGTTGTTGTTAAAAGCTTTATTTATGAAATGTCAAGATTTAATAAATTAAAATGTCCCACTATTGGAAGCTGTGTACCAAATTCAACCTTCTAGATAGTGGGGAAGTGAGTTAAATAAGGACTCTGGTCCACGCAAACAAACGGCCATTTCCTGAATGCATAAACAATTGATATAACATTCTCTATCAGACATTATCCTTAGACTATGTCACTGAATTTTATATAATAGGCCTCTGTATAGGACAACTTGTTTAATGTATTAGTGTATAAATGTACATGGTCCCCAAAGGAGAACAAAACAAGTATGCCAGTGAGTGTACGTCCCCACCCCTTACTCTCCCCTAAGAACTTCATAACCTTGATCGCTGGTGTGGGTGGAGGGGGTCTACGTTCCTTCTTTGGAGGATATGACTTTCATGATTAATTTTTTCACACTTCATTTAATTTATCATCCCTTATTTCTCCTTCACTCTCACCAAGCCATGCCCTCTCAATGAACTTGCATTTACTGTCTTTTTATTTTATTTCATATAATTAGTTTTGAGTTACTTTAATTATAGTGTTTTTACGTAAAAGGTCTATTATGGGTCGACACGTAGTTAAAACATCATAATAATAATAATAATAATAATAATAATAGTTATTTTAAATATTCTATGGTAAGTTTTCTAACAATAAAGTATAGTTGAAATATGTTACTATAATGCCAACTATTGCTTCATTATTTAAACAACTTTTGCCAGGGTCTTTGGTACCTTCTATTCTTTCCTCCATCATTGCTCATTTAATCACAGGTTGAGAATTTACCAGTAGAGGAGAGAAGTAACAAACAAATTATGTTTTTACTATGGAATCTGAAGAAAAAATATGTTTGTTTAAAATAGTAATGTTTTTTTTAGTCTATAAACAATGTTTCAGTATGTTCATTTTAAACTTATCCAAGATGAATGCTATTTTTTTTTAAAGTTAGATTACTTAATCTAGTATTAAATAACAGTATACCCGCCTCGGTGGCGTAGTTGGCTAACGCGCTAGTCGTGTTGAGCTCGGCCGCCAAGGACGGGGAGATTGAGGTTCGAATCTCAGTCGGGTGAACTGAGGGTGGCTTTTCCAAAATGGTTTTCCACTCTCCCTCCACGCAAATGTGGGTTTCCCTTCCTCTAATTCAACCTTCACAATTCCCAATCCATTAGCGTAATTAGTACTTCAAGCGTATAAACCGAACGGGTAGTAAGACGCGGTGCTAAATAATAACCCTATTGTTTTGAACTGTCGGTTTTATTTCATGTTTTTGAAACAGTTTGAATGAAAAGTAGCTAAAGTATTGTCAGATTATTGCTTATTCTTTTTACAAAATATATATTTGAAGTAGTCCATTTTACAGTTTCAAAATTCCCCCCTCCTCCCTCTTTTAAGATCTACAAATACTAAAAGTGATTATTTAACGTATAGTTTCAATTCTAAAATATGTTCGAGTATACGAACTTTAATTTGATACTGGCTAAACTAGGGATACACACGCAACTTCCTATTTAAATTATTGTTATTACTATGATAATATCGTGACTTTAGCGTTAGTGCGTATAGCCCGAATGGGTAGTAAGACATGGTGCTAATAATGATAATGATATACAGTGGGTAATATATAAACTAAATAAAAATGTCACCATTTATTGTAAATAATGATTCCCTTGGGTAACTCGAAAAAATTGTACTTAGGAATTGGAGCCCTTGTCCTTTGACTTGGGACGACATTCTAATATTATTATTATTATTATTATTATTAGCACCACGTCTTACTACCCGTTCGGGTTATACGCACTTACGCTAATGTGTAATGGTAGGGTGATTATGAGATGAAATGGAGGACCTACAGTTTAACGTGGAATCCGAACCACGGTGGAGACCTGGCATTCCTCACATTCACAAGATGTCTTGTCAGAGGTGAAGGAAGGGTTTGGTAATCAGATAAATCTTTGCCGGGACCGAGGATTGAACCCCGGCCGCCAGCATAGAAGTCTGACACCTTACCCCTAGACCACCAGGTCACCGACATTCTAATAAAACACCGAGATTGCGGCTCGAAACTCCACACTACTCCTTAGAGCAGAGGTGGGCAAATTTTATCCCCGAGAACCACATGGACATATGTGAGGTCTCTAGCTGGCCGCATGTAACAAACGTCTAAATTAACTAAATAATGAACTTTATTATCACGGAAAATTGCATATATTAGTCATATAACCATATAGCTTCGATACAAAAAAAAAGTAGCAAATAAAATCTAATGTCATAACAAATAAAACTAAATATGTTATGTACTCATGTTGATACTTAGCCTACCAAATGTTGATTAATAACTACTCAAATTGCCATCGTTAATGGAATTTATGCAACTGTCCAAAATCCTGCACAAGTTTGTCGAAGTCAGGATTCAGCTTGTTCGTCCTAAATCGCGAAACACTTTGTAGATTTGAGTATGTTAAGAGAGACCTGTTCTTTGCTTTGTTAATGTTCATGCATGAGAAAGTCTTTTCACAAATATAGGTAGAAGCAAATAACACAAACATCTTTCTGGCAAACGTTTTCAAATTACCAAACTTTTCTCTACAAGTGATGCATACAATTCAGTTAGTTTCATTTTCTTAAAGTCTGCTTAAAGATTGATTAAATCAAACTGGAACTCATTTGATTTGCTCTTACACATGGAACATTATAATCGAGCTTTCTCACTTGTTCAAATGTCTAAAAACATGCACTGATTATTTATTTAATTTGACATTTTTGTTAGTAAAATCACAACAATTTTACAATTGCGTGCGGCCCTCAAGCGGCCCGTGGGCCGTAGCTTACACACCGCTGCCTTAGAGAGCATCATCATGATAGCTTTTCTTTGGTTTTGTAGTAAGCAACAAAATTGAAAGGATTAGGGGGGTTGGTGGCGGCCGGGAGTAATGACACTCCGAAAGGGGTAGGGAGAGTATTAGAGGGAGGAGAGGGGTTGGTGTTGTTACTGCCCTAGCTACAGCAGCGCAGCTCCGGTGTGGTGTTAGCACATGGTACTACTTGGAGTAGAGATTTGCCAAACCTCGAGATGTCCATCCGAATCTTAAATTTTTCACTGAAGTACTAAAAGTTAACTTTCTAAACATACAAGCACATGCCTTACAAATTAACTTAACCTTGAACCCGCTTCGGTGGCCGCGTGGTCTAAGCTTAGTCTATTATGAGGGTAGCGTGTTACCGAAGCTGGTGAGAAGAAAATTAAACTATGTCTTTACTGGAACAATGTAAGAATAATTTTGCCGAAAAAAAAATTGGTTGCTATGAAAATTGCAAAAATACTTACCTTTTATCAAGCTTACTCTCCCCCAATTGACTAGATAATCTGCCCTCCCCTTAGACATCCCCTCCAAAGTGGGGCCCAGGGCCAGGGCCTATTTAGTCCCCCGTTAAAACGGGCCTGTATTATAATAAAACCCTTGTTTATTATACTGGACAGTTACGCTGCACATAATAGATTACACTAGGTGGTTTCCATCTATAAACCATGATATAGGAGTGATATATATATCTAAATCAGCGTGGATGTTGAAAAATACTCATTATTTATTTTATATCACTGTGCCAGACTGGCAACCGGTGAAAATTAGTTGCTATTGCAATCACACAAAATAACCATGCCGGCCTCTAATGTGTATTACCATCACATATCATTTCTGAGTGGCGAGAGAGGTAATGTTTGCTGGTAAAAGGGAATAAGACAATTTAGAAAAAAAAAGTTTTGTAAGAGTAAAATGTCAACAACAACAAAAGTCTAAGATTACAAAATCATTTTAATAAAGAGATTTTACAGGTTAATATTATTATGGTTGTTATTATTATTAATTATTTTTATTATAATTAGTGGTATTAGTAGTAGTAGTAGTAGTAGTAGTAGTAGTAGTAGTAGTAGTAGTAGTAGTTTTGGGTATTTAACGGGAAATTTCTGAACAAACTGATTAGATCACCACACAAATTTCAAACTCATTTAATCTAAAACAGACAGAAACACATTCCGCCAATCTTCAAAAGGAGAAAACGAAAAAAATAAAGTGTTGTGTGAAAATGGCGAAGTGATTTAGTACTAGAGTAAAATCTCTATGGTAGTAATGTGGACACTTTTATAAAATTATACGTTCGATGTTTTGATCATTTCTTCTCATCGTGATAACGTCAGGAAATTTATTAAAGGAAACAACGAGTTTAGTCATTCATACCTTGCTCATCTTAATGTATGTTTTTATTTGTGACTCTTAATAATAGTTAAGTCACTTTTCTTGTTCAATTTAGTTTGTTCTTTTCTTATTTGAGACTCTTTTAAAATGAGCTATGTAAAAATATGTCGTTTTTCTTCTCCAACACACACACACACATATATATATATACACACACACACACACACATACACACAAACTTCACTGTTCCAACTCTAAAGTGACACTGTTCATAGCGAATACGTGCTGAATCATATCAAGATAAAAGTGACACACCTGCCTTCATGCGGTCAGATTTGGGACTATAGGTGTGCCGTTTTTACTGGTGGTGGATGCCAACTTGTTGCATCTTTCAGTGGTCTTAAGGGATGTAGGGGTGTGAGAGAGGGCCTGTGTTTTTGCAGTTTTTATAGAAAAAACATGTTAATGGACATAATAAATCAAATATTGTTTCAGTACAAACCTAAAGTTTAATTTGATTAATATGTTTATATCAACAGTTGGTTTAATATCTGTCAAGGTTGTCCTATAATTTGATAGTTTTTTTCTTTTAAAAAGTTTCTCATCCAATGCCACTATGCTCATGACCAATATTCAACAACTGTTGATATCACAATATTAAGAAAATTAAACTCTATGTTTGCACTCAACTAATATTCTATTTATTTTGGCCAAAAAAACGTTTTCGCTATAAAATATGCAAAAATACAGGCTAAGCTTTAACTCAAAAGTCCGGATTTTTTGTTGATATCACAATATTAAGAAAATTAAACTCTATGTTTGCACTCAACTAATATTCTATTTATTTTGGCCAAAAAAACGTTTTCGCTATAAAATATGCAAAAATACAGGCTAAGCTTTAACTCAAAAGTCCGGATTTTTTAGTTGTGTCCATTTTCTCGCCGGGGTGTGATGTTGTAAATGAATTGTATGATGTTTGATGGTAATTTATTTATTACAATTAAGTTAGGATAGGTCAACAACAACCAGCACAATAGTTCTACCATAAAGAAAGTTCAATTAAAACAATAGTTTAAACTGTTAGGTTGATCTCGTCACCGTAAATCCCTTATACCTATATTTACAGGCGTCTCTCTGTTCCAGTGGTTCCCAAACCCTGGGTGGCCACCCAACTGAGGGTTGCGGGAAGGTCTCGAAAAGATTTTTCAAGCATTATGAAACATTACAATAATTAAAAAAAAACTTCGTCAAACTGGAACAATATAAATAATTACTTAAATACTGACAAAAGCAACACTGTGGAAAATTTATTTTTTGAAACCCTCGTAATTTTAGACATAGGTCAAGGACAAGCCCATTCTTACTTAGGAAGTTGAAAAGGGTTATTTTCCATCTTCTGACAATCTAGCCAACCACTGTGAACTAGGATCGTCAGATCTTGTAACGATCAAGATCCTCATAGTGATTTGCATTGCACTCAAAACTTGAAGAGATCAAATTCAACCATCAACATTCATGGTTGTCACTGCAAAAACAACTGTTTTAGTCCCTTACCAAATTTTTCATACGATAATATTATGTAATTTTCTATTTTGAAAGATCAAAAATTTACTGAAATTAATTTAATTTAGTTAATAAAATCTATCGATACAAAAATAAAATGTTAGTAAAATTCCTCCTTAAGAATAAAATAGCATTATAGTGGTATAGCCACCGAAATAGTATATTTTGGTCACTTTCCCAAATATTGTAACAAAGTCACATTTTCATTTAAATTGTGCTTTATATTTTGTTAGATTATAAAGATATTGAAAAAAATTAAGTTTGTGGTTTTAAATTAATTAAATAAACGCTAATATGAAAATAATAGGCAATTGAAACAGCTTGTAATGAATAATGACCCTTTAGGTCAACAAGCCGGAAAATATTATATCGAGGGTCGCGATCAAAAAAAGTTCCGATTGAAATTAAGCCCTGATCTCGCGGATTAGAATCTGGCGGCACAGTGTGTAGTCAGGACCAGTTTAGACACGCGCTCTACCTGGTTCTCAACAAGCGTGGTTCCATTACTCCATCCCTCGGAGAACAGGCTACACTGGTGGGGTGGAGGTGGCGAAGGTGGTAAAGGAAATGTATTCACATTTACGTAGACAAAAAATGGTAAATCATTTTATGAAATCCACCTAGACATACCTGGACGAAGTTCGAACCTTGACATTACAGTCACTAGCAAATCAGACCAAACCAAACTTAACGCCTCTTCCAAATTCCCAACGGCGCGAGTGAGTTTTTAAATGTAAGTTTTATTTTTGTGTCATTGAAAAAAAAATCTCCATGGTGTGAGCATGGAAGCGGGCTATACCTATTGAGTGGCCGCCACCGTTAGCGATGCTAGTACCAACATTTGTAGATGGAGGGTGTCATGTGGTCAGCACAACGAGTCCTGCGGGTGTTAATCTCAGTTTTCTAAATCGGAGCTCATTCTTAATTATTAAAGTAGTTCCTCATTTTTCCTCACGAGGCTGAGCTTAACCTTATTCCAGACTTCACAGATAAATTATGGAATCGCCTGAAACCGAACCCGGGACCTCTGGATATGTAGCCAGAATCTCTGAGCCCTTGCTAAAATGAATAATATTATATACATAGTATATTCCCTGACCTCTACTTCTGCTACTCTACTGTTGGCATTACCAGCCCCAGCCTAGGACACTCGGCTGGAAGATAGCCCGCTCTTGCGCCGAGTCTCACGCACACTGCACGACAATCTGTGCTTGTAATTACGCCAAGTGTTAAACCACGCGCCACGACAATAAAAAACAAACAATACCGCGCACTCGAACACCCTGTCGTTGACAGATGAATCAAAACTGACTGCCACAAGGGTTCCAGCAAACAATAGCCGATTGCAATCACTTCATTACGTCACAGTACAACGCGGGAAAACAAACACTTATGTGGAAACCCTGGAATCCATATTTTAGGTGTCGTTGTATTATGGTAGGGTGAGGTAAAGGCGGGGTCAGGGGAAGATTTTTTTTTATTATTAATTAGTGGTGGGCCGATACCTAATTTTCTCGATTCAAACACCTTGCTCGATACTATCACTTCGTCTCCTCGATACTCGATGCCCTATTCGATACCATTCAACAAGAAATTAAATAAATCCTACTTTTGTAAGCCGAGAAACTATGTCAAAAGAAAAATATTTACTATAAGTTACTAGTACTGTACTAATATATATATATAATTTATGTATATTATATTATATATAATATATATACATACTTCTGCTTCATGAATATTTAAATGTTAAGACATGTTGGAAGTGGTATGCATCTTTCCACACCGCGAAATTATGCGTTTACAGAATTTTTAAAAAACAGAGCCAAAATCACTTTCACATAAATCAAAATACTGCCACACTTCACTTTTTAAACATTTCATTTCGAAAATATTATCAGAAAAAAGTAAAACAAAACAGAATTTGTATTAGTTTATTATTATGAATATCATTTTGAAAACTATCTCAAGTGCGAAGCGAATGGAATACATAAATGGGAATAACCTTGAAAGTCATAAATGATATGACTGACGATAATATTTGCTTATGGACTCGAAAAAACTTTGAACATTTTTAACTCGAAAGTTTTTATAAACTTAAAAGCTTTTATGTTTTAACTTTTATCAAGGTCTTTCTTTTTAATCGTTTCCCAATATCTATTAAATTAATTTAATAATTTTCTTCAGGCGATAGGCCCTTTTCATTTGGTGTGGAAATGCATAACCATGGGAACAAACGGTTTTCTTCAAGAATTTTTATTGTTTTTCAATTTTCTTTTCAGAAACGGGTTGTTCAAGAATAGAAGCATGTTTATTATTTTATATGTTTTATATATACACCTCCTCTATACATTTTAACAGTAATCAAATATCAATAATTTTGACATTTTTCAATAGAATACTACCAGCTGCATATCAAAAAAATAATAAAATGTAATACCTAATAAACATGGATACATTATCTTAGAAGAGGTGTTGAGATTATTACTATAAAGATTTCACTCGTTCTCGAGAAAACTGATATTTCCAAGTGTATGATTTATTCGCAAGACCTGTCCAGTAGCTAGCGACATCTACATTTCCCGAGATCCATATGTTCTTGTTGGCGCGGAAGGATACTTTGGTCGGCTGTGAAGCCACGCCGTGCCTTTCGCCATCCCACCCACCATTTCACAAAATAGGTTTTAGATTTGCACTCGACAGGGCTAAGGGCCTTAAGTGAAAATATATTTAGAATAAAAGCTATATTGGCGACACTGGTTATGAAGACTATCGAAATTGAAGGTGACGATGCTTACAGTATTTAAAGTCGATAAATAAAAAAACTAATATTTTATGTGGATTATTTTATAATCATTCGAATAATAATAGTCTAGCGACGAAATACGATGCAGCTGCGAGCTGGCCGATTCACTTGCAAAAGCGCTGAGGAAAATCGACCTTATAAAGTTAATATTTAATCGATTATTTCAATACAAAATAAGTGTTCTCATTAGGTTCATTCTCTAAATACAGTTCCCTTTGATATTTGAAAATCGACCTTGTGTCGACTGTGACCGTGTTTATAAACCGCAAAGATATGGCTTGTTTATATCGAGTTTATAGCTGAGCGAACAGAATAATAGGGCAAAGCCATACTACAAATAACTAATGTCTAGCCACTGACTTTCAAAAGCAACCGTTTGAGGAGTCAACCGTGTTGAACACTGAAGTGTGGTATCGAGATTTATAGCGTATAGTAATAATTATTGCGATATTAGTCGATACCATGGGTATCGAGGGTATTAATAAATCTAGTATTGGAATCGGGACCGCCCTATTATTTGTATTAATATTAATATTTGTAGTGTAGCCTTCGTTTACCCTGAAAGTTATCAAGCTTATCTTGCAAGTATCGAGCATTACATTACAGAGCTCGGTTCAAGTCAGTCTCCGGCTCAAGATACCTTTTTAAAATGAAGGTAAAAAGTTTATTTTAAATTCTGGGATGCCTATAACAAATATATATATATAAAAAAATAGCTTACTATGAGTGGAAAAGTAAACTAAAAGTAGTTACATAAACAAAGCTTTATAAAGTTTGGTCCGGAAAGAAATGTTGTTATAAAATTGTAAATGTCCAGACCTAAACTAACGTTCCTTTTTATCTCATCTTAAAAGCTTTTGTCATAAACTTGATATTAACATTTAAATTACTTAACTTTAAGAAATTTGTAAAAGCCCTCGAATGCGAAAAATCCTAAGAAGCAGTCCTTCGGGTGAAATTATATTTATTTGTATTAAAGGATAAATCCACATAAAGACTGCTCCATTCCCTCCCAAAGGTTCAAACTAGTGTCCCCTAGAGCTGTAGTCAGTCCCTCTTGCCTCTCGTTCAAGGGGAAGAGTTATAACCTGTATTTTATTTGCATAAACGCTGGTTTGTTTGTTTGCAGTGAAGCTTGACACTGCCGCCGGCGGCAGCACAGTAGCCAGGGGTCGGTTTACGACTCGGCAACACTCGTAAAACACTGCGGACATCAACATAACTTCTGCAATACGCACTTCAATGAGAGGGCGACGATAAGTGGCTCTCATACATACACTGGGCGGACACAAGTGCGCACAACAAACGATACACTAAACTTTTCATACTTCCATATTTGGAAGTATTTTTTTTTTAGCGACACGTGTTACTACATGTTCAGGCTATACGCATGTGTACTAATTACGCTAATGAGCTAGGGGCGAGGAAGGTTGCCTTTAGAGTAGTGTACCTTAATTTGCACGTAAGGAGAGTGGAAAAGAAAGCCAGTTTGGAAAATAAACTCAATAAACCCGACCTCAGTAGTTTAGTCAAACACGATAATGATTCCTTAAACCATGTGGCCACCGAAGCAGGTCACAAAAGTTACTAAATCTATTTTCACGTATTCATACATCAAGTCATGCTATCTGCAGCTGTCACTATTAACAGAGAGTATCAATACCCATACAATAACAATAATATAGTAAGATGTTATTTATATCGACTGCAAAAAAAAATTGTATTTTTTAAAAGGCCCATCCTATGACTGTACCAAGGTTGGCTCTCAGAAAAAATTTAAAAGAGCTTTGATTTTTTTGTATGCATTTGTTTTTCGTTGTTAGGCTTAAGTTGGATATTAGCCAAAATCACGCGCCTTAGCTAAGAAGGAAGTGAGTTTTATCAATGATTCCTGGCATGATCTATTTATTAAATTGGAGCTCCCCTGTTTAAAATTATAACTTAACAGTTGGGTGATGAAATTTTGCATCTGTTCTATAGCAAACCTAACCAGTAAATTGTTATAATGAAAATGTTCATAAGATCAAAACTAATATCATATTGGGCAGGTTTGCAAATGTTTGATGTAAGGCCGCTTACACACTGGTTGAAACAAAACAAACATCAAACAAAAGATTTTGTTCGACCAACAAGAGAAACGGTTGGACGAATAAATTTAAATTAATTTTAAGTGTGAGTGCCTCCACATAGCAAGACTTTGTTTTAAAGAGGATCTCTGCTTTTCGAACATCGAAAAATAATTGTCTGACGAAGTCCGACTGTACAATGTCCAATGGAATGTTCGAAGAACAAAGCGATTCACCCCACTCACTACCTCCTACGTTTACGAAGATTCCTGCAGTCCATCACATCCTCGTGTTTGTTTTAATATATTTGTGATTTATATAATCATGGCAGAAGAGAATGAAGTAGAATGTTTGTCATAAAATGGATGAGAACACAGATCTAATTTTTTTGGCAGCCTCTTCTTCGACTTAAAGAAGACAAAGGGTAGAAGAGATAATTAAATCCATATCTTCCTCGCCCGTCGCTATGTTTGCTACTGGGAAATTTTTTGTTTTGTTAAATTTCATGAATTCCTTGTTTTGTCTTATGATGATCTCCCATAGCATATAACACTTGATAAAGACAGTTGTCTGAATCCATTTGTTCCAAATAAATTGTATCAACAAGAGGGTAAGCGGTATATGTCCTTATTCAATATTGTTTCAAATTTGGTGATTTCTATTAACTCATTATTATTATGTGCTGCGCTCCTACATCCCCGAAGTGAACTACAAACAACGTGAGTCGTGCAGATCAAGCCAGTGTGTAATCAGTATAGTTTTAAGACCAAGTTTATAAATCACAGGTGGTAAACAACCCATCCTTAGTGCAGCAAGAATTACACTACTTTTCTATGATACATTTTTGAGAAATTACTATTTCTTTAAACAAATCTTGTCTACTAAAGATGACACAACTTACTATAGTATCATGGAAATGCTTCCTTGTTAATAAACTATTAATACAACACAAAGAGTTCAATATTCATCATCCTTGCTTAATGCATTAGTAGTACTACAACACATATGATTCAATATTCATAAAACCTTAAACTAGTTCCTTTTGTAACCTTATCTCATTAAAATTATACTTAAGATTGTACAATGTTAATTGTATAATTTAAGGTGCATACATAGAAAAAACTATTTTCTATTACAATATGATCATAGAAATAGAGAGGAGAGAGAGAGAGAGAGAGAGAGAGATTGTGAGAGGGATAGAAAAAAGGAATTTTTCTTTATTATTTTTATTTAAAAAAATGCTGGATGCCTTACTGGATATTATAGTTGTTTACTTCAAACTAACTTATTTGTCAAAGGAACCCTTTTCTCTGAGGATTAAATATTATTGACAAGGGTTGTTCTCCGTCTCTTTTATTTTCTTTCTCTGTTTTCTTTGTAACATCATAATTATATTATTAGGAAATACACAAATGTTTATAAGTCGAGAGCTGATATAATCAGTTGTTTCAGAAAACGTACGTAAAATACCTTATCTAAATGAAAAAAATAACTGCTTTAAATTAAATAAATGTCAGAGTAATTAATTATTATTGTTTTAGTGAATCAATTTTTAGTTTGTAATATTATGATGGCAAAGCGTAGACCCATTCTTACAGACGAGGTACAGCTCACACCTCCACAACTTATGGCTGCTCAACATGTGTGCATATGCGGAATCCAATCACACCTATGTGACTTTTGATTGTTAAAGGATGCAGTATCCTTCCTGGATGGAGTCGTTAGGGTAATATCGGCAACTCCGTGGCTCAAAGGTAAGTATCCACCAATCGGAATAATTAATTCAAACGCCTACAAGGAAACTGTGCCAAGAACACATACAAGGTTTAAATCAAACCCACAGCCTTCAGGTTAAAATGGTTGCGCTCGGTGGGAGCCAGATATCGCTAAGTGCCATAATGGAGCATTAAAAAAAAAGCTCTTTTTAACCTGGTTTTACTATAGGGAGGACACAAATATTTATCTCTAGTCAATAGGCTGGCTTCCACAAATCTAGGTCCAGGTAGCGACCTAACCCTATCCTCACAAAGAACTTATGCATGCTGTTCATTCCAATTACCCTTCATGATGAACCTTTAAAAAGTGAGTCGTTTATCAACTGCACATTTGGAAGTGATTTTACCACTGAGCATTCACACTAGCGAACCCCAGTGTTGATGGACTCAACCCGGCTCAAGGAGAAACTTCCGATAAGGCTCTGAGGATATGATGTATCCTTGTCTGTAGTCGAGGCTGTCTCAATTTTCTATATCCCATACAAGTCTTATTATATTGCTTGGTAATTTTTAACAGGAATATAAATCAATCATAGCTTTCCATGCTTGGAAATTCTTAACCTGGATCGAATACAAATTCTAAGAGCAATCAGTTGACATCTAAAACAGGGTAACGTAAACTTTGATAAATTTTGATAAATTAATAGTAAATATATTATGTTATATTTCAGGCTATTATTTATGGTTTTTGACATTTAAGTGTATTTCTGAAAAATGAATATATCATCAGAAAACTTCTAAGCTACCTTGTTTAAATCTAGAACAAGAAATAGCATCCAGTCATCCGGTCGATGGTTCATCACAGCGAAAAGGGGAATACCCTTATTCAATGATACAATCTTTAACCATTTCCGTATAATGTGTGAGGTGTGAAGAAACCCGTGCAGGTGGGCACGCGGACTAAATGTTCGACAGGGTTGGTGGCGCGGATGAGAATGAACTTTGACTGGAGAAATTAGGGAGGTGTTTATTCTATCGGTATGTTCTATCATCATCTCAGAAAACGAATGCTGATACAGCCCCATGAAATGTGCCTTATCCATCTTGTTCAACCTGATAGTTTATGTGGCTGATAGTCAAGATTGGCACTATATTAGGGAACTGCAGGTATTTTACCTCGGTTAGCTGTTGCCAAACCTATTCGTTCACGGTTGTTAATACGGGAAGGTGTTGAGGGAGCTAGGACAAGACAATATTGACAATCTGGAGTTAACACGTGAATGGCAACACTGCCCCTCTTTGTCCCAACAGTAAGATCGCTGTTCTCTCGCAGGTTGAAACTGAGTGAGAGCAATGTGTTTGATGTAATATATGGAGGGCTATACAACGGCAATGTTTGTTTCCCACAACCCCCTTAGCACTCGAGTCAGTCTGAGCTGTTCTGGCCTATGTCATTAGAGCTCAAGGAGGTGCTTCCTCTTCCTGAGTCTACACTCGGGAGAGACACGTGTAAACATGAGGGTGAGGATGACGCACACGTTACAATCACGACAATCTCCTACGTGTGGTCCACACCAGGGCATAATGATGAGTTTTTATTTAAATGGTAAAAGGGGGTTGGTGTTTTATTGAATATTTGTCATAATTATAGAGGCTAAAATATAAGTATAACACACTCACATACATGCCTATACAGTTGCCCATATCCGCGAGTAATACGTTCCTAGATCTATATTGGTTACGTGAAACCGTGGCTAGTACCAAACTATGATAAAAAGTGATATTCGTGTAACATACATAATTATGGTGAAGTTTAATTGATAAATTATTTACACTAAGACATTACCAACATTAAATAAAGTAATAATAACGTGTAATGTACACTAGAGTGTATTTTCTATTCTACATTCTTCTTGTTGCGATGATCACATGATGATTGATGATGTAAGCATTGTGATTCATACAATATTTTTTATTTAATTAAAACTAAATAAAACTGGGCAGTGGTAAACCGCGGATATTTAATCAGTGGATACGGGGGCTCAAATGTATTTTAAGCTTTGATGAACAACAGATGGGCTAAGTTTAAAATATTAAGTTTTTTATCACCCATTCTTACTACCTGTTCGAGCCATGCGTATTATAGTGTGTTAGGTATGAGAAAGAAATAACTTTAGAGGTTGTCTACCCTCATTTGCATGGAAAAGAGTTGAAAGCCACTTAGGAAAAAACATCCCCATTGGACCCATCCAGGATTCGAACCCTGACTTCCCCGTCTTCATCAGTCCAGTCTAACCCGAGCGTGACACCTTGGCTTAGACCATTCGTAAAATTTAAAGTTACCGTATTATTTTTCTTTGAAATATATTTAAAATATTAAAATATCTGTGCACCACCCAGATTTTCTCCCACTTTTATTTTAAAATTTACATTTAAAAAAAATTGTAAGCTTTGCAAACTAAATAATAAGTCTATAAATTGTTATAAAAACACTACACCAAAGATCATCAATGAAATAATATACAATGTTACTTATTTACTCTTTGGCATTAGGAACTAGGAACACTGTTAGAGAAAAAATGAGAAAAGAGAAACATATTGGTCAACCAAAGAACATAAGAATCAAATTCATCTTAAGACCTTGATTAAAAAGAAGTATTTATATTTGCCTATAGCTCAGAAACTTTTGATTTTATAAAAATATATTTCAAATACAAGATTTTTATCTTTAATAGTTACTTTTATGAAAAATGCTATCTTGCTTAAAATAATAAACAATGTCTAGATATAAATTTAATCAAACTCATTAGAGCTCATATTTTTTTTAAAAACACCTTTTTTTGCCCTTAAGCAGGGTCGCCCCGAAGTGCGAGCTCCCCGGGGTACCGGGCTCTAGGCTACAAATAATAATCTTTTTAAGAAATTAACACATTGCTCGGATATATTTGATATTGTACTAATTTCTTTTCCGTTTAGCACGACTTGTGTCTTAGTTTGACAACATCCTCTGATGAAATACCGGACACAACTGCCCTGCTAGTCAGTCACTTTGTCCCTGCATGAACTCCGGGTCATGAACCGGCCGTTCGTCCCTAACTGGAATTTACATGATCAGTACAGAAGACATTGGTTCAAGACTAGGAATGTAATCGTAAGCTAGACGGCCGTCTTAAGTTGCAACTATTCCTAGTTTCAACTATGCACTTCTGTCGCTGCATATTCTCAATTTTTAGTGTACACTCTGTTCACATGTTGTTGGTTCCCAACATAAATGTACCTCATTCCATTTGCGTCACTTATAAAATTAATTAATTATAATATCTAGAAATATCACCGAATATTTGATGGTTTATTTAAGTACCACATCACCACATCTTATAACCGTTCGGGTTATACGCCTAATAATTGATAGTAGATACATCATTTTTTTTAACTTAATTGAACTGAAAATAATAAAAAATTCTGGTACGCTAGGAATAATTAATGATTTTATAGAAAGTAGTCTTAAATTATTTATAAGGGATTGTAGTAAATACTATTGACAACGTAAAAACCATTCTGAGAACATTTAACCAATTTTATAACATTATACTGAACATAAAAAAAATAATTCAATTATGTGTGCCATATACCATGAACTACACTATATCTCCTTGCCAAGCAAATGCTCCTGACTCGTAAGAAAATATTCCTTTAAAATGTCTCGAAGACTCAAAGCAAGAACGGGAGCCCTTACGTTAGCGCATTTAAGACCAAGCAATGTAGGAACGTTTTCGTTCTCAATGAGAAAAGCTCGCTCTAATTGTTCTTCATTGTCATTTTGAGTCTTTCGAATGAAATTGTGAAGAACGCAAGCACTCTTAATAGTATTTTCAGTAAGATCGACACTTGTTTCTGAAGCATTTTGAAACAAAGCAAATTTCCTAGCGAGAATACCAAAGGCACACTCAACAGATCTTCTCGCACGTAATAATATGTAGTTAAATATCCTTTTCTCAAATTCTAGGTATTTTCAAGGAAATGGTCTCATCAGGTTAATTTCCAAGGGAAATGCCTCATCACCCACAAAATATAAGGGCATCTCAGTGTCAGTACTTGATATTATCTCTGGCTGGGGAATATGTAAGCTCCCATTTTTAAATGCATTCTCCATGATTACAGAACACAATTGAATTGGCAAATATAGTGCTTTCACTATGTCGTCCATAAGCCCCTACGTGAATTAGTTATAATTTGCATCTGCCACTTCAAGCAATACCATGGAATGGTAATTCTAATAATTGTAGTAAGGCAAACCAGCGTTTGTGGACACTTGATGTGGCAGTGTTTGCCATCGATGCTGCCTACACAGTTTGGCATATTCCACTATTCAAAGAAATCAGTTGAAATACGTTTCCATGTCCATGTGCATGTGCATGGTACAGTCATGAGCTTGGGTTGTAGAACCCTCCACACAGCTTTGCTTACTTCTGTCACTATGTTATGGATTGTTTATATCCCCATGTGGAATGCATAGCTTAGGGATGAAGACGTTTCACCAGTAGCCAAATATATATATTTATATAAACATTTCAAGAGTATGTTCACAACTATTTTCTTGTTTTCAGAAGAAATGTTCCAAGGGAAATGGCATCATCTCAGAAGTAACTACATGAGGGATAAACGTAAGGTGAAAGAACTTCCATCAGATTCTGCTATAAAGAAGATAATGTCCTGGACATATTTCAACGAGATGAGATTCCTAGACATATATCTGAAAGAACGATTGTCTTCAGGAAATGTTCCAGAACCAATAGAGCAAGAGACTGAGGAAAATTCTAATAAGACACAGAAAAGCTTGGACATAGACACAACTGTATCCGAGGTGATAGAAGCTAGTCCAAGTGCATCAAATGTCGGGAAGTACGACCCTCACCCACCAAAAAGAGGCTTGTCCAAAAAACGCCAAAAGATGACAACATTGACATGCAGTACATAGAGAACAATTAAAAGCAACTAACAAAGGTGTGGACGATAACACCGACCCTGACAGTTTGTTCCTACTAAGTTTACTACCTCCCTTTAAGGAACTTTCCCGATATGATAATTTGGAATTTCGAACAGAAGTCATGACGCTTCTGAAATCAAAACTTTTCCCACAGCAGCAAGGAATGATGTCTTGGGGAAGTACATCAAGCAATCAATCTGGTCCCCCCATGTCCTCCGAGATACTCCTTTCGAGCAATGCATCACCAGAGGGAAATTTGTATTACAACTTGTAGCACGGTATCAAATATTATTCTTAACATTGTGTTATAATAGTTCTTAAGATTAAAAAAAACCTCGATATTTTTAATCATTATTTACTACCGAGGACATGTAAACATCTTACCATGTAAGAATAATAGTAATAATTATAATAACTACCACATGCATACGTATATGAAATAAATTTAAAGACACACATGTTTTTTTTTTAGTTTTTTTTTTAGAGCTATATTGTAAATATACGTGATGTATTCCCTTTTGAACGGAAAATCATATTAGTTATAATATTGCAGAAATCTTCTTTCTAGTTTTATGTTATGATTCGATTAGTTAGAAGTCAACAAACCAAAGGGCATATAATAATTGATATACCTAAAATGTATACATGTTTTCTTACCTTATAAATATTGCGATCCCTTATTCACATGGAATTGCTGCCCGGTAGTTTGTGTTACTCTTATTATTTTATATTCTTCATATATCATAGCAGTGAGTGTTACATACTGTTCTTCACTCATTCACAATAATTATAGAATTTTTTGGGGTCAGTTAAAAGATCTGGAAACAAATGTGAAAAAACTACCAAAGGTGCATCGTTTCACGTTAATTGGGTGAATCCACATTGAGCGACGTCTTTCTAGACGTCTACGCTGGCGTCTCCATACAATTGTATTTATAGAAATCGCTAGGACTGCATCCATCTTGCAAGAGCACTTTGATCAAACTAGTGGACTCGATGACTCGACTCACTAGTGTGAAATAGTGATGGGCAGAATCGGATGAATAGAATAGATTCATTCGATTATTCTGAATAATCGATTCATTCGATTCTTTCAAAATCATTCGAATTAAAAAAGTCATTCGAATGAGAAAAACATTCGAATGAAAACATAGCTGACTTGACGCGAGCTGGCCGATTCATTCTCTTACCCCACCCTTGGTGAAAGTGCTGAGGAAAATCGACCTTATGAATATGAATATTTCTAGGCTATCTCTATACAGGTCTTCATTTCTATTTGGTTCATTTTCAATAAATAGTCCCCATTGCTACACAATAATCAACCTTACGCATTCGAATGATTCTAAGGCTAATTTAATATAAAGTTTAAGTGGCTGTACAGTTTACAATCGAATAACAGCCAAAAATAATTCGAATGAAAATTACAAAATGATTCGATTATTTTGCTACATTACTACGTGGATTGTTCTTTTTCATTTCCTTAAAATGTTACCTTCCTAACTAACTAATCGCATATAGCACGAATGGTTTGAGAGATAAATTTTTAACGTTGACTTAAATTTATTAAGTAGATAAGTATATACTTTTTATGTATTTAATAAAACATTGCCCGGCCGTAAAATTTAGATCGTATTATAATTTTATTCACTGAAATAATTTTACGATTGTAAGCTTATATATTTTTGTTATGCTTAGGAAATATTAAAGGATACATTATTTTGACTCTTTTAAACACAAAGGAAACGTATGTTCCTTATTTAATTATTAATCGTACGCAAAAGTATTTATATTAATTGCGAGCTGTTGGTGACCTGGTGGTCTAGGGGTAAGGTGTCAGACTTCTGTGCTGGCGGCCGGGGTTCAATCCTCGGTACCGGCAAAGATTTATCTGATTACCAAACCCTTCCTTCAACTCTGACAATACATCTTGTGAATGTGGGGAATGCCAGGTCGCCACCGTGGTTCGGATTCCACGTTAAACTGTAGGTCCTTCATTTCATCTCACAATTACCCTACCATTACACATTAGCGTAAGTGCGTATAACCCGAACGGGTAGTAAGACGCGGTGCTTATAATAATAATAATAATTGCGAGCTACTTATTTGAGAAATGTGTTCACTTATTCACAGTATAGTATTTTGTTGTGGCTGTACCTTGGTCTTTGACAATGTCACAAGGAACTAAATGCAGTAATAGAAAAGTTTTTGATAAGCTGCAAACACAAAGGAATGCGTGTTGGGAGATCCGACAGCAGGGTAAAGAGAAGAGTAGCACAAAGCAAAACGAGCAACTAGTAACTACTTTTAGAAGTAGTAAATATTCGATTATTACCGACTCTTTACTACTTCTCAAAATTATTAGAATGATTCTTTCGATTATTTTTCAAAGAGTCGAATGATTATTCGATTCTTAAAATCATTCGATTATGCCCATCACTAGTGTGAAAGGCTCTATAGAGTCAGATTGGACTCGACTCCATGAGACTCGAATCGACTCGGGACACGTTGGTGTGTAAGTAACCAGCCTTAGAGTAACTATCACACATGCGTATAGTCTGAACAGGTAGTAAGACGCGGTGATAAAAAAAAAAGAGGGAGGGATAGTTAAATCTAGTTTCCTCACTTATCTGCAGTTAACAAACTTATCAGTCAGCTTTATCAGCAAAAACTGCTTCGTCTCCATGTTGAATGAAAAGCAGATGTAATCTCACCAGCAGTTAAAGGTTATAATTCTACCTCAATAGGGCTTCATTTTTTTTTGCCTATTACCCACAATAATTTTAAAACATCGTAAAACTCAGATAATATATATATGTGTATGTTATCCTCGTAGAGTGAGATGGCTACATAAAAATAAGGTTGTTGAATTATATCATATTAGATGTGTCTGTTTTTTGGGGGATGAAAAGTGATAGTGAAGGGGGAGGGGGATGCAGGCTCCCCTTCCCCCCTCTATCAGTGGTGAGGCAGTGTACTACCCCTTTCTAGGTTCTGGTTTCTTTCAAAGCAGAACTTTCTTTGAAGTGTTCCGCTATTTGAGCTAGACACATTTGAGTAGTCGAGTGGTCGAAATAAACACTAGACAATGTAGGGGGAGATTGGTCCAACCACCGGCGCAGTTTACCAGAGGTTGTTACATTGTGGGCCACAACACCTCCAGGGGTCGCAAAGGTTATATTATGGGATTCACAGAAAACATTGATAATAATCGTGAATAAATTAAGAACCCATTAATATTTTTTAAATATTGAAATTATAATATAATGCAACCTTTAGTTCGATATTTGTTTAGCTATCTGCAGAAATAAACGTTGTCTGAAATGATTACAGAACACAATTTTAATAATCAGGGGAGGCTCAAGATCCGTGTGAACCGGGCGGCTGCCCCTGGCACCAGATCTAGGGGGGTGCTAAACAGAGTACCAACCTAACCTAACGGAACCTGGGCATGAAAGTGGACTTGCTAAGCATAACAACCCTTCACATTTTGATACTAACATGAAATTACACATATTGGTATGATTTTATGTGGTGAATAAAATAAGATATAGCTTCTTTCTCAACAAATTCTTTTACATAATCCATCTGGAAAAAAATAAAACCCTAACACTTTTAATTGTTGCAATTATCTCATAAACCGTCCATTATATCAAAGTGTTTATTATAGTGAAACATAAAAAGGAGAGTATTGTATAAAAAACAGGTTATTATAGTTTTATTTATAATTCAAGCCATTTTTGTACAATCTTGTAGTCAAACTATTTTAGTGTGATTACAATTGGTAGAGAGTCCCTTCAGATTATTTTTCTATTGAGCCTAGGCTACATTAGGTTTGAGTTTTTAGTTTTGGGGATTATTTTGCTACTTTAATTCTATCCTCCGGTTCTAGAAGAAGGCGCTAAAAGGCAATCCTGCCCAGGCTAAAAATATATCTCAGGCTGCCCCTGTTAATAATCAATCGTATGATTAACTAAGATAAACTGAAGGTTTAGAGATTATTTGGAATATATTATCACTTAAAAGGATTAATGAATTTAAATATTTAAGAATGATTTTAACTAGCAATAAAGATATTAGATTAGAAATTAGGAAATGAATACAGTCGATAAATGCCTGATATTACTCGGTACGTAAGTTGTTGAAATCTCGCCTGCTGTCAAGGAATATAAAACTTAGATATACTAAATAATTTTGTTGTTCTATGTGGGTGCGAAATGTGGTATTTTACCTTACATAACTAAAACCACTCGCTCTCCCAATTCTTTCTCCTTATATCAATTTGGTGTAGTTTGTGGATCATAGACAATTTTCATATGAAGAGACAGATAAAAAGTTGCTAGATCCTATTTCATGAATTCATTTGACAAGCGATGTTATCTGCAGCTCTCACGCTCAGTTAGCATTGTGTATAACGCACAAACTTTAATTATTCTCAAGAATAATCACTAATTGAACGGGTGAGTGTAAAAAAGTAACATTCCAACTTACTTTGATTTTGGGGAAACATATTTACTGACAAAACTATAAGTTTATTGAAAATACTATTTTTAGCCATGTGTATGCCTAGTTAACTATTGTTCAATCTTAGAATATCAAAATGTAATTCTCATTAGTTTATTAATTATCAGTAAATAAAGGTGCCTTGCCACGTCTTGTGGGCGTCCACCTTTAGTACCCTTATTTCTTTCTAGCCCGTTAGTTTCTCGATAAGCACTGTCCTTTTATTTTAACCAAAGGAGTTGCCATTTTGTAATTTAAATATAAACATCGCCATTTATATGGATTTAGAATGCTATATTACAGCGTTTTTCAACCGGTATGTCTAGAAAGTGTTGTGGGAAGATCAAAAAAGAAGTGAGGGGAAAAAATGAAGAATAAAAAGAGATATTTTAAAATCCATTATCAAAATATTAAAAAAATTAACATAATTATTAGAATTTTAGCTACTGAACTTTTATATACAATCTTTACATTTGTTATTTTTATTATACAATCTTGACCATTTTAGAACGCTTGTTCAGTGGGCCATGAGTTAAAAAATGTTGAAAATCGTTGATATATTAAATAACATTCACTGATGCATTTAGTGAAGGTACTATGAACTACTTAAAAACATTTTAAACCTTATTTATTTTACAAAATATTGAAAAATAACTTTGTGTTTCGGTTTCTTGAGTTACAAATATATAACGTTATAGGTTTCGTTCCAACTGTGTGGGAAAACCAATAATTTTATGGTGGATATAGTAAGATTCATGAAAAACGCCTGCAAGGTAATAAATGGATATATTTTAAATTAACTTTAAAAGAAAACTAAAACATTTTATACCTTTTGAAATATTTATAGTAAAATATGAAAAAGTAATCTTGGTTAGCATTTTTTTTTCTTTTGATTTTGTATGAGGATATTTTTCGAAACAGATTATAAAAGCTCAAATTTATTTTTGAAAAAAAAAAAACTACGTGCCAAAAGCACCTCCCACTTTTGCGTGATTGAGTATTGAAGTTGCAGTGTGTGTAGTGCGATTCACATCCTGCCAGCTCTTGAAGAGCCAGCCAGCACAGTTGTAAGTTGAAACCTGAAATTGGGTCAGTTCATTCCACTTTCTAAAAATGATACCATTGGCTACAACGTTTAATCACTTTAATATGGAAAAAATACACTTATTTGTTAGTAAAGTGAAATGGATGTAATTGTAGAAGCATTGTTAAATATTTGAAAATATATTTAAGGTGCTAATGTTCTACAACAACTTATTATACCATAACATACGGTTGGGTAAAGAAACCAACTACCCACAATAGTAGTCGATTGGTCTAAGGCGTTATACTCTCGTTTCACTTTGTCACTCTTGGTTGGCGTGTGTGCCGAGTGAATTGGTGTCACGGGTTCCATTCCCGGCATTGTCAAAGGTTTATTATAGCTGCATTTTCGGATGGAAGACTTAGTAGGCTTAAGGGGTTTTTCTTAGTATTAGGCTAGTTTGTAAGTTGTGAGTTGATGTAATCATGGAGTTCAAAGAGTGCACGTAAAATATTATTGATTATTATTATTATTATTATTATTATTATTATTTAGCACCGCGTCTTACTACCCGTTGGGTTATACGCTTTAAGTACTAATTACGTTAATGGATTAGGAATTTGGAAGGTTGAATTAGAGGAAGTGAACCCACATTTTCGTGGAGAGAGAGTGGAAAATCGTTTAGTAAAAACCACCCCCAGTTCACCCGACCGAGATTCAAACCCCGATCTCCCCGTCCTCGGCGGTCGAGCTCAACACGACTAGTGCGTTAGCCAACTACGCCACCGAGGCGGGTGAACGTAAAATACACCCAGTAAAAATTTCTCTTGAGTTGGTTTTAATCAAGTATTTTTTAATAGTTCCAAGAAAATTCCGGTTCAATTACTCTTATCAAATTTACTTATTATTACATTGTATTTCTGATTTAAATTAATGTAAGTTGCTGAAATGCAAAATACAGGCATCCGACGTAACATTGTGGATACATATAAATAATATACCCGTGCTGAGTTTAGCACCAATGGATCTCCCTACTGATAACAGTCGGAAATGTGAACTAATGATCTTTCGGAAAACAAAACACAGCTGTTTAAAATGTAGGCCTACCTAAGAAGTTTGTCTACCAGTTGTGTTGTGGCATTGTATTTCAATCATTATTTTGGTACAGACCTATATAGTGTTTGGGGATTTAGTCGTATTTGTTATCGAACGTAAAGCTAAGCCCGGTAATGATTTTCAAACTATTTTATCCCACAGAATTCTATAAAAGCTACGAAAGCCACTAACGAACCCCTATGTGTTCATGTTTCATCCCCTTTCCCTCTCCAATTACTAGATTACAAGTTTTTGAGCTTTAACTAAAAAGTATTTGAGTAGTAAGCTCATGTTATAGATTAAGTCTAAAACCAAATTAATCTATATCTTAAATTTATGCTATATATTTTGCATGGGGAAAATAATATAATATAACTTCAAAGTGTAATGTTACTTATCCACTTTTTGATTCATTATTTTTTAGATTTTAATAATGAGTTTCAAGGGTGAGTTTGTTGACTTGCTTGATCTTGAGAAGAATGTATTTTGAGAATGTTACCTCATTAAGGTATGTTGTAGGAAAGGGTCAAAGTTTTTTAGACAGCTCGCTTTGCAATTTCTGGATATTCACTTCTAAGCTTGGCCCAAAATTCAAATAACATCTTCGGATTAAAAGTGTCATTTAGATTTTTGTCAGCTATTATGTCGACAAGCTGTTGTATTTCTCTAACTGGCAGATCAAAATCCTGTATTGTGGCTGTGAACGGATTTCGAAGCCAGTTTATAGCGTCATTTTAAAATATTTTTGAAGGAAGTTTCTAGCTTTTGTAGATTTTCTATTAACTCTGACGCAATATCTAACGATAGAGTAGTTTCTGATTCATACAAAAAAATCGTACAGTATAGGGAATCTCGCAATTATGTGGGTTTTTTTCCCCAACATACATTCCAAAATCTGATTTTTCTTAGCTTTGCTTCAATTTGGGTATGATCTAAAAGTACTGTCGCAAATGATCCCTGAAGTTATAGGTTAAGTTTAATGAGAGTTGCAAATATATCAGCCGAATAAGAAAAAGTTATAACCACCCGGGATCACACAGTCTTGATGACAGATCAAATGAAAAGTCATAATAGAAACAGCATAACATCATTCTAATGAGTGAAGAGTTGAACCAAAACCTTGCCTGGAAACAACCATATAGCCTTTTGTGTGACGTAGCAAAGTCCTGAATTGGCTTCCCATTTCTTTACAAGAGCAGTAAAAAGTCAGGCCATTCAGGGCCTGGATTTGATAAAATTCACTATCTTAACTGATTAAATAAACAAACTTTGAAGGATTGATGGTATGTTTTTCATTGATAATAATGCTGCTCTCATTTATCCAGCAGATGGTTTAGGATTGTTACTGATGCTTGGGACTTCTCCGACTTGTTCACTATGGTCGAATGATTCCTGCCCTAATTTCCATTTCAAGCCACATATTTTTACCCTACTATTCATGTCAAAATGTCACACCACATATCACATTTTATCCCTGAGAGATAACTGTGCATACACCGTGGTACAAGTGACCCGATAGAGTGAAGAACGAACGAGAAGGGACGTGACTATATACTGTGATTATGACTGACTGGCTGTTTCGCCGCTAGTTGTTGCTAGTTATTAAGCTGTGTGCGGTGCGTTTTTAATTTCTTGACTTGTGAGAACAAATTATGGGGATAGGATATTCTTGTGGCACAAATTCAGCACTAAATATTTGCATAGGTTTCAGAATTTGTACCGTTAGCGGTGCTGCCAACTTCACGGACCTCTTGTGAGATACCATTAAGATTTAAATAATGCTTCTGAATTTTTAACATAAAAATGTAGACGCATTAATAAGGTGTTTACCGTCATTACGCATAATCACCTCATGGAACCCCTGACAACCTTTCGCGGAACTCGGTTTGAGAACCACTGAGTAAAGGTTATAAGTTACTTTATAATCATTCTAGTAATGTATGGATGGCTTATAACTATTTGTTTGATAAATTGCACACACACACATACACACAACTTGCATGGATAGAGGAGAATAAAACAATTTGTTTTAATTGATTTGTGAAACCTATCTTCAGTTTGACTTACCAGAATTAAAATCCTAAACCTACTCATCGCAGGTGATTTTGTTCAGTGTATATTAAAATCAGGTGACCTGGTGGTCTAGGGGTAAGGTGTCAGACTTCTATGCTGGCGGCCGGGGTTCAATCCTCGGTCCCGGCACAGATTTATCTGATTTCCAAACCCTTCCTTCACCTCTGACAAGACATATTGTGAATGTGGGGAATGCCAGGCCTCCACCGTGGTTCGGATTCCACGTTAAACTGTAGGTCCTTCATTTCATCTCACAATCACCCTACCATTACACATTAGCGTAAGAGCGTATAACCCGAACGGGTAGTAAGACGCGGTGCTAATAATAATAATAATAATAATATATTAAAATTGGTTTTAATATACAAATAATAAACACAATATTACACAATTAATAAAATAAACTTAATTTCAAATGTGTTAGCATAAAATGTACGTCATACAATTTGTATAACTTGATAATTTTCTAAATATAGATATTGTATATCTGTTACAAGAGGATAAAATCTAGCAACTGTATGCTCCATCAGACTTGGACTTTAAGAGTGGGATGGCCTAGAGAGAAATTTATTCTACGATACGTTTAATATATTCAAAATAAGATTTATATTATGTGACTCCCAATAAGATGTGGTAGACTCGAATGTTCATAAGCCATGACAAACCAAATAAATATTACAGTTAATCGGCTTCACTATTAGGACTGTTGAGTGTTTTTGTATGTGTTATTGTTATTATTATTATTATTATTATTATTATTATTATCATCATCACCGCTTCTTACTACCCGTTCGGGTTATACGCACTTACGCTAATGTGTAATGGTAGGGTGATAATGAGATGAAATGAAGGACCTACAGTTTAACGTGGAATCCGAACCACGGTGGAGGCCGGGCATTCCCCACATTCACAAGATAACTTGTCAGAGGTGAAGGAAGGGTTTGGAAATCAGATAAATCTGTGCCGGGACCAAGGATTGAACCCAGCTGCCAGCATAGAAGTCTGACACCTTACCCCTAGACCACCAGGTCACCTACTTTTGTATGTGGTTTTGATTTCTTTTACCAACAATATTTTATACCTTAGAATTATCATCGCCAGGATTATCAACATTTTGGGAGAGAAATATATGCAGGCTTAACGAAACGGAGCTATGTGACAAATTAGTAATAAAACATTAGGCTATTAAAATAACGAATGGTTACCAAAACCTCAAATAATAGGACTTTGATTCAATATCAAATAAAATAATGTTCACAACGTGATAGTGGTTGATGTATGTAGAATTAATATAATGAATGAAACCAATTTTAGAAATCCAGGAGTAACGAAGTAATGATGCGAAGTTGTGAACACACATTTTTGTGTGCGATTATAAAAACCGACACTTGAAGTGCAACTAGCTTTACTAGATATATAATACTTTCTTTATTATTACTCTAAACACAAAAAAATATAAACGAGCTTTTTTTTTGCATCGCGTCTTACCAACCGTTTTGGTTACACGCTTATATACTAATTACGCTAGTGATTTTAGGGATTAGGAAGGTTACATTTAGAGGAAATGTACACGCATGTGTGTCGAGGCAAAATGAAAACCAGCTTGAAAAAATGCACTTCAGTGCCCCCAATTGGTTTTACTGCGATAGTAGCGCCTTAGACCGTGTGTCCACTGAGGAGGTGTGTATTTATTAACGAGCTAATTTAGGACTAACTGGATGAGGAGGAGTGTTAGAGTAAATACACTCCCATCAGGGGAGAAAAAGTATGTAAATAACATCCCTTTTATCTACAACTGAACTGGATTCGAACCTCAACCTCAACCTCCTCGCCAGTGGCAGTCAAGTGTATTGAAAGCCTATCCTCATCAATGATTGTATGGTCTTTAAGGCATCACTCTCAAAGTAGACTAAGCTGCCGATGATTAGGAGATCAGGGTTCGAGTTCCGGTTCGGTATATTGATGGTTATTTTCATTTTCCTTCGCAGTAAAGACTTCATGGATGGACTAGACGCTAAGATAATTATAGAATTGAGCTATTTTTCAAGTCTTTTGCTGATATAATCATTTAGTTTAGAAGGTACATGTCAAGAACCTCTAATAATAAATTAGCTACCTCCCCACCCTTTAAAAAAATCTTAGTATTTATTAAGTGCATCTATGATAGGGTACTAAATGTGTGTCCAATTTTTATCATTTAGTTTCACACAGTATTATTATTATTATTATTATTATTATTATTAGCACCGCGTCTTACTACCCATTCGGGTTATACGCACTTACGCTAATGTGTAATGGTAGGGTAATACTGTGAGATGAAATGTAGGACCTACAGTTTAACGTAGAATCCGAACGACGGTGGAGGCCTGGCATTCCCCACATTCACAAGATGTCTTGTCAGAGGTGAAGGAAATCACACAGTAAAAATGCCCCTAAAAATCTAATTTTTTTTAAAAAAAACACCAATAATAGCTTATAATAATTTACGAGTATTATATGTCCCTCTTCCCCTCCCCAAATATATATTTCTGGATATGCCACTGGGGGCAGGTGGTCTTCGCGATATGGCGATCAGCACTTGGGGGTCGCCTAAGTAGCAGTAGTGCCAATCAGAGGATTAGGTCAAAATTTTGAATAAAGATTTAGCAGTATTACACGAGTTTTTTGTTTACCGGAATAAATAAAAAACTATTTTCTACGATCCTGTATATAATTATATAGAATTGTAAACACAGTCCAAAAGTTGAAATTTTACACTTTCAAAAGTCCAAAAGACTACATATTTCGGTTGATCATTCAGAGAGTTTATCAGAACAGGCACAAATCAGCTCCCGGCTCGCGTGAGTCATGGGAATTAAAGGGAAAAGAAAAGACCTACGATATGCCATAAATATGTGCAGTGCATTCGTATTTGAACGATTACTTGAAATTTTCCACGGTGACATTGGGGGGACAAAGCGACCAAGTTTCTTGTTAATAACCACAGTATGTCCCTATTATCACAGAATGAATATTTGTGCACAGTGCTTATCTGTGAAGCCATTCTAAAATGGTTAAAAATGGCCTTTTCAATACAATTTTTATTCAATTATCATATAATATTTCAACAATGTTCAGTACTAGGCACTTTTATTAACTCTTTATCTCCATTAATGTTCAAACAGAAATGATCCACCCACGTGCAAGAGTGTTCGTGTAAATTTACTACTGCTAGCCGACTGTATCACAAAGTTGATTGTCAAGTGGTGCAAGCTCTTGACTGTATCACAGAGTTGATTGTCAAGTGATGCAAGCTCTCAAAAGTTAAATGCCCGGAGAACTAAAGGTAACTGGTATCTAGAAGCGTAGAATGGATCTTTGTGAAACGAATGATGTAATTTAATAAGAGGAACACAAATTGTATATGCATTTAAATATGGCCCCTCCCCTTTTTGTTTCCCTACTGCCGGACAGCTCCACCAAGGGACGTTATATAAAGCCACTTTGTTTCTGGCGTTTATGAATTTAAGCTCGACTATTCTAGACGAAGTAAGTCCACAATATCTCAGTTGGGAAGTTCACCTCTGTGGCTGTCTCAAAGCATATGGCGGAGATTAATGTGACCGATCCATTAGGTTAACGATCACCATTATTTCTTAGGTCGTAACCCGTTAGCGTTTATTACACGACAGTGTCCCAACCCTTTTTACTACCCCATCCTTTTCTTATCTGGAGAAGAGTTGTCATGCAGTGAACATTAACCAGCCCTTAAGAATGAGGTTTACTTGGAAATAACATTGAAATGACCTTCAGATTTAAAGGCAACTTGTAACTGGTGGTTAGGTAGTTTCTGCCTTGAAAGGTCTCTGACCCCCTAGTTTTGTGGAAAACTGAGAAGAGACAGAGAAAATGAATTGGGTGGGGATGTTGAATTTTGGCATTGAGCTACAGCTTATTAGTTTCATGGAAATACCTGAAATCTCTTTCCTTTTCTTGAGGATAGTCATTTTACCTACTTGTTAACTTCCGGTAAAAGAAAAGAGTAATATTTATATTAAATATTCATTCATATAATTTTTTTCAAATGTAATCCATATTTAAAATAATGTAAGGACAATAGTTAGGTATGAAATTTTTTTTTTTAGTGGTTAAGGAACTAGTGAAGCATTTATTCATTTAGAATGTAATGTAACAAACATGAATAATACATTTTTATTTGATAAATTTAGCTATACATTTAAATAACTTAGCCAAAACTAACCACAAACACACATGTTTGTTTAGAAAGAAAGTACAAATAATTTCAAACACACTATTAAAGTAGCTTATTACATATAATTAATTGATTAAAAATATACATTTCTTTTTTGTTTAATATTATTATTAGCACCGCGTGTTACTACCCATTCGGGTTATACGCATTTGTAATAATTCAAGTGACAGGTTCACTTTGACATGTTTATTGTCCAGTTTGATACTTTACCAAAAGTAAACTCCCGTTAAATTGAATCGACAACAGTATTTTTGTGTTTTTTTTCTTCCAAATCTGTACTCAATATGTTGAACCTTTTTAAACTCAAAATATCCATAAAATCTAATGGTTACATTTTAATATTCATTGCACACAAAAATGTTTTAACAAATAGTTTGGTCCCATAAACTAGTAGTTTTTTTTCTATGAACGCCTAAACATACCAAAAATAGCTGCTAATACTTGAAATGTAACCACTATTGATGAACCAGATTTAGTTTAAAATTTAATGAAACAAAGTTTTGTGTCAGCCACATTAAATATGTAAGAAAATGTTAAAGTTTTTGATATTGTTTATTCATTTAGTAAGAGCAGCAAATAAAAATCAATAATTTTATGACTATAACTTATAAGGCTTAACTTAAGTATTCTGAATGTCCTTTGGATATGATAATACACTCTTTCATACTTGGTACTTTGTGGCCCAGTTTCACAGAAACTATGACTATAATAGATCGCAAGAAATGGATTTAAAACAAATTTAAAAAAAAGTGTTTTAAGACACAGGATTCTTAGATTTTCTGGCCTAAATCACATTCTCATTTTTAATTTAGAGTCCTCTAAATTATATAATTTGCGAAAATGTCTGAAAATATCACAAAATATCCGTTCTTATGGACAATATTAATTTTTAAGCGCCTCTATTAATACTTAGAAATCATACTTTATTTAAACTTATTTTATACTGTAAATTTGTGGAGTTTCTACCCTCCGCCCCGCCCCCCCTCCCAAATGCTTTGGATACACTTAGCTCTCTAGATTTATGCCAAATATAAACAATCGTAACATAACCATCACTTAAGGTAATGCAATTAGTGGTTTGAGTTACGTTTAGATTATTTTTATAATTTAATTGTTTTTAGTAATTTGGGGCCAGATCTAACTAATATTTGTAGCCCAATAAATATGTTTCCCAGGAATTATTTACTATAGGCTACTACTAATAGCTAGTAAATACATATGCTTAAATCACCTCAGCCAGAACTACCAATCTTAACCAGAATTACCAACCTCAGCCATTCTCAACATTTTTCTTGCTTGGGGGTGTAGTTGACTTCTTTTTTTTAGTTAGCTCTGCCTCAATATAATCCGGATTGTGGATAGACATTGAACATGGATAGCGTGGGTCTACTAGTTCAGGCAGTAAACAATCAAAATAAAATGAGGAAAGCTTAGTCGCCATTTCCATTTCCCAGAAAAAGTCATCACATTCGATTCTTTCATATCGTATGCATGGCATAACTGGTGTCCACATAGCAAATATGCAGTATAACCGGCGTGTTACATGGAGCTGACCTTGGACTTGATAATAGTACTTATGACGCCTGTTTATTCCATAAATCTTTTTATATTTGTTAAGTTTCCAGAATGTCACCTTTCGTTTCAAAATGGTTGACTAAGGACTTATCTGTTTAGCTGATGATGGACATTTTACCTCTACTATGCCATCATTGTCGATTAGGCCATCTGGTGTAGCGCTGAGGAATTTCAAATCACGGTCAACAAAGAAACCACAGCGTTCAACCCTGATTTTCAAAGTTTCTTCCAACTTCGCTATGGCACGTTCTTCATTTGCTTTTCCATATGACAACGAGCTTAGGTGTTGGAGATCAGAATATAATATTTGTTTGACCAAATTTTCACAACCAGTAGATGGGAGCTTGCAACAAACTTGTCCAAAATTATACGCATTAAACGTTTCCTTCTTTCTTCTAACCATTGTTCAGATTCACTCTGATTTATGGTTTGACGTTCAAGGTTTCGCAATTCTTCTTCGGAATGTTGGAGGCTATTTTGCATTTCTTTTTTAAACAACATAAAATCTTTTTCTGGCAAATCTGGGCGTTGAGAGTTTGGACCATAGTCAGCATCTATTTTCTTTTTTTGGGGGGGGAGGGGGGGATGGGGAAGAATGGTTTGCTTGACCGGGTGGGCTTCGAGTGATGTGAATCTTCTCGCTTTCTTCGGGCGAGACATATTTTTCGATGCTTGCGTGCTTCTTCCAACTTTGTGAATTTTCCCGGGCTTGATCCATACAATTTTTTGTGTAGTTTGTAATGGAGAGCACCATAATTGTAGCTTACTACAGCAGCAGCACATCGCGCTTGATAGGATCCTCTTTGTGTGAAATGGATGCGTTTGCCACCAGTTTTTTTCACAATGGCAGCGTTGTAGTGCTCAACACAGTTTTTGTCTACACTATACAGCAGGCTGCGACAGTGAATGGTAAGTGTTTGAGCTATAGATTTCAGCTTTTGTAAAATATCACTTTCTTGAAGCTCTGGAATAAGATTTTTCTAATTTTCTTTTAGTCCTGTGCAAAAATAAGGAGCACAATGTTGGTGGTCTCCGAATATATGATTTGGACTATTCAAAATGTAATCTTTTAATTTATCAATGCGCTCGTGCAACTGTCCCACCTCATTCATTCTAAATTTTGCAGCTTTCACCACTGCCCCACGTAGCTGCATACTTTTGGAACTGATTTTTTGTCGGTGATAAAATGGTCCATTCTTGTCGTTTTTCCACAAATCTTTCAACTTGTTGAGTAGTTCCGGAAAAGATGATTACGGCACTTCAATTTTTGTACCGTCAAATTTCTATATGGACGAGCCTCAAGAAGCCTCTTGTATACGCTATTGTCACCATCAGCAATGAGAATGCTGTATCGTAGGCCGTACATTTCATCGCTCTTGCAAAAGCCTCGACAATAATAGCTGCTTCCATACTTGACGAGCTTTGATCCTCTCCCCAATTTTTGAAACCAGTATGCTTTTGAGATGTTTTTTTTTCTTTCAGCGCCTGGTCACAAAATGTACAATAGTTGTTTTTAACTCCTATGTACAATACTTTCTTAGTCTTATACCCCCCAATAGCAGCCTGAAGGAAACAAAACAAAAAATAAGTATAGTGGCAGTGTTGAAAACAGAGTAATAAAACGCCTAGTTATTGTTGTGAAAGGCACAAAATTTTCTCAACAATGCTTGGATGCTTCTTGAAAATAAAAACCAAAGTTATTTAGTAATATTAATATCAATGGGACGAGTGTAATTTTTCACATGGTGTACAAATAGAGTAGTGATATAGTATTGGCTCGCTAAAGCCAAAGATGCTATGTTCGAATCTCATGTTTAGGTTTACATTTTGTATTCAGGCAGGGATAAAAATTATCTAGGTGTTTTGTACACTTTAAAATGTACATTACATTCTTTTTTAGATTTTTTTTTTAGCACAACGTCTTACTACACTCCCGAATTATACACATTATGTACTAGTTATGCTAGTGTGTTTAGTATGAGGAAGGTTGAATATGGAAGAAGTGACCGGCCCAGGGAAGTTAGAAACTACTTGAGAAAATATACCCTCAGTATAGCCATTGAGGGATTCGAGCCCCTTTCTCTCCATCATTGGCAGTCTAGTATATTGTGTTACCTTTAGACCTTTCGATCACCGAATTGAGTTAGGGTAATTTGAATGAATTGTAACAGGGATGAGGTTAGAGGTTTATGGAAATATAACAGTAACATTTGCAGGATGATAATTATTCCCAGCACAACTGGCTAGGTTTCGAACCTTGACCTCTTTGTTAACGTTGACCAATTCTAAACCAAGACTGATGTATTAGAGCTCGCGGGGATAATATTTACTGTGTTTTTTTAAATTTAAAATTCAGGCTTTTGGCATTGGTACGCGTACAATCTATTGTGGTTGTGTCTTGACTTGTAAAGTTGAACGTTCTGGAACCTTAAAGTTATCGATTGACATTATGGCCTAATACAAAAAAAATGTTTTTATTATTTTATATTTATTTAATAAATTCAGGATAGAAATAACAATTTTACACCTAATCCAATCTATTTTACACTGTATTATGTCACCATCCCTTGCCACCCACATTAGTTTTATGACCAAAATTGACAGCTATAGGTCACGTGACTTGACGGATGCATACATGAAAGTAGATCTATTTATTTTAATAGTGTTATCATATGAAAACTTGACTCTACTATCCACTGATTTTTGGAGGAATTACATCTAGAAGTCCTTTTTTCTTACTATATACCACTATATAATAGATTTTTGATAAGAAAAATGGCATCTCAGACAATAATTCCTACAAAAATGAGTGTATGACCCTTGTGTGGAGCGCTTTAGTTTACATTGAGAATTTCATACTACAACCGAAACCTCTAAGAAATTAAACTTTTTTTAAATGTTATTTATCAATATAAATTAAGAAGATTTGGATTTTTTTTATTTGGCCACCATTTTCATTAGAGCATATGATTTTTCCGGTGAAAATATTATCAGATCTAATATTCTAAATTAAGAATTAATAGTTATTGTTGTCCATTGTTTTATCTGAGTTTGAATCCGATATATTTTTTAACTGATTTCATATTAAAGTATTGTTTTCCGAGTCCATGTAATGATTTATTTAAAAACAAATATGAATGATTATTACTATTAATCATTCTAACTGAAAATTATCTTGGATTATATATGATATAATGTAATATAATATAAGTCATATTATGGGTTATACACTGGTTACGAAATACCCTAGACTTGGAACATACATTGTATTATTATTATTATTATTATTATTAGCACCGCGTCTTACTACCCGTTCGGGTTATACGCACTTACGCTAATGTGTAATGGTAGGGTGATTGTGAGATGAAATGAAGGACCTACAGTTTAACGTGGAATCCGAACCACGGTGGAGGCCTGGCATTCCCCACATTCACAAGATATCTTGTCAGAGGTGAAGGAAGGGTTTGGGAATCAGATAAATCTGTGCCGGGACCGAGGATTGAACACCAGCCGCCAGCACAGAAGTCTGACACCTTACCCCTAGACCACCAGGTTACCAACATACATTGTAAACAGTCAAAGTATTCTAATGGTCAAGCGAACAAGTCACTCATATTAACTAACCTATGTGAAAATATTTATTATTTGCTTAATAATTTATGATAAAATAGTTTTATCAAACGCTGATAGTTAATACTTCCCTTGGAATTACTGAATTAACAAAACTACTGTTAGCTGTCATCTACCACCGTCCTATGCTGAGTCGACTCTAGCAGGAATGTCAGTACTCGAATCGTAGTCTGATTTAGCAAGTATGGGTATCTGAAATTGTATCCCACACATTCTCCCTCCTTCCAAATGCGAGTACCCTTCCTTTTAATTCTACCTTTCCTAAATTATAACCACCCCATTTGTGTAAAGAAACAGATAAATATAAACTGTATTTCCTAAATGACTTTCTATGAAAATGTGGGTACACTTCCTTAAATAATAACCCCCTCATACTTGACCCATCAGAGTAACTAGTACATATGTGTACAACCCAATCGGTTAGACAGACCCAGTGTTAATAAATAAAATAAATATAAAGAGTAGTTGGGTGCGTATCCTATCATAAGGAAATGTGTAAAAACTATGTCACCTAAGCCACTTGAATTAAAAACAAACTTTATGTAACATATATTATTACATTTTAAAGCCTAATATGTTCAAGTTTACTTTAAGACAGTTTTAAATCTTATTTTTAAATAACGTTATTTACGTTGTTTTTTTAATGGAAATACGGAATTACTAGATCGCATAGATTAGAATGCAATGTATTTTAATTTTGTTGATAACACTAATTGAATAGGGATGAGAACATTAGAATTTAGAGGAAGCGTACTTGAATTTGTGTAGAGGAAGAGTGGGAAATCCTTTAGGACTAGCTACCTCAGTACAACCGCCGGGATACAAGATCCATCTTCTCCGTCACCGGCAAGCCAGCCAAGAGGAGACTGACACTTTTTACCACGCGGTAGGTGGTGTGAATTTTAAGAGCCATTCTTAATTGTTTTTAATTTTCTTAAAAATTATTTGCTAGTGTATTTTCTCTTAGCTTCCCTCCTCACCTGTCCTTGGTATTAATCCTCACTATTGCCTACGCTTAGCGTAATATTGGACAAATTATATAAAATAAATATCTTTAATATAAGAGTGAAATAGTTTTAATGATTTCTTACTTAGGGTCTATCATTTTATATATAAGTAGTTTTGCTTTTGTAATAATATGATTTCAAAACTTTTTTTAAATTTATGGTGGTTATAACATATTGCATGTTTAAAAACTCTTCGGATTTATATCGACTCTCATTTAAATGCCATTAATGTTTTATTAAAAATGTAATTAATTTAACAGATTATTATAAAATTGCAATTTACAAAGGTTATCTTACTCTCTTACTCACAAACAGTTTTCATTATCAACGTGAACATGGTTTTAGTTGCGGTTCCCCCATCCCCCCTTCTCATCTTACTATCCTTTAGAGCTTACCTGCATAATTACATTGGCTGTCCACACCATGTTCTTTGGTCATTTCCATATTTTCTAATTTGCAGCTCAGTGGTTCATGTTCTGTCATTTTACTGAGCGATTTTAAAAAGTAAGAAAGTTCTACAGTTATTCTGCCAGCTATTCCAAATGTTATATTCTGGTTATGTTGATGTTCTGGTGTAAGGTTTTCTAATATTAATTCGTATTCATTAAGATTATATTGATTGTTGTCACGAGTTTCTTGCTGTACACAAACTGTTTGCTCTAATTCTACGGATATTATCTTTTGAGCTTCTCGATACTTTTTAAAATTCAAACCTCTTTGTTTTTTTTTGTTTTTTTTTGTGATCAGAAGGATGCTTTCTCCCATTCTTTTTCACAATTTTGAAAAAATCCGCAACAAATTATTTAGTACTACTAATATTACATGTCCAACCAATACAGCACTAGCACCTGACGAACTTTGTGTCGGTGATAGCTTGTTAGATACTTTTCAGGTAAAAGATTATTGAAAGATAACCGAGCCCTTCCCCTTCACCCCTTCTGAATCCAACCAAGCGTACTTAATGGGGTTTTGACAAAAAAGAATGGAAGTAAAGTGACCTATCTCCAATGTAACATTAACTCGAATAGGCATGCAAATTGTTTTTTTGGGTTTATTCAGTTTTTTCATATATAAACACCCAATTATAATCGTGCTGTTGCAAGCGTAAACTAGTTGCGATTATGAATGCCTAGTTAAAAAATTAAGTTTCCTTCTCAATTAATAGTTTGAAGCTCAAACACAATTATTAATTTATATATAATTTTTTATCTAATTATTCAATGGTTTTATTAAATTTTTGGCCTGGCATTACTGTTTGGCATATAGATACCTTAGAATTGACACAATAAATATTTTATTATCATTCATGATAGTTGAGATATCATCAGAATAAGAATAACCTTTGGGTAAATGGGTGAAATGCTGGTTGCGGGTAGCCCCTTCAATTGTAAAGCTCCTTCTTAAAGAGGGCTGCATTGAGTAGAGAGAGGGCTTTCACACCCGAACTCAGAAGAAAGGCCCGGCTGTGCTCTGCACAGTATCCACAGCAACATTCCAAGCTGCTTCTCAACGTTCTGGTAACGACTTTTTGGACATTAAAAAACAGCTCTAGTCAGTAAAAATAAATAGGATTATACTATCAGAACATAATATTTATTAAAATAAGCTCGTAATGAAGAGTCTAACACGTTTTAATTTGAATACCAACTGCCTTTTGTGGTCTAGTGGTCTGAGTGTCTAGCTATAGATCCAGTAGTCCCGGGTTCAATCCCTGGCACTTCCAATGAAGCAGTGGGTGTGGAACGGGCTCAACTCAGCCTTGTGAGGACAAATTAGGACCTACTTGAATAAAAAAAGTAACGGCGCCGGTTTAGAAAACTGAGATCAATGGTTCACTGTGCTGACCATATAATATTTTCTACCCGCAAATGTTGACACTATCTTAGCCAACATGCGGCGGCCGCTCGGTCAGTATTGCTCGATTGTGGTCTGATGCAATAGTTCTTTTTTTAACGTCGGGGTTGGATTGGCTTATCTATCACAAGTTTTATATATGTTAATCTAACATGAAGATATTTCCTTCAATTTATAATAATTATTGTTTATATTATATTTGTATAACAAGTTCCGGTTATCCAAGCTATACATCGTTTATGTAGACCAACGATTGCATAGACTGTCCCGTTTGTTGTTTCTCGGCAGAACGTAAAATTACTTAAGTGCATACCAACAGATCTTAACTTTGTCATATACACAAGTAAATACTAGATTTAGATACATCAAAAGCTTATTATTGGGATCGTTGCAACGATGGCTGCAGATTATATTACTGAAATGTATTCAAAACCTAGTTAAAGGTTCATTTGTCAAAGGTTGTTAACTTCACAGAGATTTTTGAGTTGCCAGTATTTAATTTTAAGTAAAACATTTAATCTCCCCCTTCACAGCACTATCAGCACTTTAAAACAACCCCTCTACACGCTCTATATGTCTATCTGTCGTATTACATGAGAGATTGCAATATTTTTTTTTTCAAGTTGGCCTAACTGTATTTCAGGCTTGATTAAATATTTTTATTATTTTCATAAAATTACTAAGGGGGGTATGAAACAAACAAGGAAATACTTGGGAACCATCTAGCAGTCGCTGTTTGGTTTTGCTTCTGATCTGTAAGAAGGGGTAGTTGGGAACTGCCTAGATATTCTTCTCTCCTGATATCTAGAGGGACTTCTCCTCGCCCGTCGTCGTCGTCCCAATTACCGCACCAGTCCCCTGGGAAAGGAGGGAGGGGGGGGGGGGAGGTTTGAGGCAGGTTTGCTGAATAAAGCTTCATCTTCTGGACAAACTAACAAAACCAACAGGCCGATACAAATACTCTCTCTCTCTTCTCTGTGCAAATACAGTGATAGAGACAGACAAAGAAGGTATGGGGGGGGGGATTAAGAGCTTTGTGTTAGCAGCGCCAATTACGCGAGTTGATTACCTCTTTCTTCTCTTTTTGTTTTCTTGATGCAATAGAAAAGAAAAAAAATCTATACATTCAAAGGCTGTAAATTAACAAATTAAGTTAATCATTTGGATAGAGTTGTAATAAAACAATTATTTGAAAAAAAAAAAATTAGTAAGCAACATTGACGGGCATGCTAACTAACACTCAATATCATCGCTGAGGTAAAAAAAGATTATCTTCTTTGTCTCTTTCGGTTAACTGTTGCCAAAACTCCTCGCTTTCACTCATTTATGAAGGTGATGTGCTGGGGTAAGAAGGAACGAACCAGCGTTGTGAAACTTGTATTATATTCAAGGGTATAATGACCGCACAAAACCATGAAAATGAAAACCATGGTTTCCAATAGTAGCCATGCAGTTACCTCAGAGATGATATCCAGTGTAGAAGCTAGCTGATCTATCTTAGTTTACCGGTTACGTGGTTGTACAGATCGTAGCCCCATCTAGGTATAAAGAGGGGGACTATGCCTAAATAATAATAATAATTATTATTATTATTATAGCACCACGTCTTACTACCCGTTCAAGTTATATGAGCTTACGCTAATGTGTAATGGTAGGGTTATTGTGAGATGAAATGGAGGACCTACAGTTTAACGTGGAATCCGAACCATGGTGTAGGACTGGCATTCCCCACATTCACAAGTTATGCCTAAATGATGTTTCACTTTCTCATTCCACGTCAGTATGATTACACTCCCTTTAAATTTAACCTTCATCCCCTCCACGTTATCATAATAATTAGTATTCGTTTAATCCGAACGGGAAGTAAGACACGGTTCTAAATTTTTTTTTTTAAAAGTCCATGATCTTATGGAGTTTCTATCTAACTATAGTCACGTCACGAGTCAAAACTTATGGACATGTGTTCTTGAAAAGACCCGTTGCATAACATAAAACACATAAGAGATTTAATGGACAAGCTCAGGAAACAATGTCTGCATGTCTGCCCTGGTAAGTAATTGGATCTGAAGTTGGTTGGAAGAAGAATGATTATAGTTGTTTAAAACCAGATAATAAAAATAAATTGAATTACAAATACTTGTATTTTTATTTTAAACTGTAAGAAGTAGGAAATTGTCTGTAAATGCTAGTAATAAACAGTTAAAAGGTTAATCGTATCATTTAGTACATTAGTATGATATTAACGGTAGTTTAGGAAACTATTCCCAGACAAACCCAACAAACAGATCTATATGTACCATTTCGTAAAAAGAATGAGGCAGCTCTGTCAAAGATTTAAACCTAGTTGTTTTGATCGCTTACGAACAAGAGTAAGTTCTAAGGCATTTTTAAATTTTATACAAATTAGTTAATATTTTAATTACTATTTAATGGCCTTATCCCAAGGAGGTGAGGGAAGTAGTTTAGCAGCAAGGATGACCTTAGTAGACGTGGAGGCCTGAAAAAAATTGATTGTGGGGCCCCTAGCTATCCTCTTCGCCACCCCTTTACCCCCTTAAGATTTAAACAATAAAATATGGCTTCATTTGTATACTAGGTTTGCCCTTGTTTTCAACAAAACTAGAAACAGGACAGTTTCATACGTTATTTTTGAAAAAATAAGGAAATATTAGAACATATTTTCCAACTATTTTATCATGTGAGTAGAATCATTTAATTAAATAAGTAAAGACGAAAACTAATTTTTTAAATATTTTCTCATATAGGTAGAATAGGCCTACATATAACAAGCTTGGATCCCATAAAACCAATAACATCTTTATCTCAACAATAAACATCTCCACATCTAAACTCGCAAACGATTGTTGGCATGACATTTTCTAATAGGCCTAATATATAATAACCCTGCAAAGGATAGCCTAGCACAACCACACTTGGCTCTCAATTGAAAGAGTCACGTGTATTTCTGCCGCCCACGGGAAGAATGCACTACTATTCGGAAAACTGTAACTATACGGCCACGCTTTGAGAAATAGCGCGGCCAACAGGCGATCGAGCGTGGCTGCAGCGCCGTTAAAATAGCGCGGTGTGTCGCGAGAGCAGGCGATCAAGCGTGGCTGCAGCGCCGCAGAAATAGAGTGCGTGTCGTGAAGCAGGTGATCGAGCGTGCTGCAGCGCGCAAGAAATAGCGCGGCGTGTCGTGAGAGCAGGTGATCGAGCGTGGCTGCAGCGCCGCAAGAAATAGAGTGGCGTGTCGTGAGAGCAGGTGATCGAGCGTGGCTGCAGCGCCGCAAGAAATAGCGCGGCGTGTCGCGAGAGCAGGCAATCGAGCGTGGCTGCAACGCCGCAAGAAATAGCGCGGCGTGTCGCGAGAGCAGGTGATCGAGCGTGGCTGCAGCGCCGCAAGAAATAGCGCGGCGTGTCGCGAGAGCAGGAGATTGAACGTGGCTGCAGCGCCGCAAGAAATAGCACGGCGTGTCGCGAGAGCAGGTGATCGAGCGTGGCTGCAGCGCCGCAAGAAATAGCGCGGCGTGTCGCGAGAGCAGGCGATGAGCGTGGCTGCAGCGCCGCAAGAAATAGCGCGGCGTGTCGCGAGAGCAGGCGATTGAGCGTGGCTGCAGCGCCGCAAGAAATAGCACGGCGTGGTCACGAGAGCAGGTGATCGAGAGTGGCTGCAGCGCCGCAAGGAATAGAGTGGCGTGTCGTGAGAGCAAGTGATCGAGCGTGGCTGCACGCGCCGCAAGAAATACCACGGCGTGTCGCGAGAGCAGGTGATCGAGAGTGGCTGCAGCGCCGCAAGATATAGCGCGGCGTGTCACGAGAGCAGGCGATCAAGCGTGGCTGCAGCGCCGCAAGAAATAGCACGCCGTGTCGCTAGAGCAGGCAATCGAGCGTGCCTGCATCGCTTGTGGAAATGGGCTCTAAGGTATTAGGAAATACCCTAAAAGGTAAATAGTAAATACACGTAAACATTAATGCTAGAAACCGTGTTAATTTCTCCCAAACCCATTATTCGATAATCTTTCTCAACAGACTTAGTTTGTGTAGAAAGTACAAGAACCCAGCTAAGTTTGAATTAAATCCGTTAACGAATTCAAAAGCTATCGTGAGACAAATCCACCACAGAGAGACAGCAAATCAGTGGAGTTAAAAATGAGAACTACAAAAGCCTCGTGGCTTCTTTGGTGCTGACTGACAGCTCACAGCTGACTTCTGACAGTCAACAGTTAGGTATATACCTAGATTTTGACTCTCAGAAGCGACAGACGCTAAACACATGTTTTTGCAGATCATATGGTTCGGCGTAGGGATACATAATTTTGTCTGGTAACTTTTCAAAGCCGTCAGCTGCCAGCTGTGAGCTGTCATCAGCACCAAATAAGCCATGGGGCTACTGTAGCTTCACTCTTTCAATAAATCAAACCACAGGAATATACCATTATTTGCTTTTACACTCTTACAATATCTTCTCGATCGCCTATGCCATGAGCATACTATATTATACTATACTATACAAGAGCTCAGTTAAAAGGTATCTCCAACTTGTTTTTTTTTCTCTCCGTAGCCTACACAAGCAAGCGCCCACCCACCCCCTTCTCAAACCATGGGGCCCTGTGGGACCCCATCGTTAGCACACCCCTAAGGACGGCCCTGTTATAGTAGAAGTGCCCGGACTAGATTATAGGTGAGGCTAGGAAATCATCAGACCCAGATTCCCCAGTTCGATTCGAGTTGACGTCTGATACCATGTCACCACCGGTGAGTGTTGAGAGAAGAGTGAAATATAGAATGTATAAAATATAATCCACAGTAAACAAATTCTTCAAGTACAATTAAAATCCCAAATGTGGTTTTTAGTATGTCTTACATTTTTAAAGTGAGAGAGAGAGATTCGAGTAATCTTACCCCTCCACAACCCCCGCCCTCTCGTATGTACTATTCAGGCTGGATTGTTGACAGACATGGGCTGTGTAAATGTTTGTTTTTTCGATAACAAGGTTGTCTGTCGCACCAGTTATCAATTATATTCGAGGAAGATTGAGAAAACACGCTGGTTTACAAAGGAAGAGCTCAAGTTAAATGTCGATAATCTAGAAGTTGGAGGGAGGGGATTATAGACTCATACACTCGAGTATTATTAAATAGACAAGCTATTATAGTTGTTAACAGGGGTGGACTGACAGATTCCAAGCGGCCCGGGACCACAAAATATGATGGCCCTTAAAATTAATCTGAAAATTAAAAAATTACACATGGATACGGGAATCTAACCAGGGACCTTTGGCTTAGTACTCTAATGCTCTTACCACTGAGCTATCCAGGAATCGTCCCGTACCCAGGGTCATTCTTCACTCATATTTTAAGGTAGAGTCTGTGATGGACTGTTCGTCTTATTAAAGGTGCAGCAGAAGGTAGCGCAAGTGTTTTTTTAAAGTTTTTATAGAATTGACACTTTTTGGCCGAGTTAAATCAAAATTTTCTCAGTAGCAACAGAGCATGTGCAGAAAACTAAACTCTAATATCAACAGATATTGAATATATGTCAAGGATTTCCTGGAATTTTGTCCAAACCTTTTCTCTTTATTTAAAATTTTTGACATCATTCCAGGAAATCATTGACAGATATTCAAGATCTGTTGATAATAGCATGTGTAGATAACTAAACTCTATGATGTTACTGGAGAAATATTTGATTTATTTTGGCCAAAAAAATGTAATGCTATAAAAACTGTAAAATTATTCGCGGTTCCTTCCGCCGCACCGATCACGAGCTATCAGATAACGCAGCCACCTTTAACTTGGTAGTACTGGATAGCTCAGTGGTTAGAACATCGACGTACTAACCAAAGGTCTCGGGTTCAATTCTCGTGTACAGGTGTCATTTTTTAATTTTCAGATTATGATAGCTAGATGGAGTAATCCTCACTAAAAAGCATAAATAATAACTTTGGCTATTTGGTTCCTAGAATTAATATCATTGTAAGCCAAAGTGGTGGCGTGAGGTATTTGTATCTCTCTTATTAGTTTGTTTAATCCCAAAGAAATTTCAGGAACAATATCGATGACCAGTTCCCACTTTGTACTGAAAAGGGCAAAAATGCTTGAACAATAGCTGGGTGTCTTTATTGGTATATTTAAGTTTGTAAAATGATCTTCCACTTACTTGTTTCTTGTGTAGATCACTAAACATGTGACCTTTACGTACGTCTTCAGAGAATGTTTTAAAAAACACCAAGAAACAAACATGACAGTTTTACATTTACTACCATCGAATATATCCACAAGTGATGTATTTCTGAGCGTCCTCAGACTTACTCACGGGAACTTTTGAATAAAATATAATAAAAATAATAACTATGAATTATTATTATATTAATTTATTATTAGCACCCGTTCGGGGTTATACGCACTTACACTAATGTGTAATGGTAGGGTGATTGATGAGATTAAATGAAGGACCTACAGTTTTTTTTTTTATTTAGAACCGCGTCTTACTAACCGTTGGGTTATACGCTTTAGTACTAATCACGCTAATAGATTAGGAATTGGGAAGGTTGAATTTAGAGGAAGTGAACCCACATTTGAGTGGAGAGAGAGAGTGTAAAACCATTTAGGACCCCCCCCCCCCCCCAGTTCACCCAACCTAGATTCGAACCTCAATCTCCCCGTCCTCGGCAGTCGAGCTCAACACAACTAGCGCGTTAGCAAATACGCCACCGAGGCGGGTAACTACAGTTTAACGTGGAATCCGAACCACGGTGGAGGCCTGGCATTCCACACATTCACAATTTGTGAATAACTATAAATTGAATGGTTTTATTTAAGTTTAAAGTAGTTGCGGCAGCCCAAATCAAACCGGCCCACGGGTAGTGTCCCGGTAGCCCAATCCGTGGTTCAACCCCTTCCCAATTATATATATATTAACTAATTTTTTATGCCATATAAATACCAAGACAAGCTTTTTTTGTGCGCCGCGTCTTATTATTATCGGTCCGGGATATACACGTATTTACTCGAATTGGGTAAGGATGAGGATGGTAGAATTTTAAGGAAATGAAGCTTCATTTGTGTGAATAAAAAGTGGTAAATAATCTGGGAGAAAAACACTATCAGTAAATCTTATAGAACTATATTCAATAATTAAACCAACCCATAAAATACAGTTTTAATAAATGGTTGCAGCCAAAATAATTCCTTATTACTTTTTCTTTATGATTCGATAGTGTTTATTTTAAAACGGGAGTAGTGAGATGTTTATTTAGTTTTTGTGCATGGACAGCTTTACTAAATATTTGTTAATTTAATTCAAAGCTATTAATAGGCCTACACATTTTAATAGATAATATAAAAGGTTTCTTTATCCCGTCACCAGACATTTTTTGAACCATAAAATATAAAGTATTTAAATTTGTATGGTCTCAGCCAACTTGAGGCTAAAAACTATATTAACCTTTTATATCAAATTTAATATATATTATTTAGTGAAATATTAATTTATTTATTTGCATCACGTCCTTACTAACATGGTTTTACACTTTCTACCCACGCAAATATGGGCACACTTCCCTTGAAAATAAACTTCCTAGCCTCCAAGAAACCACTAGTATAATTAGTACACAAGCGTATAACCTGAACGGGTAGTAAGTGTAAAACCATTTTGGAATAACTCCCCCCTCAGTACACCCGAACGAGATTCGAACCTTAATCATCCTTCATCGGCGGTATAGTCTACCGTGAGAGTTGCGCGTTAGACCATAGAGGCACCGAGGTTGGTGTAAGATGATAATGAAACCTTATATTTTTGAGGGATCACATTTTTAACAGCTTTTTTTGAACATTTTGCTTTGCTAAACAAAGCAAAAAGGGGAATAAATGAAAACGTGAGCAAGTATAAAAACAAAAGATGATTTAAACTAGCGAATTTTGTATGGCGCTGTTGTGGGAATTATAGCTTTGCATTAATGAGGAATAAAGAATGATAAATCAAACGGAGGAATAATTGCACGGAAGTGAGGAAAGATAATCTGTAATTGAGATCTCAGTCACAATGGAAATTTGTCCAGTTAGTTACCATCGAGTTCAATGCGAATGGGTTTAATTGTGCGTTTTAACACCGTTTTACTGCAATTCGGGTCTCATTTGCTGCCAAAATAAAAATACAATTACGTGAACCCAAAAGGTACGTTCTCATATCCAAGTGGCAAAGGAGGCCTGTTTACAGATCTAAGTGACCTTAGAGTAAGGTGACCTTTTTATTTCGTGGTATTTTTGGACATTGTCCGTCTAGCTAGGCTCTTTGGTGGGAGTCAGAGATGGTATTTACCATTTGTAAGCTCATACCAGCCAGGATTTAAACGAACTGATGTGGTTTTCTCATATTCTATCCAGGTGCATTTCTTAAAAAATCATCCTACACAAGCTGTTAAATTATATATTTGCGAACAGATTGAATACGCATTAAATCTCAAGAGTCATTCATTAGTCATGACTCATGATGAACAAAAAGATAAGCTATAATTGTTTATGAAAGAGAAAATATTTCCACCACACCACTTCATCAGGGAAAGAACTTTCATTTCGTAAAAAAATAATCCGGGTTTTGGTCATTTTAAACTCTTAGGGGATATACGTAGTTTTTGTCGTGAATTCGCATTTAAAGGGATAAAAGGTCTCGATTTTCACACAGCGCACATTTAAAGTCCGTTCACCGTGGAATTGTTTTCTGAAAGGCCTTTTCCTTACCAGAAATTTTTTATACAGTAGAATATTGGTAGGAAAAAAGACCTTTCAGAGAGTAATTCCTACCGTGAATGGAGTATATAGCCCCTGGAACCAAGGATGGGAAAATTACTACTCAAGAAAGAAATTCGTTAAAGAAGGTGTCCCCCTCCCCCCCCCCTAGTCTTTATGAGTCAATGAGCTCATTATTGTCTTCAAACCAGACAAAACCTCATTGTCCAATTTTATTCTTAAGTTCTTTTTATGTTGAATTCAACCCGACTTTTTCGACATAATAAAAAGAAAATTACTGTGCGAAGTTATTGACACGAGAGGAATGAATGAAACTCTAAGGCCCCCAAAGAAGTGGAAATAATAAGAGATAATCTATTGTATTGCTCACGCTATGTATATTGCATAGTCGACCTCGGTGGTCTTGGTGTAAAGTGCTTGGCTCAGGATGCAACGTTCGTGGGTTCAAACTCATCTGGGGTCGACGGACTTTTCTTGTGCGATATGATTTCATAGTACAACCTCCATTCGGAGGGGAAGTAAAGCCGTTGGTCTCATGTCGATTTTGCATGTAAAAGAACCCTGGAAAGAACCTGAAAGGTGTGTGAAAAGACTTTTCCAGGAAAATTTGGTAGGTCCTTTCGCTCTCGCTCATAGAAATTCTCGTGTGCCGATATAATCTATCGGTTCAAAAAGTGCACGTGAAATAAATCAATAAAATAGAGATCGTATCCAGGTGTAGTTTTCTCCACACTTCACTTGACCGTATAGAAATATGTATCAGTGAAATACTTTTATTTTTAAAAGGACCCGGTTTGGAGACCACATGGTCTAAGGTGCTACTTTTGCAAAAGACTAGACTGTCGATAGTAAGGAGATGGTGGTTTGATCCTGATCTGGTGTAGGGAGAGTAGTTTTCCCTAAACTGTTTCCCAATCTCTCTTCATGCGAATGTGGATGCAACCTAGCCCATTATCGTGACTAGTACTTAAGCGTATAAGCCCTCCCCCCCCCCTCTCAAAGGGATTTACCAAACTTATCGTAGCATTTGAGCACCAAAACAAGTACTCAGAAATGTTAATACTATTCAGTATCAAAAGTTATCTATGAGAATGTTTACTTACGATGAAAACATGAACAATAATATAATTGGTTCAACATTAGAACGTATAATATCTTTGTTGCGTACTAACGTGCTGATGTACCTTACAGGCCGTCCTCCCTCTATGTAACACCATGTACACATTAAGCTGTGGCCAGACTAACGAGCCGAGCCGAGCCTCGAGCCAAACCTCAACATTCCTGCGAGCCACAATTTGCTTCATCAGGTTATGTACTTCAGTAGATGGCACACGCAATGAACAAGGAAAATTTTTAATTGGCTGCCATGGCATAATTTATCTACACCTTGCAACAAAGAAAAAAAAGACAGGACAGATGATAGTGACAAAAATAAATGTACTAAAGGCGATAGGAATATAGTGGAAATAGTTTACTCCACTAACTTAAATTTCAAGAAATTAGTGGCTAATATAAAAACTTAACTTGAATGTCACCAAGTGATTAAGCATCCAATTATTTTGAATGATCCAAAATAGCACAAAAAAAGTTTACGTTTAATAGAATCAATGTGTGCAGGAAAGTCTCGCAATAGCATTACGTGTCTTAACCAATGCCTCTTAAACAGACTCTAAACAGACTATATATATGATTAATACAGTATATGATCATTAATCTTGTGAGGTAGGAATGAGAAAAGAATCATTTTAGAGCTAATCTGCCCGCATTTGCGTGGAAGGAAAGTGGGAAATATAGAAAATACCACCCTTAATAGATGTGACTGAGATTCGAACCGCAATCTCCTCACCTTGAGCCAGCCAGTCTAACACGAGATTAACGCGTTAGACCACTACTCCACTGAAGCGGACACAAATCTACCTTTGGAGACGGTCTGTTCTTTGTTCACCCCTCTCTCCCCAGAGGCAGCTTCAAACTTATTTTAAGTGTGCAACAAACTTTATAAGAACAAGTATTACCATTGTTGTACAGTTTACAGATGCGAGTGATCATATAGCTGTAAATGTGGTTTTTAATAACTCTTTAATTTTTAAAGATTAAACTAATTTTTATTTATTTCCCTTGGTCTATTATAAAACAAATTCTAATAATTAATGTCAAATTTAAAAAATCAAGCAAAATTTCAAGGGTAGTAAGATTTAACACACGCAATTGCTCATCTAATATTTCAAGCGCGTGTGACAGAAGGTTAACTATAATAAACAATAATTTAAAGTTGCAAGTGTTTCGGCTTGAGGCTCGGCTCAAAACTCACTAGTCTTGAGCCAAACCACTTGCAACTTTAAATTATTATTTATGTATAATTAACCTTCTGTCACACGCGCTAGAAATATTAGATGAACAGTTGCCTGTTGTAAATTTTACTAAATCTTGAAATTTTGTTTTAAAAGTAATTTTTATTGTAATTGAAATATTAAATACAACCACAAATACGTGTTATGATAGGCCGAGGGAAATAAATAATAATTAGTTTAATCTTTAAAAATTAGAGAGTATATTAAAAACAATATTTACAGCTACATGATCACTCGCGTGCTGTAAACTGTACAACAATGGTAATACTTGTTCTTATAAAGTTTGTTGTACACTTAAAATAAGTTTGAAGCTGCCTCTGGGGAGAGAGGGGTGAACAAAGAACAGACCGTCTCCTAAGGTAGATTTGTGTCCGCTTCAGTGGAGTAGTGGTCTAACGCGTTAATCTCGTGTTAGACTGGCTGGCTCAAGGTAGGGAGATTGGGGTTCGAATCTCAGTCACATCTATTAAGGTGGTTTTTTCTATATTTCCCACTTTCCTTCCACGCAAATGCGGATAGACTTATGGATTCTCCTAAAAGTAAACTTTTTTTTTCACTTTTGGCCCAATCAAAATAATTAGATACTTAATCACTTGGTGACATTCGAGCTAAGTATTTGTAACGACCACTAATTTATTGAAATTTAAGTTATTGGAGCAAACTATTTCCACTATATTCCTATCGCATTTAGTTCAGTTGTGTTTGTCACTATCATCTGTCCTGTCTTTTTTTCTTTGTTGCAAGGTGTAGATAAATTATGCCATGGCATCCAATTTTAATTTTCCCCTGTTCGTTTCGTGTGTGATCCACCGAAGTACATAACTTTATGAAACAAAATATGGCTCGGAGAAATGTTGAGTTTTTGCTCGAGGCTTGGCTCGCTATTATGGACGCAGCTTTAAGGCGGTGGCTGACTAGTAACAGAGCATTGTAATGTAACACGCTAGTCAGACCGGTGTAGCGAGCAACGAGATGAGCCGCTGGATGTTCGATGCTCGATGGAAACGTGCTCCACTTGACTTTAGGTCTTTCCACGAATCCCTTTCTTTGGTTGTTAAATTACAAATCAGTGCTGGTGCAGGTGTTCGCGCCGAGCACAGGGATCCACTTGTCAAAGTGAATACTGTAGGAAAGACGTGTTTTGTGCTATTACCATGCATTTTGCAGCAAGTGGCGGAACCAAGAAAACGCTTTAATTTTTATTGAACAATATAGGAAGAAAACTATTTTGTGGGATCCTCAAGATCAACAACATTAAATAACTTTAAAAAAACATTTCCCTTGCGACTTGTATATCCGAAATTTCAGCTTGAAATGAGAAAAAACCGGAACACTGTCGAGACGAGCATTCAAAGTGAGCATTCGCCGCATCCAATCAGGAACTCGAGCCGAGCTTTGTAATGTAATGCTCGTATCGAGCATTACATTACAGCTCGACTCAAGTCAATCTCCGGCCTTGGACGTAAAAATATCGTTACGTGGTTTATGGATGACCTTTAGGGAGCATTCAACTATATAAACCTCCAAACGTTCTGATGTAGCTAAGTAGTAGTACCACCACTTGCTACAAGAGAGCACTGTATTACAACAATGATTTTAAACTACGGCGTTTCTGTACGGGCTCATAGTAGCAATATTACATTAAACAAATACATCTGTTAGATAGCAATCTATATCAAGAGGAATATTACATTTTAACAAACACATCTGTTAGATAACAATTTATATGCTGTCATCTGAAAAGCTATGTTAGCTTGAATTGTTTAATAATATTGACACAGTTAACAAACCTTTTTATTGCTACTGTAAAATGGTTTAAACTTAATAACTGTGGTTTTATTCAAACATGTCAAATCACTATTTAATAAAATACTAATTTAATTTTTATTTCATATTCTACTAATTAAGAGGGCCACCTACCGGAGAATTTAAGACATTCAAATATCTAGAGTTATTTAAGTACTGGTTCGATATTTCAAAACATATTTTATTCCAGGGCCGTACTGAAATGAAAAGGGGGATAGGAGATTGCAGGTTTAAAACCCTTCCCGAGATTATAAATAATGCATCTTTTATACCTTTTTAGTGTCTAGGTTAGTATTTTATAGCTGTCAGAATGACTCATTATATGAAAATTTGACTGTAGCTTATCAAGGTTTTCTAGATTTCCAAACACAAACATTCATAGAAGTGTTTTTTTTTATAATTTTTCCACAAAAAGAAACGAAATTGTGATTCAATAATAAAGATCAGTACGCTAAAATTGTCTACATAATATGATCAAAAAGCCTCCAAAAATTGTGTGTAGATGCAATGAAAGCTTGCATTTAAATACATCTTGTTATTCGTCAGAAATGTAAATAAAATCGAACTTCTATACACCGCTTTAGAGATAACAGTAATATATAAGTTTGTATTTGTATTCCTGTACAACACTGTATGGTGTGACGGATAAGTGCTCAAAGGAGCACACTTTTTCCTTTCCAAACAATGTGTCGGTGTGTTGTGTGATGGATGAAGATAGATGTTGGCAGCTCGAGCGGTCACCAGCGTAAATTGGGTCATTTGGACGGAATCCTTGGTGCCAGTTTTACCAATGCTATTATACTGATAGATTGAGCGGCAAACTTGTCTATCCCACCTTCCAGACTGTAACGTGTGTTCCGAGGACAAATTTTCCTATCACACCTCTCAGACTATAATGTGTGTTTCTTTTGTGGCTACAATGTGTAAGGCGTCACTCTCTTGTTAAAATATACCGCCGATGATAGTGAAATCGGGGTTTTAATCCTGGTCAATTGTACTGAGGGAATTTATCTAAAATAATTTCATACTCTACGTCCAAGCAAATTCGGGTATACGTCCTCTGAATTAACTAGAACATGTCTTTCTAAAACACATCCCAGACTAGAACATGTCTTCTAACACACATCCCAGACTAGAACATGTATTTCTAACATACATCCCAGACTAGAACATGTCTTTCTAACACACATCCCAGACTAGAACATGTTTTCCTAAAACACATCCCAGACTAGAACATTTATTCCTAACATACATCTCAGACTAGAACATGTTTTCCTGAAACACATCTAGACTAGAACATGTCTTCCTAACACATATCCCAGACTAGAACATGTCTTCCTAGGTCCTAACACACGTCCGAGACTATAACATGTTTTCCTGACACACGTCCCAGACTAGAACATGTTTTCCTGACACACATCCCAGACTAGAACACATTTTTCTATCACAAATCCCAGACTATAACATGTCTTCCTAACACACATCCCAGACTAAAAATGTTTTCGTAACACACATCCCAGACTATAATATGTCTTCCTGACAGACTAGAACATGTCTTCCTAACACACGTCCCAGACTAGAACATGTTTTCCTAACACAGGTCCCAGACTAGAACATATTTTTCTATCAAAAATCCAGACAATAACATGTTTTCCTGACACACATCCCAGACTAGAACATGTCTTAATAACACACATCCCCGACTAGAAAATGTCTTCCTGACACATCTCTAAGTAGATAACTAGAAGTAGCTGAAGTATGTTTTAAGTATTTGCCACTTCTGTGGCCAGCCCACCAACTCTTACCCCTACGTCTAAAATATTCAACAATTATAATAATTAATTTACCATCTTGGTGGACATGAGTATTACGGTTAAATGCTAATAAGTCAATGGTTATGTATTCATGGGTCGAGTGATGCTCACTGGATTGTCAAAATGTAACTTAGCTGTCAAAAGTGAACACATGTAAAAATCGTCACTTGACGTATTTTAATTGAGTACGTAGAGAATAAATAGTTATTCCTGTGAAAAACGTACAAAAATAAAAGTCGACAAATATAACGTAAGCAAGACGGGAAAGGAGATAGGCGTTTTCTTATTTTTGCTTACAAAGGATTCAAGGGATCCAAAATTACCAAAAAGGTGCTTATGCAATACTTTAACACCACTATATGGATACATCACTTTCAACAAAAATATATATATATATCCTTGAGATGAAAATGTACGTTCACAATGAATACCTATTCATAGTTGCGGAGTTTTTCCTTCTTTTAGTTTGTAAGTTAAGGCCCTTGGCCCCGTCGAGTGCAAGTCTAAAACCTATTTTGTGGGATGGTTGGCGGGAGGGTGAAAGGTGGGCGTGGCTTCACAACCGAACATAGTATCCTTCCACGCCAAAAAGAACAGATGGATCATGGAAACCGTAGATGGCGCTAGCTACCGGGCAGGTCTTGCGGGAAAATCACACGTTTGGAAATATTAGTTTTCTCAAGAAAGAGTGAAATGTTTATGTTAATATTTTCAACACCCCTTCTAAGATAATGTATCAATGTTTATTAATTGCTATATTACCTATTTTTTGTTATAAAACCGGCAGTTTTCTACCGAAAAATGTCAATTTTATCGATATTTGATCATTGTTAAAATTATTGAGGAGGTGTATATGTATATAAAGTATAACTTAATCAACATGCTTCTATTCTTGAACAAACAGTTCCCGAAATAAAAATTGCAAAACAATTAACATTCTTGAAGATAACCATTTGTTTCCATGGCTCTGCATTTCCACGCCAAATGAAAAGGGACAATCGCCTTAACACGCTTACCTTTCATTATTCCACTATGGTATAGCGTATAAGATAGAGTCATGGTGTAGTATGCCAAGGCAAGACTGCTTGTTACCTCTCAGGTTAAACAAAGGGTGCAATCGGCGTCCTGAAGGATTTCCTAAACAACATAACATTGATTGCAGAATTCATCTGAGGATTGAAGAATATTTTAAGATTAAATAAAAAATCATTAAATTATATTAAAAATGGATGAAATTTAATCGTGCTTATTAGCAAAATAGATAACATCTTTCAAAAAAGAGAACCAAGGAACACGTTGCATGGCGTATACATTTAAAAGAATAACGTTTATGCAACATAATACTTTTCAATTTGTATATTGACTATAGTGGGGATCAAATTTTACCGCGACTACTCTCAAATTATCTGAGCTTCAGTTCTTGTCGAGATACTTCCCCCATCCTAAGTTGCCCCTAGAGTCCTAGTTTTGACAGGAGATAGCAGCAAGTGCCCTGATAATTGAATTACACCTCGTCTTAATTCACTTCCAACATTCTCTTTCTTAACCAAGTTCCAAAACAAACAACTCCAGTCAGTCGGGAAATTCTCAACAGAATATTGTGGTGGCCCTTCACCCTGCTTTTCGTCCACCCTTGCGAGATCAACCTCACTCCATTTGGAAAAACCAAACGCTGGTAAACGATGAAGTTTCTGAAGAAAGAGTAGCTGAAATATTATTTTAATTTTATTTTGCAACTTGTCACGTTATCCCTTAGAGTTATTACGTTAGTAGGCTGAAAAGGAAAATATAAAATTATATTGGATGTACCCGCATTTGCCGGATGACGGATGAATGTGGTGGGAGGTGCTTGCTGTTGAGGACGATCATGAGAAGAAAGCATAAGAGGCTGAAGGTTGAATGCGGTGGGAGACGATGGCTGTTGAGGAACATTATTAGCCGGTTGAGGAGTCATGGAAATTTGATGATGGGAAGAAAGAGGATACATTGATTTTTGAGGGAGTGAATGAGGAACATTTTGATGAGGTCTCTACCTATCATGGGTAGCTGATCGTTGGATGTATGGGGTTGCAATGTTTGTTAAGGGTAAAAGTGAAAATGACCAGGGTAATAGCTGTACTCTCATTCTAATACTTTTCTCTCATACTGAGAGACCAAGATAAATATTTCAGCCTTAGCAGATACTTGAAATTATTTAAGCAACTGCCGAAATGATTCCTCAATGGCTGAAAAAAACTTACTGATGTGCGAGAGGAGTGTTTGAGAGGGTATAATGGGGGGCAGAAGACGGCCGCCATGACAGTATCGTACGTGTCTTTCCGCTTTCAAAGAGGAATGTAAAACTACTAACCGTACGTATACGATACTATGCCATTGTGCAAGGACCTCAACTGTTCACTTTTCGTGTCCAAATTTACTCTTTTTGCAAATTTTCGTTATATTATTCAGTGTTATGGCCAGAAAATGTTGCCAGCCGGGTGATATTATTATGTAGCTGGGTTGGGGAAGTGTAATACTTTGGAACATTTGAAGATTTGCGAAACAAATATTTTGCACCCTACTAACATTCTTGGTTCAAAAGTGTGATTTTTAGTATACGATGTGCTGGGCCAGGTTGAGTTGGTATGTAGGCAATGTACTAATATTGCTTTGTTTATATAAAATATACATTGAAGGCTCCAGACAAAATAAATATTTTTTTGATAAAATTATATTATTATTATCATCATCATTATTATTATTATTATTATTATTATTAGCACCGCGTCTTACTACCCGTTCGGGTTATATGCACTTACGCTAATGTGTAATGGTAGGGTGATTGTGAGATGAAATGAAGGACTTACAGTTTAACGTGGAATCCGAACCACGGTGGAGGCCTGGCATTCCCCACATTCACAAGCTGTGATTAATACACGCCTTGTCAGAGTTGAAGGAAGGGTTTGGTAATCAGATAAATCTGTGCCGGGACTGAGGATTGAACCCCGGACCCCAGTTGATAAAATTAAATTCCACAATGTTCAACGATCGACATTACTGAGAAAGAAATAATTACGCCTATATAGTCTAAACTTCAAATAATAGGATTTATCTAAAATCTAGAAAAACTACTTGATATATTATCACCTACCTAATCGTTAAATTATCTTATCTGAAGCAATCATTGTTGGTAGATATAATCAATACGTATTATAAAACAACATTTATAAAACAGTAAAAAGTTACCAATATTGACAGCAAAAACAATTAGTTTTTATTCTAAGATTTATTTTTATCTAGCTCGAACTATATTTAACATGGAATCAAGTAAACACTAACCCACTTTGGTGTCCGCATGGTCTAAGGCATCACTCTCACAACAGACTCAACTGACAATGATAGGGAGATCGGTGTTCGATACCAATCCGTTGTACTGTGGGTGATTTTTCTTAAATGCTTTTTCACTCTACCTCCACGCAAATTCTGGTACACCTCATGTTAATTAAACCTTCCTAATCCCTAAGAGAGGCGTTTAACCCAACAGGTAGTAAGACACGGTGCTAAATAAATGAAAAATTAAACACTAAGCTACTCCACATAATTAGTTGTCGCTATTTAAAATACACGAGGAAATAAAATTGAATCGTTAGTCACTTGTCTGTTCGTGCCAAACAGATCTTTCGTTTCTGTGGACGTCTGTTTCGTTGTGCAGACCACCTCTGCTGCCTGATGTGATCTGCTCTGATGAAGTTATACGGCTGCAGCTCCTTTTGACCAGACTTATAGAGACGTTCTCAACTATTCTCAAGTTGTTCCTCCGTGCATTCGAGATATCTCAACAGGACTCAAGAGCCACCGCATTCAAGTTCATGGGAAAGTTCTTGTAAGCCTCTTAACAAACTTGGGGCAGGGTATGTTCCTTTCTCACATACATTGCCCCCTCTCCCTCAAATTCTCTCATATCCCCTCTCTCTTTTTACCGCCCTTTCTCTCTAATTCACGTAGCGCAGACACATACACGCAATTAATTTCTCGCGTATTCTCCGTCTAAGTATCTAAGTAACTAAATTAAAATTATTTAAGAAATATTAATGGCGAATAAGATTGTTTGAAGCTGCCTTGATCTAGTTAAAGCCTTATTCTACATAAATATATGCAAATTTTGGCTTTTTTCTGTTTTAGGGTAAATTTGAACCATATTTAAGGCAAATACAGAATATTTTAAAGAATTTTCAAGATTTGGTGTTAACAAATTATGGTCATTAAGTACACACTATAATCACCAGGCAGATTTAGTCATAGTAAAGTATAATGTAAAAATCCATAATTATATGTTTAAATAATATTTTAATTTCTAAGGTTTTTTTTAATTTTCAAATGTATGTTTCATATTTATTTCAGGGAATAAACTTTCGAGCCCTTTTATTATTAATAATATAATAATAAGAAGAAGACCAGTTGTATTATTTTTAAAGCCACGAACTAAGGCGGGATGCACCCCAGGACGATACGATACATATCGTAAGGTCACAAGCGATACGCGATAATGTTCTTTTAAGACAGGTATCGCTTGTGCGCGTTCAAACTGTACACACGTGACAAAACAGGCACACACCAGTACGACAGCGACATCCATCTTAAGATATGTGTATTAAAGCGACTCGCTCTGCTAGTCTCTTCACTCAGTATCGTACGATAGTTCAAGGTGACGAAATGTCTAGGTCAAGACAGGTTGAAGACACATTTTTAATTTATTTAATTAATATGGTGGAAAAACATCCCTGTTTGTGGAACTATACACTTAAAAAATATAGTAAAACTGACGTGACAAATTTTGTCTGGAAGACAATTGCAGCTGAATTAAAAGCCACAGGTAAGGAATAATTTTATTTACAACATAACAATACCTTTATTTAAAACAAAATACTTTTATTTGCAACACAAAATTAATTGTATTTACAACACAACAATACTTTTATTTACAACTGATAAACTTACTCTAAATTATGTCTCCAGAGTCCAGACTAAAGATCATCTCGTTTCGGTCTGCAGCAAAATTATCTTAAGATAAAAGTTTCGTATCGCTTGCGACCTTACGATATGTATCGTATCGTTCTTGTGTGCATCCCATCTTAGAAAAGACTATCGACTTAACTTAGTCACACATAACCTTAGTGTCAGCTACTTCCAAATCTGGACACTATGATGTACTCAGAAATAAATACTTATTTTAGGGAGAAGCAAAGATCAAACCAACTTTCCTTGGACTTGTAATTATCACCACAATCACTTGGAGAGAGGCTTGATCCAAAGTCTGAGCTGCCCAAAGTGACCAAGTTCCAGTGGTTGGTCTTGTACTCAGTAATTCATGGAAATTCATTCAAATATCGACCTCGGTGTTCTTAGGGTGAATTGCTCGTCTAGTGACACAAAGTTCGTAGGGTCAAACCAGGCCAAGGGCAATGCATTTTTACAGGCACAAAAATTAATAGCACAACTTTCTTTGGAGGGTAAATTAAGTCATCAAGCACATGTCAAATGAGGGGTATAAAATATCCCTTAAAAACACGAGATACCTTTTCTGCCAAATGTGTAGGTAATTTCTCTCTCGCTCATAGAAATCCAGTATGAGAGGCAACGGTAAAACACCCCTTCACGACTTACCGGGTGCATGTGCTTTATCCCGAATGGAGTGGGTGGCTGGCACTAAGCAGCCGAATACATGTTGCTCTTGATGGATGAAGAACACTAAAACAACCTTCGGGTTGCCAATTTTCAATCAAAAATTATTCAGATTTTTAAGTTTTCAATGGGCATTTCAATCAAGAATTATAATAAGGATGGTAATTTTCAGCCAAATGTGGATACTTTTCTAGTTGTAGTTCACATCTACTTTCGTTGCTAAGTGACATAATTTCTGACGTCACAAAGGTAGCTAAATTCACTCTCCGCTTACCCTAAATTGTACCATTTTTTCTTTGCTGGATTACACTATCTGATAAGCTACACCATATCTGAAATGTAGGAGATGGTCTTGCTACCATTCAGGTTAAACTGAGTGTATTCAATTTGCTTACCCGAAACGTCTTACCTTGACTGAGTTCCTATCTTCTAGCCATCGCCATAGTATAGCCCGATTAAGGTAGGTTTGCTGCCTACAGGGTGGACAAAGTATGATTTTCTATAGAGCCAAGAGGATAAACGCACTATATTATTATTATTAGCACCACGTCTTACTACCCGTTCTGGTTATACGCACTTACGCTAATGTGTAATGTTAGGGTGATTGTGAGATGAAATGGAGGACCTACAGCTTAACGTGGTATCCGAACCACGGTGGAGGCCTGGCATTCCCCACATTCACAAGATGTCTTGTCAGAGGTGAAGGAAGGGTTTGGAAATCAGATAAATCTGTGCCGGGACCGAGGATTGAACCCCGGAACCCCAACACAGAATTCCGACACAACTAGACCACCAGGTCACCGACCTAAAAACGCACTATAAAATGCTATCATCATCCCGTAAGTAGAGCTTACATCAATATCTAATTATGGGTTAGGCGTCCCTAAAAAAATCAGATTGTATTTCAATTCATGATATAATGTTTGACTAGGATTAACACTTTTAACTAACTAATTAGAAGGTGGTTTTAAATAAGTGTTTAAGTGGACTTTTTTCAAATAAAAGAGTAAAAGATAAAAAAACTATTACTTTTTGAAGTTATACTTCTTTAGGCGCATTATGAAAAAATGATGAGAGTGAAATTTTAAGATGCGCGCGCATCACTATAACACAAAAGTAACAGGTTGAAGCTAAACCGCTCATTAAGTCTCGAAAAAAAAAAGCTACCAACAAAATAGAAATAGAACCTATGTTAGTCGCGCATGTTGGTACGCTCATCGCCTCTGATCACTGGTTTCATATATATAATATTTATCCACATGTTTCTAGTTTCTACATTCACAACACGTGTTTTAGTTTCATACAAGTGCGAATTATATATGTGCTAATAAATTATATTCAGTAGTGATTTAAATTGAATATTTTGATTAATATTATTTACTATTCGTAAATATTAGTGAAAAAAATTGTGCTTATAGACTTTTTCAAGTGCTTCAATATAATTGAGGTTAACTATCCATATGTATTATTTATTGATATAAATTAAAATATTATTATTTAACATAATTAATACGAAATATTATTAAATTATTATTGTTAAATATTTATTATTGGTTATTTAATATTTACAAAATAAAGAAATAAAATTAATAAAACATTTAATAAAAAATTTGTGATAAAAATTTAAATCGAAAATCAAATTAAAATATTAATCTTTAATATTTATTATTAAATTGAATAAATAATAAATATTTATATTTAATGATGCCAAAGACGTATAACTTCTCACGCGCGTACATAAGTACACACATCCATTTTTTTTAGTACAACATCCTACTACCCGTTCGGATTATACGCGTGTGTACTAATTACAATAATGATTTTAGAGATTAAGGTGGTTATATTTTGAGGACGTGCAGCTACAACTGCGTGGAGGGAAAGTGTAAAACCATTTTGTAAAAATTCACCCTTAGTACACCCAACCTAGATTCCAACCTTGAATTTACTGGTATTGGCAATCTAATCTACTGCGAGGGTAGCGCCTTAGACAATGTGGCAACTGAAGAGGGCTATTAGATATTGCTTATTATTTGATGTAATCATAAAGGTTTATTTTTAATAAATCAAACTGTCTTACTAGCTTACAGAAAATTGAGAAATACAATTATTATTCTACTAATGACTCAATTCTAGTCTCAACTCAACATCAGTAACCTAATTTTTTAAGTTTTACTCTCTTATTAATTCAAATGTTCAAATAGCGTTCAATATTTCCATCACGAAGAGGAATCGCCACGGAAAAGATCGGGAGAGAAAAAATTAGCCTACTACGGTAAAAATGCGGTGTCCTGACAAATGGTACCAATAACATATCGTGCCACCCTACCTGAAACGGGTCTACTAATGACTTCAAAATATTTACGATGCAACAAATGGTACCACGTCTATCTATTTATCCTAAAAAAAAAGGAATACCTAATATGTGTAAGCAAGGTTCATTGCTGGATAGGAGATAGCTGTAAGAACGTCAAAATTTCAGTTAGTGTGAGTTCAATAGTGAGTTAGGTTAGATCAGGTTAAGTTAGGCTATGTTGAGCCAAGTAAGGTTAGGTTTGGTTAGGTTATGTTAGATTTCAGATACTTGAAACGCTCCATTACCATTGCCATTCTCCTTTGTGACGCGACCTTGTATATCAGAGGCATCTTACACACTAATTAAATTTAATTTGCCAAAATGAATTTAAAAGTGAAGCCTGGCACAACTTCCCATCATGTGGTACCATTTGTCGTATCATAAATATTTTAAAGTCATTAGTAGACCCTTCTCAGGTAGCCATCCCCCTGAGTGGTACGAAATGTCACTGGTACCATTTATATTCTAAAAATTCAGCTTTTTTTACTCCCTCGCGTATTATCCGTAAGGGCTATGCGGGTTTTAACTAAGCTAATGGGATATAGGTGATGAAGATAGACTTGGAAGGAAATGTACCGGCATTTGCGTGGGAAAATTGTGGGGACCTATTAAGAGAAAGTCAACCTGAGTGAACCCGACCAGGATTCGAACCTGCCTATTATGGTCACCTTTGAATCCAGACTAAATGAGCCTGACATTTAGTCCAAGAGTCCACAGATGTGGTCTATAGCATTGGTTACATGGTCTAAGACGTCCCTCTCACAATATTCTGCACTATCGTTGCTGGAAAGGTTGAGGTTCGAATCCCATTAGGGTGTAGTGGGGGTATATTTTTTCTCAATTGTTTCCCCATTATCTATACACGCAAATGCAAGTACATTTCCTTCAAATTATACCTTACTAATCTCTACCAAACTAGTGTTAATATGCGGATAGTAAGAAAGGGTAGTAAGGTTCGGTGCGCACGGATTAAAAAAGGTAATGAATGTAGGAAAAATAAACTTACCACTTTATTTACAAAGGTCTCTATGAATTATGTGTCACTAATAAATCTCGAAAAATTATATATATGATTTTTCTGTCCACAGGGAAATCCCAGCATATTTCAGTCGAAGTAATTTCACGGTGGAATGTCAGCAAAGCAATCCCAGAGGGATGGACTTTCGAAATGTTTGCTACCAATAACGTATTCGTCGTTTGACATCCAAGAGTGGAAACATTTACGTCCCCAACCAACCCAGTCTAATAACCACCAGAGTCTTTTTAAAGATAACATTTACAGAGGAACTCATTTAGATTGTGTCACACTTCTACTATATAACAAAGCCCTGTTTCAACCTCGTCAAAAGATATGGCAACAGTTTAACAAACAGCGTTAAAAATATGTCTAGCAATCAACATAGGAATGTTTAAGGTTGGGATGTAGGGCATGCGAGAAAAGCTAAGTGCTTTTGCAGCTTTTATATATAAAACATTGTTTTGGTCAAAATAAATAGAAATTGCTCTAGTGGAAACAAAGAGTTTAATTTTCTTCACGTGGTGACCTCAACAATTTTTGAATATGTGTCAAGGCTATCCTAGAACTTAATGACAACTTTTAATTTAAAAAGTTTGTCATCAAAATGCTTCTATGCTCATTACAGATATTCAACAAATGTTGAGATCACCATGCGGAAGAAATTAAACTCAATATTAGTACTGGAGCGATATTTGTTTTTGGCGAAAAATTTTTGCTCTAACAAGTACAAAAACACTAGCCTTTTCTCACGTTCCCTACATCCCACCTTAAATGTTCACTGTACATAGGTTCCGTTTTCCCAAAGAGAAAGAAAAACAAGTGAGAAACTGCTTTATATGACAAATCAAGGATTTTCTTGGCCGTTTGGTGTGAATACAATCTACGCTTGAGCCACGACTCCATATTCATCTGTATGGTTCTCCATCAGGAAAATAATCTACTTAAATTATTATTATTAACACCGCGTCTTACTACCCGTTCGGGTTATACGCTCTTACGCTAATGTGTAATGGTACGGTGATTGTGAGATGAAATGGAGGACCTACAGTTTAACGTGGGATCCGAACCACGGTGTAGGCCTGGCATTCCCCACATTCACAAGATGTCTTGTCAGAGGTGAAGGAAGAGTTTGGTAATCAGATAAATCTGTGCCGGGACCGAGGATTGAACCCCTGCCGTCAGCACAAAAGTCTAACACCTTACCCCTAGACCACCAGGTCACCAATCTAATAAAATATAAATGTATCAGTTGTGAGACTTGCGCACTTCCATCAGTGAAAGAAGACTCATCTGAAGATATTAATTAGTGGAAGAATAAAAAACTATGATGTTTAAACCGGAAAAAAATTTGAGTTAATTTTATTTGAGGGATAAAAACCTTCCCATGAAAGTAGAGAACACGTGTCTGTTAGATCGAGATGAGAGTAAAATGTGGCGGTCTCAAGGGAGTGTATATAAACAAGTTATTTTTCAGAGGCTCTCCTCTTTTTGTTGAGATGAAATATCCACTTCCATCTCGCCAGTTATCGTCTCGAGGAAACCTCCAGAATAAACCAACAAACGGAACAGGAAATAGTCTTTGCTGAAGCGAAGAGGAAATCTTCTGTGAGGGAAACAGGACCGTAAGATAGTGATCATATTATATACGAGTTTTGAGGATCAGCGATTCTATTTATTAGGTTCTTGTGTCACATCTACTCGTGTTCAATATGTTCTAGTCAGCTGCAAGAATGAAGCATGTCCTTACCCACAGGTGTAAACACTACAAAACTCCAGTATCGATGGTTACGTGGACATAGGCGTCGATCTTGACTTGCGTGGGTTTGGCGGATATGACGGAGAGGTCACGATTCGGATCCCGGCTGGATGTACTAAGACTTTTTTTATTAAATAGTTCCTCAATCTCACTTCACGTATATTGGATGACTTGAAGGAATGAAGAAAATTCTGGGAGCTGAAGGATGAGGCAGAGGACAGGATGCATTAGAAGCCTAAGCTCACTGACAAAAGGAATGGACCTGTCCTAAGACAGATCCAATAATAAATAATAATAATAATAATAATAATACTTCCCCAACCCTCTACACCAATGCAGAAGAATCTCTATAGTCCAAACACTTCGCAAGTCCATTACGTCCAGTAATCAGACACTCGGTAGGGTCGATACATGAATTTTTCGTGTTACGACTTGTCGATGTGTGCGACAGAGAGAGAGAGAGAAATGATGTATACAGTACAATACGTAAGTAGCTAGTTGTTTGTTGCGCTTGCGGTCAGCAAAGCAGATACTAGCGTGATTAATACGATAAACTAACTGTGAACCAAGTGCGTTGTTTGTGCTGTACAATATTCAAAGAGTGTTGATTTTGTGTTTGTTTGAATTAGTTCCTGTTACTGTTCAAAATGTTTCACTGTTAGGGTAATTGAAGTTATATTTTTTATTCAAAATCTATTAATTCGACACCCCCACATACCCCTTCCCTCCAACCACTGGGTCCGATATACGTCTAATTACAGAGACTCTACTGTAGTTTAAATATGCGGATAGCCTGAAGAAATCGTAAGAGTAGGAAAAACTATTACAAAAACTTTATTTGTAAATATATATATTTTTTAATTACCTAAAAGTAGCAGTCACTAGATATTGGGACAGTGTGGAGAATATAAGGGTAAACGTGACGTGGCTTTTTGATGAAACGAAAACGCGGTGTAAAGAGTGTCAAGATGGCTCCAACAATAATTGTGGATCGACCGAAGCACTGGTAGGTTGAATAATTCATGATCCCCAATGATCTGCATTTTAAAATAAATGCATTGCGGACATTTAGTTAGTTGTTTCTAAATTTCTAAATAATGGTTTTTTCAAAATACTTTTCACCGCAAAGTGAAATAAAAAACATACTAACAGTGCTATACTTTAAACCATACCACCCATTCAGGTAATACGCCTATGAACCAATTAATATATGTATTAGGGTAAGGAAGATTAAATTTTAGAGAAAGTGTACCTGCATTTGCGTGGAGGGAGAGTGGAAACCCATTTAGTAAAAAAATCTCAGTACATCCAACTGGGATCAAACCTCTATTTCCACTTCATCGACAGTCCGGTCTATTGTGAGAGTGAAGCCTTAAGGTTATGCCATACGGCCACGGAAGCGGGTTTGAAAATGTTACATTAGCTCATTTTCAACGACGTTTTAAACATATTTCTATAGTTATGTGACTAAAATACTAGGTATGAGGCTAGATCCAGCTAGCAATCACTAAATTGATTTGGTTTTTATTAATAGGATCACAACATAATTTTGTAAGTTATTTGAGAATTCTTTTATCGATTTTTAAAACGTCAGAGCTGCCATTCCCCTTGAATATATTGACTGCTCTGCAAAGATAGATACTTTCAGTAAGTTGGCACCCTAAAATTATAAATTATAATATTTTAATGGTATATATTCATCCAGTTTGTGTAAATATCTCCATTGAATCCAGATCCAGGGTGCGCCACTGGTCACTAATTCATCCAGAGAAAGCTCCAGTAGATAATATAACAGTGGGTGGTCCGGATAGTCGGTTATTACGAGTCCTCTGAGCTATACCTGGACCGAGGTTACGGTCCCAGCGGGGAATCCAACCCATGAAAGCTGTTACTATAAAGATTATGTTCCCAGCATACACCGCGAGCACAGATTGTGACAAGGATTACTCGCCATTTTTCCTACCCTCCAGATTATTTACAAGCCTGCCTATTAACAAGAATAACCTTAACTTCATATCGTTTATGTTTGGGTAGTCCAACGTGTTTGTTTTACCTTCAATCAACGATTCAAATCAAAATACGATTTCATCTATGGAGTAGGTAAGAGGAAGGTGGTTTTAGATTAAGTGTTCCCTCGTCAGCTAAGCGAGGCGATTGGAAAAATACAGCGAAAAGTCATGTGGGTAGAGATGTGGAAAAATTATCGATATTTTACCTATATCGATATCCCGGTATCGAAAGGGAAAAATCATTTGTTTTTAATTTACGTATCTACACCAATAACCTGATTAAGAGGTCCTTTTGCTTCGCTAAGAATTGAGATAGGCATATAGCTAGGACCTAAATTAGAACATTATGATTCCATTCATATTGATTTAACGATTTAATAAGCTCGTTTCAGTGGATAAATGGTTTAAAGTGCTACTCTCGCAGTACAGTAGACTAGAATGCCGATGACGGGGAGATTCCCCGATCGAATCACGGTCGGGTGTACTAAGGGTGGTTTTCCCAAAAGAGTTATCCACTCTCCGTCCTCGCAAATGTGAGTACACTTCATCTAAATATAGTCTTTTTACTCCCTTAAACTATTAGCGTAATTTGTATATAATCGTATAGCCAAAACGGGTAGTAAGACGTGGTGCTTGGAAAAAATTGAAAAAAAATCAATAATTTTGTACATAAAAAAAATTAAAAACATTATGGTTGTAAAAATCTTCTGATTATTGTGTCGATACCGATAGCTACTGTTACCGATACTCTACTTCATGTGGGGAAAACCCAGTTCAAATAGTAAGGATACGAACCTCAACCTTCCCGTCAACGATAGCCAAGTACGATGTGAGTCGGATGCTTTAGATTCATTCGACAGCTGGTGCCCAAAGTTCCGTGCTCTTGAGTCAAAGCTAAACTAATAAGATAGAGATGAGGAAGGTAGAAATTTTAAAAGAAATATACCCATATTTGCGTGAATTGAGTGTGGAAAACCATTTAGAGAAAAAATAAAAATTATTAATGAAAAATAAAACTGAGCACACAGGGATCACACAGGGATTCAAGCAGTGTTTTGTTTTTGCTTTTTTTTTTTACCGCGACTTACTACCCGTTCAGGTTGAACGCATATGAAAGCCTATTAATTTCTCCAATGTGTTCAACATGAGGAAGGGTGAATTTATTGTAAGTGTACCCGAATTTAAGTCGGTAAGAATGGTAAACCATTTAAAAAAATTCATTAAGCCCGGCTGGGATTTGAAACCTGATCGTCCCATCATTGGCAGTCTAGCTTTCTGCGAGAATGAGGTATTAGACCATTCTGCCAGAAGGTGTCATATAGTCAGCACAACGTGCTCTCTGGCCGCTAATCTCAGTTTTCTAAACCGGAGCCACTAATAGTTTATTCAAGTAGCTCTCATTTGTCCTCACGAGGCTGAGTTGACCCCGTTTAAGAACCACTATTTCGCACTAGGGATCTAACCTGTAACCTCTGGATCTGTATCTAGGACATCTGATCACTATACTATAAAGGCGGTCTTATACAGACAAAAAGTAGCTTAGCTAATGCCACAGCCGCATACGCATACGCAGCTTTAATGGAAACATCTCCAATCAAATATGTTCACAAAATAAGGATTTGGAAAGTAATAATTTTTTTATCTATGCTAAAATCGAAAAATGCCATCAGAGTTTTTTTGTAATTCTGTAAGAAAGAGTGTATTATGTTCACAATGAGGTAATATAATAAGTCATGGTAATGCTGTTTAAGGCATCAATGTCACAATTATCTGGATTGTCGGTGACGGGGTGTCTGAGGTTCAAATATAGACCGGAAGAATAAGGAGGGGGGATCCACGTGTGTTTTAACTGTGGTTTTCTCATCCCCCCCTCCAACGCTATTGAGGGTGCATTTCTTCTTAGACACCCTTTCTAATTCCTATTCTTTAGAGTAACTCGTTAAAAACCTTGGTTACAAACGTAAAAATAAATAGCTTTTTTTAATCTGCTTTGGTGACCGTCCCTCCCATGTTAAGACTAGACTAATGATGACGGGGAGATCACGGTTCGGTTCGCAGTCAAGTGTTCTTGGGGTGTTTAAAAAAAAATGTTTGTCCACTATCCCTCCACGTAAATGCAAGTACACTTCCTTTAATAATCAACCTTTCTCATTCCAACTCACTAGCGTAATTAGTACATATGCATATAGCCTGAACAAGTAGTAGGGCATGATGGTAAAAAAAGAGGGGACTTTTATTTATTTCGAGAAATTCAGGAGAATCACATCTCAATAAGGACACCATACCTATATATTTACTTATTATTATTATTATTATTATTATTATATTATATTATTTATTAATTATTAGCACCGCGTCTTACTACCCATTCGGGTTATACGCACTTACGCTAATGTGTAATGGTAGGGTGATTATGAGATGAAATGGAGGACCTACAGTTTAACGTGGAATCCGAACCACGGTGGAGGCCTGGCATTCCCCACATTCACAAGATGTCTTGTCAGAGGTGAAGGAAGGGTTTGGTAATCAGATAAATCCGTGCCGGGACCGAGGATTGAACCCCGGCCGCCAGCACAGAAGTCTGACACCTTACCCCTAGACCACCAGCAGGGCTATTATGACCATTCGACGCAAAGTTAGTTGCTACCGCTAGTTAGCTTCACTTTCAAGAAAAGATAGCGTCTGGGTTATTATGACCACCACACTTTGTATCGTCCGCTAGTTTTAGCTTCGACTTTGCTTCTAGCGTTAACGCACAGAATAAAATCAGTTTGTGTCAACAGTTGGCAACACTTTTCCAAAGAATATTACCTTTTAAGAAGTTAGAGGCTAGAAATTAGGTACATTTATTTCAAGAATGCTGGTGTTCATGACTGAACATTTTTCATTTATTTTTATTTTCCCAAACAGCTGATCACAAGTCACATTATTTGCAAGAACGATTTAACCTAGCTTAATTTAATAAATCACTTGCATAATTTTGTTTGCTTACGATTTGAAATGAAAAAATACTAGGCCTACATTATTCAATACACATAACATATTGTAGTAAAAAAAAACATGTGAGCTATGCATTAAAATAGAAATGTCACATGGGGAAATGAACAAATTAGTATGAGAAGTTGGCTAATAAAGAAACAATGTTTTTGTAAGATGTATGCTTTACGACCCAATGCTTTATTCTTCATATATTCATGTTGATACTGGAACAATGTGTTTTATTATATTAATTGAAATTATTTTTAACAGTTTATAATGTAGACTTCATCTTATATTTAGGCCTATTTTAATTTAAAATAATTAAAATTTTTAACTAAAAAATATATGCCTTTATAAAACTTTGTTTCAAAAACAACACTTATCAAACAGTATATTATTATTTTGGATTTCTTAGTAGGCCTATTTTAAAACCGTCCTCGATTTTGTCAAGCCAAAAATTTAACGTTCAAATATATAGGCCTACAGTAAGATGTTTTAAATTTTATATTGTTTGATTGAATTGAGGTTAGATAAATAAAACTTCCTATCTATACAGTACTCCACCTGAACATATATAGGCCGACTTTGTGCTAATTTTATTAATTTACAGTGTTGAAAAGGTTCTCACGTTTGAGATTGAATCAAATATGCGGTGTTTAGATCTTAGAAAATAAAACTAATTAAAGTTGATGAAAGCGTTCAAGATCTCCCAAAAATTGTGTTCACACTGAATATTTCCGACAACTTAATGTTAGTTGTCCTACTAAGTTAACAAAAAAAGTGAACTAGAGGGTGGTTTGGATGGCTAAAAATAATAAAATGCATCATTTACCTAAAGGGAATTATTGAGACTTTAGTTAAGTGATTAAGAATATAAGGATATTATATTTCTTTATAAAGATTTGTTTGCAATTTATTCACTTCAGTAGGCCTATAGCTTTAACTACTAATTATTGGTTTCAGATAACTTTGGTAAACCTTTTATGATTTAAATCTAGGCCTAAACCAACCAAACCGCATGCAAATATTAAGCTAGGGCCTATTTAGTTATTTCCAGTCTTGGCTGCAATATTTCATAGGCTTACAACCCACATTAATGTGGATAGTAATTACTACTGTATGTATGATTCAGTTTAAATATGATTACATCATTAAAGTTTTGTTGAGGTATCTTAAACATATTAGGCCTACGTTTTATTATTTTATCACCTGAATTATCATTGTGTTGATGGTGAATAGTAATGCATTTTGATAGTGTTGTGTTTCAAATAAAACATTCTTTTAACATTAAGTGTAGGCCTAAGCGTACTATCTACACTCATGGCCTAGATTACGATATAGGCCTATTTAAAGCTATATTATGTGAAACACACACAAAAAGTTTTGAGGTAATTATATTGGGCTAAAGAGATGGCAAGTTTAAATAATGTAACACAAAACACGTAATAAATTACAAAAACTAGCAAACATAACCTCGTAACGCAAACCAAAGGACAAGTAAAATGTCTGCGCAACTTAGCGTCACGCTACTAGAGAAATATTTGCGCTCGCAGGACTTTGCTTTCGCAAAGTGGTCGGCCATAATAACTTTTGACGCAAAGTCTAGCGTCTCTCTGCTAACGGTCGCAAATTCCTTTTGCGTCGTGGTCATAATAGCCCTGCAGGTCACCTATTTACTTATTATCTGTCCAGTGCACTTTAATATTAAAGATATATTAAAATATAATAAAGGATGATACGTTTATTTTCACATCTTACTACCTGTTCAGTTTATACGCATATTTACTATACACGCAAGTAAGCTAGGGATGAGGAATGTTGAATTTAGAGGTGCGCCCACATTTGCGCGAAGGGAGAGTGAACAATTCGTTTTGTGAAAACTATCCTCAGTAAACCCGATCGGGATTTGAGCCCAGAACTTACTTCTTGCTGTCATCAGCAGTCTAGTCTTAACCCGAGAGAGACACCTTAGACCATACGGTCACTGAAGCCGGCTATGATAAGTATTGAATGGATTGATCGCCATAGGAATATAACCTTATCAGAACTGGAATAAGTTTGTTGATATGTCCGACAGAATGGACGGCATCGTAATACAAAAAGGCGGACATTAAGGTCCTCTTGAAAGAATGCAGTTAGTAGGTTTCGTCGGGGGGGGGTATTAGTCTCGACGCAGCTTGGACCTACAACCCCCATCTCTCCTCCGACTATCCCTGCACACCATTCTTCCATTGTTATAGAAGGGTGAAATATGGAAATTGCGTGTGTATTAGGGCTTCATAAAACTTACCAACATTTGCATAACTCCGTTCCTTCAACCAATAAAACGTGTTACATATTTCATGCTAGTTCTATTTCAGGACTATTTTATTTTGGATCGTAAAAATGATCCTTTTTCCAGCTCCTTTTCACTTGTTTTTTTATGAGGATTTATTTATTCAAGCCTACCTTCCGATTAACCAAGAGGAATGTGTGAGGGGGAACGATAAAACTGCAAGAAGTTTACCGTAAGTAAATGGTGCTTTTATATATAGGTAATAATGAGATGGGACTACCTCCGAAATAAAGTAAAAAATATATAATTTCTTTACAAAAGTTTTGTGTGTTTAGCTATATCTGTAAGACACCATATAAAATGGTTTTAGATGCATTTCTCTGGTACCTTTGAGGTGAAATGCAATGGGATTCAAGGAAAGGCCTGTATTTTTGCAGCTTTTATGGCAAAACTTTTTTTATATAAAATAAATAAAATATTGCTCCAGTACAAACAGAGTTGAATTTTCTTCACGTGGTTATATCAACAGTTGTTGATAATTTGTCATGAGCATAGCCTAATTAGATGACAATTTTTAAATGAAGAGAGAAACTTGTCATTAGATTCTAGGACAACCTTGACATAAATTCAAGAAATGTTGTGGTTAACATGTGAATAAAATTAAACTTTATATTTGTACTGGATTAATATTTTATTGATTTTTGGCCAAAAAAAGTGTTTTGCCATAAAAACTGAAAAAACCGCGGCTTTTTCTCGCATTCTCTTCCATCCCACTATAAGTTAACTACATGTTGATTACGTCTTACGCATGGGCAGTGGGTAAATAAAAGCGATCTTTTTCGGGAATTAATATATTTAAATTCGATGCAGTGGCAGTAAGTAGGAAATTGTATTTACACAAAGTATTAGATTTTACTCTGGCGCAGGGTCAGTTAGGTAAGCGTTGTATTATTTAGTAATTAATTATTATATTTAACAAGCCATAACTATCAAGCTCTCAAAAACGAAGACTATAGCGTTTGGATCTAACAATGACAAGAGTGAAAGTAAATCTATAAACAGTTAAGGACTTTGGAATATATTTAAATTGATATTCGCTGTCCTAAGTGTGTTGTTGACGGGAACAAAATTGTGTGGTGCACTGCTGTGGGTTTTCTATTAAAATACTTTTGGAATTATAAAAAAAATCTTTGCAGTTCCGTTTTTGAATTTATTTTCATCTACTACATTTTCTTACAAAGCTACTTCCATTATTTTCAAACCGCTATTGGCAGTTTGAAAAGTGTCTCCTTTTTTTTCCTTAGCGTTCAAAGCGACTCATTAGGTGAGAAGCCAAATCACAAATATATGAAAGAAAATAAAAATGTTTGAATGTGTAAATTTCTAAAGAAACACTTACCTTTTCAAACAAGTGACTACAAAAAGAGCGTTTTGAAAAATAGATTCTTTCAGTGTCTCGTCTACATTCTCTATCTCTTACTTAAAATAAAACCGATATTTTCTTTGCTTTTAGTTAATGAAGGTTTATACAGAAGATTTGTTGTCAAGTTGGCACCCTCTTCTTCTTCCCTTATTTTATATAAGGGTAAGGAATAAACACTAAGTGGTCGCACGATTTCTGAGAGATTTTCTTAAAGCCTTCACTAGCTTTTGAGATAAAAGGGAAAATTAATTTCACTCCTCGAGGTAGCACGCAGAATTACAAGGTCACGAGAATTGATAAATAAAAGCGTGTAAGAATAAACCTCACCAATAAAAACTTTGTTAAGAAGAGATTTATATTTATTTTCAAATAATATTTTAAACAGGCACTATCTCCGTTAGCTAGAATGACCTTTACGGTATCTATCTATCTATATATCTATCATCCATCTATCTATCCATCATCCATCTATCTATCCATCTATCTATCATCCATCCATCATCTATCTATCATCCATCTATCTACTAGTAGGCCTATTAAATAACATCCTTGATTCATCTTGGTAGGCCATGTAAATTGTAAAACGTAAAAAATAGATACATATTTTGTTATTGTTATTTTTATGGGCAATTTACGACTATTCTATAAGAATGGGTTTGTTATAAAATTAGAAGGAAGACTACAGGTTCCAAGGACCTTTCTTCGATCCTAGATAGCGTCTAAAACCATTAATTATAATGTATCGTGTAGGATCGTACAGGTAGTCTGATATTTCTTAATTTATTTTTCAGCAGCGCATCTTACTACCGTTTGGGACATACGCATATTAGGTACTAATTACGCTAATGTTATAAGGACGAGGAAGTTTGAATGTAGAGTAAGTGTGCCCCAATTTGCGTGAAGGTAGAATGAAAAACAGTTTTAGTAAAAATCACGCTCAATACACACGAAAGGAATTCAATCCCTAGTATCCCCAACAACGGCAGTCTATTATATTGGGAGAGTGACGTCTTTGACCATGCGGCCAACCAAGTGGGTTGGTCTGATATTAAAAAATACCTGACACTAAGGTTGGGTGCGTACTTTTATAGGTCAAGCCAGTTTGTAAGTCATGTGCTAATAAAACTGTGTTCAATTAAGTGTATATTAATTCACTTTTATGTCTATACAAGTGAACCCCGCATCCCGCATCGATGGACACGTGGACTAATTGTCAGGCTCAATTATTCTGGTTTCCCGGCTACCAGTATGACGGGGTTTGAATCTCGGCCAGCTGTAGTATGTTTTTTTTTTCTCCAAACAGTTTCCCATTCTTCCTACACGCAAATATTGCTACTTTTCTTTAAATCCTACCTTCTTAATCAATACCCTACTGGTGTCTTTAAATTTAATATGGTCTTAATAGGTGATAAGACACGACTAAAAAAAAAAGACAAGTAAAGATAGTCTAAATATTTGCTGAGTATACTTTTCCTCCAATATTAGAGGTGTGAGCTATTGATCAGCCAGCTGTACGACATGCGCTGACCTTCAGAAAATAAATTAAACTAAATACTCCCATTCAGTTGATATATAAACCCTAACATAAATCCCCACAACGCCCTGTAATTAACTGCCCAATCAACAAGTGAAATGAACGCCAGAGCCCTTGCTCCAATCATGACACAATAGTCGCCACTAAAAATAATATAACTTGCCGTCACATGACATTAAACCGCGCGAGTGTTGATGGCGTAAATAATCACCATCCTGCAAATGGTATTCGGGGGTGGGGTCAGGGGGATGCCTCACGTTACATTCGGTGTCAAGCTCGCCAGTGAGTGGCCGGCTCAAATCTCGACCGGGTTTCCCCCATTCCCTTTCCCTACTGTTGTATATCAAAGTAGTACTTAATAACCATTAAGTTAGACATAATTATTACAAACATTTCAACAGAAAGGAAGTGGCTTTTATTAATCTTTAATCAATAGGTGCTAAATTTTTTTTTAGGAAACTCGGGTCATCTTTTGCACCACGTAAAATCTACCTTTATTGACTTAATGAAATTTTAGCCAAATTATTTAAAAAAAACTATTTTTAACACTATCCGAAGCATAATACCTCCGTAATATTTCCAGTAGCTGAGCTCTATTATTATTATTATTATTATTATTATTATTTTATTATTATTATTAGCACCGCGTCTTACTACCCGTTCGGGTTATATACACTTAAGCTAATGTGTAATGGTAGGGTGATTGTGAGATGAAATGGAGGACCTAACGTTTAACGTGGAATCCGAACCACGGTGGAGGCCTGGCATTCCACACATTCACAAGATTTCTTGTCAAAGGTGAAGGAAGGGTTTGGCAATCAGATAAATCTGTGCCGGGACCGAGGATTGAACCCCAGACAGAAGTCTGACACTTTACAGCGGAGCTCTAGGAACTTTGAGGTGTATATCTTTCTTTCTTGCTCCACGAGGAGAAATATAAGGGATGTACAGAATCACTTTCAATAACCACAGGCCATGATTAAGGAGCAAAGACATGGACCATTAAGATAGGAGCTGACCCTCTGGCACGCCATTTTCACCCCAAGTCACATAGGGCAATTAATTTAACGTAGTTTTACGCAAACTCTATGGCCTAAGCATTACTGTAAACATCCCAAATGAAGCCCTATACATTCCTATTCGCTTTCGTGTTGTTAAGAGTAATTATATAAATTACGTCTAACACTTTACCTCGTCGGTAGCGAGAGGGGTGAAAAGTCACTTAGGAGAAACCATGCGCAGTACACCCGATTGGAGTTAGAACACAGATCCCACTATTGTGGTCCATCTAACGCGAGATGACTCTTATACAACTATGATAAGGGATTAAATCATTAAAGCTAATGAAACATTACAGTAGTAAACATTGAGACTAGATAACGTTGTAATCTATATACTGTTCCCACTTCAGTGGCAATGAACTACTCGAGTTCTTTCAAATAGTTTGATATACAAACATATGACTTATGTCAAAGCATCCGTTTACTTGATAAAGATTTGATCTGTGAAAACACTCGAAGGCAAATGACTACCGAACTTACCATTGTACGAGTGAACCAATTTTGAATATAAACCTCAGTCTATTTCACAGATCGCGATCTTATGCCTAATTGTACAATGACGTGATGAACAAGGCACGACAACAATTTTTCCACGTGCTAATCAGGGCGATAGCATTTTTTTTCATAGGAACCACTCCTCAGTGGCCATCTTGAAATATATGTATATTACAATATCTCAGCTTTTAAAGCACTTGGGATCACAATCTTAGTGTGTAAATAAACATTTTCGAAATCAGGGAATACAAATATACAGTTTTTAAATGCATCAGATGATCCATTTATTCACAATATAATATTTTACTAGTGTACCTGTGTATCATTATATAAATTATTCACCAATTTCTTGTTTTGAAAATTATACATATACTAAATACATACTAAAAGATATACATGTTTATACATTATTATATTAAAGATGGTGTATTATATAAAATATGCCATTGCTTATGCCATCTTCAAACATTGACATTCGCAGAGCTATGTGCAATTCCAACCTGCCTCTATGCATGCACACCTACCACCACAGCAACTTTGGCTCTTAAAGTTACATTTCACCAATTCACTAGAAGCCTTTGAGACAACAGGTAACATGTTCTATACAGAAACCCATGATATACTGTCTCCATTCAGAGTCCAGCCCCAACCTTCTAGATTAGGAGCGTTCTGTACACTGTGCTCACTGGTGTACCATATCCCTTCTTGGTATGCAACCAGTTTTGAGTGCTGCAGTAGTGCGTCCTTAGTTGGGGCAAGTTTCTGCATTGCCTTACTCTTCTGTCAAAGAAGCTTCTTCTTGGCTAAATTCACATGTTCTAAGTTACTGGCCTTATCACACAAGATAACGGCGAGTCGTTCTAGCAGTTTGAAATTGTCATAATCAATCTCAAGTTTTGTGTAGGTGTATAATGCCATCTAGGTAAAGGCATGTGTCATATCAGGATAGCAATTTCATGCCTCCCAAGCGGACTTCTTGCTTCGTCCGAAAAATGCAGATGTGGTATCAAATCCCGTGAAACTGTGGAAAACAGGGAGGGTCAGAGATTTATCTCTACCTTGCTTCTCGTAGATAACATTAATGTAATGATAAGTGAATGTTTTGCCTGTGCCAAAAGTAACCCAAATATTCACATCTTGACACAAGGTCATCAAATGATGGAGTTTGCCAAGGATGATCCCCACTACATCCGTGTAAATAATAAGCACCATTTAGCTAGTACAGCCATTCCAAAGCGCATCCTGTAAGTGGATTAGCAGCCTGGTGTCCGCTTTCTCGTGTCTTATTCTTGACAGCCAGAAGGAAAGGTACCATTGAGGTGGAAACCTTTGTAGCTTGCAATTTTTTTTTTGCGTATTAACTTGACAGTTTTAGCTAACAAAAAGGCATCATATTCGTAATAACAAGCTATAGTTTGCTGCAGCATTTTCCACATGACTTGTTCGAACACCAGAACCTTATTTATTCCATCCCTTTATTCTTGTAATTGTGGAAAATAAGCTATCACTTTCTCCTCCAATATGGTTATGTTAGCCTCTTTCTCAACACGCAGGATTCATAGCCGGTTCTCATAAAGATGATGCAACGCTGAAAATTGGAAGTAGAAGGTCCCATTTTCCACACAGTTTTCTAATTAAATATACCACTTCACAAGTTCTCTAGCCTTTGTCTGACTTTCCTTGGAAGATCCTCTCGCCAATTCCTGCTCTTGTTGCCTCAGGTGGAACCAGTAGCGATTTCGCAGATCTGTTTAACACTCCAGATGATACTTGGCGTCATGGACGATGAGATCCCACCTAATGCTGCTATAAACTGTTTCGTGCAGTTCTTTTGTAATTCTTCATACTCTCGTATCAGCTACAAACATTCTAAGCTAATGAAAGCGCCCAGCATTTCCACGACAAAAAAAAAAAGAAGCAATTTTGGCTATAAACCCACGTCGAGGTCGTTTCTTCCAAGATGTGCAGCTTCCATAAGTATTTCCTCTCTTTTAGCCCACTTTAACTTCATATTGCCGAACTTGACGTAACAAGATTTAGACCATTGGACAGTTTATCTGCACCCATGTCTCCGCCTAAATTAGGATTCACTGGCAATTATTACAATCTTCTGAACTCAGTGACGTTGTTCAAGAAGGATTAGTATGGTTCTGTTTTGTCCCCGATTCCTTTGTGCAATGAGTGGATATTTCAAATGTTATGTAGTTATATCATGGCAGATCAAGCATTTTTTCCAATCCATCTTGTTTTAAAATTCAACATGAAACAAAATGGATAAACATTTTTAAAGTTTTTGTAAATGGTAAACAGTTGCACAAGTATCAATATCCTTTTTGTAACATTTAGTATTGTGGATAAATAAATCGTCTTGCGCATTTAAAAATGGTCTTTTTGTATCCCCTGACCCCGAAAATGTATATTGGCACAGCAATATTGTTATCCTAAGTGCTTAAGAAGCCGAGATATTTATAATATACTTATATTTCAAGATGTCCGCTATATAATTCAAGTTGGTTGCCAGAGTAGATGGTTCCTTTAAAAAATTGAAAGCTATGACCATAAGTAACACGCGGAAAAAATTTGGTGCTTTTGTCCAGTGTGTCCACATTTTCATGCTAAGCTGCCGTACTATATTGCGAGAGTGATGCCTTAGTAGGTTAGACCATTCGTCCATAAAATCGGGTAAATCTCAAATCGTAATTATGTAATTACAACAGGGGTCGATGACTAGTTGATCCCGTGGCCATTTTCAGCCGACCATGTAACAAAACTCTACCGTCATTAAAAGTCAATCTTGAGTCTTCGTAGCTCGGCCTACCTAAATAAAATATTTGCGTGGACCAAAAGAACCTGGATCGGTTATAATAGGAACTGTTATAAGAAATTGAAATAATTTAGTCTGAAGATACCATATTCAGTGGCCGTATGGTCTAAGGCATTACTTTTGCAGTAGACTAGACTGCCGATGACGATCGAGGGTCAAATCTCGGTCGGGTGTGTTGAGGGTGGTTTTTCCATAGTGGTTTTCCACTCCCCCTATAAAAATGCATCTACACTCATCTAACTATAGCCTTCCTAATCCTTAATTAGCGTAATTAGTACATAAGCGTATAACCCTAACGGGTAGTATACGAGGTACTAAAAGAAAGAAGATACACATGTTTTTTATACTTTTTTTAGAAGGGTGCGGATGTAAGTATTTGAGGAAGGTTGATTTTAAGGAATAAATACAAGATTTTTAGAAGAAAAAAAAAGCAAAAATAGAGCGGAGAAAATATGAATGATCGCGAGACATTTGATAAGTAAATAAGTTGATTGGAGTCTAAGGGGCCCAAAAGTGTTGCCGGCCTTTTATTTACACAATCACTTCAACAGATTTTCATCTGAGAACACGTGTTCGTTTAAAGTCAGGGATAGGTTTGCTAATCAAAACGTACCATTTCATTACAACTTTGTGACTGTGTCATCAAGCATGGCCGAGAAGTATGACAGTTATTGAGGATTGACGGTGGTATTTTCGAAGATCACTGTATATATATAACTAGAACTACGAGCATACTTACTACAAATATTCAGGAGTACAGTCAAACTTTCATGACTAAAACATTTTTAAAATGCAATTTCACTTATTCATACATCAAGCCATGTAATCTGTAGTGGTCACTTTTGATATAATACTATAAATATATAAGTAAAAATAGTAATAATAATAAGCCTATATTAAAATGTTATTAATGTTGACCACAAAATAGATGTTTGTATATCCTAGAAGACTTTTTATCAAAACTAATCTATGTTGGGTAGGCTGCTCTACCTAAAACATTAACTCCAGTCCGAACCAATTCGGTGACCACGTGGTCTAGCGCGCCACTCTCGTGTTAGACTAGACTGCTGAAGATGGAGAGATCAGGGTTAGATCCTAATCATGCGCACTGAGGAAATTTTTCCTACAGTGTTTCCAATCTTCCTCTTCCATGCAAATGCGGTTACATTTCTTCTCAAATGAACCTTCTCAATCCCAAAACCATTAGTGTAATTAGTACATAGGCGTATAACTCGAATGGGTAATAACACGCGGTGCTAAAGGAAAACGCTAGTCCTAATTTTTTTTTTAACTGTGTATATTTAAAGTACAGTATCGCTCACAAAAAATGACAGTTTTACCAATAGGTCTTACTGTAAACTGGACTAACTCGTGCTTTCAACCAAACTCTATTCTACCCCATGACTTTGTAAAGCTAATACATTTACATCCTGGTAAAAGCCAGACAAAATATTTAAATATTTTAAACTGCCTAAGATTGAACAAAAGGCCCCTTTGCTTACCAGTCCTCAGATGGAACGTCCTCATTAACTGAAGCCTACTCTTCAAAATGTGTCTCCTCATTAGTCATCAAAAATAAGGAGCTTGTGTCTCACCATTAAAAGTGCAAAACATAACTACGAATAAATATGTTTAAATAAATTAGAATAGCATTGGGGTGGGATAGAGAATATACTATAAAGAGTAATGGACAAACATAGCAATGCAACCCAGAAACCGCGCAGTAGAGCGGGTCAGCTTGTTGAAGAATTTGCTAGGGGCCACGTTGTTTTCCATTCTTCAGACTTTCCACCAGGATAAGCTGAAGTAGCTGATAAATCAGTCAAAATAGACGTAAACTATAAATATTTTATATTAAAGAACATGTGGCGTGACGTATTTAATACTTGGGTGTCATCATGCTACAGTGAAGAGGAAGGTCAATATGTAGAATAAAGAAGCGGTGGTCTTGTAGTCACAAAGATCTGTGGTCAGGTAGAGTAAAAATGAGTTTTCAATGAGGCAGCATCCCAAAGTTTGTTGAAACTGTATTGAATTGCTTTTAACATTTTATTTTTTTGCTGGGAAACCATTTTGTAATATATTGATTAACAAACTTTCGTTTTGAAATAAACATAGTTCATTAACATTTTCATTGCTTTAAAACAACTATATGCATTTATTGACTTACTTTTGCAACGAATATTACTATCCGTCCGAGTTGTCTGTATATTTAAACTACACTCCATTCACGGTAGGAATTACTCTATGAAAGGTCTTTTTTCCTACCAATATGTACTATATAATATATTTCTGTTAGGGAAAAAGGCCTTTCAAAACACAATTCTTATGCTGAACAGACTTTAACATGGTAGGATTATGAATATATAATTTAGATGAAATGTACCCGCATATGCTTGAAGGGAGAGAGTGGAACTATCTTATGAAACACCATCCTCAGAACATCCGACCAGGATTTGAAATCTGATCTTTCTGTCATCGGAAGTCCAGTCAATTGTGAGAATAACGTCTTAGACCATGCAGCTCCTGAAGCGGATAGTAGAATGTTAAATTTAATTCAAATTTCACTGAAACACCCTTAATTAAAATTTCTTAAAACATATTTCAAAATGGTAGAGCTTAGCTCTGTTTAGTGGAAAGTCATCCAGATATTTGTAATGTTGGAATATGTTCCCAGACTATCCTATTAACAATGTTATTATATTTTCGCGTCTACTACCTTTGGTTACCACTAGCTAGTGTAATGTAGGTGATGTGGATGAATAGGCCTACATACTGGATCCGAACAGTGGAGCCTGCATTCCTCACATCACAAGAGTCTGTCAGGAGGAAGTGGAATCAGTAATTTGCGACCGATTACATGTCCCCTCTGCATGTTGTTCTTTATGTGACGTCGGTATTAGTGTTTCTGTAGTCACCCTCCCCCCCAGACCTATTAAACTATCCCCGTCGGGGCTTGTAACAAACTACTCGCAGGAGCAGCGTTTATCACACACCAACACTTGCCCCAGAGGAGAAAAGAGCAGTTATTCCATTTTGAATGGGTAGTATTGTAATATTAATTTATTGGCTATAATACGAGCGTCAGAAACGGTCCCTTACTGAACTTAATAGTAAATGGCTCGAACTGGATGGTTGTGTTGATATCCTTGTTCACTGGTTCCCATCAAGGATATGAGAGGTTCTAATGAGGCAAAATTTCCGCTAAGATCCATCGCACATTGATTTACCATTCTACCACCTGTGTGGGCTATAAGATAATTTACACTAATGGAGCTAAGGAAGGAGAGGGTACATTTAAGTGGTAATGATGTTGAGGGAAGGGAACCATTCGGGAAAAAAATCTCCTAGATACACCCGATAGGTATGAGCCCGAACTACCTAGCCACCAACACCCAACGAGACCAACGCTTTTGTGCGTGTATCTACCAAAGTGGGTCACAAATATTGGTTATTTTATCAACATACCTGAACTCATTGGACGGCCAACATTTACCTCCGATTAATTTGAAAGATAATTTAAAAGATACGTCAAATCCGAACAAATATGCTCTTATAGTCGGATAGCATAGAAATAAATTTAATCGACTGTTTAGAGTGGTACTAGATCTATTAATAAATACCCTTTTCGGTGGGAATAAGGGATAAGGCACCACGCACGTGCAAGTGCATCTCATCTATATTCTACCTTCCGCAATTCCACCTCATCAGTGTAATTATTTGGACAGCCCCGAAGAGTTTTAAGACGTGGTACAAACGAAAAAACCTATTCGAACACACGCCATGAAATTTGTTCCACTCTACTATTATTTTCAAGATGAGAAAAAGATTTAATGTATTGCTACTTCTATCTCTTAGTCACCCCATTCAATTTATATGACTCAGAGAAAGAAAAGTTAATGTACCAGTATATAAATACGAGTATAAGAAATCAATTTGACTGCGTTAAATAAAAAATATTTTTCCAAATATATCACTATGTTAAGGCTTTGAGTATGCAAACAATTTCATTCTGAATATTTTTTTTCACGAAAATGAGACTATGGCTATGACGTTATTAACATTATTTGCAACATAAAATGGAAATACACTAATATATTTACACAATTAAGGCCCAAAAATAAAGTCCTAGTGAAGAAAATAATAGCGTGACAGATATTTTCAGTCAAGTTATTATGTTATTAATTTGGGCTTGTTTTTTTTTTAAACCGCGTCTTATTACCCGTCCGGGTATTACACATATGTACCGTTCTAATTATCTAATGTGTTGTTATGAGAAAATATGAATATATAGAATTTTGAATTAAAAATTGTCTCAATATTTTAACGCATTTCCCTTTTATGTGTCAAATAAATATAAAGTTAATAACGCTATCTGTAAGTTATTTTCGTGAATAGTGAAAAAAAAAATATATATAATATAATATATAGTAAAGTAGTGTGTTTGCGTACTAGAAACCACCTATATTACTTACGTACGTTATGTGTTAAACAGTACCTTAATTTTGTTATAAAATTAAATACGTAAGCCTAATCTTTGTCCTAGTAACGTTTAGAACATTAAATACTTCTAAAATACTCTTTGGCTCTCAATTATTCCATGCAACATAAATTATCAGCGCGACAGCGAAATGAAATATTGGATTAAAAGACCAACCAGTTTCATAGTCAGAAATAATATTATTCAAGTGGAGCGCTATACTAAATAAAGTATGATGCCTGCCTTTACCTGAATGGAATGGACCAGCTTCGCATATAAAACTGGCCTTTGCCCTTCTAATTCAGGTAGGTGTCAGCCTATGTTTACTATAATGCCGCACTTAAGGCTTGCCAAGACAAGGGTTGTCAGACGTCCCGGTTTTCCGGGATCGCCCAGTTTTTTATATGTCCCGAAATACCTCTTAGAGACACATGATTTTTTTATCTTTTACCCAGCAATCGGTGATGTAAGAGTCCTATTAACGTTATCTTTGTCAGGTTGGTATGCATAAGTATAATAATCGATTCTATAAATTTAGTGATTACATTCTCCTTGAATTTGTGCGTCATTGCGTCATTGTTAGAGGGCAAGTGTATATGCAGGGATATGTTTCTTTCATGTTTCTCAAATGTATTTATATATTAAATTTAATTTACAGTGTTAAAAGTCTAAACATGCCGAAAAGACAATGCAGGATGAAGGAGGCAAAATCTTATCACAAATATGAGTAAAATTTTACTTTTGCTTGTCATTAAAAAAAAATGTAGTAATGCTGTTGTTTTCTTTTTCGTAATATGTAAAAGGCATTTATTTAATGTGACATAAAAATTGAACTAAAATTGTGATACTTGATTTGTGTGTGTGTGCCCCGGTTTGCCCCAGCAAAAGTCTGGCAACCCTAGTTAAGACTGACTATGAAACTGGCCCAAAGACCCAAATGCAGTGGTTTTTGACACATCCTTAAGTTTTCAAGATCTCAGTTTTTTTGGTTTGTTTTTATCCTGGAGCAGAGTGTAGATTAAAAACTTGTAGATGTCCTCGATTCGACAACTCCTGTACCTGCTGCTGGCCCGAAGAGTCTTACCTGCTTGAAGCCGGCCCATTTCAAGGCGCGTTGCAGACAGGCCACCTTGCTGATATCCACGTGGACCAAGTCACTGCCATCAACAGAAAGACTGTGTCACTATTGCTGTCGCTGTCCTCACTGCTCGCCAAAGAGTCAACGTTCAACATTGTCACTAGTTTAACACTCCAGACACAGGTAGCGGATTGCTACATCACACTCGGCGGGTTAGTCCTCTGGCACATATTAGAGAGGAGAACTAGTTTCGATATTGCCTGGATGCTTGCGATAGATACATGTGTTTTCAGGAATAATGTATACATCCGTTACAGATGAGCATATACGTATTTGTAATATGTATCAATTGTTCCGTGCGTCTCTAACCTTTCCGTGAATTGGCCCAGTGTTAAGGTGCGGCAGAAGGGAGCACGAGTAATTTTACAGTTTTTAGAGAATTACATTTTTTTGGAAGAAATAAAACAAATATTTCTACAGTAGTAATATAGAGTTTAATTTTCTGCACATGCTAATATCAAAAGGTCTTGAATATCCATCAAGGGTGTCCTGGAATTTTGTCAAAACTTTTTATCTTTATTTAAAAAGTCTTGACAAAATTCCAGGACATTCTTGACAGATATTCAAGATCTGTTGATATTAGCATGTGCAGAAAACTTGGCCAAAAAAATTTAATGTTCTAAAAACTGTAAAATTACTCGCGGCCCCTTCTGCCGCACCTTAAATACGTAATATCCAGAATGAATATTTTTATTACTTTTGAATTTTTCATAATAATTGTGAAACTATATCTCATTTTCAAGAGGTTTCAAATATATCGTTCCTTTAAGTATTGTTATAAATTTAAAAAAAAGGATTTTAGCATCACTTTATGCTGCCTGTTTATGTTATACACATATGTACTAATTATTATGCTAGTGATTTATGATGAGGAAGATTTAGTTTAGTTTAAGTATACCAACATTCGCTGTGAGGGAAAATGGAAACCATTATGGAAAAACACATCCTCAGTACACCGACCACGATTTGAACCACGATCTCCCTGTAAATGGCAGTCTAGTCTAATAAGAGAGTGACGCCTTAAGCAATGCAGCCACCAAAGCAGGTCAAAACAATGTTAAGCCTACTGATTATTTAAAGAAAAGTATGAAAAAGTTGACAAGCTAAAAACTTATTTTCTTTTCACTTTACAAGGTTGTACTGTATTATGTTATAGAAGTTAAAGGAAAGTTCAGATTTTTTTTTGAAAGAGAATATGACACCTCACTTCCTTTACTTCAATACGTTTTGATGAAGTTTCGAACCTTTGTCTCAACTTCAAACCTTGCTCGGTCTAGAATATTTTTAAGTGGATCAACAATAATTTAGTAGGTATACTAAAATATACTTTCCGATAAAGAGATCTTGCTACCCGCAACGGTGGTCCAGTGGTCTAGGACGCTATGCTCACATTACACTTTATAATCGTTGTCAATAAATAAGACGAGGGTTTGAATCTTGACTAGATTCACTATGAAGAACAGAAACATTATTACAGTTTGGAGCAAGTGGGATCTATTCTCGGCATGGACGAAGATTTATCTTGATGGAAAATTGTTGGCTGGGTGACGACTGGGTGTTGAGATTGTTCTAGTAATGAGTTAATTTGTAAGTATTGTGTTTATATAATCAATACATTTAGAAAGTGTACGTTAAATACTTCAAATTAAATAAAGGAACGTTTAATCATAATCATAATATAACGATTCCTTGCTTATTAAGTATTGTTATATACTATTTATTTATTCATAGTTCATTGTGTTTATCTGTAGTACTATTCACAACGTGTGCAGCACAGTTGATATAAGCCAAACTTAAAAGGTATTATCAATTAATGTATATGCGTCGTAAAACAACCAATACAATACACATCACATTACATACATTTGATAAGTTTTGAATATGAAATATATAGAGGTTAAGATCTGGGAACAGCGTGGTTCATAAGCCTTTAAACTGCAGTCTAAGCTATATAGCTACCCCTTATCAGTTGTGAATGAATGATGTAATTAAATTATATAACAAAAGGTAGATGCCTTCCTAATATTCCCTAACTAATATAACAAGGGAATCTATTATCTTCACAAATGTTTAGTCAACTTTAATGAATCTGGTAGTGACAAAACATAATGTTTATAATTTAGTGCTTCATCGTGCGACAGTGGGAACTTTAGAGGAACTGAGCCAAAACGAGTTGCTCACATCTAAAACCTGATGCTTGTAAAAAAAATGTTAACATATTCTGCGATAACGGTGATTGTTAAACGTAACGATCACTCTGAAAACGGATCTGATTATAATAGCAAAATAGTTAAAGAACATTTACAACATGTGATTAGATGCTCAGTAAGCTCCGCAGTGAAAGTCAGATTATTTGTTGTTGTGGCCAAGGCCGTTTGTAAACTAATACTAATTATGAGAGTAGCTACCATTGTATATGTGAGTACTTACTATCACAAACTTATAATTTACGAGAACAGGATGAAAGTATAAATTTTAAAACAATTCACTATTATTTGCTTTGAAGAGTGTGTGAGAAGTCAGTATGGATAAATTAAATCCTGTCGGGATTAAAACCTTTGACCTCCCGGGCTAGAGCTATATTATCTATCCTTGCTTCCAGCTATTCTGGTAATATTTATCATAATAATACTCTCAAATTAAAACAAACAATTAATGAAATGAACAGTTTCAATTTCAAGGTTGACAAGAAAGGATTAAAAAGAAATCTTATTTAGTGGAGACCTGAAATGACCAAAGTAGTTTCTCACAGCGGTCAGATCTCACGGCAGGACATTCATCTCACTCTCGAAAACATTCGAGGCTCTCACCGCTCGTGAATTATTTCCGGGTTAAGATATTAAACATGGCGACCACTTGGCTGCTCAGTACGACCATGCCAAGAGGAACACACGCTATGCAGCTTACATTCCTGTCCTTCCTTCCACTGAGGAGATCCTCTGACGTCATACCTCTTAAGCAGGGATACCAGCCTTTACTGACTTATTCCGGACACCGCGGCCTTTATACACGCCAGGACTACGGTAGGTATGAGTAGGTAACGGGTAGGTATGAATAAGTTTTTGAAAATGTACCCGCATTTTCATTGAGGGAAGTGGAAACCATTTAGTAAAAACCCTCTCAGTACACCTGACTGGAATTTGAGCCCCAATCTCCTCGTCATTGGCAGTCTAATATATTGCGAGGCAGCGAGAGCGCTCCTTCGGACCCTGCCTTAAACCATGCTATGCATACTCCCTTCACTCTGAAAGAAGCAGCCTAACCTTGATGGGTTACATTGTGACCCTATCTCATGATATATACCATAGTGGAATAATACAAGGTAAGCTTGTAGGATGTTCGAAAACAAGGTGCTTGGGAAGATATTTGGTCCAAAAAGGGATGAGGTTACTGGTGAGTGGAGGAGGTTACATAATTATGAGTTACATACCCTGTACTAATAACAAGACATTGTTAGAATAATCAAGTTTTGTAGATTATGGTGGGCAAGAAATACAGTGCGAGTGGAAGATTCTAGAACCTTGTTCAGGGAAATGACAGGCAAACCCAATGGGAAGAGATCATTAAGAAGAAGAAGATAATATTAAAATGCACCTTAAAGAGATATGGTGTAACTAGGGGACTCAATACAACTAGCTCAAGAAAGGGATAAGGGGTGCCTTTTTGTGAGTGTGGTAATGAACTTTCGAGCTCCTAGTGCCTTAGTGCAAGTATGTAAGCTTGCTACCTTACAGGGTTAAAGAAGAGTACATGCTATTATTGTTTTTGTGTTACAAGCTATCAACATGAGTGGATTTATTAGAGCTTGAGATTGCACTTCTGAACTCTGAATAGTTTGTACAATGTGGGCCTACACCACCTCACTGCGCTCTTGCATTCTATTAAAAACACAATTTAGACCCCCCCAGACACCCCATAAAAATGGGGCGACAAGACAATATAAACTGTATTGTCTCTTAATTATTCTAAAATGGTACATGCATGTGATGGCTAATGAACTTTCTATACGGTATTATTACACTTTGTTCTAGTCGATGTATCCAATCAGCTATGAGCACGGCTGGCAATGCGTTGTCTGGGGCAGGCATACAAACTTGCTATAACTGATTCAAGATTACTTTGTCCCTCTTTTTAAACAGATAAGTTACAAAAACAATTATATATTCATACGCATGGAAAATTTAAGTTGTCAATTCATCATAGGAGATGAAATGACATAGGGCAAACCGAGATTCGGACCCCAATCTTCCTGTCAGCAGACGAGAGTGACGCCATAGACCAGTGGTTTTCAAACTATTTTATCCCGCGGAAGGCTATACAAACTATAAAACCTACCGAGGAACCCCTATGTATTCATATATCAACCTCTTTCCCTCTTCAAACATACAAGTTTGAATGTGAGGAATGCCAGGCCTCCACCGTGGTTCGGATTCCACGTTAAACTGTAGGTCCTTCATTTCATCTCACAATCACCCTACCATTACACATTAGCGTAAGTGCGTATAACCCGAACGGGTAGTAAGACGCGGTGCTAATAATAATAATAATAATAATAATAATAATAATAATAATAATAATAATAACGTTCATGTAAGTGCATAAACCAGCTTGTGAGGGAGTGTATGGGTAGCTAGCTGTGGTCGACAAGACACTATATTGGCTTTATTAACATCAACCATTTTAATAAAACCTCCAATAAAGTCCTATGTTATCTTATCTCATCATCCAAAATGGTTACAAATGCTCTGATTCAATGGGCTGGGGTTTTATCTAAACTAGGTGCACATGTGGTAGTTTTACTTAACGAGATTCTCAATATTTATTTCCAAGCTAAAAAACAATAAAAACACTCTTTGTTATGTTTCTTTGGGTTATATAATTTAAAATGATTGATTTTTGAAGGAACATTTATAATAAACTTTCTGAAACCACTAATAATACTAACATACAATTTACAAACTAACTTAATTGAAGAACCAACACAACACCCAGTATAAGGAAGTAGATTCACCAACACCAATGATACATGTTTAGCCATGCCAGGAATAACACCTGTATCCCATAAAAACAATCAAAGATGACAATAATTATTCGGAAAAATATCCACATCAATGGATCCTGGAGGAAGGGAATGTATTCATTACGGCTTTTATCATAATAGTGAAGTATTCTTATATATGGTCTACAGCACCTAGATTGGTGACGCATTCAACCACAGGGCTGTAGTCAATACATTTGGAGAAGAGAGCTACTGTATAATCGCAGTTGTTTCTTCAATGTAACTTATTTGATAACATTTCCGGTATATACGTTTCTTAGGGAACTTAAACTGAAGTATAAACTTTAAAACTTTAGATATCTCGAGTGCAATGATTCCATTTAAATATCTGGAAATGGGTTTAGAATAAAATCATTGAAAAATTCCAAAACAGAAAATTCTGTGAATTTCTTTATCTCATAATATCAACTATACGGTGGTTTTAATAAGATTGGATATTTGACCATCTTATAGCAAATACAAACTTTTTTTTGTCTCAACAGTGTTTATAGTGGGTTTTTTTTTGGTCTAGTTTTATTGATCCAGTGTATATTTAATAAATATTACAAATAAAAAAGAGCGAACATTGATTAGCACCAATCCCAAATGTTGAAAGCACAACAAACTAAACAATGGTTTAGATAGCTACGATTAAAATTATAGTAGTAATAGTAATAATAATAATAACATACAACACCGTTCTGCAAGTTTGCAGAAGGTTTGAAAATAAAATGATACCCTTGTCAGCCACTTATGTAACCTGATAGTGAAAATGATGTAAACCAGACCTCAAAGGTGAGTGTATTTCTATAGCGTTGCATTGTATTGCGTTCCCTCCTACACAGATGATTCAACTTATAAACCAACCGCCTGAAGCTCTTGCTTGCCAAAATAAACAGTCAGTGGAGTAGAGATGAGAAACTTCAAACAGGGAATGAGAGGAGAAAAAAAAATAACGGAGATTTTCTCTCCAGGGTGGCTACATAACATATTTTACAAAATTCCCTGACTTTTTCAGGTTTTCCAGGCAACATTTTTCAATTTTCCCTGACTACTTTTTTCCAGTCTTAATGATGGATGAGGACTTGTTTAATTTATTACTGATCACATATTAAAAAAAAAGTTTGTCTATACTAAACATAAACAATTTGATCAATTATTTTAAAAATTAAAATGTTATTTTAACTAGGTATTATTAACTCTTGTTTTAGTGTTTAGTTGCAAAATTAATGGGATATTTTAGACATATTTTTTAATTCCCTGACTTTTCTTTATTTATAATTAAATTCCTTGAAATTTTCTTGTTTTTCCTGTCATCCAAAAATTCCCTGACTTTTCCCTGTTTTCCCTGTCAAACCTGAGCCAAGGTATAAAATAAACCAGTGATGTTAAGAATAAAAACATCAACACAAAGAATTTGGGAAGTGGTCTTGTACTGCAGTAGTTGTGATCGTTTCATTTAGCCATAGAGATAGAAAGTATTGATTTTGACAACTAGTTGGGCCAATAGAAATAAACAATGGAGCCAATATTATTATTATTATTAGCACCGCGTCTTACTACCCATTCGGGTTATACGCACTTACGCTAATGTGTAATGGTAGGGCGATTGTGAAATGAAATGAAGGACCTACAGTTTAACGTGGAATCCGAACCACGGTGGAGGCCTGGTATTCCCCACATTCACAAGATGTCTTGTCAGAGGTGAAGGAAGGGTTTGGCAATCAGATAAATATGTGCCGGGACCGAGGATTGAACCCCGGCCGCCAGCACAGAAGTATGACACCTTACCCCTAGACCACCAGGTCACCTGGAGCCAATAGAAAAGTGGTTATGCTCTATGAATAAGCATGGTTAATTGTTCTTATTTTTTAGCCCCGCTTCTTACTACCCGTTGGATTTATAAGCCTATGCACTAATTACACTAAGGTATTAGTGATAAGGAAAGTTGAATTTAAAGAATTGTATCAGCATTTGCGTGGGGAGTGGGAAACCATTTAGTAAAGCACACCCTCAGTAGCGGGTCTTTGTGACAACCAACATCATGTAATAGAAGCTTAAAAAAAATTTAGACAGGATAAAAATATAAAATTATATCTCAAAGGGTCTAGAATAGCTTTCGAACATATATGTTAGATATGTTATTGTGGGTAGATATTCATGCGAGTTCTCAGAATGACGATTTTTCAAACAATACTGCGCAACATGGCAGAACAATATTTGGGACTTTGGTGATTACTTCTTTAATATTATTGTATTATATAATTTACAAACCATCTAAATATTATTATAAATCAATTATTAATAGTATTCTTGTTTCGTGTATTAAAAATTAAAACTCTATCTTGTTTTACCATAACACCATTGGTGTAGCCAAATTCAGATATTCCGGACGTTTATTTCAAGGAGCATGTTTTATTTAATTAATGACTGTGTTCAGTAATAAAGATAATATAAACTTAATCTTTAAAAGCTATGTCTTGCTAACTACCCGTTTAGGTTCTACGCAATTGCACTAGTTACGCTTATGCTATAAGAACGAAGAAGGTTGAAATAACAGTAAGTGTACCCGCATTGGCGAGAAAGGAGAATGGAAACACATTTAGGGGGGACCACCCATTGTAGGCCGACCAGTGTTCGAACTCCGATCTCCCAGTCAAGGCAGATGAGTTGCGAGAATGACGCCCTAGATGATACGGCCGCCGAAGCGGGTGAAGAATAATTGACTTCTTGGAAAGGTAATTATACTCTCACAAAACCTCTAAAGCGAGTCATTAACACAAACTTTCATTAGTCGTGAGCAAAAAAAAAAAAACGCTGATGATGTTTCCCAATAGATATTTTAGAAGACGCGGAAGAGTACCTGTACCTATCGTAGTTCCGCACTTCTCGACGCTAATATGGGGCGGTCATTCATCCTCAACATTACGACTCACACGCAAGGTCATGCAGACCCGGCTGTTCTTACAGAACAGGTTTAACACCTAGTTAGTCGAAGACCAAGGAGACCGGCGACGACGAAGCCGCACTTGTCGTTCAACGGAACTGAGATAGTTCAAGAAACCCGACGATCGTTTGAGGAGCTCTACTTCATCCTAATATGATTGCGAAGTTATAGTTATGCGTTCAACAGGTTTCTGAACCTGCAATATTTCACACGCGTCACCGACGTCGTCACTGAAGGTAATCCTCACCCGTTTCGTCGCAAGTAACTCGCGGGACTACGGGAACGGCTCGAGGAACGGATAGTTGGGATGAGTACTCTCGGTCCCCTAGGTAAATATAGATACACCGCAGACAGACAGACGAGAGAGGGTTCGTAGCTCATGTGACGCGCGCCTACAGCTCGTGCCAGACATCACAACACGCGTAGTACACTCACGGCCATACAATATAGGACATTTATGATATTTGTACACTCAGACTATCCTGAAAAAAAGCGGCCTTACCTTGAGTGATTACACTATGACCCGGTCTCATAAGCTACATTATAGTGGAATCAATCAAGGCTGTTGTTTTAAGCGACATGCCTTACCTACCACCCGTTCGGATTATACGCATATGTATAATCTATGCTTCTGTGATAGCAATGAGGAAGTTTGAAATTTATATGAAGTGTACCTGACTTTGCGTGGTGGGAGAGTGGAAAACTATTTAAGGAAAAACTCCCTCAGAACATCCGACCGGGATTTGAACCTCAATCTCTCCGTCATTTACAGTCCAGTATATTGTGAGAATGACACCTTATGCCATTTGACCACCAGAGTGGGCACCAGTGAAGGTAAGCTTGCTACCTCTCAGGGAAACGGAGAGTACATCCAGCTCATTCTAAAAATGGAAGGTAGTACGAAGACAATATAGTAGACAATACACATATGAAGATTAAAGCCATCTACCTAACTTTGTAAAAAAAAAAAAAAAAAACTTCTCGTGCTAGACTAGCCTGCTGATGACAGGAATATTGGGGTTTGAATCCGGTTTGATCTACTGGGTGTGGTTTTCCTAAGTATTTCCCCACTCTCCTTCCAATCAAATGCGGTTATATAACCTTCAAAATGCTTCCTTACTCATCCCTAACCCATAGAGTACTTCTCATATATTCGTATAGCCTTGACGCGGTGATAAAAAAAAATTCTTTGTTCAATATGTGCATATTTTAATCTTGTACAAATGTGAAATATCTTCACAAACCTCCTTGCAAAGATAGACTAAACCAAACAATAACAACACAATTCGGTGGAAATCCACATTTAAGGTGTTTTATTTAGGTTAGGGAAAATTGCACCGAGGAAAACTGTGCCTTCCCAGAAAAAAGGGTAAAATTGCGCCCTCTTCTCAATCATCCCACCAAGGTGGGAAAAGTGTGCCCCACACACTGTTTTACACACTAACAAAACAAGTACGCCCAAGGACATAACAAAGTGTTTGAAGAGTCTAACCTAGATTTTTTTTTTAATTGAGTAAGAAAGAGGTTGTCAATAATTAGTTTGGTAGCTTAAATTTATCTATCCACATCAAATGCTTACAGTTACATACTAATCTTTGTTTCATTTAAAAACCAAACCTAACCTAACCTAACCTAAGCAACAGGTAAAGAGACAGGTGTGATGAATCGATGTACTTTGACCTCCTCAAGACCTCATGATGTGCGAAGAGTCGATTTGAAATATCCAACTCCTAAACAAAAGGATGCGATGAGCCTATATACGCCGGTGAAAATGGTAAGGTTGTGAAGAAAGTGAGAAAAGTGGGTGAGACAGACAAGGTCGTGTGAGTGCACTTTTCCCACCTATTAGTGTTATGAAACATGCGAGGGCGCAGTTTTCCCTTTTTTCTGGGAAGACACAGTTTTCCCGGGCGCAATTTTCATGACACCGTTTTATTTAGTATAAAGTGTTATACTTTAGTGTCAATTAGAGAGTTCATGCTTTTTTTAGTGAAATAATAAACTAACGCAAAGCACGTCATGTGATCTGCAGCGCCCAGTTCTCAGCAGAACTTACACGTCAAAATGCGTGACAATTAAATTTAGGGATCGTAAAATCCATTCATTCCATTTTGTTCCACACCAACCTAAGAGGAGGAAAAAAATCTTAATATTTCTTTGTCTAGCAAGTTAAAATTAAAAAAAAAAAAGTATTGTTAGAAGGAAGTTAAAAAATAAAAATACAAAATGTGTGTGTGATAAGGTTTTGATGAAAAAACTCACATGATAAAAAGTATCTTTGATATTTATTATTAATATTATAGTTTATGAATTTAATTCTTTTTATAAAACCACATATTCACTCTTTGTCTTATTTTATTTTTGATTTTTCTTGTTTTTTAGTACCTACATATTTTCTAAGTTTCTTCTTTGACTTTTTCAACCTTAATTTATTTATTTTTATTTCTTGTTAAACTGTAGGAGAAGACTTTTTAACATTTAATTATTATGTCAAGACATTGTCAACTTTCAAATATAGACTATAGTATATCTAGTATATTTATTTAATCAAGGTCCATTCTTTAACTCAGCCATCACATCGGTTTGTGTTCACAGCCAGTGTATAGTAAATTTGGACTCAACCGGGATTCGAAAGAAAGTTTATCAGAGGGTGTTGGACGTCTGAAGCATAACTACAAAGAATCAACGATATGGTGGAGCCATTCAAACCAGATATTACAATCATTAAACGTGTTAAGTAAATAAAGATATTGGCAGATTTATGGTAGCCTGATGAAAAAACGGATCAGTCGGTACATATTTCGGAGCATGACAAAATAAAGTCACCGTATTGCCCCAGACGATTGAGTCGTGACAAGACGTATCCGCTCTGAAGTCCGTAAATAAAATATATTTCTAATTTTACGTCTGGATGCAAAAAAAAAAGGGGGGGGGAAAAGTCAGGTAAGAAAAACATGTGTTTTCCTAAGCCATCCGGGATATTTATAGTTTCTGTGATATTAAAAGTAATCTGGATTCCATTAGACATACATCTTAGTCCCAAGATCATAAAAAAAGGAGCATGAACCGAGTTAAGAAAATAAGAAGTAATGACGTAGAGCTATAGCCAGGTCATTACGAGCCCAGTGGTACAGCCGTGGGCAGGCGCACAACGGAAGTGCTTTAGTTGCAACCTCACCAAATTATACTAAATTTGTAGGGTGGGGCCATTGAATAGTAAATTAATCGAAAATAAATTAACTATAAAAGTTTCTATTTTCATTTCCTAATTATTCAGCTAAAATTTATTTTAAATCACATTAAGAGTTATTACTTAGTTATATTTAATAGAACGGGTTATTTTAAGTTCAGCTTACCAGTGACGGGGATTCCGGGGCTCGAAGCCCAACCAAGTGTCGTGAAGTGATTTTTTCCAAGAATTTATCACTCTCGCTCCACGCGATTTTTGGTATATTTCCTCTTAATTCCACCTTTCTCGTCCCTAGCCCACTAGTGCAGCTATATGCGGATGGGTAGTAAGACGCATTGCGCGCGCGCACACACACACGCACACCACATGTATATGTTACAGGAAAAGTAGATTCTCCAGTAAGAGTCGACTCGGTCTAGGTAAAGTCAACTCTTACTGGTCTTTTTAGTAAAAGTTGATTAAAAGCGAAAAGTGATGAATTTCGATCAACATTTACTAGTCAGAGTTGACTGTACCTAGGGAAAGTATACCTTGAGTTAGTAAAAGTTGACTAACCTAGCCTAGCCTAACCTAACCTAACCTAACCTAAAAACACATTGAAACTAATTAATCAAACACACGCTGAATCGTTGGTCACTGTTGAAAACTACAACAAATGGACGAGTGATCAAAGAAAACTACAGTAAACAAATAGAGCTGGGATATTCAAAACAAAGATGTGCGCGCGAAGTTGCATGTGGAGAGCAACATCAGGACGAGTGATCAAAGAAAGCAACAGTAAACAAATAGAGCTATTCAAAACAGTTGCATGTGGAGAGCAACAACGCGGAATCAACTTTTACTAAACCATAGCAGGCATAGTTAATTCTTCCTAGGAAAAGTTGATCTGTTTATTCTCTGTTTATTCTCATTCAACTTTACTGATACTTATAGTAAGAATCGACTTTACCGAGGCCGAGTCAACTCTCCCTAACAATCTATTTTTCCTGTAACATATACACTAAAAACAAAGATAATAATAATAAATACGTTATTTGTCTAATACCATCCTCTCTGACGGAATATAATCAAATTACTTTTTTCAGACTAAAATTTTAACTGCACTGTAATGGCCCGTTCTCGCCCTTTCATTCAAAACTTAAATAGTGATGGAATATTTTGTTAGCTTAAATCATTGAGAGACTGCAATGATCGAGTATGTTATGGCCCTATCTTATAAGCCAGAGGTTCCCAATCTGGGGGGCGCGTAACAATTGCAAGAGGGGTGTGGAACAATTTGAAAATAACGTTAAAAACCAGATAAGAATTGAAAACATTTTTTATTTCAATACCTTTTCCAAAGAAGGATAATTTTTTCTTGCGGTATTGGCAACATTTCCTACCAGTTATAATGCTACTATTAACTAGGGGACTAGCCAAACGTAAGACGTCAGTGCTCACGCATAACCCCCAAATTCTCCTATCTACACTTCCTACCAGTTACCAGTCACGTGCAATACTACCGAAATGCTCGCAGAACAGAAATTTGACACAAAAGTCAAGGATTAATTGATGAATTTCAAACAATAAATATTGAATTTTGGGTAATTAACAAACAGCTTTGTCTACTTAGAAATGGAAAGTAATCTTCGGCGTGCTCCGCCAAAACATGATTATTGTCATATATCATTATTTCTTACAATTATCTTCTAAATTTGAGCTTGTTAACCAATATAATAGATTTCATTTGACTTTTAAAAAAATTCCCGTTTTACGAAAAGTGCGTTCGGATTATAAGAGATTTTTTAATATCGGAGTTCGGTATAGCAAGGTTTTACAGTAATATGATATTTGTATATTGTATACCGATGTTTCGTAAAATACGGTGGAGGGGATTCTGCTTGTAAAACAAGCACATTCTAGGCGATCCCAGGTGCAAGAAAACATATATTTTAGAAATACCGTATGTATGGTTTACATGGTCCAAGATACGCAGATCCTGCAGAAAAACTGGTCAAAATTATGATATCTTTTTTCAAGTTCGAAGTATACAATATCACTCTGAGAACAGTAAAAGTAAAATAGTTTACAATGTAATGAACTATTCTACTACTTGATAGAATATAACGATAGAGTATGTAAACATATTTCTGAACCCCTAACCATTAGAGTTTACGTTTTCTTTAAAATGACCGGTACCAGTGTAATCCCAAACGAGATGTAAGAAAAAGTGCTATTAATTTTTTTAATGGTTTCGGATGTGTTCGTTAATTTATTTTCTTGAGTTCAACTTGTGTTCTTAACTTGGTCAATAAGCTACGTCAGGTGCAATCATCGTAAAATGAAAATGGTCGATCTTAACAGACGATATTATAAAACCATATAAAAATATTCCTGCGCTTTGATCGCACCAGATCATATAAAGTAGTTCAACAAACATTATTTATTAACCTAAAAGAACATTGTATTTTGTAATATTTTTTTTTCTCCCCTCAATATCCTACCCGTTAAGGGCTAAACGCTAATATATTAGAAACTCTAGTTCTGTAGAGATGATTGAAGTAGAATTTTGAGGAACTGTACCCACAATTGTTAAAGATCATGAGGTAAGTTGGAAACCATTTTTGAATAAAGAAATAATCAGTGCATTACACTCAACCGGGATTCAAACCCGTACACCCCATCATTGAAAGTCCAGTCCAAAACGAGAGTAGCACGTTAGACCATGCGAGCGAGAATAAAATGTAATGAAAATAATTTGACCCGAACTATTTGCTCCTGGTTGTATGAATATTGAGAGCGAGTGTACGAATGAAATGAGTTACATGTGTTGGCATGTCTGCCGACAGGAACCACCGCCCTCTAGTCATGAAATGTTGACGATCAGCAGGGCAGGCTGACGTCACAAGGGCGTGCCGCTACCGCCAGTACAAACTGACGGACAAATATACGAATATTCGGTTGGATGAATGGTCTAACGCGCTACTCTCGCAGGAGACTTGACTGTCAATGGCGGTTGGGTGTACAGATAGTGGTTCTTCCAAAATGGTTTTACTCTCTCTCTCCACGCAATTACGGGTACACTTCCTATAAATATAACCTTCATAATCTCTAAAACTATTAGCGTAATTTAGTAACAAACGTATAAACCAAACGGATATAAGACACATGATTATATATCCTTTCTCGTGTAAAGGTTTTGACTATTATTTATTATTTGTTGAATTAAAAATAGTAATAATAATAATAATAATAATAAATAATAAAAATATTAATAATATCTTTATTTGGGCGGAGTTAAGGCCAGCGCCTTTTCTTACACTTAACTTTTCGTAAAAAAATCTACATTTAATTCTTATGTGCTAAAAACTAATTTATAATACCTGTACAAGAAATATTGTTAATAATAGAAAAATATTGACTACATACATAATGTAAATTTAGAACATATTAGATCAAACAAATAAAGAAAGTTGAAGTAGATAAAAGAGAGAGAGAAAAAAAACAATAATTCCATTAAACGGTATGAAAGAGATTATTAAGTCTTGATAATAAGAAATAATCGTTTAGTCAACACACAGATACAAAGAATGTAAATGCACATTGTTACATCGAAAGCAAAGAGAAGCTAGAAAATGAGTAATGCAGTGCTCGAATCGGTATAAAAAATAAATATTACTAGCTCTATGCTAGTGAAACAAAAAATAGTCCCGAGATAATATGCGGAGCCGTATTTTTAGCATTATATTATTATTTTATCACCGCGTCTTACTAACTGTTCAGGCTATACACATATATGATAATTATTATAATGGGTCAGGGATGAAGAAGGAAGCATTTTGGAGGTAATGTACACACATTTGCGTGGTGGTAGAGAGGTGAAAAACCATTTAGGAAAAAAAACACCCTCAAGAGACCCAACCGAGTTTCGAACCTTGGTCTCCCAAAGCCATTCTGACACCAGAATGACGCCTTAGACCATTCAGCCACTGAAGCGGGTCATTTTGATAGAGTATGACTTCGGAAAATTTGCATTTACTTTAGTTTTTATTGAAATGTAGATCCTGGATCATTCTTGTAAATTTGAGGTTTAACCATTACGGGTATAAGTTGATAGCCGAGGGACTGGGCGTCGTGTCTGTTTTAGAATTAAGCTAGTACGTAAGTCATGTGTGATATGATTTTATTTTTTACTTCATCCTAGTACACAAATGACTGTAATATATATAATCTATTAGAATCGTGCCAATAGCAGCATACATAATACAGATCAAGAGCACAATGCGGCTAATATTAACTACCTCAATTCAATGACACATTGACTGTAACTACTTGTGTCTAATTGAATTGTTTCATTATAGTAACACACGCATTTCTCACGCTGGGAACATAAGACTGTTTCTAAGAAACCGTGAAAATATCTTCCGTATCCTTGTTCAGGTTTAATTACACGCCATTTTCTTTAGACTTCTCCTTGTTTTCATACTATTCGCCACATAAATAAACGCGTGCAGATAAATACGACGATATAAAGTTTCAATTAGAGCGCATATAAATTGTGGTTAGAGCACAAAACCAACTCACGTCTATGGCTATAATAAAGGACTTGACATCAACCACAGTTTTATAAAAAATAAAAAATAAACTTCCCTGAAGATGTCTGAATTATTAATTTTCAACCAGTAGCCTGGAATTAAATTTAAATCAAACTACCCGCTTCGGTGGCCGCATAGTTTGAGGTGCTACTCTTGACGTAGACTATACTACCGATGACGGGTAGGTCGATGTTCGAATCTCTGTTAGGTGTACTGAGGGTGGCATTTTTCTAAAAATGATTTTCCACTCTTTCGCTAGCAAATTCGGATACACTTCGTTTAATATAACATTTCTAATCCCACAAACCATTAGCGTAATTATTACATAACCGTATAACTTGAACGGTTAGTAAGACGAAGTGCGGACAGAAGTAATCTAGCATAATATTTTGTGTGTACTTGATTTTCTTACGAACGACAGTTGGAGCATTTTTTAGAAAATATAAACATAACTTTGCCTCGGCATTGGTGACTTTTACTATAGGCCTGTTATTAGTGATATTTTAAAGTAGTGATGATATCAATCAAAAGTAACAATGACAGATCATATGACAACGTATTAAGAGGTGAAATTAGATCTAGTAACTTTTTCTTTCAATCAGACTGTCCATTCATAAGATAATTGGGTTATAGTTGTGTATTCTTTAAAAAGTGTGAACCAATTCATGGACTGAGACTAAATCTGATACTCAAGGGAATATTTCCGATTAATATTTTTGCTTTCTCATATTGATAAATCATAAACATCTTAGTGCTAGAGACCTGACAAATATGGGCGTTTTATATGCCGCTAGCATAAAAAAAAATTGGTTATGGTTCTCGCAATAATTCTTTCTGTCCTTGAACTACAGCCGAAAATATTTGATGTTTTTATTTCAGACTTTATATTTATATGTTATATGGCCATACATAGTTTTTTATATAATTATTCTAGTCTTGAATTTTTAAATTTTTGGAAATTCAAAATATTTTGAAAATACCTTCAATTATTTTGTTTAAAATTGGTCTAAAAGGAATACTTTACACGAAAAATAATAATATATGTTCGTTTTACTGAAAATAATAATAATTTAATGTAGGTTTAATGATACATAATTTTTGAATGTTTGTGTTTTTGTATGTGTGCAAACAATCATATAGTTTAACGAAACAGAGCTTCCACCTAATTACAGGCTATTCAAGCCACTAAACTAATACAAAGTCGTTACTAATTTGTTATAGATTACATCCTCGAGAGAAACCAGAGGGGAGGACAAGGCCGGCTTAAGTTTTGCATAAAGACAGTTGAATGACTGGCAATTCATATTCCGGCGCTTAGGTGCTCGTATTTTCTCAAGATGTCATCTAAGTATCTCCTCCCTTGTATTGTTCGTCAATAAAGCCCTGTCTTGTAGTTGATAGCCCCGCTATTTGTCTCATCCCGTCACTTCCCTGCAAAAGCTTTTAGTAACATCTGGGTACGTTGTTTGACACTGACAAATGAATGGGATAAAACCTTCAATTAAGAAGAGACGTCGATCAAATCCACGTCAACTCCCCCACTCCCAATGTGACGTTCAGTATGAAAAAGTAGAAATTCAAAATCCTTTACATTAGTTAGGGTTGGATTATTATTATTATTATTATTATTATTATTATTATTATTATTATTATTATTAGCACCGCGTCTTACTACCCGTTCGGTTTATACGCACTTACGCTAATGTGTAATGGTAGGTGATTGGAGATGAAATGGAGGACCTACAGTTTAACATGGAATCCGAACCACGGTGGAGGCCTGGCATTCCCCACATTCACAAGATGTCTTGTCATAGGTGAAGGAAGGGTTTGGTAATCTGATAAATCTGTGCGGGACCGAGATTGAACCCCGGCCGCCAGCACAGTAGTATGACACCTTACCTCTAGACCGCCAGGTCACCCAATTAGGGTTGGAAAACTACCCCCAAAGACACCCTGGTGGGATTTGAACCTTGTCCTCTCCATCACCACCAATTCAGACCATACCTAGAGTGATGGTCTAGACCGCCAATGTGGGTGGATTTTAAAAAATAGATAAGTCAAATAACAAAAGTTCAAAGATTATTCTTAATGTAAATTTGTTTACATAAGTATTCTAGTGTTTACCAGCATAATATTATGTTTTACGTTTAAGGTTGAGGTTTACAGCCAGTCTTACCTGCGGGCTACACTACCATCTTGTTAGTTAAGGTTCATCATGGGAGAAACAAGCCAGCTAAACTTGATACCTTTCAGGGCAAACGGAGTGTACAATCATAATTTCAGTGAATACAACGTTTTCATAAAGAATTAATAGTTTTACAAATTAATATCAATGGATCTTTGACTGTTTTAATAGAAGGTGAGTGAATACTGCCTATAAGATATGCTATGGCTGAGTGTAGTCAAATAATGTGAAAAAAATAGAGCCATTAACTCAGTTTGAGGGTAAATTCTTACAAGAGCAGAAAACTTATAGCTATGGAACGTGTAAATTTTGACTGACTACGAAATAAAACTATGTAGAAGTTATTCAGAATTCACTGTATGACTCTGGAAATGAAAAAATTATAGCACGACGTTAAAAAATAAATAAATTAAAAGCCACAGTAATAAAATAAATTATAGAGTAGTGGTATAAGAATGGCCGAGGGAATTCGTGGGACAGGTCAATTTTGGTTGGGTGTATATAATTATATTGAGAAGTTGATTGTGTGGATTGTGAGGGGAAATAAGGTTTGAGGGAGGAGGGGGTTAGATGACAATAAGGGGGATATGAAGGCTACGTGGAGCGAATATGTCCGTTATTCAGGTGACAATACGTGTCTAAAAACCGCAGTATTTGGAGAAGGGGAGTGCTTACTTCGTAACACATTTTGTTTGGATAGAGTTTTTGCGGTGTGTAAAGTTGAGGAAGGAGGTGTGAAGTTGAGGAAAGGCTGTGTGAAGGGGGAAAGGGGAATTCCTCTAAAATGCTTGCAGGCATTAGATTTTTGTTTTCAAAAGATGACAAGTAATCATTTGTAGAGCAGTATTTATAGATGTTATATCTTGTTATAGTTTGTGTTTACATTATTTTCTTTACAAAACAGCATTTTTTTTAACATAGATTTTTTTTTTCTTTACATTAGGAAGCTGTTTCCTATCGACACCACAGTAGAGAATAGAGCTGGTCATGTGGTGGGCGTGACTGATTCATATTCGTTGTGACCTTGGTTCGACACAAAACACTCGGCGATTGGAGTGAGAAAAAAACAACGCGAGTCTCATTTCAAGAGAATTTCTATAAAACTTTTGAATAGCTCTGACAGATTATAAAAACAAACTTAGAAAAACTATTGGTTAACGCGAAAACTATTCCTACCATTCCAAGTAGTAGTCGTCTTTTTATGTCACTCACTGACGTAATACCTTCATTCCCGTGTTCAAAACTGCCCTGGTAGAGAGAGTAGGTGTAAAAATAGCAATATTAAGTCAAAAGAGGTAAAAACCTTTAAGATAGTCTCTAATCTGATCTGTGAATCTATTTGAGCCACAAATCATACTAGTACAATATTTTTGTTCGACATCTATCAGCCCGATCAGTATCCATCATCAACTTAACGATTTAAGAGTCCGAGGTTGGATTCCAAACAAAGCTGAAAATGCATCAATGTGAAATTGGGGTGAGCCCGTTTCACCTAGTAGCTTATTCTCCGAGCGCCGCGTCTTACTACTCATTTGGTTTATACGCCTATGTCCTAATTACACTAATGTGTTAACGATTGAGAAGGTGGGTTTATAGTAAGTGTACCTGCATTTGCGTGGAACGAGGGTGTAAAACAATTTAGGAAAACCTTGCTCAGTACACCTGACTGGGATTAAATACCAATCTACTCGTTTCCGTCTCTGGCATTACAGTATATTGCGAGAGTAGCGTCTTAGACCATACGGCCACCGAAGCAGGTCACTCGGTTATTAAATTATGGTCTAGGATATGATCGCTGTATTTGTCCATATACTAAAATGGACGGTGGTGGATTGGGCGATTTTAATGTGAGAGATTTATGAATTGGGCACCGCTGACTCAACTAGAAGTAATTTATAAACCGGTATATTGGTCACTTAATAGTAGAATATTAATTATAATTTAATAAAATGAATCGCCAGCAGACTATAGTTCAATAAAAGCCATCCATCCATCAGAACGTTAGCTACTACGTTTCTCGTAAACCTTAAAAATATTTTTAATGTATTTCTATGTTATGTAATACATATATAATTAGATCTGGTTTCTCTATGTCTCATTTGGGTAATTTTTTTAAGACATATATTATTTGTTTAACTTCTGTTTTAATTATAATTTCTGATTAAGTGTAAAAAAGATGGCAGCCTTAATTTAGCCATTAAAGTATATTATTATTATTACTAAAGTAGAACATGTTCGAGATAAAATTTAAGAATTAGACATAGGAGCAAGGCAAGGTTAGGTTAGGTTAGGCTAGAATGACCCAATTTAACTTGGGAGGGCACCTCTGACAAGACATCTTGTGAATGTGGGGAATGCCAGGCCTCCCCGTGGTTCGGATTCCACGTTAAGCTGTAGGTCCTCCATTTCATCTACAATCACCCTACCATTACACATTAGCGTAAGTGCGTATAACCCGAACGGGTAGTAAGACGCGGTGCTAATAAAAATAATAATAATAATAATAATATAATAATAATAATAATAATAATAATAATAATAATAATAATAATAATAACTTGGGAGGGAATTCGTGGTGCAAGGTGGTAGAGCCTAATCCATCTCGGGGGAGTTGATGGCACTTGGGCTCAAAAACAGTGGCCAGCCCCACTACGCCCTACCTACATATTGACACTACTAACTCGTACTAAAACAAACTTTGTTACATGACTTGTTTAATACCGTCATCTGCTACCAGGCACGATTCTCAAACCAAATTATAATGAGATAACCCAACACGTAACGCGGCGGCGTACAATGACCTACTTGGCAAACCCCGATGTCGCCATCTTTCTCCCCACGAATTTAAAAGAGTGTTGCGCCACTTAAATGCAAAGAGCGACGAAGTCTTGTTGCCCGCCCGAGAGGGGGGGGGGGGGGCCTCACTAACAAAAACAACAAAACAACGAGCAATTTTTAAAGTGGGCAGCGCCCATGTAAAGGTGCGACGACCTTGTTAAACAGCCAGGACTGAATTCATGCAATCATTAGAGAAGGTAAGCTCTACATTATTATTATTAGCACCGCGTCTTACTAGCCGATCACCCGCCTCAGTGACGTAGTTGGCTAACGCGCTAGTCGTGTTGAGCTCGACTGCTGAGGACGAGGAGATCGAGGTTCGAATCTCGGTCGGGTTAACTGGGGGTGGTTTTTCCTAAATGGGTTTCCACTCTCCCTCCACGCAAATGCGGGCTCACTTCCTCTAATTAAACCTTCCCAAATCCTAATTCATTAGCGTAATTAGTACTTAAAGCGTATAACCCGAACGGGTAGTAAGAAGCGGTGCTAAATATTTATTATTATTATTATTATTACTAGCCGATCTGGTTGTGGGCACTTACGCTAATGTGTAATGGTAGGGTGATTGTGTGATGAAATGGAGGACCTACAGTTTAACGTGGGATCCGAACCACTGTGGAGGGTAAGCTCTAAGAAAATATACAACAGGTATAGTGAGTATTTGGTTTGAAAGTAAGTACCTACAATATATAGGCTTGAAATAGCAGAGGTATACTTGTGATATAGTTTTCTATGTTATTATTAATAAATGTTAATAGTGACATAGATAAAATATTGCAACACATGAAATTTATTTTTAAGCTTGTGTGAACATTCGGAATCCAGAATCAAGTAAATTTCAGATTCGGGTTTTATGGGCTTAGTTCGAAACTCGAATCTTGTCATACTTAATAATAATTTCAACTTTCTATGGTATTGTACTGCAAACAATTTTTTATATATATATTTATAACCTTTCATAAGTTTAGTCATGAGTGTTGATTATTTTTACTTAACTTAAGAATATTTTCAAAGGATTCTAAGGATATGTTATTTGATTTAGATTTGAAACATTTTCAAAATAATATATTCGATTCGGATTTGATTCGAAATTTTATTTTTAGTTTTATATTCGTGTCAGATTCGATTTAAAAATATTATGAGCATGATATTCGACTCGAAATGGAGAATCATGGATTCGCACAGACTTACTTATTTTCATCAATATGTGGATATTGATTTAGAAGTTAGGGGATAACTTGTATTTATTTGTTGAGCTCTGCTATTATTAGGGCTTTTTTTCTTACAATATTATGTACATGAGCAAATAATAGGGGTGTGCGAGTACTAGGATATAATTGTATAGCAAATTATGTTAAATTTATTGAAATATTCGAATTTAAGTGATAGTAAATTTTGTCCAAAAAAATGTAATTCTAAAAAAAAAAAAAAGTTTGTACTTATTTATGGTTTATGCTTGCATCTATTACAGAAATTCAACGAGAAATATTTCCTGTCAAATAATGTTCTAAATTACTCGAACTTGAAAAACAACTAGTTTTCATTCAAACTCGACTCGAAGTGAAAAATGCCTACTCGCACAACCCTAGAAAATACCTCTTCAAAATGTATGTGTCTGAAAAGTAACTGTAAAACAGCTTGTGTAGGACTACAGCCCATCTACGGGGGGAGAGTAGGTAGGTGACAGCCGATCAGAGGGTTCTTTATTGTAAACATTGATTGAAAGTATTATTAGAAGCGTTTGATAATATTTTTTATTCTGAAAATTGAAAGATGACACCTGGACACGGCAATCCCTTACAATTATAATAATTGTAGAAGTGGCAGTAATAAGCCAACTACCGAGTCGAAGGTGGCTGCGTTATCTGATAGCTCGTGATCTTAGTAGAATCACACATTTGTATATAATATTATTTATTATTATTATTAATTATATTGATATTGTATCATCATCATCGTCATGGAGAGTTGCATGAAACATTAAAAAAAGATATTACAGTGTAGAAAATTAAAATCAATGTTTAGACTTAGTTTCTCAGACGAAACATGTTGGGCCTATATAATAATTCATAATAAAAAATGTATCATAGTAAAATCATTTGACTACAATAAAATTATAACTAATTGATCAACATTAAAATGCGAAGTTCTAACAACTTCTCACCCACACGTGGATCATCAGATTATTTCTTAATTTAATTGAACTTATTTATTTGATTACAATTTATGGATAAGTAAAGTAATTTCATAAATTCCTATGAGAGTAAATATGCATTAATCTATGCATATAATAAATTAAAACAAATAATAATCATAAATGAAAATCACACCCAATTCTGAATGGTTTCTGTTTGTATTCCATCAAAGTTTTGATAGTTAAGAATCGTGACATTAAGATCGATCCTTGATTGTCTATACCAGTATAAATTGAGTTTGACACTACAATAAGTTTTTTTTAAGTTGGAGTTGGCACCTTTCTACCGACTCCAACTATGGCTCCACCCAAACATTCTTGAGACTCCGACTCCACAGTCCTGCTAATTATACTAATTGGTCGGGGATTAGGAAGGCTAAATTTAGCGGAAACGTACCTGCATTTGCGTGGAGGGAGACTGGACTACCGTTTGGAAAAAAAAACTCCGTGCATCCAACTGGGATCGAAGCCAAATCTCCCAGTATTCAGCAGTCTAGTTTAGCACAAGATTAGCGCGTTAGACCACGCGGCCGCTGAAGCGGTTGAGAATATATTAATACAAGAAAATAATAATTTCCGAATAGGTTTACACTAGTTACTTTCATCCAATTTTTGCATTAAAGAACCTTCTTTTCACATGCTTCAGTGACCAAATAGTCTAAGGCGTCACGGCCATGTTAGATTGCCGATGACAGAGCGTTCGGGGTTCGGATCCCGGTCGGATATACCAAGGTTTTTTTTTTTTTAATTTACTCTCCCTCCATGCAAATGTGGATACATTTACTTCAAATTTGACTTAACTCAGCCTTAACCCAGTGGTGTAATTAGTACATAAGCGTATAACCTGAATAGGTAGTATGAAGCAGTGCTAAAAAAAACTTCTGCTAGCTGTCATCTACACTTCCTCCGTAGATGAGCTATACCTTATCTCTGTTATTGTCTGAATGGTTAGTGTAGGCTATTGCTGCAAGCAAATTATTCTACACTTTAAAAAGTAACTTTTTTAACGTTTACACTTGTGAAATAAAAATAACGACCCATGGTTTGGGAAACATTGTTATAATGAATAGTGTGGGTTAGTACTGAAACCTCTGGATGACAATTATTTTTAGCACCGCATATTACTACCCGTCCTTGTTACACACTTATCAAGGTACTATTTACGCTAATAGTATTAGGGACTATAAAGGTTACATTTAGAGGAAGTTCGCCCACATTTGCGTTAAGAGTGTAAAACCACTTGTAAAACCACCAACAGTACACCCGACCAAAATTTGAACCTCAATCTCCCAGTCATCGGCAGTTTAGTCCACTGCAAGATTAGCGCCTTAAACCATGCGGTCCCCGAAGCGGGTTATGGATGACAATTGAGAGCCGTGGCCACCATCCCTCCCCCACCCACCTGGCAATGTTAACAAACCTCTAAGATGACACGCGAATAACTCGTCTAAGTGGGTTTGGAACCAGTGACCTCGATCCGGAGCATGGGGTCATAGAAGTTGAGACCGACGTGCGAGGGCACGGTACTGCGAGCAGCACGCTCTTGACTTTATCGTGGAGGTCATCGAGAGGGAAGGGAGGGATTGATGCCACTAAAAAGGGGAAAACCATTTCAATGTCTGAGGAGAGGAATTAAATAAAAGAAAAACAAAGATATGACGAACAATGCGGTTGGTCCTGCTAAACAACATTTATTTAAACTCACTATTATTTGTAATGGTGATGGAAATGGTCCTAAATAATAGTGGCAGGAAAATACGAGGAGGGAAGAATAAAAGTAATTATATTTTCTGATGACTTGATGGTATGGGGGAAGAAGGAAGAGGAACTACAGGAACGGTAACGATAATAAAATGAGGAAGTAAAAGAGAGTGGAATGAAATCTAGCAATGAAAAGTGTGAAGTGATGATAATTACAAGGAAGAGGATGAGGCCTAGTAAAGCAATAAAGTTGGATAGAGTAGAAGTAAGAAAAGTACGGAACGTAAAATATCTTGGAAGCGTGATTGAGGCGAAGGGGAAGTAGAGAGGATCTAATGGGAAGAGGACAGCAAGGAGAGTTGTTATATAGGTGTGTAAGATACATATTGTGGAGAATAGAAGTGCCCTTGAACTGTAAGGAAGTGTTGTACCCATTGTCACACATGTAATAGAAACCTAGACAATGAATGTAAGGAGAGACTAGGAAATTGGAGGTGATGGGAATAAAGTTTGTGAGGAGCATGTTAGCTGTCACGAGGAGAAATAAGATTAGGAATGAAGGTATCCAGGAAATAGTGGGGGTAAAGGGAGTGCATGAGATAGTAGAAGAAGGAACTCTGAAATAGTATAGTCATGTAATGAGGCTGGAGAAGGAGAGTATTCTAAATAAAATTTTGGGGATTAAGTATGTAAGGAAAAAACCATAAGAGAGGCCAAGAAAGTGATGGGAGGAGAAGATAATATAAAGTGTGAGAGTGAGAGGAGGAAAAAGAAAATATTTAAAGGAGGAAGGATGGTGGAAGGATAGAGGAAGATGGAGGCTAACCCGGCCATAGGCTGGAAACAGTTGATGATGATGAGTCCTACTAACCGATCGGGTTGTACGGCTATGTACTAATTAAGCCAATGGTATTAAGAATAAGCAAGTCAAGAGTCATTTGTAGTAGGTGTACCGGCATGTTGGTGGAGGGAGAGTGGAAAATAATTCTGAGTAAAATCCCAGTTCACTCTATAGAGATTCAAACCTTTATCTCCCCGTCATCAGCAGTCTAGTCTACTGCAAGATAGTGCCTTAGTCCATAGGGCCACCGAAGAAGATTGTTGGTAATAAAAGGGGAAAATTGCGTTACAAAGAAAACAAACTACCCAAAATTCACTGCAATGTTTTTAAAAAAAAGTTACCAAAAAATATATCATATGGACAAGAATTATAAAAGGTATGATTTGGATATTAGTAATCCTGAATAAGAAATAAACAATACGAAGTTTTACAATATTGCCATTAGAATCAGGGCTCTTAAACTTAACACAGTGGTGTCAAATAAGAAAGTAGATCAATAAAAGCCTGTTGGGAAATTTAATTTATAAACTTAGTTTTACACTAAAGCTCCCCATAGGACTGGGTATCAAAATAGCTCTAAGGGATTGTAGATGGTATCAAAAAATCTCAGAGATTGTAGGGGTATCAAATAGTTAATTAAGGATTGGAGGGATATCAAAATAGCTCAGAGGATTGTAGGGTATCAAAATAGCACAGAGAGATCGTAGGGGTATCAAAATAGCTCATGAGGGATTGGAGGGGTATCAAAATATCTCCGAGAGATCGTAGGGGTATCAAATTAGCTCAGAGGGGTTTGAAGCGTATCAAAATAGCTCACGAGAGATTGGATGAATATCAAAACAGCTCAAGACGGATTGGAAGTGTATGAAAAACCACCCGCAAAGGATCATAGGGTTAGTAAAAAAAAAAAAAAGACAAGGGAGTTTATGTTTCGGGATCTCAATGAGATTATTTAGTTTGCGTAAAATAAATGACTATAATAATTTTGGCTCAAGAAAAATTATTCAAGGGTATTATATTTTGATCAATTATTTTCAAAATGCTGTTCATAATGATTACAAAAGACTTATTGGGAAAGTATGTATGTCATACCGATTATTATGTGCGTGTGCGTCCGGACTATTCACTTATTTTCACTGTTAGGGTAGTGAAGAAGAAGGTAGTTAAGAGGATATGTACTCGCATTTGGTTGGTGTAAGAGTGGAAGCACCCACTTTGGTGGCCGCTTTACTCTCACAATAGACTAGCTGCCGATAGCAAGGATATTGGAGTTCGATCCCAGCCAATTGGACTGACGAGTTTTTTTCCTAAATGGTTTTCCACGCTTTCTCTAGGCAAATTTGGGTGCAATTCCCTAATTTCAACCTTCCTCGAATCATACTGCATTAGAGTAATTAGTATCTAAGTATATAGCCCGAACAGGTAGCAGGACTAAGAAAAAGTGGCACCACATTAAGGGGGGATGGAAGCGCACGAAAGAAAACACCAGTTTTTTTGTAGTTTTTAGGTCAAAACATTTCATTGGCCAAAATAAATCTAATATTGCTCCAGTACAAAAATTGAATTTAATTTCCTTCACATGTTGATCTCAAAATGTCTTGAATATCTGTCTAGGGTGTCTTGGAATTTAATTACAACCTTTCTATTCGTTTAAAAAGTTTTAAAAAAAGTTTTGACACAAAAGCTACAAAAACAATGACCTTTTCTCGCGTCCCCTTCTATCCCACTTTTAAGGAAAAGAGGGGGGAGGGGGGTAAATACCCATAATACATCCAACCGGGATCCAAACCCCAATCTCCTTGTTGACAGCAATCCATTATAGTGCGATGATGGCGCTTTCAGTTAAATTATGCTTACGACAGCACTAGAGGGCGAGTATTTGGTCACAAAAGAGCTCCCCAGAGCGTCATACCCCTAATTCTTCCTCATGAAAGATAAAAACTCAAACAGCATTCATGAATACATCAACCTGGTCCCTGAAAGTTGTTTTTATTGTTATTACAGCTATTGGAAGAGCGGATGGTCACTTATGGCGTCCCTAGGGACAACTTCATCGCATGGTTTACACACTACGTCCCTGAATTGGGGCGTCCTTCAATATCAGTAGAATGTTTATGTGTTTCAGTGATCCTCACTCTAAACGTCAAACTCGTTTAGTTAGGTTTGCTGGCTACGGGTAGTTATCCTACAAAATTTCCTACTCTCCCTTCCTGCAAATGCAGGCACATTTACTCCAAATTCCATATTCCTAGATCCTACCACATTAATCCAATGAGTAAAAATCCAACCCACCTAGGTGGCGTAGTTGGCTAACGCGCTAGTTTCGTGGTGAGCTTAACTGCCGTGGACGGGGATATTGAGGTTCGATTCTCGGTCGGGTTAGCTGGGGGTGGTTTCCCTAAATGGTTTTCCACTCTTCCTCCACGAAAATGTGGATTACCTTCCTCTAAATTCAACCTTCCCAATTCCTAGCCCACTAGCGTAATTGTTATTTAAGCGTATAACCCGAACGGGTGGTAAGACGTGGTGCTAATAATAATAATAATAATAATAAATAGTGAAAATAGCAGACTGGTGGTGAAACAGCCTAATAAAAACACACTGTTAAGAATAAGTGGTGACTTAGGGCGCATCTGCAGAAGAGGTCTAACTCCGGTTTATTGGAAACAATTCGTATATTTACAACTTTCCGTAACAGCCATAACAGTCTCACATTCGTACCGATTAGTTTACTTGAAGTGATATTCAGTCAAACGGGTCTATAAGTTGCTCCACCAATAACGAGACAGTTTCTTAGGTGCATTTAATGCGCAGCAATAAGGAATATATTATTACCGCCGTCAGTGAATAGGAAAACACCTAGAATGTGACGTACTCCTCGCTACAAACACGTTTAGTAACATCTTTAAACATCCTTGATGACTCTGTCGGCTGTCTCCATTTCAATTAGATCCGATTCATGAAGTCATAAGAGAAATCAGTGTTTGCTTCACATAAGTTAACTGAAACATTTTCAAATATAATGGTACAAAAACCTTAAAACTGGTATTTAAGGTGAAATGGAAGAGGGTGCGAGGAAAGGCCCGAGTTTTTTCAGATTTTTAGGAAAACAGTTTTTTGGCCAAAATAAATAAAATAGTACAAGCACATAATTTAATTTTCTTCACATGTTGATATCAACAGTTCCTGAATATATGTCATGAGCATGGTGGCATTATCTAACAAACTTTTTAAATGAAGAGAAAAAGTTATCTTTAAATTCTAGGACATCCTTGACAGATATTCAATACATTTTGAGGTCACCATGTGAAGAAAATTAAACTCTATGTTTCTACTGAAGAGCAATATTTTATTTATTTTGACCGAAAAAATGTTTTGCTATAAAAACTCCTAACACTGGCTTTTTCTCGCGTTCAGTGCCATCCCACCGTGATTTGTATTTAAAACCCAAAATGTACAAATAAACAGAGAGTAGAACAGAAATGTTTATCGATTATGGTTCTTGTTCCGGTTCTCGAAACAAGATTTTAGAGGTTCCGGTTCTAGAAAATAAAAATTCCGGTTATTTTCGGTTCTTAATTCATAACTCTCAACCGTACAATTGATTATTTTTTATTTATCGTATTTTTTCTTTTAGTATTTTATAATAAATCTATGGTTTTCGTTGAATTAATCAATCCTATTATATTGTGGTGTTTCATATAAAGATAGGCTTGCGTATAAATTGAGCTAATAGCTCTTCTGCGTATAACCGAAGGTAGTAGACGCGTGCTAATAGTAATAATATAGCTCTTTCCAAACAAATCAATGTTAGTTATAGGTTGATAAAATCAATCTCTCACTGTCTGACATTTTATCGTGATCTCAGGTTAAGAACCACAACAAGGCCAAATTAAATGAAATATCATTGGTGTTAAATAATTTAAGTACTTATTGTTATAGTCACCATGATTAAAAATAATTAGTGCTGTCTGCAATATCCTATGAGCTGCATTGTAGTGAATGAATCAGCATTATTTTTCTTGTAAGCTCGCAATACGTGACAGGATGCTAACCAGCAGAATTGGGTGAGTGGTTAACACTCCTGGCATCTTTGTCTTTTACAGGATCGTGTGGGGTTAAAATAGGGGTTGTTTAGAAGGTTTACTCCCTCCCCCCATTTCACCAAAAGTATATGTGTTATGTATTTTTGTATTCATTCCTAACACTTAGGCTAAAAGCTTATTTGAATTTTTTTTTAAATTCATAGCACCTACAGCCTTAATGTGTGAGTTTCTTTCTTTTAAAAAAATGTTCCTCTGTAGCTATCGTGTTTAGCTTGTAATAGCAAATTAGTCCTATTTTAATTTTATTGTTAAGAATTCAACTTTTTAAGAAATTGATAATCAGCTTGTTCGTTTGGCCGTTGTGAATAAGAGGGTAAAGGAATTATTAGTATCTCCTATCGTCCGATTTTCATAAGAATCGTGGTATTGGAAAATTGAAGACTCATTTCGCCACAACGGTGGAAAAAACAACTGGTGTTTAGTTAATGATGTAAAGATAAATTATACAGTAAGTTATAAGAAAATGTCACTGGAAGCTTGTGATAACTTTTTAGACTAACTTTATAATTAATAAATGAAATAATACATATTTCTACAATGGCGAGTGTTAGTGACTTTTAATGCTAGGGCTGAAAAGTGGGCTTCCTATACAATCAGGGTTTTGATCCCTAATAACATACATCTATTTCATTCACAATTTTCGACAAATAACAATAATATTCATTCCCAAATTAAAAAACAATTCTATAACTTTTATTTTATTCTGAAGTATTAAAATTGGGGTTATCTTCTCGTTTTCTTAAAAAAAAATCCACACCGGTGAACACGTGGACAAACGCGTCAGTCTCGTATAGTGCGGTTGTAACTTGAATACCAGCCGGGTGTACGAAGGGGATTTTTCTTAAAATGTTTTCTACTTTATCCTCATGCAAATGATGACGCAGTTATTCTAAATCGTAACTTATTAACTCATTCCTGACCTGCTTTGGCAGCGGCACGGTCTATGGCGTCATTTTCACATTAGACTGGACTGCCAACAACCGGGAGATTGGGTTTGGAATCTCAGTCGGGTGTAATGAGGGTGGTTTTCCCCTCACCCTCCACACAAATGGTGGTACACTTTCTCTAAATCAAACCTTCCTTGTACCTAACACATTAGCGTAATTAGTACATGTGTATAACCTGAACAGGTAGTTAAAAAATGTTCTAAAACAATCTCATTCTTGCCCCCTTTATATACATATGTGTATCATCCGGGCTAAATGTAATACGCAGAGCACAGCAAAATAAATAAATAAATGGCATGACACAATCCCACAAACCTTCTCATTTTGTCTATTATATTTTGGAATAAAATGTTCAAAAATAGGATTTCAGAAAACTACCCTTAAGTAAGTATTCTTCAGAGAAATAAACACATCATATTGTTAATCACAATAAACAATCTTCATAATTATTTAGATTTTAAACAAATTTCCTATTTTCAAAAATCAGTTATTTGTAAAAATAAAAAGTATTTTTTTTATGAATAGCAATTCTCAGAAATCCATTTCCCACTAAATCTAATGGTCATTTTCAAAACAGTTAATATTTTATAAAACATTATTGTTATTAGCACCGCGTCTTACTATCCGTTCGGGTTGTACGCATATAAAACATTAAATTAATTTATTTGATAAAAACAAACAAACCTTATTCTTTATAATGTAAAATATTCTACAAATACCAATATTGAACAAAATCATTGTAGCTCTATTCAAAAAACGTTTAAAATTTTTTAAACCATAATTAAACTAATTTAAGTTAATATAAAAATTAAATTGTATAAGAAAATAAATTGATAAAATTATTGGAAATTGTTAAAAACTTACCAGATAGCCTACCCATTTTGAACAAAATCGTTTGTGGTATTTATGCATTTTTAAAATACTTCAAATTAAAACAATAAAAAAAGTCGCCAGAAGATTAACCTTAGTCGAAAACCCCACTACCCCCCCCCCCCTTGCTCTCGAAAAACAAGTAGTTCATACAGTTTTTTTATTCATTTCAAACACCCCAAATATATACATTTAAGATAAAATCATTATTTCAAATATACATTAGATAGAATAATGATATGTCTTTGATAGCGAAGTTACTCTTACACTTAACCACAATTGACAGTTAAATGAGTTAAGATTGCAACTAAACAAATGATAGACATAACAAAAATGACATAACTAGAACTGCGCGATGGCTAAATTCAAATTATGACGTTGCATAGAAATACAGTCTAATACAGTTATGTAAAATACACAATTCAAATTCTGTATTATTGATTTACATGTATTAGCTCTGTAGGTATAAAATCTTACAAACGTCGAATTAACTAGAATATATAAACCGTTAAATCACGTTTCACGTTTTGCGCATCTGACTGAATCGTCTTGAATAACATCTGTTGTGTTGTTTTCAAATAGCGCATGGAGACGTCTCGCACGACAACTTTCCAGAGAAACTGGTCGTGATGGAATCCACAAAAGTTGAAATACTCATTGCAACATATCTCGAAGAACGAAACGTGGGGAAGATTTCGATTGTTGGAACGTAAACCGAGGTATACTACCCGTAGCCCCGATTAAAGTGGCAGTCGAAGAAAATGTATGGTTGAATCACCATGAGAAAATCGTCTTAAAATAAGTTTAGAAATAATGGTAGAATAAACAAAATCGATAAAACGTCAGTAGATATAGTCATTTATTAAAGGTCATAAATAGATTTTAAAAAAAAGTGATTGCTTCATAACATACCTTACGATTAAGCTAAGAAGGAATCTTTTTGACGTATAAAAACTATTTAAAACAATTTTCATATATATAATACGTCATGTAATCCGCAACTGTCACTTTTCATAAATAGCATCAATACATGCAACTAATCTAGAATGGTATCAATGTTGACCGGAATATAATTTAGCTATAGTATGTTCTAAAAGTTTAAAAGTTTTCTCTTACTAAAATCTTTCTATAATTAGGTTTCTGGAGGGGGAAAAAAAGTTAATGCTTGCCCGGCTTTTTCTTAAAAAATTGTGATCCAACAGTAAAGAAGAAATATAGTGTTAGACGTATAAAAATGACCAATACGAAGATTATTTTTTTCCGAAAATCACGAAATAGAACCTTAGCTAGCACCTTAGCCGTTTCAGTGATCGAAAGGTATAGTCATCACTCTCACAATAGACTTGACTGGCAATGACAGGGAGATCTGGGTTAGAATCCCGGTTGGGTGTAGTGAGGGTGGTTTCCGCTAAAGGTTTTCACCTCTCCTTCCGTGTTAAAATGGGCGCACTTTATCTAAATTAAAACTATCTCACTCCTAGCACTTAAGCGTAATCTATACTTATAAAATAACATGTCCTGACTGACTGACTGACTGACTGACTGATTAACATCGCCGAGCGCAAACTATCAAGGCTACAAGCATGAAATTCGGACTGTATATTCATTTTGTTATGTAGGCACCCACTAAGAAAGGATTTTAGAAAATTCCACCCCAAAGGGGTCAAAATAGGGGATGATAATATGTATGGTAATATGTATGAAAGTCCGTCATTTTGAAAGTTACATAAACAAAATTTTGTATTTCGGTTATTGACGTAAAACAAATAAATACGTGTTTCAGGAATTTTGGAAATTTTATTTAATAAGGGATGAAAAAGGGGGTGAAAGTTTGTATCGGACTTGCATTATTTTTGATCTGAGGTCAAGTTATGGTCATCAACGTAACGTAATATTTTAAATTAATCTGTAAATACATATGTATATTTTCGTATTTGTATATAATCAACTTCCACGCGAGCAAAGCCGCGGGCAACAGCTATCTAGTTAGTTCATATTCGTATAACCCAGACGAGTAGTAAACGAATATGGATTGTGATTAAATAAAGAAGAGCCCAAAATAATATATTCATCTAAATATTAACGCTTTAATTAGTGATTTGGTGACCTGGCGGTCTAGAGGTAAGGTGTCAGACTTCTGTGCTGGCGGCCGGGGTTTAATCCTCGGTCCCGGCACAGATCTGATTACCAAACCTTTCCTTCACCTCTGACAAGACATCTTGTGAATGTGGGGAATGCCAGGCCTCCACCGTGGTTCGGATTCCACGTTAAACTGTAGGTCCTCCATTTCATCTCACAATCATCCTACTATTACACATTAGCGTAAGTGCGTATAACCCGAACGGGTAGTAATACGCGGTGCTACCAATAATAATTAGTGATTAGATTTTATATTAATGATTTAATCGAACTATGCTCTACGAACTTGCTGGCATATTTTCTAACTGGGATAATTTTCTTAGAACTGTTACATATTATAATTATAACGGTCCCTGACCAAAGGTGGTCGCATATTCGCAATATATCACCACCTCTTGAGTTCATGGTGCACGAGACCCGGTTATTTTGGATGAACACCACTTAACAATATCCGCCAATACCCGGCGTAGCTGTGACCAGTGGGCACGCACCACCGAATACAATCTGTTCCTGTATTTTTTTAAATAAATATAATACAACACAAATGTCTTCTTACTACGAATTGGCTCTCTTGCCTATTGTTCGTGAACCATTAGATTGTTTTCACAATTTACATATATAGATTTAACAAATTGTTATGGTTATTTACAGAGTATAAAATAGCCTATAATATTTAAAGTATATTTATTCAATTAATATTACATCAATTTGGATCCCCTCTGATGTTTATATATACATTTTAAATTGAGAATTTTTTTTTCAAAGTAGTTTTTTACTGTGTTACAATACGAGAAATGCATGTGAGTGTGTGTGGTGTGTGCGTGGGAAACTACAGTAACTGTATCAATACATGAAATGAAAGCTGGGCGATCATGAGTGCTTTATAAAGTCGTGTTGAAAGTAGAGTTATATAAACTAAGTTTAATAACTGTTGCGCATGATTAGCTCCTTGAATTAAGAAGTATAAGGAGAATAAAGAGTTAAATGGTTAAGGAGATAAATTAACATATCAGAGGGATCCTGGTTCAATCCCATCGGGTGTCTAAGCTAATTATGTGTTATTAAGGTGCGGATGAAGGAAGCGCATGTATTTCTACAGTTTTTATAGAATCGACATTTTCTAACCAAAATAAATAAAATATTTCTCTAGTAGCAACATACAGTTTAGTTTTCTGCACATGCCAGTATCAACTGCAGATCTTGAATATCTGCCAAGAGTGTCCTGAATTTATTTTTCAAAATTTTTTAAATAAAGAGATAACGTTTTGACAAAAATTCCAGGACACCCTTAACAGATATTCAAGATCCGTTGATATTATAATGTGCAGAAAACTAAAATCTATGTTGCTACTGAAGAAATATTTGATTTATTTTATCCAAAAAAAAGGTAATGGCATCAAAACTGTTAAACTACTCGCCCGCCCTTCTGCCGCACCCTAATGTGTTCACCCTATTACCCAGTTATTAGACTCGATGGTCTAGGGTAAAATTGTAAATTATCGGCGTGGTAGTACGCTAAATTGGCTGTAATATAATGTTTTTAAAGGTATTTTTACATGTGTATACCACGTTCTTCTACTGGTTCAGGCTATCAGTATGTTTAGAATATCGGGGTAGGAATGATAACTGGTAGAATCTGAAGGGAAGGAAGATTGTAAAACCATTCGAGAGAAAACACCCAAAATGCACCCCAGTGAGAGAATAAAACCTTGATATCCCCATCACCGAGAGTGACACGTTTAGATCATGCGGGTCTAGATAAAGCTGTTCCCACAATAACCGCTGTGAAGGGTGGTTATGTAACAATGTTTGTAGGTTTGTGTTGTGGACAGGATGCAGGTCATACAATTAAAACCTGTCTCGAAACGTGTAGCTCTCATGTGTCAGCTGTTTTAGGTCGCGGCGACTGGATCCTTGGAGAGGCTTTTAACATCGCTTCCGCAGTCCCGTAGCACTGTAACGTACCAGTTCCAAGCACACGGCCACATTAACTCACGAATAGAATTAAGTTTTACAAAAAAAAACTGATAATATTCTGATCTTAATGCAGAGAAGAAAACAATGTGTTCCTTGCCACTGTGTTTTGTTTGACTGTGGTTTGCGTAATGGGAATGAAGTCTAGAGGCTATCTATCCTTTGAAGACAATACGTTACGACTAATAGAGCTTGGGGGATTCTGACTCTTAGTGTAAACCGCTTTTAAACACTAGAAATCTGCCTCTTCAACCTTTCAGTCGAAACGTCAGCACAAACCTTGAAAAGACATAGGTGAGGGAGGCCAACTGCATAGCTCACTAGCGCATCTGTCTACTGAGATAATAATGGTTCCGGGTTTGATTTCCGGCATGATCAAATCCGATAGTAAATCACATGGAAGTTTCCTTTCCTGGATTGATTGCATTACGGTGGAAGGAATGAGTGCTGTATTTTTTAGTACAAAGATTTTCTAGCCGTCGGGACTATCCGCATGTGTCACACCCCATTCATGAATTTTCCCAGTTCATGAATCGGACGAATTTCTGCCCGTTCCTGGAACTTTCCTCTCCTGACCATTTCAAGAAATGGGTAAAAAAGTAGTTCAGTTCATGAATTGTACCCCGTTTTGCTGCTCAATTCATGAAATGGACAGTTTCCATAGTTAACTAATTCATGAGGTACCATTTCATGACAAGGCAAAAGTAAATGCAATTTTTGCTCAGTTTGTTAAATTGTCAAGCGAAGAAGCCAGTTCACCGAATGAGCAGAAATTCGCCCAATTCATGAAAGGGGCAGTTTCACTAATGGGGTGTAGCATATTCTCAAGTCCATTTCACACCTACACACTATGCATAATGCACGTAACGTGCACTATATTTTGTAAAATAGCTTTCATTATTTTAAACAAATATATTCACACTGCGTGGCGAGTTATAGTGGCCACATAGCGTACGCTGGCTCGCTATATTTTTCGATTGTTGCCCGGTGATTTTTGTGAAACATCACGCATTCTCTATCCTGATTTCATCTCTATAGAGTGAAGGACTTGCACTAACTGTCTGTGGCTAAATATAGAGTATGTCTTGAATTCTTCGTCATTAAAGTGTAGCTATTCATTATATTATCATATTCACCATATTCTTGTCTTTAATCGTTGATTGGACAAATAATATAAAAGCAACGGTTGGTCAACAGTTTCGTAACTGTCCCCGTCACCAATCCACGGAATCAAGAGGGTGGAGTTCGATTCACTACAAGATATATCGATAACTATTTTGACTTAACAAACACAAGTGGAAACTGACAAAATCTACTAGAAACATAGTGCTTTGTGAAGGGGGAGATTAATATTTTGGTGTGACCAATCAGCTTAGTAAGCTCGGCTACGTAGCGTTTAACGTGTGACGCCTGTTTTGGTATGAAATTGCCTTGGAATAGTGTTTAAGATTAAGAAGGTAGAATTTTAGAATTAGTAGGTTTAGAAAACTCACGTTAAAAACCTTTAGTAATAACTATATGCATAATAATGAAAAAAAGGGAGGGGAAGGTGAAAGAACTGGTTGTGTCATAAAAGTTACAATTTTAATGTGGTAAGACAGTTTCGCCATATGTATTTTTTATTGCCTAAAAGGGAGTGGGGCTCACGAACTTTATAATTAATCTTGCTTTTAGATATCATCTTGGTTTTGGTATAGAGGAGATGAAGGTAGTCACTGACAGAGAGTGATGAACTGTGTCATGTCTAAGTGATCTGGAAAACCATAGGTTTGATCCCCGTCAGAGTGCATTGGTGATTGGGTTTTATTTTACATCCTTGCTCCATCCTTGTTGATTTAATAACTAACTATATTCATCCTGTTACCTTGTAGTATATAGTAGAAGGAAGAAGTTTTGGAATGCTAGCATATATCAAGAAAGGTAAAAGCACAAAATGATGAAAGAAGAAAATTAGGGCCGAAGAAAGTGGAAGACGCCTAATTGATACCTCAGGACAAATTCACAGAAGAAGAATGGTTAAAGATTTCACCTAAGAAGCTTAATCATTCTTTCTTTAAAAAAAAATTTCATTAAAGTTCACTTTTCTCGCCCTTAGTTATTGAAGATGTATTTATATCATATGATGAATTAGATCGGATTAATGAAGAGTTTTGAGTTTCAACCAATATGTAAGGTGTCATTGGTTTAGACGCTTTAATTTGAATAGAATAAGCTATTAATTCTTTCAACAAATGTCAAATTTCCAGAAAACTACATCAAAAGTGGTCACCATTGAGACTGTGAAGCCATTTATTTCATTATCGTTAAGTCAAATTAACATCTACTTTCTGAAAACACAGATTAATCAAAATACGACTTACAAACCAACCTAATAGTAAAACAGTATGACGTCCAGCTCCATAACTGACAATTCACCGGTCAGAACGGACTAAAACCTGATACCGTTAAATCCAATAGATTGAGATAAGATATCACCAGTATCGGTGGGAGCACAGACTAAACGTCAGGCTCTTACAGTCTGATTTGACGGTGCTAGGGAGGTTGAGGTTCAAATCCTGGTCAGGCATATCTACTGATGCATGTAGGTAGACTAGGAAATAATTTAGAAAATAACTTAATATATAAGACCGGGATTGAACCCTGATCTCCTCATCTACATCAATCTAGTCTAGAATAAGTGACGCCTTAGTTATTATAACGTGCGACTAGTGAGAAACAGAATTAAGATGAGTGTTGTTAACAGTAAAAACCAACTCACTGGTAATAAAATAAAAACTGGTTTGTTACTGGAATTAGGCTACATAAATATAGTCTACGTAACTAATAGCGCTATATACAAGGTGGAAATAAAGTTTTTTTTTAGGTACTGATTTTTTTTTACAATAAAGACTAGTTATCAAAATTAAGGTGAAGTTTGGAGGAGCGAGAAAAGATCAGTATAATGGCAGTTTTCATTGCAAAACTTGTTTTTGCCAAAATGAATAAAATATTGCTCCGGTAGAAACACAGTTTAAATGTAATCACATGGTGATATAAATATTTCTTGAATATCTGTTAAGAACATGGTGGTATTAGATGAGAAACTTTTTAAATTAAGAGAAAAAGTTATCATTAAATTCCAGGACAACCTTTGACAAATATTCAACATCTGTAGAGGTCACCATGTGAGGAAAATTGACTCTATGTTTGTACTGGAAAAATGTGTATATAATATATAACATTGTATTTATGTATGTTATAATATATATATATATATATATATATATATATATATATAATAGTATATTACAGTATCTATTTAACATGCACTTTCTGAACCGACTGATTATATAAGCAGATGACTTATAAACTAATTTAAATCAGAACAGACACAACACCTAGCCCCCAGAAATTAATTTTTAATTGTGAAAGGAGAAATCTACATTTCACCAATGATACAATTTCCAGCCGGGCCGGGAATTGAATCCGGTACCTTTAGTTTAGTAGGCAAACACGCTACCGGCTTAGCTAAAGAAATATTTTATTTATTTTGACCAAAACAATGTTTTGATATAAAAAAAAAGGATAAAACAACGACCTTTTCTTGCGTTCCCTAAGCTTCAGCCCAACAATAAATTTCAATTATTTAATGTTTTTCTTACACGTTGTTGAAGTGTGTAGCGGTTCATAACCAAACTTGAATGCTTCTAGGTCAAACAAAAACAAAAATGCTATTTAAAAAAACTAGCCCTAAATGATTCAAATCCATAACAAACTTTATTGTCAACCTGTATTTTAGCAGCTACAGACATTTCTTCTGATATGAGTGGAATAAGGTGCGAGGTTTCACCGTAAAATATTCACGTACCTTGACGCGTGTTACAAAAACGCCAAAATACCATGACGACCAAAACAAGTCACTTTCCTCGTGCTGCTATGTTGAGGGTGCTGTCAGTATAGGTCGACCTTGCGCAGAAGTGCCGCTGAGAGGAGATGTGGCAACATTGGACAGGTAGAGGCGGTCAGGTGAATCGTGTCCTACTGACGTGACGTCATGAGGATACTACTCGCGCGGGAAAGGAGACTGCTGCAGTCACAGCTGGTTAACATGCCCTCAATCACTCGCACGCACTAACATAATGGGGAAACGGGATAGTTTACATTATTAAATAACATTTTTTTTTTAAATGTTGATTTTTTTTTTTTTCAATTTAAAATGGCATATTTTCTATATCTGATTTGTCAAAGACCTAAGAGGATTTCCTTACATTGATTATAATTACCCAGAAACCAAGTACGGTACCTCAATACGGTACTGCAATAAACTTTTAATAAACCATAAGGTTCACCTTCCCTCATCAAACATGACTTCATACAAGCCATAAGGTTCACCTTCCCTTATCAAACGTTACTTCATACAAGCCATAAGGTTCACCTTCCCTCATCAAACATGACTTCATACAAGCCATAAGGTTCACCTTCCCTCATCAAACATGACTTCATACAAGCCATAAGGTTCACCTTCCCTCATCAAACGTTACTTCATACAAGCCATAAGGTTCACCTTCCCTCATCAAACGTTACTTCATACAAGCCATAAGGTTCACCTTCCCTCATCAAACATGACTTCATACAAGCCATAAGGTTCACCTTCCCTTATCAAACGTTACTTCATACAAGCCATAAGGTTCACCTTTCCTCATCAAACGTTACTTCATACAAGCCATTAGGTTCACCTTCCCTCATCAAACGTTACTTCATACAAGCCATAAGGTTCACCTTCCCTTATCAAACGTTACTTCATACAAGCCATAAGGTTCACCTTCCTCATCAAACATGACTTCATACAAGCCATAAGGTTCAACTTCCCTCATCAAACGTTACTTCATACAAGCCATAAGGTTAACCTTCCCTCATCAAACGTTACTTCATACAAGCCATAAGATCACCTTCCCTCATCAAACATGACTTCATACAAGCCATAAGGTTAACCTTCCCTCATCAAACGTTACTTCATACAAGCCATAAGGTTAACCTTCCCTCATCAAACATGACTTCATACAAGCCATAAGGTTCACCTTCCCTCATCAAACGTTACTTCATACAAGCCATAAGGTTCACCTTCCCTCATCAAACGTTACTTCATACAAGCCATAAGGTTCACCTTCCCTCATCAAACATGACTTCATACAAGCCATAAGGTTCACCTTCCTTCATCAAACGTTACTTCATACAAGCCATAAGGTTAACCTTCCCTCATCAAACATGACTTCATACAAGCCATAAGGTTCACCTTCCCTCATCAAACGTTACTTCATACAAGCCATAAGGTTAACCTTCCCTCATCAAACGTTACTTCATACAAGCCATAAGGTTCACCTTCCCTCATCAAACGTTACTTCATACAAGCCATAAGGTTAACCTTCCCTCATCAAACGTTACTTCATACAAGCCATAAGGTTAACCTTCCCTCATCAAACATGACTTCATACAAGCCATAAGGTTAACCTTCCCTCATCAAACGTTACTTCATACAAGCCATAAGGTTCACCTTCCCTCATCAAACGTTACTTCATACAAGCCATAAGGTTCACCTTCCCTCATCAAACATGACTTATACAAGCCATAAGGTTCACCTTCCCTCATCAAACGTTACTTCATACAAGCCATAAGGTTAAACGTCCCTCATCAAACGTTACTTCATACAAGCCATAGGGTTAACCTTCCCTCATCAAACATGACTTCATACAAGCCATAAGGTTAACCTTCCCTCATCAAACGTTACTTCATACAAGCCATAAGGTTAACCTTCCCTCATCAAACATGACTTCATACAAGCCATAAGGTTAACCTTCCCTCATCAAACGTTACTTCATACAAGCCATAAGGTTCACCTTCCCTCATCAAACGTTACTTCATAGAAGCCATTAGGTTCACCTTCCCTCATCAAACGTTACTTCATACAAGCCATAAGGTTCACCTTCCCTCATCAAACGTTACTTCATATATTACTGGGGTCGCTAAGCCATCGATCGCGAGCTACCAGTAGGCGTCTTTTTTTAGTAACTCACACTTTAAATTTATTTTGCGCTTTTTAAAATGACATATTGTTGAGTGTTGCTACAAGTTTCAAATATGTATGGCCTCTTGTCTCCTAAGAGAATTATCCAGTTCTGGTTTGTGTTGAACTCCTAAACTAATGTGAGAAATATTTTATTTATAATGTAGGCCCTACAAATAAGGTTTTGTTTTGCTTTAAAACCCACATAAATACTGACCTTAGTTCACGTACATAAGATTACACCTTAGTGTTGTATTAATGACCTAGGCATTGACTGTGGTGGTCTGGTGGTTCTAGAATTACGTTAGCTTGTAAGTCATGTGATGATATAATCAGATGATTCACAAACCATGTATAAAAATGGTCGTAATAATAATTTTTCGCGGGCCTGTTCAACTAAGAATGTAGGGATCGCTTGAATGTGAAATCTTAAACAGTTCACCTCTGATTTAGATCTACTTTATTGACTCGAGCCTCTAAGGAGTAACTTTTATTAGTCTTCACTTGATTTAGAGCAGGTGTTCGGAGTCACTGAGAGTGATCCCAGGTACCTTAAAGAAAAGGACATATATATGTTCTATTTGCTTTGTTTTCTCAACAACACCAAACCATATAAGTGCCCACACGGAGGAGAAGAGGGGGAATTTACGGTTTTTTTCGCTATCCGTTTAACTTGAAAGGTAGCAAGCTTATCTTGAGGCGTAACACTATGGTGAAAATTATAAGATAGTGCCAGAGTGCAACCCTGACATGTAAACTCGTTTGGTCAAAAGTGCCGCATTGAAAACTGAAGATACTGACGGGACCGCATTTCAGAAAATTCAATATTTTCATCATCTTTAAGTAAAAAAAAAAAAGTACAATTTTCAGACTTACTCTAAATTTATTTCCCAGAGAATAAAACAAACTTGTATTGCAAGGGTGTGGGTGTTATTATTTAAATCGTATGATAAAGTCAATCGATGACAGTTGCGTGTCCATAAGACATGATATCGCGGGTGTTAGTTACTTTTCAAAATATAAACAACTATTCCAGGCACAAAAATTCAAACCGTTTGGTGAATTTAATCTCCGGTGGATTAAGATTAAAAATTGGGTACACCAACTAACTTTATATATTCTATAAAATAGTGACAATTTTTGAATATTATAATCTTGAATGCTGTATTAGATGAGTATACGACCTACAAACCAACAGCGCTCAATCCCGCAGCGGTCAATTTCACTACTGTAAAGGGGGAGCCCAAATTTAGTCAATGATTACATTCTTCGGCCTTACAGTGAATCTAACCCGTGACCCCTAACTCAATGAGATGAAGCACTCTCGACCATTGTCTAGTCTCCAAGACTGAAGAGGATATCGGGTTACGAACAGCCTTTACTACCCGCCTCGGTGGTTTAATGGTATAAGGCATCACTCTCGAAATAGACTAGACAGCCGATGACGTGGAAATCGGGGTTCGAATTCCAGTCAGGTGTACAGAGGGTAGTTTTCCCTAAATGGTTTTCAATCTCCCTCTACGCAAATTTAGATACACTTCTTCCATATTCAAACTTCCTCATTCCTATCAAATTAGCGTAGAAAGTGCGCATGCGTATAGCCCGGACGGGTAGTAGAACGAGATGCCGTAAAACAAACAAAAACCTTTGTTGGCGCTATTTTCAAAGAAGTGTTTGAGCACAGGTCCTCTATGGATAGTAGTCACTGTTCAGTATTCACGAGGAGGTGAAGATTCGGAGGTTGAGGAGGTAGGGAGCGGGGAGGGTCAGAGGAAGGGGCCTCACACGAAGAGTGGCCCCTTGACCCCCTGAGTGCAACACCGTGAACCGTGGAGAGATGAAGAGAAAGAGAGAAAGAACGTAGACAAGCGAGTGGGGATCACTTCCCAACGGCCTGTGTCCTGTTTTAATGGACTATTTTTACTTTCACTCAGAGGGTGTAACATGTGGGGGAAAACATTTCAAAGTTATACTAGTATTTCATTATATTAGTTTCAAAACTATTTTTGCGAGTGTGTAAGAAAAATGTTCTTCAATAACAACAACAATAATAATATTGACAATCGTAATATTATTATTAGAACCACGTCTTACTACCCGTTCGGGTTATACGTACAATACATAATAGTAATAATAATGTCAATTTCAATCATGATAATAATATTATGTATTTATTTTTGAGCATTTTAATACCGCGTCTTACCAGCCTTTTGGGTTACACGCAAACAAAAATAGAATATATTAATATCATTAGTTATATTAATAATATTAATGAGTTTAAAATAATATTTAGGAACAGTTTTAACAAGCAAGAGCGATGTTAGATTGTAAATTAGGAAAAGAGTAAAATCAGTAAGTTGTTGACATCTCGTCTGCTGTTAAGGAATGTAAAACTCAGAATATAAACAATAATGTTACGGTTGTTCTCTATGGGTGCGAAACATGGTACTTTGGAATGAAGATATTAAGGAGTGGAGGTGGTTACATAATGATTAGTTATATAATCTATACTCATCACAATACATTGTTAGGATAATCACGTCTCGTAGATTACGGTGTGCTGAGCATGCAGTGCGAATGGGAGAATCTAGAACCGTGTTCAGAGTACTGACTGATAGACCCAAAGAAAAAAGACCACTGTGAAGACTTAGATGCCGATGGAAGGATAACATTATAATGAACCTGAAAGATATCCAGTCCAACTCATTACACCCTAAGTTAAGAATGGGATAGACAGCGTACTTTTGTAGGTGCGCCAACGAACTTTCAAGTTCCTAATGCCAAAGAGTAGGTAAGGATTATAAACGCATCGACACTGGCTAAATCATTATGAAAATTGTTTATGTTGCGTCTAAAATAAGATGTAATACCATTAGAAGTTTGGTTGACTCCACGTGATGGCTGCTATTTCAAATCAAACGTTTTATTAGAATTATGAGAAGTAGTGAAAACCTCAAAAATTATATAAGTATCCTCATACGTAAAAGGATCAATAAAAAGTTCGTAGCTACAAAGAAAACGATAAATCCACTATATCCGACCACGTTGTAAGGAGACGTTATTGATTACCGAGTTACACTTGCAACTTGTTTTAGTATTAAAAATAGGAGGACGCATTATGGATTTTTTAAGCATCGAGTCTTTCTACCCGTCCGGTTTATTCGATTATTTTCTAATTACACTAATAAGTTATGGATTAGGAAGGTTTAATTGAGAGGAATGCATCCGTATTTGCGTGGAAGGAGAGTGAAAAACTATTTATGAAAAATCACCCTCAATGCACCCAACTAGGATCGAAACCCGATCTCTCCGTCCTCAGCAGTCTAGTCCAACATGAGAGTAGCGCGTAAGACGACGCGTCCACCGAAGCGGGTATTATGGATTTCACCATCTCTGAATGCGGGGTTATAATATAAGCACAGACCGTAGTAAGTTGGTCTAAAACATTCTAAACTTATTTTAAATCTGTTCAGTCGGTTTCTGCGTAGCCTAAGGTGTTAAGACTCGTATCATAAAATGCCGTCGTTGATGGTGAGGTTAGGGTTCGTAATCTTGTTGGGTGTACAGGGTATCTTTTTTCCACGTGTGATTTTTGCTTTTGACATTCTCACCCCTCTCCACGTTAGCGTAAATACACTTACCCTAATCCATCTTATTCATTTCTATTATACAAATTAATTTAAAAATAGAAAAAGTATTATATTTAGTATCAGATTATTTCAAATAGAAAAATCTCAACATTATCATAATGCGTAGATGCAAATGTTCAGTAACCATGGGTGTGCAGACATTAAGTTGCTGAAAAGTTTATGAGCTAATAATAAATAAATCCATAGTAGACTCAAAATGAAAATATCTTATAGGAGGGCAGGTACGGGTGTATTTTCAAACAAATATATAACGTTTCCAAACCTGTCTCACTTTCAAACCTAAGAGCAAAAATATGGTGACGATTGAAAGGAGTTTTAACATTATACAGCTATATCTTAACTAAGCAGCCCTCCACATCCTAAGTCCACTCTAGCGAGGAAAAAGAAACGGTTGCATTTGGTCTCGCTCAGCAACCCTCCAAATCCTGAGTTTACTCTAGCCATGAAAGAGAAACAATTGCGGCTATCCTCGCTCAGCAACCCTCCAAATCCTGAGTTTACTCTAGCCATGAAAGAGAAACAGTTGCGGCTATCCTCGCTCAGCAGCCCTCCAAATCCTGAGTTTACTCTAGCCATGAAAGAGAAACAGTTGCGGCTATCCTCGCTCAGCAGCCCTCCAAATCCTGAGTTTACTCTAGCCATGAAAGAGAAACAGTTGCGGCTATCCTCGCTCAGCAACCCTCCAAATCCTGAGTTTACTCTAGCCATGAAAGAGAAACAGTTGCGGCTATCCTCGCTCAGCAGCCCTCCAAATCCTGAGTTTACTCTAGCCATGAAAGAGAAACAGTTGCGGCTATCCTCGCTAAGCAGCCCTCCAAATCCTGAGTTTACTCTAGCCATGAAAGAGAAACAATTGCGGCTATCCTCGCTAAGCAGCCCTCCAAATCCTGAGTTTACTCTAGCCATGAAAGAGAAACAGTTGCGGCTATCCTCGCTCAGCAGCCCTCCAAATCCTGAGTTTACTCTAGCCATGAAAGAGAAACAATTGCGGCTATCCTCGCTAAGCAGCCCTCCAAATCCTGAGTTTACTCTAGCCATGAAAGAGAAACAATTGCGGCTATCCTCGCTAAGCAGCCCTCCAAATCCTGAGTTTACTCTAGCCATGAAAGAGAAACAGTTGCGGCTATCCTCGCTCAGCAGCCCTCCAAATCCTGAGTTTACTCTAGCCATGAAAGAGAAACAGTTGCGGCTATCCTCGCTCAGCAGCCCTCCAAATCCTGAGTTTACTCTAGCCATGAAAGAGAAACAGTTGCGGCTATCCTCGCTCAGCAACCCTCCAAATCCTGAGTTTACTCTAGCCATGAAAGAGAAACAGTTGCGGCTATCCTCGCTCAGCAACCCTCCAAATCCTGAGTTTACTCTAGCCATGAAAGAGAAACAGTTGCGGCTATCCTCGCTAAGCAGCCCTCTGCCTCCCAAGTCTACATTAGGTAGGTAAAGAGTACTCACCAGTTCCCCGAATGGTCCCGGTTCCTTCATTCCATTTCTCGTGTCGGGGCGTCCACCTGCAAGCACATAGAAGGAATACTACATGAATACACAATACACCTTCTCGCAAACACTTTGAGATACGGTCATCTGAAACTTTAAAGACCTAATACTGTAGCACTCCACAAACCTTCCGTGTAGATCGATGTACAGCCACTTTTCACCCTTCCCAACGATTCGGGTTGTAATCTTAGTATTCCTAGTATTCTTAATATTCTTAATAGTGTTAGTATTTTACTATGCCTACTATTCTAAGTGTTCTTACCATTCTCAGTGTTCTCAACATTCTCAGTATTCCTAGTATTTTTAGTATTCTTAGTATTTTTGTTTTTTAGCACTGGGTCTTACCACTCGTTTGGGTTATACGCTTATATACTAATTAGTCTAATATATAAGGGATGAGGCAGGTTAAATCTAGCGTAAGTGTATCCTCATTTCCGTGTAGGGAAAGTAGAAAACCATATAGGGAAAAACACCCTCAGTACACCTGACCAGAATTCGAACCCGATCTCCCCACTATCAGCAGTCTATTATATTGTAAAAGTGACGTTTTAGTCCAGTGTTTCTCAAAGTATGGTCGTGAAAGCCAAACAAGTGGTCCACAGGAAGTTTCGTAATAGCAATCAATTAAATAATGTTGATCACACAGAATTAAAGGCATGTGAGATGGAATTTTTTTGTTAGAGATGAGATGGGGAACTATCAACCATCGACACGAGATCGGGAACGGGAATTTTAGAATCCCTTACTTTGAGACGAGAACGGTAATTAAAAATGTAAAACTAATTATTTCTAAATTTGCTAATATTACGTACCCTAAAACACTGACAATATTTAATTTGTTAAATGGATACATAGGCCCTAATAGAGGAAATTTAAACAAATATATGTAAAGTTGAGAATTTAAGCAATTGTTTATACTTTTGCTATAACCTAGGCTACTTAAGTTATAAACATTTATAAAACACATATTAAATCGAAATTTAGATCTAAAATAGGTTGACATAAATATTTATATTTAAATAATAAAGAAAACATGAAAAGAAAGTTTAAGAGTAAATTAAATATGGTAAAAAAGCAATTCCCAAACTTTTACCGGAATTTTCGGGATTACAGAATATGTTTCCAGACAATCGGGTCAGGAATGGGAAATTAATTTTTCCTGCGGGGATCCCAAAATGTGGGAATCCCGCACACCTTAAAATATAAGGCATTCATGAGCTAGGTTTTCCTGGATGACAGCTCAAAATGTTACTAGAAGTAATCCCTAATATATCACTACGCCAACAGCTGACACCGATCATTTTGGATCACTGTAATGAAAACCGATGGTAATATATTAATGTGATAGTTAACCATAGTAATTTAGGCCACTATTATTTATATATTTATTTGAGGTCGGACACAAAGTTTATTTATAGTTTTATTCCCCTTAAAAAAATATTAACACCACTTTCACAAAAACTTCTAACGAACATAGCTTTAAAATGGCGGCTGACGAATCTAAACCATATGATTGAACATAACGGTAAACACGTTTTGTACAATGATGCAGACACGCAGTTGATGAAAATATTTTATTCAGTTAAAAATTTCAAAATACGATAAAATAATCATAATATCATTTATTGTATGGAAAAAAAATGACAACAATTTTCTCTTTTCCAAGTAAATACGATGCCCGTATTAAAAGATATTGATGTGTGCACTATATTACACAAAATCATTAACGTTCCAAAACGAAAAATAAGTATTTTTAATTATGTTTAAAATATTGTTTCGAGTTGGATAAAAAGAAATTATTTAAAAAAATTAAATAATATGAGAAAACTTAAGTTTACGTTATTTTAAATGTAATATATAACAGCTAATTAAAGATCTTTACATTTATAACAAAACTGTGATCTTTTACAAGTGTTGGAAACCCAACACCTAAATATATAATTTTCGAACTGTCATCCAAGTATAAACCTATCGTGAACGGAATATAGAATACAAACATTTGAATTGAAATAGATTTAATATGAAATTATATATATATATATGTATAAAATATGAAATTATGTATATATTGTGATCTATTTGTTTCCTCGGTAGACACAAGTCATATAGAAAAAGAAGTTTGTACCAACTCAAGCCAACAAATCTGAACAGTAATTTATCAAAAATAACGAGCTTTAAAATGTTAAAGATTAAAAAAACTATTACTTACTAATTCAAAGTAAATATATAATATTTTAAATATTTAATGGAATAGATTCGTTTTGTCATGTATTTATAGTCTTAAAATAGAGTTACTAAACTTTTTTTTCGGAATAATTTTAAACCTCAACTTCCCATCCTAGGGCCCCAGTGGTCCCCCAGTGCACATAATTTCCATTTGGTGGTCCGACATCACTAAAACTCTGATAAACACTGTCTGGAAACCATTTATAGGAGCTTTAATCAATTGAATATAAGTATTTTAGGTAAGGATTATTTCAAAATTAGTGAACTAAAATAATAAATGAGATAAATTCAATTTTCATCTAAAAACTACCACCCAAGTGGGCGTTAATATTATAAGACAAGACGTAGCCATCACATATAGTAGTATTACTATACGATGTAGACATTTTAAAGTGACAACATCTTCTAGATCTACTTTAATTTATTCATACGTCAGATCATAATATAATCTGCAGATTTTAACATTTTAGAAATAAAGTTTCGTTTTTATTATGTTATATCGTCGTCGTAAGATTCCACACGGATTTAAATTTTAGGAACTAATTTTTTTATGTGATATTCATGTTTAAAAACAAAATGATTATCCCAAAAGAAATGTAAACACGGGAGTAGTCCATTGTGTCATCCTTTTAAGTGGAATCAAATTTCAAGTCGTGTTCAAAGGGAATATTATACACCACAAACTTAATTTCCAAACATAAAATGAATCAAATGGAAAAGAGAAATTCTCGACAATCGCTATTCTCTTCTATGTCTATCATACAGTTAACACCATTTACTAGCTCGCTTAATATTCCATCCTGGAAGGAAGCAACGGCTGGAATGTTTTTGTGCCTCATATATTCAAACAGATTGCTTCATTGTTAGGAGAGAAAATCTTGTTAACAAACGTATATTTTAGAGATCAGTCAAACCCAATTTTTATTGGACTCTTACAATTTGTATCTACAAATATTGAATACGAATCTATATTCATATTTTATTATTATTTGAGGTATTTAACGTGCACTTTCTGAACTGACTGATTATATCAACACACGAGAATTTCTATGAGCGAGAGCGAAAGGGCCTAACACTTTTGCCAGGAAAGTTATTTTCACATATCTCTTCCATGGTTCTTATACATGTTACAACTGACATGGAACCGAGGCTTTACTTCCCCTCCAAAGGAAGTTGGGCTACGGATTTTTTTATCGCTCAAGAAAAATCCCACAAACATCGGTACTTGAGGCGAGCACTTTACCCTTAGACCACCGAGGTCGACCTATATTAATAAAATAAGAGTTTGTGTTTCTTGTCATCACTCCTCAGCGTTGCGTGATAACTACCGCACGCAGAGAGGGCTGACATTTTAAAATGTGTAGCCCTGTGCACAGCAAGTGCATCTCAAAGGTGAAATTTTAAATTTTACTTTAATCTGTTTTTTTAAATTAGCTAATTAAAAAGTTGGTTTGAATAAATACAATGAAGAGAAAGAAATCATGAGTGTCTAACAGATGGAAGTACTTGCTTAATTCTAGTTAAAATGGACCTCCCCCTTTTCTCCTGTACCCTTAAATCGTGAATTCATCAATCCGACACAATATCCACATCATTGTGGCGTAGAGCTCGTTCCTCTCTGATGAACAACGTTCATTTATAACCCCGAGGAACAGAGAGGTAAAATCTAGAATAATGAACATAAGGGTTGAGGAGGCTCTTCCTCCTTTGTGTTGGCGGGGGTTGAAGGGGGGGTCACATGGGAACGCACAAGGCAGAACAGACATCCCCTACCTGGCGGAAGGGTACAAAAGCATCACGTGACCTGGGGCTCGATGACATCACAAGTCAGTTGAAACAACACTGTCTTTACTTTGGCTTGGGAGGAGGGGGTGGGGTGGGGGTGGTTTACACAGGATCAAAGGAGAGGGTAATCAGATGCTCCCATACACGAAGATACTAGGATTGAGGAACTGAGTACACGACCACATCAACTTCAAGACTCGTGGAGTTCATTGGAAGTGCAGATCCCTCTAGAATCCTTGTTTAGCGAAGTTTTATATTAAAATGCCGTTGATTATCAGAAGTGAAAACTATATACAATATATATATTACTTTTCACTCTTCTAGGCAAAATATTTTTGATCAAAATAAATCAAATATATTTTCCAGTAGAAACAAAGAGATTAATTTTCTTCACGTTATGACTTCAACTGTTATTGAATATCTTTCAATGGTGTCCTGGAATTCAATAACATTTTTTTCTCTTAATTTAAAAAGTTTGTCATCTAATGCTGCTATGCTCAAGACAGATATTCAACAAATGTTGATACCAGCATGTGAAGAATATCTCTATGTTTTAGTGAAGCATTATTTTATTTAGTTTGGCAACAACAAAAAATTGGCTATAAGAACTGTAAAAACGCTGGCTTTTTTTTTCGCTTTCCCTACATCTCCACCTTAAAGTTACAAAGTTGACCAATATTGTTACTGCCTTGAATATTTTTTTTAATTTCTCTATCTTTCAATTATTCACTCATGCAAACAAAGTTATATACTAAATCTAACCCCTCAAAGCATTTATGTTCTAATTTACAAAATTGGTCCAAGCAGGGTGTTACAATTTTACGTTCGTATCATTCTTTGGAGCTGAATTAGAGGGGGCGTTTGGCCTAAGTTGTATCGTGTTAAAGATGTAAGGCGTTGCTAGAGCACTCTGTTAATGCATGTCGTGCACCTTGTTAATATTATTATTTCAGCGTCATAGGTGTAAATAAAACTCACCATTGAAGTGGAGGTAACTGTCAGCCATAAAAAGTTCCCAGATATACTATCATGTATCCATTTGCCAAACTATTTGATCTGCAAGACAATATGTCACGTTTGGCAGTCAAAACTTTCACAACAAACAAAAAGCTTTTAATTATGTTTTTCTTTTAGCAGTATTTACATTAATGAAACACAAACTTATAAAAATAAACCTTTTGAATGATTATTTTTTGTGAAAGTGGCGGTGGCTGTAGTTCACTTAAATAAGCTTTACAACCAAGAGCTTCTAAACGGCTGCGTCCTTTTCATAAATTAAGATGGCGAACAAGCTAAAACTGTGGGCCGTTGATGACTTCATACCAAGTTTCTTCGTTTGTGTACGTGCGCATCTGTTTACAAAATAAAAACGTTTATTTAGAAACTCATATTACTGTTCTTTGTCGAAGCTTTAAAAACGCATTTCTTTATTTTGCTGACCAACAAGAAAAGTTTTTAAATAATAATTCTTCACTTACTATCGTGCACAACAACAATAAGTGTCCAAATAGCCAATGATACAATAATCCTTAGGGAAGTATTATTGGAAGTATTTATCAGGGTCTCTACACAAAATCATGCATTTTTTTTCAGGACATTTAAAGGATTTTCTACAATTCCTTCAGGACAAGTGTATAAAGTAATGCAGGTTCCCAACTCCCCTACACCTGCATCTGCATCTTTCCACACAGTTTATAATTGTTTCATGTATTTCATGACGCAATGGGTTATTCAAATAATTAATACAACCTAACCTCACTAGCAAATAAACATTGGTGAAATGTGGGATTCCCCTTACACAATGATGAGTTTAACAGTTGAGCTTTGGGTGTTGTGTCTGTTATAGATATAAACTAAAGTCACGTGCAGATATAATTAATCGGTTTGGAAAGTGCATGTTAAATACCACAAATAAATAATCATTTGCAAATAATTCATTAATATTAACAATTTTTAATTACATACCTTTTATTTCTTAGTCACAAATATAATAAAGGTTATTTAGTTTTTACATTTCATTAATTTACTGTCCTGTTAAAAAAAAAGGGATGGAGGAATTTTCAGGACAACATACAAAATTCCAGGAAAAAATTGAAAAATGTGAAATTCCATAACATTTCCAGGTCTTGAAGAAATATTTTAATATTCCAAGTTTTCCAGGTTTTCCATGACACGTAGGAATCCTGGTTTATGGACATTTTCGATCGCTAATATTTGATTACTAAGAAATTATTATTATTTTCATAAAGATTGACACTATCGATTTTCAACCAATGTTTGCAATATAAATCTCCTGCTAGCTGTCAGTTACTCAGTTACCACCGGCCCATTGGAGAATCGACTGCATAATACTCAATGTTACTGTAGGCCTCTCACGGGATTGGATACAAGAGCCCCTCAAATGAGTTTCCACCAAGATTAACGTGTTTGGATCCGCCTGATATTAGATACAGAACTGTATCAAGGGATGGAGGAAGAGGGTTGGAAACGGGGGTGGAACTTAAGAGGTTGTTATAAATACCCCCTCTCACTCATATAATTGTATAATATACTTTTATGTTCCTTCTCAAAACTAGGCCAGTAGCTTACATTTAAAGTCATAGTACTTTCGACCCCGATGGTGTCTCAAATAAACATACTTTATAATTGCTACAACATGGATCTTGCCATCTCTTTATGAGGGATTTACCCATGAGCCGGCGATAGTATAGCTTTCATTCCTCACTTTCTCCCTTCCTCATAGTCAGAGCACGGATTTTAATGACATGTCATATATTCTTGATACATTACAGACAAAGTTCATGTGCATATACATTTTGCTCATGATTCTACGGTTGCAGAAATGTGTATTTTACAGGTAATTTTTGGACATTTTAGAATTTTAAGTCGTGTTTTACTATTTATTTTTAGCATCGCGTCTTACTATCCGTTCGAGTTATACGCTTACGTACTAATTACACTAATGGATTAGGAATTGGGAAGGTTGAATCCAAATGAAGTGAACCCAGATTTGCGTGGAGGGGGAGTGGAAAATTATTTAGGAAAACCACATTCAGTACACTCGACGAGATTCGAAACTCAATCTCCTCGTCCTCAGTAGTCAAGCTCAACACTAAACTAGTGCGTTAGCTAACTACGCCACTAAGGCGGGTCATGTTTTACTGGCTTGTGTCATTTTTAAGTAGTTTCTAAGGACTTTTGAGTATTTTTAGGCATTCATGTTGGATAGAGATATTTTGATATTTTGCAAATGATACATAGCTAGGCCTACTAAATCATTAATGTTTCCAACACAGTTTTCGGTATGAGAAGATAATGTAGTCAGTGAACTACTGATTGTATCCTCTTTGCTTGTTTGGTTGTAGTATACACATTCCTGGTGATACAATGTAACTAAGCTGTAGTGTGTTGCGTTGGAAGCGGATAGCTATTACTTGTGTTAAGATTATTTTGTAAAGCAATATTATAATCAAAAGATTGCAATTGTTAAGTTGTTAAATGTTTATCATAGCTTTTTTTCCCCCCAATATTTTGCAAAGTGCGTGTTTGATTTAGCCATGTATTTATTATATTATTTGTTTTGTTCATGCTTTTATGTAATTTTCTTTAAAATTAGAAGTGTTTTTTTTTATTTTTTTTATTTTTAGGTAATTTTTTGAAGATTTTTAAGCTATAAAAATCCAGGCCCTGCTCATAATATATTTCTGGGTATTGCGAACATATTGAAATGGAACAATATTCAGCTTTCAACCACCAAAATATTGACAAGTTTACCTTCATAATAGGTTCGGGCTAGTTACCAGAACTGTGAGATCCGCGTCCTCTGCTCAACAAACGCAGCGTGCGTAGGTCGAAGAGACGTATGCACATGCAAGCTGCACACATGAGAGGAGTTATTTGAGCTCGCAACTACGACAAGACTTGTTGACTTTGGCCACGAGAGAACGGCCCAGTTATATCTGACTCGGATGCAGAGGAGGGAGATGTTTAAACCCACTCGTTCGTATCACTCGGCGTCATTTTTTTTTTGTCACCACGTCTTATTTATATCCGTTCCGAGCTATAGACATATTATCTACTATTTAGGTTACGATGTTTTAGAGGCTAACCTCGTAGCACTGTTGAAAGGTGTGAAGTGGGTAAGAGCTTACATACTTAATGTCTCATGTTATTAAATGGGGGGAGGGTACATAACAGTTATTTTTACGCAACAAATATCGTATAGTAGCTAACTTAATTTCATTCTTACCTACTTACATGCAATATGGCATGAGGTAATCAAAGTTTCATTGCCGCACTGACAAGATTACGCCATCTATAACTATCTTGAGTTATATCCAGTCCACCTCATTACACCCTATACCCATCATGAGCAAGCTATTCCTATCTTGAGCTAGTTCTATCCAATACACCTTATTTTGCACTATCTCTTTTAGGTCTATTCTAATGTTATACTTCTATCTACGTCTAGGTTTTCCCATTGGGTTTGTCAGTCTACACGGTTATAAATTCTTCCATTCACATTACATGGTCTTCCCACGGTAAATTACAAGACTTTACTATCCTAACAATGTCTAGTGATGAGTACACGGTATGTAACAAACCATTATGTAATCACCTCCACTTTTCAATAACCTCATTCTTTTTTTTTTTTTTACCAAATATCTTCCTAAGCACCCTTTTTTTCGAACATCCTGGATGTATTTTAGTCGGTAAGGTAAGATACTAAGTTTCAGAGTCATGCACTTGAATTCTAGTGTTGAAAATAATATAAGTTTTCACTTTTTGAAATAATTTATAATCAGGACTTAAAATGGATTTTGAATGCCTCTTTTAAGTTGCAAGAAATGTTTTATGATATGGTGACATTCACTTTTGGTGTGAAAAGTTACGTGGTAGCACAGGTTGGAGGGGAAAGAGGTCAGGTTAAATGTCTCCTTGTAGTTACATATAGGGTAGAAGGATCAAAAATAATAAGAAAAACCGCGTTACTTGATTTATGGATGAACCCTTAAGGACGAGGAAGATTTAATTTAGTAGTTATTTCGTTAAAACTCAAGTAGTAATTTGTACAACTAAAGCTCACAAAATTGTATTAATATATTTGCCAATATTTCCGAAACTATTGGTTTTATAAAATAATGTCATATAAAAGTGTTTTATTTTAATAGTACTAGTTTTTGCAATGATAAGTTATTTAGTATCGCAAGGAGTTGCGGAGATACGGAAATGTCCACGTTTGTAAGGTACCCTAAAAGTCATTTACATGGGAAAAAGAAAATAACCATTTTGTTTATAATCTTAATAAACGCCTAGATACGAAATTTAATCAAAATTGTTAGAGCCGATTTTGAGAAAATCTATTTTTCCTCTTTTCATTCTTTATAAAAACTACTCTTAATTTAGGGTTAAACAGACATACAAAAAGATGGAATTGCAAAACCACTTTTTAGGTTTCGGGGGGGTCATGAAACGTCGAAATCCGTCAACATATCGGATTAGATTTTTTTGACGGTTGCAATAAACCTTAAGTGCTCGAAAGTTAAAAAAATATGTATATGTGTGCTTAGCTTGAAAATTATTGGTTTTATAAAGTTATGTTTCAGATAAAAATGTTGTATTATAAATATACCTACATATTTGTAATGATAAGTAATTCATATCTCAAATAGTTTCGGAGATGAGATTTAAAAAATGAGATCTACACATCAAACCAGAACCCATAAAGTAATTTTGCCGAAAAAACTAAGAGTAGCCATTTTGTTTTAAATATTGATTGGTCCTTCGGAAATGAAATTTTATCAAAATTGTTAGAGCTGATTTTGAGAAAATCAATTCTTTCTCCTTTTTCCCTTCAGTCAATTACCCTTAATTTTAGGGTTGGATATCCAATTCCAAAAATCCCTTGAGACAGCCCTATGAAAACCCTAGATACGAGGTTTTAGCCCGATCGGTAAAATATTTTAGGCTCTACTCCGAAGTATAGACAGACGTAAATTCAAAAAACACTTTTTCGGATTCAAAATTCATCAAAATCTCTAGTTCGAATTTTTTGATGATCACAATACTTTCGCTAACTTAAGATACCGAGAAAGTAAAAACACCCTAGTGCACCAACTAGGATTCTAACTTCAATCTCCCCGTCATCGGCATTCAAGTCTATTGTGAGAATGACACCTTAGACCATTATACAACCGATGCGGGTAATTTTTGAATATATTTGCGCCTTCGAGTAGGTGGGCATGGGATTTGGTTTGAGCGACTCACAGGATCGTAAGACCATGGTTAGATTCTGGGCGATTGCAATTTGTTTTTATAGTTTTTATTACCACCATTATATAGACAAATACGGACGAAATTCCTTGACATTCACCTTATCACCATGTTTCTATAGCCATAACTAGCTATTTAACATCAAGCTTTGTCCGCCACATTAAAATCAATATAATTTGAGTAATTTTATAGCACAATCTCTAAATTTCGGTCAAATATGAGCAAAAATGTAGCATTAACGACTGCCAAAGTGATGTACGTCATCAATGAGCAATTTTTTTTAAAAAAAAGCTCTTTTTTAACATGATTTCACTATAGAGAGAGAATCCATTTTGAGTCAATCAGTCTGCTTCCACAAAGCTGCCCATTCCAATTACCTTATATGATAAACCTGTTAAAAGTGAGTCGTTTAACAACTGCAAATTTGGAAGTGATTTTTTCAACCTAGCTCAAGAAGAGCAGTGAAACTTCCGTAAGCTGAGGATCTGATGTACCCATGTCTGCGACCTAGGCCTAGCATAGTTAAATGGATAGCAACTACAGTTGTGAAGAACAAATTAAACAATTACCATCATCGGCTAGATTAAGCCATAGTAATGTGTAGTTGAACGAGAGTAGCGAAGTCCTGTTTTAACTTGACCATTTTCCATTTTGTTGTGTGTTTGTCCGAATGTTTGTTCAACGATAACTTTCAGGTGCGTCTACCAATTTTAAAGGAATTAGGCATGAATATTCTTAATACCTAGGTTGAACTAAGCACACGCATTTCTCTCTCTCTCTTCTCTCTCTCACGCACACACCACCATCACATACAAACACAAACACTCTTTCACTTTCTCTGTGTAGAGAACCTTTGAAAAGTAAACTTTTAAATAGAAAGTTGAGTGAGGGCTTATAAGAGAGATCTTTACCTAGAAAAAAGTTTAGAACGCATGTTAGTGTAATAATCTGCAGTCATCACTACAACGAACCACTAGTAGGCCTAAATATATACATTAATTGCAAAATGTCTGGCGGGAGTCCATGAGTTCCTAAATAATACTGACCCAATACCTAGATGAATGCAAAATTTATAATATTTTATGAAGCTGCAAAAGTCTAATCGTGCTCCAACCTGGTTGATTATGGGCATTTTGATCAATTTGGCAAATACTACCAACACACGATATTAAACTAGGGTTTTCTAGAAGGATATTTTCAATTCTCTAGCAGCTTGACCACATTCGAGCTATACGCATATATATAATAATGCTATTGTGTTAGGGAATAGGAAGATCGGATTTAAAAGATATTTACCGACATTTACTTGGAGGGAGAGGGTAAAACACAATGGGAAATCTACCCTCAGTATATCAGACAGGGATTCAAACTCCGGTCTCCTTATCATCGGTAGTCCGGTCTATTGCGATAGTAACGCCTTAGACCATTCGACCACCGAAGCAGAATGTCCCAATTTAACCGTTGGAGGAAAAAAAACCAATGGATGTAAACGAGAGCTGTGTATACTCCCCATCAATTACTTTTATTCTCTGGTTATCTATTGCCAGAGCGCATAAGCGGCGGCCACCCGTTCCACAAGACGGAACTGACAGGAGCTTCCATTTGTCAACCGTCATCTGGCATCACGTGATGTGCCCGCGAGACCTGCACACCTCCCACCACCCCAAGGGCTGATAATTTGATTTATTGTCAACCGTCCTTCCTCCACCCCTCCTTCCTGTCCATGGCAAGATGGCAGGCAACTAGCTGTCCCCACCCCCAACCACGCAAGCTGAACAATTCCGTTAACTGCATTCAAGGAACGTTCTGTTTCATTTCTTCAATCAAATTAGGCTCCACTGACATTTTTGACGTCACATTACATTCGAGCTATATATTAAATTTGTTGTTTGGTTTTCCATCGGTACCCATTCACACTATCCATATATTATTACATTAACTAAACCAACGAGGGAGGGATAAGGGAGGTACTGTTTAGGTGGGAATTTTCCTGAATTTGCATGGAGGGATAGTGTGATAAACCATTTAGTAAAAAAAAAAACTAGTTCAGTTGACTGGGATTCAAACTCCAACCTTCCACCAACGACTGAGCAAAATAAATTTGCTCTACGTGTAGAATGTGCTCTTCAGCGTGGGCTGTATAGTTTTTGTGTGCGTTCTGTCGTTCGAGTTTAGTTATCTTTTAAACATGACTTTAAAATATTAGTTTATCAAATCAAACACAATCTTATTTAGGGACTATTAATCCCGAACTATCGGTATGCCAGCCCTTCCTCGTGGGCGAGGAGTTAGAGTGACTGACTCTTCACACGTTCACCGAGCGATGAAAGGAGATTCTCGAGTGGTCCAGCAATTCACATGCTAGCAGATATGTATGTTGACCCATAATGCTTTGCGACAAAAACTTAAAACAGCTGGCTATCCATTTATTTAATTTCCTAGTGGATAAATGGATCTTTTAGTTTCTTATCATGATTTTTTTATAGTTATTATGTTGTGTGGAAAAACAAATCAATACAGAATTAGAACGACACACACACACGCTTTTCATGTAACAAGTTATTAAAGAGCATTTTAGAACAGTGGATGCAGCTGTCTGCTTGTATCACTTTAGAGGCATATGCGTGTACTTACTCACGTCTTAGTATCCGCTCGGGTTACCTGTATACTTTAGGGACTTACTTTTTAAATACGCTAAAAGGGTAGAAATGAGTATGGTATAATTTACCCGCGTTTTCGTGGAGGGAGAGTATTTAATAAAAAAAATCATTCCTAGTATATTCACAAGGATTCGAACTCTAGCCTCCCAGTCACCGGTAGACCAGACTAAACAAGCATGACATATGGACCACGTGCCCACCGATGCGGGTTACTTTAAAATTAATATTTCAAAATGAACCTCTTATGTTTATATTCTGAAAATTTTGAAAAATTACACCTGAACATGGAAACCAAAGCTGGAACCCTTGATTTAGCGCGTAAATGCTCTTCCACTGAGCTATGCAGGATTCTAGGCATAATTTTTTTCAAAATTTTACAAATATGATAGTAGATGCTGCTGGATCCGTAGCTAAAGATCATTTTCATCTCATCAACTTCGTTATAGTTATTTGCAGGTTCAGTTGATAAGCTGGTGAAGGATAGCACAATGTATTACTTATGGGAGTCTCGCTGCTACTACAGTAGCCCCGTGGCTTCTTTGGTGCTGACTGACAGCTCACAGCTGACTTCTGACAGTCAACACTTAGGTATATACCTAACCTTTGACTGTCAGAAGTGAAATCTGCTAAACACATGTTTTTGCAGATCATATGGTTCGGTGTAGGGATACATAATTTGGTCTGTTAACTTTTCAAAGCCGTCAGAAGTCAGCTGTGAGCTGTCAGTCAGTACCAAATAAGCCATGAGGCTACTGTAGCCATCCTAAAAACACTCATTTAGATTGCCGTACATCACTTTTATTATATTTCTTATAGCTGATCGTACGGTAACGAAACAAATGTTCTTGAGATATATAACCGAGTAGGTGGTTGATGTTTTTGATCGGGCTAGTACCAGCGACAATTTCTATTTATACGAGCCTATCAAGTGGACCTGCAAATGAGTATAGTCATGCATAATTGTACAAGCGCTAGCTTTCTACCAATCGGGTTTTATATTATTTAGGTTCATTAAATATTGGATTCAACCCAACACTAATTAATGCTAATTTAGTTTTAAGAAACCACTCAGGTTCGAACCAGATTTTCAAAAGATTTGTAATTGACCTCTCTAACCACTCGTTCACGAGGTTTGGTTAATGCTTATAAAAGATTAAAAAAAAGCAATCTCACTAGCTTGGTTCTCTTTTCTCTTTGTATCTTTTATGCTCAGAGTATACCGGTTAATGGAGGAACAAAATTCCTCACGCTTCAGCCATTAGCGGAGGCGGTCAAGAAGGTAGGTCTGAGGACTGCCCGAGTACATTTCAAGGTTCCTCCCCCCCGCCCCCCTCCCAGCAACCATGGAAACAACAGAGCAGTCGGGTACTGCACGTAATTTAAGGCGGCTAGAACTTAGCATTTCACAAAACATTATTTAAAAGATCATCATCGACATTCACATGCAAGATTTTAGATTGCTTAAATTATATTTTTATACATAAAACATATGCCTATAGAAGATATAACCTATTAGCAACTGCGGTACGTAATTTTTATTCTACTAAAACAAAACAATTATGTTTGATATGGACGAAATAGTTTTTGTGACTGTTTTGGCGTATCTACTAGATCACCAATTTATGGTTAAGACTTTTTTTAAATAAAACCTTAAGCTCTGATGGATAAAATCGTGATGAGGAAGTGCATTAGAAAGAAAAGGACGCTAGAATTCACCTGGAGAAATATATAAATTCAAACCTCAAGTTAAATCGATCAGAATTGGTGGGTTGTGTGTAAGAAAAGGTGCTGGCCCTAATTTTGCACAAATAAAGAGGATATTATTATTATTACCATTATTATTACTCTGTCCATGTTCCCTTCTCTCTTTCTTCTGAATGAGAGGGAAAATGAGTCTGTATCAATATAATCATTATTATTATTATTATTATTATTATTAGCACAGCGTCTTACTACCTATTCGGGTTATACGCACTTACGCTAATGTGTAATGGTAGGGTGATTGTGAGATGAAATGAAGGACCTACAGTTTAACGTGGAATCCGAACCACGGTGGCGGCCTGGCATTCCCCACATTCACAAGATGTCTTGTCAGAGGTGAAGGAAGGGTTTGGTAATCAGATAAATCTTTGCCGGGACCGAGGATTGAACCCCGGCCGCCAGCATAAAAGTCTGACACCTTACCCCTAGACCACCAGGTCACCATCAATATAATCAAAGAGGAATAGTAAACTCTAGGCCAAGTTATAAATACACAGAATTTTAATCACCGCGTCTTACTAACTGTTCAGGCTATAAGCATATATTATAATTACTTTAATGGGGTAGGGATGAGAAAGGAAGCATTTTAGAGGTAATGTATACGCATTTGCGTGGAAGAAGAGTGGGAGGCCATTTGGGAAAAACCACCCTCGGTAGACCCAACCAAGAGTCGAACCTCTATCACTCAATCATCAACAAGCCAGCCCATGTGGCTACCGAAGCACGTATATTATTATTATTATTATTATTACTATTTGAATTCTCAACCAAATAAAATCCAACACATTATCTCATTCAGGGACACATCTGACTTCTGAGCTAAGGTTTTGATTCTAGTCATGCCCAAAATATATATGTTTGTGAAATTAGGAATTTACCTTTCACTGTAAACTATAGACGGCCAGAAGAAAATAAATTAATTGTGCAAAATTAGTAGGCCTATGTGTTTTCAGACACTCAATAAAACAGATTAGAATTAATCACAGCTTGCCCGGAATTATTACCGTCGACATACATTTTAAAGTACCTGTCGACTAGCCTAGGATACCTTTGACCAATAATTGTAGAACCGATTGAATCAATGTTTATTCTATTTCAACGAAAAGAAAACCCGTTATAAAAACTGTAAAAATACGGACTTTTAATTTCCGAGTCCACCCCAACCCCTTCCCTCACACCACCTTAAATTATTTGTGCAGAGCATTTAAGTGGCAGAGTGGCTATAGGACCCCTAGAGGTTAATGACCCTCCCTAGGGAGGTCCATAGGTATAGAAACATTTTCTACTAGAGAAGTAAAGTAAAACATTTCTAGCGGACAACTTCTAGAAAAAATATCTTTCTACGTTATTCAAGGTAATTTTGGCCATTTCTGACAGTTAAGTTACAAACACAACTCTGTATTCATCCGCCTTAGAAATATGTATTATAATTATAATCATTAAATTATTATTATTATTATTATTATTTATTATTATTATCGCCGCGTCTTACTGCCCGTTCGGGTTATACGCACTTACGCTAATGTGTAATGGTAGGGTGATTGTTAGATGAAATAGAGGACCTACAGTTTAACATAGAATCCGAACCACGGTGTAGGCCTGGCATTCCCCACATTCACAAGATGTCTTGTCAGAGGTGAAGGAAGGGTTTAGTAATCAGATAAATTTGTGCCGGGACCGAGGATTGAACCCCGGCCCCCAGCATATAAGTCCGACACCTTACCCCTAGACCGCCAGGTCACCAATGTGTTTTGTTGCTCCAACAAGATGTAAACTGAATTCATTTCGCTGACAAGTTAAATTGCGAGGCAGATTAATACAGAGCGATATTTTGTGAATGTTGGATCTAAAATGTAAATTGTTCTTTCGAATGTATAAATATCTTCCTGCTTTAGATACAGACGGTGACTTGTGGATATTGGCGGTGACCGTGACTGGTAAAAGTGCTCTTCATTGGGTGAAACATTTCACTGGTAGCTTTTTAACAAGGCTCGTCTTAATCTTGTGTTCGCAATTCTTCGGATGATAAGTGACTACTGTACCTGGGGAAAACGTTAGTTCGGGTCCCAGTAAAAATAATATTTTTTTGGTCGTATTATCATTTTATCACTATCATCAACATTAATAAATTATTATCATCGTTATTTTTACTATCATTATTATTACCATTTTAATCATTGTTATCATATTCATAACCATAATCATTATTATTATTATTATTATTATTATTATATAATATATTAATTGATAATATAACTATATTAATAATAGTTACATTTATTTAATATGTATCTGTGGCCGCGTGGTATAATGTGTAATATAAGGTTACCCCGTTAGCAGAAAGGTTTTACAGAGGCGTGGTTTTTACATTGTGGTTTATCACTGCGGTTTTTCCATATTCTCTTCACACTGGTGTGGGTGTTGATCTTCTAAAGTAATCTCCTCATCCATACCCTTTATATTAAGCCATCAATTGTGTTGTAAGCTATAATTAACATACAGTATTATGTGTTTTTTGAAAAATGAATTTTTATGCAATTTAATAAGAAAAATCACGCTAGAGTAGCGAATTACGTAATATATTAATGGCAGTAAATATTTGGTAATACTCGCATAAGCATCGTCTAGTCTGGTTTAAAAGTAACGGGAAGAATGGGGTTCGAATCATTGACGAGTTGTACTGAGGATAGTCACCCCCACCCCCCCCCACCCCGCCCCCTCCATCTCGTTCAACGAAAATTAGGGCGCACTTGTTCAAAATTCTATCTTCTTCATCCTTATCCCATTAGTGTAATTAAATGTCAGAATGTCTGTAAGGGTATTAGGATACGGAGCTATAGAATACATGAGAACCTTTTTGTTCTAAGTCCAAATGATATCTAAAAAACATTTGAAATATATATAATTCAAATTAACAATTTTTATGAGTATTTAGGCATCTGGTAGACAGTAAATCAATATCATCAAAATATTTTCACATAAACATATACACATTTTATAAATGCTATATATAAAACACATACACAATAAATTTTAGACATTCATTAAAAAAACAAGAAAAATGTAAACATAAAATTTAAAAATACTTGGAATAATTAACATAAGAAAATTATGGAACTAAATCATAAAAGATGAAAGCCCCCTCGATGCCAGTGCAGAATTCCATGCTTTCTCTTTTACTACGCGTCACTAGGCAAACCTTAACCTCATTTGGCATACTTGGAATATGGGATGATTTAATATAAAGATTGTTAAGAAAGGTTTGAAATGCGTACAAACTCGAATAAATGGTACGGTGCACCGCACAAATTTTCTTTCTCCCGCTTTTATCTTAAAATAGACATTTACTAACATTTCGTAAGATTTGTGAGACATTTACTAAAATTTCGTAAGATTTGTGAAACTAAATAGTAGGTCTACAGATTAGAGAAACACTACACCAAAGATCATAGATTAAATAATAGACAGTGCTACTTACTCACTCTATGTCATTAGGGATTAGGAGCACTGTTAAAAAATAACTAAAGAGAAACATCTTTGTGCACCAAAGAGCATAAGAATCAAATTAATTTTCAAAAACCTGGATATATATATATATATATATATATATATATATATATATATATATATATATATATATATATTTGATTATAGCTCAGTAGCTATTGGGTTTATAAAAATATATTTCAAATAAAAAATATATATCTTTAATGTAGGCCTACTACTACTACGAATCTACAATATAAGTTATTTCATATCTCAAAGAGTTGCGGTGAAATGATGAAAATGTGCTTATGTAAAGTACCCGCAAAGTCATTTTCACGAGAAAATGGGGCATGCAATCTTATTTATATTAATAAACAGTGTGTAGATTTAAAATTAAATCAAAGTAGTTTTGGCAAGTTTCAAGAAAATAGCTTTTTTTTTCTTCCTTTTTTGACCTTCTGTACACTACCCTTAAATTTAGGATTATATATTTGAATCCAAGAATATGAGGGGGGAAGGAGACCTTATGAAAACCCTTTGTACCAAGTTTTAGCCCGATTGGTGAAATAGTTTTGGTTCTAGACCGAGGTACAGACAGATGGCATCGCAAAAACAAACCTTTTGGTTTAAGGGGGTCATCAAACGTCAAAATTTATCAAAATCTCAAGCTCGAATTCTTTTTATGATCAACATTCTCCCTCCGAGGTGTCAAGAGAAAGTAAAAAATCAACAATATATGTAGAGGCTTTAAATTAACCAAATTTTGTACTTCTAAAATTCGAATTAAATGTTATTTTGACCATTTATTTGAATAGTAGTTTTCACGGGGAATCATGTTGGGTTCAAACTATACAATTTTTCGAATTAACCAGTTCCTGTAGACCTATATTATTTATGTCTGGATCATTTTTCATTGAAGCGTCGTTCTAGTAGTCTAAGGACAGATTCTGTTGTGAATTATCTCTGTACATCCAGATCAGGGAATAAATACACATTCAGTTTTATTATTTTAAGAATTTCGCGCCGTCTTTTAACATATCTTAAACAGAGTTAAGATTCACCTTCGTCTTCTATTGCTTTCAGTATTGGATGAACCCTGTATTTCTATCTCTTATTTTTATGGTATCCGTTCTCATAAAATAGAGCCATCACAAAAAATAAAGAAAAGAAGAACTATTAAGAATGCTCACAGCTAGCAGATGTAGTGTCCCCGTTAGCCATTTCTTGGTTAAACGACTTCCCTCTGCCAAAACGGTAATACAAAATAAGGAGACGACTGACACGTACCAATTCGGAATTGAAAAAATTCCAACATTTCTGGAGGGGGAAAAGGAAAATCCTGTATAGCTTCACTGGAATTTTGCCCATCGAATCGTGAAAAGGATCTACCGGATTTCCATAAAAAGCTACGAACACTATATAATATACCTTAGCCTAATCTAACCTAGCCTCTTGAAGACGAGTGCCGGAATAATATTAAAATAAAAATTGGTGCTTTTCCATATTTTAAATGAGTTTTAGTTCAATATTTACTTTAGGAATGGGTTGTTTTAGAAGTCTCTAAATTTCTAGATTCCGAGTTGGTATTTTTTTTAGCTCCCTCTAAATAACGTGGTCTTCGGCGGGTACATTCATTGATATAGCCGTATTTTAATAAGAAGAACCTTTTATAGAATGCATAAAAAAACGCAACCAACACTGATAATATTTTACTATTTTATTAGTGTATTTTATAGGTATTGACAATATTTATCAAAAGTCAAAATGATAACAGTATTTCGTGTGACTCGACGTATTAATAAGTGAAAATAGAGATAGTAACTTTTCTAGAAGTTGGATAAAGGTATTTCTATTATAATGGGACTGTATCTTTTAAAAAAAAGTTGCTACGTACTGTGGGGTGAATTGACCTTAAAACAAATATTTATCTAAGAAAAAGAAATATAGGATATTTGAGTGAGCATGGCTGAGGAAGAAATGGAATATGAAATTAATAAAATATTAAAGTAAAAAACCCTCATTCTCTGTACATAATTAAGTTATTTTATATCGCGCTTGGATAAATAAAGAAGTTAAGAAACTCTACCACCAGCAAGCAGATAATTAAGGTTTTTAAAAGGAAGAGGAGTATTTACGTATCCTGAAAAAACCCTATTTTAAATGTGTGTAACAATTTAGGATTTTATTAGATGAAGTTTGACTTGAGAAGAAATGTAGCCGAATATACGTGGGGGGATAGGAGAAAACAATTTATGAAAGAATACTCTCAGTACACACAGACGGGATTCGAACCAAGGCCTCCTCATCACCTATAAACCAGATTTAACGAACTTTTCATTCAAGCTACGTGCCCGGCCTGTTGACAGCAGAGTTAATTTATGGTGGATTAAATAACTAAGCTATTGTACTTTTTTAGTTACGGTTATAGTCGCATGTATGAATAATATACTTTTTAGTTTTAACCCTATTCGCAAAGCTAAAGAGAAAAGGCTTGATGTAAAAGGCCTTTATATTTATCCTTGTTCTAACAAAGTGATTTTTCGATAGGCTCAAATTAGAAAATGTTAAAATAATTTGAGAGCTACCCTATTTACCTTGAGATAAGAAGTTTAGTGGTGTTTTCCCTCCTCTTTCTTATAGATATGACAAAGAGTGGTTGTCTGTGAAGGGCTAAAGGGGGCATAAGCTCAGAAAGAATAAAGACCAAGTGCCAGAAAACGACACAGATCATTGTACTTTAACCCGTGTGGCCTGACACCGGCTGATACTTTTTCGCTTACCTAGACAGCCGCCATTGATTTGTTACCAGTTTTAACCAAAATTAAATATTTTATTTGGGGAATTTTTATAAAGAAATATAACTTTTTAGTTAACTAGAATTATTTTACTGACGCCAAATCACGGTCTCTACTAATAGCTCGTCAATCAAAACAACAGCTGGAGGGCACGCTACATATGAGCCCTTGTTGCTCGGAACTGCATCGGCCTACCCTGGTGGCCAGGTTTGTTACCGGTACGGTACATTCTCCGTAGTTGAGTTTATAATGACCTTGACATGTCACACAGATTGTGGGGTCTTCTTACAGCCAGTTCCTTGTTAGTCATCAAGGACTGGTCCGCCCGCTTCTTCCATCTAAACTTCACTCCTCTTTCCAGTGAAATCAGGCGGACCTCAAGTCACAAGAAAAAGAGCTTCGATTAAATTGTGAACTTCTTATAACTTTAGTCCACCCCTTTGGTTCAGTTAGAATTATTATTATTATTTTTTTTATTATTATTATTTATTTATAGCACCGCGTCTTACTACCCATTCGGGTTATACGTACTTACGCTAATGTGTAATGGTAGGGTGATTGTGAGATGAAATGAAGGACCTACAGTTTAACGTGGAATCCGAACCACGGTGGAGGCCTGGCATTCCCCACATTCACAAGATGTCTTGTCAGAGGTGAAGGAAGGGTTTGGTAATCAGATAAATCTGTGCCGGGACCTAGGATTGAACCCCGGCCGCCAGCACAGAAGGCTGACACCTTACCTCTAGACCACTTCAGTTAGAAGCTTGTCTATCTACTGCAGTGGTTCTCAAAGGCCGTGTCGTGCCGGCAGTCTGCCGTGAAATTATCGACATTATCTTATTGTTTATTTAAAAAAACAACTAAAGTAGTGTCGAGGGCCTAATCGTCAGGATGGCTTAGTGGCATGGGTTAGGCGGCGGCAACTAATGGTTGGGTTCGTTTTGCTCTTGTTCAATGAAATAGATTAATTTCCATAAGAGTGTATAAATGTGATGTAGCATTTTAGAACAAGTTGAAAGAGTTTGTAAAAGGCCCTCATTATGTCAGAGACTTTACTCATGAGTTTTGTGCCCTGACATATCTTAGTTGTTATAACTTGGACTAGTCACTAGTGTAGAACACACAACTGCTCGACTATGCGCGGTTGTTAAATAACTCAGACTTTCAAGATGATTTGTGAGGCTCACTCCTACGTAACGAACATGGAGTCAAGCTGTAGGATATTTTCCTCACAGGTTACTGTGACACGGCAGCTGAGTATGTAAAGCACTTCGAAGTAAGTCCCTTTAACACAAGTGGAATCCTGCCTGGCCCCCTTTTTTTCAAAAGGGTCTAAAATCCAACTGTTATGTACTACCAAAAGAGGGGTATTTTCCGCCGAGTTAATATTTATATCAATACTCTGCTACGCTATTAGGCAAAACAATCTCTGTTATACCAACATAGCTTAATACACGTACACAACTGCTGATATGAAACAACTGACAGTAATGGTTGATCAGGCTTGTCATAATTAAGCCCGCTTTTAATTATTAAAGTCTTCCAAGCCATAACAGTAGTTACATTCAAAAATTATTTTTTAATAACTAAGAGAAAAGTTTTTGAAAGATTTAATATATTAATTTTTCAAGAGATTTAATGGCCTACAATTAATTAGTTGAGTAATCGATGAGAATATTGTCGTGCCTTAAACATAAGTTCAATATTTGTCCTCACTGGGAGCGAACATGTGTGTTGAGCAGATATACTGTCAATTCTTATTTGTTCAAATAAATGTTTGACGAACTATTATTCATGCTTAAAAAAATTCTAAATGAGTCATGTTACAGTGCACCTTCGTTTAATTTGCATTGTTGAGTTTATGTAGTGCTTATCAAGACACGTCCCAGTAGGGAATGTACAATAATATGAAAAACAAGATATTTACAGCTGTAACACCCAGCCTCGGTGGCGTAGTTGGCTAACGCGCTTGTCGTGTTTAGCCCGACTGCTGAGGACGGGGAGATCGAGGTTCGAATCTCGGTCGGGTGAACTGGGGGTGGTTTTTCCTAAATGGTTTTCCACTCTCTCTCCACGCAAATGCGGGTTCACTTCATCTAATTCAACCTTCCCAATTCCTAATACATTAGCGTAATTAGTACTTAAAGCGTATAACCCGAACGGGTAGTAAGACGTGGTGCTAAATATTATTACAGCTGTAATGTTAAGAGGTTAAGGTTTTGGAGCTAACTTTAAGCTCCTCAATTAACTAAAATAGCCAACGGTAATTTTTCGATTAACTAAAGAAGACGATGGTTCTATTCATTCAAGAGTTATTATTGTTCATTAGCAAATTCGTAAGCAGGTGAATCAGAGACTTCGAATTTTTCCATTTCTCACGGACACAGCCCCATGGGATGATTTTAGGATTTTGGTCAACTGAAAATGTCGTTCTACAAGACAATTCATAGTAGTCTCACCTCCATGTATGCAGTGAAAATCCAAATGTTGATCTTATTCTGAAAATAAAACTGTCAATCTTATTCTTTACGGATGCGAAGAATCTTTTAATTTTTTATATTTCTCAACCCATTCGCAATATCCTCTCCATAAACCTGTTTCCTTTAGTTTGGCGTAGCACTCCATTATTTTATATTATTCCGCTGACACTTCTGTATTTACTGGTTTTTGAACACTTATCAGATGCCGATGATGATGATGATGATGATGATGATGATGATGATGATGATGATGGGGGTACTGCACCATGAGCTTTTGTTAGAAGAATATGATGGACCTGAGAGAATATTCGTTAGTTCACCATCATCTTCATCGTTGTCACTCCATATTTTCCGTCCAAGTGAAGTCATTCTCGAGAATGTCTGCTTAGGTGAGTTGTTTATTTGCTACGAATTTAAATATTTTTAGAAGACTATGAATTTGTTGCTTGACTATATCCACGTTAGAATTACCTAATTCCAATGTGATATTGGCAAGTGTATCTTTTGGTATATTCTTTATTTTATGTTCTTTATTGTTAGGGTCCCACAACATATGGTTTGACTCATACAGCTGAATTTAAAACACCAAGATTGAGTTCAGAATTTCTTACTCATCTTGCTGCCACAAAACCTCACACACGTACTACATACGATAGTTACAATATACATACATGCCACTGAAAATCACAGCAACAGGTAAGACAAGAGATTGGATGTTATGACAGCTGCTGACAAACTATACATAAAGTTCACTCATGAACTTGTTTTGTTCGGTGAGGCGTCTGCATCAACAAAACACTAAACATTGTTTGTCAAATATAGCAATGTTTGCTGAAATTCAACATATATGTTTATCGAATATGTTTGCCCATTGTTGGCCTAATGTGAACATAACATAAATTGGGTTTGTTCCTTTTCACTTAATGAGTTGACGACTGATGTTTAGTCCTTGCGTTTGACATATATTAAATTAATAAAAATTGCTACTATGTCTTACACTAACCATAAAGTTTAAATCACCCCAATGGTCACGTTAACAAAGACCTCAGTCTCATATTGTCTGTATTGCTGATGATGGGGAGGCCGGGGTTAAAATCCCAACCGGCCGTATATAGGCGTTTGTTTACTGAAGGGTTTACCACAGAAATGCAGGTTCACTTAATTTAAACTATATTTTTTATCTCTATTTCATGGCAATGTTGATAAGCGCTAAGTAGAGCATATCCCGAGGAGAAACACCGCTAAGGCTTACAAAAAGGACAATCCTAAAAGCACCAGCAAAATTAAGTCAACTAAACACGTTATCTAACATTGAGTGTGAAAGGGTCATTAAGGTTTATTATAGTAAGCATTGGAAGCTAATGTTCGGTTCTAAATCATGTCAGGGTTTCTTAATCATTATTAAAGTAGCCTCATGGCTTCTTTGGTGCTGATTGACAGCTCGCAGCTGACTTCTGACAGTCAAAACTTAGGTATATACCTAAATTTTGAATGTAAAAGTGACAGCTGCTAAAAACATGTTTTTTCAGATCATATGGTTCAGCGTAGGGATACGTAATTTGGTCTGGTAACTGTTTAAAACTGTCAGTCAACACCAAAGAAGCCATGGGGCTACTGTACTTTACTTATAACAAATAAAATAATCAAATATCAGTATTGTGTAACTTTAAGAAAATAGTACACAGGTAGAAAGCTAAAGAGTTTGTTTTTAAACGTTCAAAGGACTTACTAACATATCTGTACTACCGCAGCAAAATAGTTTGTTTAGCACTACATCTTACTCGCCGTAATGGTTATATGCTTGTGTACCTATTAAGTCAATGTGCTTGGATGAATAAGGTTGCATTTGAGAGGAAGTGCACCTGAATTTGCGTTTGGGAAAGTGTAAAGTCATTTAGAAAAAAACACCTTCAGTACACCTGACCAGGATTGGAACCCCGATCTCCCAGTCATCGGCAGTTTGGTCTCCTGCGAGTGTGACGCCTTAGGCCATGCGGTTAGAATCGTAAGAATAGTTGGAAGTTGAAATTTTCCTCTCTTAAAGGTACAAAACTCCAAATATTTCTGATGATGAGTGATGAACATAAGTCCTAAATGGGCGGGAAACAAAAGTGAGCTGATTAGGAGCGTAGGGAATTTTTGTGAATCGAATTATGTCATTTAATAGAGAGGTCACAACACAAATTGTATTGCCATTTGTATTTAACTCCTCCCTATTTGTTCTCCTATTGCTGGGCGATTCTACCCAGAAACGTTATAAACTCACTTGGTTTCTGACGTTTATGGATTTCAGTTCTACTATTTTAATGACTTAAAATGTACTAAATTAGAGTCAGCGAAGTACTATGTGCTGATAATGTTGAGTGCTTATGATCGCGTTTAGAAAGTGTGAAATACTCACCCAAATAAAGTGAATGTGAACTAACAAGTTTGAACAGTTTTTTTCTATGCTTTAAGTTGGACCACTTTTACAACACGTTTATATGGACGAAAGCTCCTCATGGAATGTTCCACAGTTCAAGGCTATACATGTTGAGCCAGAAGAGTCCGATGCAGCTTTCTCCGACCGCGACAGAAAACAAGTGAGATTTTTACTTTTTCAGTTGAGAGGCTCTGCCTTGTCCGAGAGTGCTAAGTATTTAACCTTGTTCCCTTCTAGAGGTTTCGGGTTCAAAAAGTGGTTAGGAACGTTGCATGGTGGTCAGTAAAGTAAGACTTCTAAGCATCAAGAGCTCAGATACTCTACTGAAGCGGTCCTACCAAAAAATTATAATCATCCCCCCACTCCCTATCGCGACATTTTAAAGCGATTGGCCCTTTTCATTTGGTGTGGAAATGTAGAGCCATGGAAACAAATGGTTATCTTCAAGATGTTTTATTGGTTTGCAATTTTCTTTTCGGAAATGGTTTGTTCAAGAATAGAAGCATGTTGATTATGTTATACTTTCTATATACACACCTTCTCTATAATTTTAGCAGTGATAAAATATCGATAAAATTGACATTTTTCAATAGAAAAATGCTGTCTTCATAACAAAAAAAAAGTAACAATTACTGAACATCAATACATTATCTTGGAAGAGGCGTTGAAAATATTAACATAAAAATCACACCAAAGCCGGCATTGCGAGAGCAACAATGCTCTCTCTCTCTACCTAGCTGTCCAGCCTTCCTCCCCAGTCCCTCCTATGTACGCATGCGCACAACAGTCAAACACCACATCGCTGGCACTGTGAAGCGCACAGTTCCATACAAAGATGTTTGTATAATTTTCATAAACTGGGGGATGGCTACTGAAGTAGTGACATTAAGCTTAAGGAATATATATTGTACTACAAAAATAAAGAAAGAATTACAGAAAAAAGAACTCATTATATTAAATGTTATCGGTAATATCGAGTGTAAATAAGGAGTGCTGCAGTTCCACAGTGCCTATACACGAGCCGCCACTGGTCGGTTGTGAAGCCAGACCCTCCCGCGCACCAGCCCACAAAATAGGTTTTTAGACTTGCAATCGACAAGGCCAAGAGCCTTAGGGACGTAATCCAAAGTATACGAGTTAAGGTTAGGCAGCAGTTGAAGGCGTAGCGCCTTGACAACCCAGCCCAAAACAAAATTCAGTAACGGGACTATGGCCCGAAGCAGTGGCCAAGCAGTCTCAAGAGCTAGACTTACTATATACTAGATCCAGTGGTATTCAAACTTTTTTGTTCTTGTACCCTCATATATAACTTTATTTTCAACTTTGTACCCCCAAAACCTATTTCGGCTCCTGCATGAGCTAAGGTGCCACTCTCGCAATAGATTAGACTGCAGATGTCGGAGAGATCAGGGTTAGAATCTGGGTTGGGTAACTTGAGGGTGGTTTTGGCCTAAATGGTTTTCCGCTCTGCCTTCAAGAAAATTAGGGTTAACTTCCTCGAAATTCAGCCTTCTTCCCCCGTAAAAGGTGTTATTAGCACACAGAGGCGTGTAGCCCGAACGGGTACCAAGGCGCGGAGATAAAACCTTGATAATCTGGAATGGTTTTCCACAAGTATTTTCACTACAATGTATCCGCATCTTCTGTTCACGCTAATACGAGTGCACATCCTTGAAGATTCCCCTCCAATCTTTACCCCTTATATAGAGTCATTGATAATAGTTGTTTTTTATCAGGGCGTCCGACTACCCGTTGGGTTTATACGTTTATGTACTAACTGCGCTGATGGCTTTAGTGATTAGAGAGGCTATGTAATAAATAGTGTACCTGCATTTGCATGGAGGGAGAGTTGAAACCCATTTTGGAAAAACCACCCCAGTACATCCGACCGAGATTCTAACCTCGATCTCCCCGTCATCGGCAGTCTAGCCTACTGCAAGAGTAGCGCGTTAGACCACGCGGCCACCGAAGCGGGTAATCGCGATGTTGAATGTAGTAACTAAAAATAAGTGACTCTATGACGAGGGTATTGTAGTTATCTCTAAATGCGAGTTTTCCAATAATTTTCCATTGTTCACTTCACGCTATGGCAATTCCATTTCAATTAAATTACTTCGCTCCCATGTAATGTTTAAGCTCATTCAACAATAAAAAATACTATAAACAATTTTAACACGTGTATAGTTATAGGCTAAAAATAGGAATTAAATTCTTTCAAATCATTTCGGTTCACGAGCTATAAGGGGTAAAAATTGCTGCTTTATGCTTTTTTATTAACAATGTGAATAGTTAAGGTAACGTGAATACTGTATGGAGCTGAAGTTTAGTATAATTAACTATAAAGTCATATAAGATGAACAGAGTGAGATATCTGTAATATTAATATTATTAATACTATAAATATTCGACCACCTCTGTAGTCTAGTTATCAGAGTTCCTGGCTACAGATTGGAAGTCCCAGATTCAAACCCCGGCGTTTACATATTTCTCTGTGTAACAATGGGTCTTGAACGAGGTCAACTCCAGACTCGTGAGGACAAATGAAGAGCGTTTTCAATAAATAAGTAGTGGCTCCAGTCTAAAAAAAACTTATACTAACGGTTAGAGAGCTCGGTTTGCTGACCACATGACAACCTCTCCCCCCAATGGTGGCATTATTTACGCCAAACTGCAGCAGCCACTTAGTTTTTATAGCTCGCTTTTAGGTTGACACCATGGAGCTCTTTTTTTATATCAATATTTTATTGTCTACACCTCATATGAATGTCTAGCTATGATAAATTTCAGTCGCATACATTATTTTACGTAAACAATGGTACGCAAAAAGCATAAAATAGCCAGTTTTAACCCTTATAACTCGTGAACTGTAATGGTGTGAGATCATATGATCATAGCTTCTAAACTATAACGCGTTAAAATATTGTGCGACAAAATTTTTCTTGTCAAATGACCCACTCTTGAGTCGTTAATATTACTGGTACTGAACATATCAAAATAAAAAATAAAATAAAATACCGTTATATTTTCTGTTGACAGTGGCACGAAAACCGTGGTAAAATAGGTAATTCAAATTGTTTCTCTTTCAAACTTTACTTAAACTAATCTAAATGAGCAGAAATAAGATTGAGACGTGTAGTTTTTAGCAAATGTGATTTTCTTTCACGTGAACGAGAAGACATAAAAAAAAATTAAACAGGCAATCAAGAGCGGATTGCCAATGTTTAAGGAGGACAGTGAAGATGAAAGAAAACGCCTCTTTGGATCAAAGAAAAAGGAGAAATTAATGGAAAAAGAAAAAGGAGGAATAAAGTTCTAGCGAGTAAGAAGTCCCACAAGAGACCTGAGAATGGTACAGTTGATCTCACATACGTTGAGAGTTGTAGCCTATATGTGAAACACCTCTTTGACTTTCGAAAGATCATGGTCATCGCTAGCAGAGGAATGAAAGGGTGAGGTTCATATTTAATTTTGATACTTAACGTGATTTCTAAATAAAGAACATGATTTTTTTTTAAATTTAATGTGTTCAATCAGGATCATGACTATTAACGACTAAATCTAGATATTTGGGATGAAGCAATTTTGAAAGGTATTCTAGTATATTGCGAGCCTTATGCTTTAGCTCACGTGACTATAGGTGAGGGTTACCCATAGCTTACCAATCAATTTAACAAGGTGTAGGTACTAGATGGTTAACATCTAACCTTAGCAGCAAGTATCGTAATATTTGGATGATTAAACGAATTCATTCATAAAGGATCGTTTGAAATTGGACTTCGGTCCTATCCAATTGAACATGGTGATGTGTGTTTCCATGAAATATGTGGTTACACATTTCTCAACCAAATTGGTTCGTGTTACTACCGGAGAAATATATGCCAAGATATTCACTGCACGTTTTCTATTTCAGGTGAATATTGGAAGCGAGACTTTGAGCAGCAACGAGGAGGCGAAGTTATGCTGGATGGCGTTTGTGTCATCCTTTTCTTTGTGTTATATTTACACCCTTTCTTATGTATTCAAAGTAAAGAGAAAGTCTTGTGATCGTCAAATAATAGATATTGAGATAGTAAAGGGTATAAATGGTTTATGCGACATAAACGTCTAAAAGCTGGTTGAAGGATCTATCTATCTATGGCTATGGAAACTATATAAAGAAAAACCATAGCTCTCTCTTGTCTCTAGACCAGTGGTTCACAGCCTTTTTCAGCTGACGCTCCCCCGTCCACCTCGCTCATATTTTCAAGTAAAGTTAAGAAAATTGCTTTCAAATCACTTCGTTATTTTAAATGGCAATAAAAACATATATATATTATATTATATTATATATATATATATATATATATATTAGTGTGATAGTTTGCACTGTTATGTTTTTATTAGTTATTGAATATTGGATATGATATTTGAAAGAGCACAATGCAAATCAATTTCCACTTGAAGTTGACAACGCTGTTTTTTTTATGAAAGTCAGAGTAATGAAAATTAGGTGGTGTTGCAGGGTGCACGTGGCTGCAATGTTAAATGAGGGGGAGTGTAGAAAGGGTTGGGGGGGGGGGCGAATAAGAGGTTTGTAAGATTCAAAATTAACATTTGCATGCGTATGAGAGTCTTACTTTTTGATTAGTCACCTAATGTATTACAACTTGTAGGAAGTGTTGCCAATACTTCAAGAAAAAAATATCTTAATTATTCTGGAAAAAGGGTTGAAATAAAAAATATATTCAATTCCTAGCTGATTTATAACTTTTATTTCTGAATCTGTCCACTTGAAGTTCTTCACGCCCCTAAGTTGGGAACCACTGCCCTAGTCAAATAAGCTAGGAACGTTAAAAATCCCGTTATTTCATCATAAGCCTAATATATTTTGTATACCCTTTCTTCTTGTAGAGTATATGCCAATATATTGATTTTGTGCATAAATTGGCTTTTGACAACACTAACGTTGAGGGAAGATCATGTAAGAGTTTTATGAAAATTGAAAATATAATACACATAAGATTTAACGTTTCAAATAAGTTAAAATAAATATTTTAGGTCCGATTTGTAAAATGCCCTTGAAAAAGGAATATCAAGAGACTTAGTGACATTATGCTCCCCTATAAGAAAAAGAAAAATCTTTAAATAACTTCTGGATGGATGTTTTATTAAAATAGATACAGCGGAAAAAACTTTTAAACACCATTACTGAAACGTCACTTAATTTTATTTTAGCAAAGACAACTCTTCACTACTTCCGTGAAGTTGACCTCCCCACTTTTAAAAATTCAAGTTTTTATGATTGCAATCGCTTGTTCTTCGTTTGCTTCGGACTGTTACGCAAAAAGTTTCGTTTGTTCCGTATTTGTTCTTACACAAATGGAACGTGAACTTGTGACACTTTGTTTACTCGTGAGGGCCAACATCATTGTAGCCCCTCCACTTTTAAAAATTAATGTTTTTATGATTGCAATAGTTTGTTTTTCGTTTGCTTCACAAAAATTGTTGTATATTCCGTTTTGATAAACTCATAAATGGCATGTTTACATTGGGGGAGGGGGGGAAGGGCAACTTCACGGTAGACCCCCAATTTCGAGAATTGAAACTTATATGGTTGCGATCGTTTGTTCCTCGTTTGTTCCGGATTGTTCAATAATTTTTTGTTTGTTTGTTTGTTTGTTACGTTTTGATACAACACCAAAATTAATGATACGTTTACACTTGACATCCACAAATTTGCCCTTCTCCCCTTATAAAAAATATTTTTTTATGTTTACAATACTTTTCCTTTTTTTACAGATTGTTCAGCAAAAAAAAAAAAGTTTTTCCTTTTGAAATGCTCACAAATGATATGCTCCCTTTGGACATCCATGAAGTTTCCTCATCATCTTTTCCCCCTAAATCATATAATTATAATCAGCATAATTGGTTCTTTTTTCTGATGGTTCCTCCATAAAATACGCCCATTTCATTTTGGTAGGACGACACATGAGATATTTACACGAGGAGTGCGGATTAGCGGCTTTTTGGCAACCCAATTCTCCACATACGTATATATACATTTTTTTAAATCGATATTTTATCTTTGCAATCTATAATTCGTTCTTAATTCATTATAGATAATTTTTTTCGCAAAGATTTTCATTTATTCCTTTTGTAAATCCTCGAATTTTTTTTTGTAGTAGCTCCTACATTTACTTTCAAAACTTGAACATTTTTTGTTTAAAGTTTGTTGTTAGTTTGTTTGAATGTTCCGTAATATGTTTATCTTTATTATGTTCTAAATTGCTTTTAAAAATTGTATTTATTTCATGTTAATAGTTTTAAAATTAATATATATTTGTCAATATGCCAAGCACCCTTTCTCCACCTCAACTAGATTAAATATAACATTTAAATTTTTGAAAGGGTGACCTGGTGGTCTAGGGGTAAGGTGTCAGACTTCTGTGCTGGCGGCCGGGGTTCAATCCTCGGTCCCGGTACAGATTTATTTGATTACCAAACCCTTCCTTCACCTCTGACAAGACGTGTATTAATCACAACTTGTGAATGTGTGGAATGCCAGGCCTCCACCGTGGTTCGGATTCCACGTTAAACTGTAGGTCCATCATTTCATCTCACAGTCACCCTACCATTACATATTAGCGTAAGTGCGTATAACCCGAACGGGTACTAAGACGTGGTGCTAATAATAATATATTTTTTATTTTATAACTTTTTTTAGTTTGTTCGTTCTTAGATCTCTAAATAAACTAGTATCACTAGTAATTATTGTCTTTTGTGGTTATGAGCTGTAAGGTTGCTCAGAGCGCCAAGCAAACAATTTCCCACCCTGTTTATATAGAGTATGGAAAATGTTATATTCGATTCGCTCACTATGCCCACAAAAGCAATAAAGAGGCCAAGAAAGTAAGAAAATCAAAAACTGAGGCGACCCCGGTCTATTATTGGTTCATCCTAACCTGAGACGGGAAGTAAACAAGGACCTATATGATTGGTGAAACATGAGTGCAATATTTTAAACGGGCGCGACTATGTATTATAGTCATTATCATAGCAAAGTAGGTCAATACAAATTTTGTATTTTTTAATACTTTTAAATTTCCTATCTTACGTTTAGCAAAACTCGGGCCGGACTCAGCAAACGCCATAAATAGACGGGAATCACTCATCACTCACAATCGTGACTTAACGCTGCTTAGATAAATTGTCGACTGACCGTTGCTGACTTGACGTTAACATGTGATAAGGACTCGGAGTGTCTACTGGGTCACTAAGGTCACGAAATTCACAAAAAAAGTTACTAATTGTAAAAGAGGTCACGAAAGTCCCTGAAAAGTCAAGAATTTTCAATATTTTGGTCATAAAGTCACGAAAATATTTTTAGTTGAATTCCCCCACGCATCGTAACAATGCGAAAGCTTCAAAAATCGCACCGCCCACTTACCCATGATGCCGTGCGCTAGCCACAATTTGCCTGATTGTTTTCTCCGTGATACCAAGGACAAGGTTAACGTTCGCCATATATTTTAAAACAAGTGAATCAATAATACAATTTATTGCATACCATAAAGGTCATAGTAAACAAAAGTATGTTTATAGCCCTCACTTCCTCTAAGCTACAAAATATTGGTTTCGTCCACTTGGGTAGTTGTGAAATCACCGACAGTTATCTGAGATTTTACGCCCCCCCCCCCCCCATCCCCCCGTCCTGAAAATAGGGCCCGAAACTATGTTCTCCTAAAGAGATGACACTACACCCTTTTTTTTTTGCTGCTATTAGACTACTGTTTTGCAGTAGTAAGTAGTAGCTTTGACCACAAAGAGATATTGTTGGAAGGAAATGTCATTTATTCTAATTATGGCACTTACAAAGAAGCCTAAGAAATTCCTTGACGATGAAAATTATTTCTTCAAATCAAAGTTTATTAGCAGGAACCATAATAAACTACCAAGAAAGTGCAAAAAAATATTTATCGAATGGCCTGAAATTCTAAAAAATACTACTAATTTGAAAAAAAAAATTAAATGAATGCACACGACTAAATCAAACACGCATTTTATAAATGGGAGGGAAAGAAATAGCTGTGCAATAAAGTCCTGTAACAACTAAACTCTTTCCTGTATTCTGGTAAATATACAATTGATTTAAAAAACTTGATTTAGAAAAATCCCATCCAAACGCAACTTTTCACCGCTTAATTACAGTGTCTCGTACTAATATGTGTTTTAGAAACATGACAAAGAGAATACCAAATTAATTTTCAACATTATCTTCTCATTCCGACAACTGTTTGATTTAAAATAAATATCTCAGAAACTTTTGGTTTTATAAAAATATATTTCATATAAAAGTTTTTTATTTTTAATATTACTACAATTTTGCAATGATAAGTTATTTAGTATCTCAAATATTTGCGGAGATACGGAAGTTTCTGCTTCTGTAAAGTACCCTAAAATTCATTTTCATGGTGAAATGAAAATAGCCAGTTTATTTATAATATTAATCAACACCTAAATACGAATTTTAATCAAAATCGTTAGAGTCAATTTTGAGAAAATCTAGTTTTTCTCATTTCACCCTTTTTTATACTACTCTTAATTTTAAGTTTAAACAGACACACAGACAGACGTCATTACAAAGACCACTTCTAAGGGTTTGGAGGGTATTGAGACGTCGACATCCATCAGTATTTCAGGTTAGATTTTCTTTTGCGGTTGCAATACTTTTACCTTTTGTGTTCGAAAAGTTAAAAAATATATATATTTACGTATAGCTTGAAAGTTATAGGTTTAATAAAAACATACTTCTTATAAAATATTTGTATTATAAAGAGACCTACATATATGTAACGATAAGTAATTTCATATCTTAAAGAGTTTAGGAGTTATTATAAAAAAAAGATAATTTACGCATCTTACCGGAGCCCTTAAAGTCATTTTGCCGAAATATTGAGAGAATCCATTTTGTTTGAAATATTTATAATGTTTATAAATTAAATTTAATCAAAATCTTTAGAGCCGATTTTGAGAAAATCGACATTTTCTCTTTTTGCCCTTTAGTAAACTACCCTTAATGTTAGGATTAGATATCCAATTCCAAAAACCCCTCGGGGCAAACCTATAAAAACCCTAGATACCAAGTTTTAGCCCGATTTGTAAAATAGTTTAGGCTCTAGTTAGAGGTACAGACAGACAGACGGAAAGTCAAAAACAACTTTTTTGAATTCAGGGGGTCATGAAACGTCAAGATTCATAAAAATCTTGAGTTCGATTTTTTTGATGATCACAATACTTTCTCTACCTGTAAGATAGCGAGAAAGTAAACATGTGTATTAGTATCTATGCATTCATAAATATCGGTAGCATTTAAAAATATACTAATTTGACATAAGTGCCTAAATATTATTCAAAATGGAACGGGCTACCGTGAAGTTGCCTATCCTCCCCCAATGTAAACATACTAACTGTGGGCTTTTCAAAAATGAATAAACAAAAATGTTTGTGAAACAATCAGGAAAAAACGAGAAACAACCGATTGTAATCACAAAAACATAAACTTTTAAAAGCCACGGGGCTACCGTGAAGTTGGCCCCTCACGAGTAAACAAAGTGTCACAAGTTCACGTTCCATTTGTGCAAGAACAAATGCGGAACAAACGATCGCAACCATAGAAATGTCAATTTGACAAAGAGGGGTGGCTACCGTGAAGTTGCCCTCCCCCCCAATGTAAACATATCATTTGTGGGCCTATCAAAACCGAACAAACGAAAAATAATCCGGAACAAACAAAGAATAAACGATTGCAATCATAAGAACTTGAAATTTTAAAAGTTGGGGAAGTGGGGGGGGGGGGCTAACTTCACGGACGTCTCTTCACTGGTTCTCAATTCAAGTGTAAGCCCCTAGAGTGTCTTTAAACGGTTTTACCGATCTTCTTATATGGGCTTAGTGTACTTTTTATTTCATAAAAAAAAACACTGTTAACACAGTAAAGTAAAAATTACAAGTACACTCCACTCACCCTTAGCTTGTCAGATTAATATATTGCTGTATTATATAAGCTTCACCATAGTGGAACAAGGCAAGGTAGCTTGTTACTTTTTATGGTAAACGAAGGGATTTAAATGCTATGACACAAACATTGAAAGGAAATTTTCTAAATAAATATTATTACAATTGTGATTTTTTCTTCTCATGAACGATCGATTTTCCGGGGTAATGGAGGAGAGATGAACCCCAGCGATACAGGTATTACACTGTCACCATAAGCCAATGGTGATGTTAGCAAAATTAGTCCAGTGGTAGAAGTTTATAAGCATTAGTAGGACCATCAAATCGTGAAATTTCCTGTAAACAAAACACTTGGTCGTGTCTTAAGATTGAAGACATTTTTAAATGTTTATATAACAGCAGGGAATAATAATGTCGCTATTACCGATGGTACTTGATTGCCAATTAATTGCCCGCAACTCCGGGAAAATGGGACGAAGTGATCCGTCTAATCTTGTTTGTTAGTTTGCGGTACATAGCAGTTGGGCCACCGGGCCCTTTATCCCAACGGTTCATAGCTTAGTTGGGCTACGATCACTGGTCAGGAGGACTATAAAAGATAATAGACCCGCAGGTGTAGATATCGATTCAGCCCCACCAACTTTTTTTCTTATATTAGGTTAGGCTTGTTTATGTTAGATTAGGTTAGATAACCCTCGCATTTTGTTGTGTCTTACTATCCATCATTTGCTGTTTTTCACTCAGCTTGCACCACAACAGCCAGGGTCAAGATAGTGTATCAGTAAGTCTTATGTATTATTCCCAAGAAGGAACTCGTGACCCAACTGTATTTTGGGATTAACAGTAATCTTTTAAACGCAGTTCACAACAGGTATACGTATTCCTACATTATATATTATACGCCCATTTTCAAATCTCGGAGAGGTGTGAATTCAAATCCCAGTACGGTGCATTGTTGTTCTTCTTGAATAGTTCTTTCTAAACACTCCCTCCACGAATAATCAAATACACTTCTTTAGATCCATACCGAGGAAAGAGGTGTTTTGGGAGTTCAAATCCTCTCCGAAAGTCTTAGAGCCTATTAATAATGGTGTGTTGTATTCATCCTTAACTTCTAGGTTAGTAACTTATTGGAGTATTATAAAATTCATAGCATCCACAAACATTTCTTTTTAAACAGAAACACTTTAGGCTTAATCAAGAGGAATTAAAAGTAAAAAAAATATATATTTCCATATTCAGTTGTGAGACCTTGCCACGAGCCACACAAGATAAACCCCACATCCTAAAAACAATGTTTTTGAATAGGGCCCTGCATTTTCAAATACTCCCTCCATCGTCCATATTCTATTAGTGTAAAAATGCGGATATCCCGGACGGGTAGTAAGACATGGAGGAAGGGAAATCAAGTCAAATACAAAATAAATACCCGTAGCTATATAAATATATGTTTTCAAAGTTCACATGCATACTCGTACAAGTGTTTCAGTGAGTGGGTGTACCGTTCTCAAGTACGCAGACAGAATAAGAATATAAGGAGGCGAGGAAAAGATGGAAATTTCAGCAGCACATTTTTTTTTCTTCTGAATAAGAATAAATAACACTCTTTTTATGTATAAATATTCATGGCGGTAAGTTCATTGTTTGAGAGAAGAGAACTCAACACGGACAGCTTTGGAACGTGACCGTGACAGGCTCTATAGAAGATGGGAGGGGGGTGGGAGATGAGGAGATTGATGTTCTGCCGCCAGGTCTCCGTGGTTCAGTAGCGGAGAAGAGTCGAGACTTCCTGGTTCAATCCCAGGTGATGCTTACTAGAGAATATATGTATTATTTCACCACGTCTTAGTATCCGTCCAGGATATATACGCTTACATTAATTACTATAGTGTGATAGGGGTGAGAAAGTTAGGATGTTAGGGGTAGTGTACCCACCCAAAATTTACATGGATGGAGCAACTAACGAAAAAACCTATGTACACCCTGCCTGGATTCGAATCGCCACCAGCCAACCAGACACAATGAGCTGGAAATTTAGACCACGTGCGCAACAAAGAGGGAAATATAACTAATTTATTGACTAATATTATATTCTTAATTGGTCATATTCAAGGGCTAAGTTTAAGATTTATGTCTTAGGTTAGATTGTTGTGAATATGAAAGAAGAGTTCATAGATTTCTAAACGTTTATTTGAAAGATATTAAAGTTTAAATAAGTAATACATATTTAATAAATAGTTTAAATATTTGTAACTCCACGGAAATTGTGAATTCCAGTCGTATTTTTTTTATAATAGATATTTTTTCAAAGAAGTATTTTTGAATAAATGATAGTATCAAAAGTGTTCAAAGGATTAACTTTAGTATTTTTTGTATAAGAAGTTAGGAAAAAAGTTCTGCAAATTCAACCTCAGTCTATTTGAGAGTATCAACTTATACGAACTAAAGTAGATGCACTTGTCGTTCGCATGGATGAACTATTAAAGCAGTATTTGCTACAAGGTGAGGACTACTTAGTACCGCGGCAAAGACGCGCCAACATTCGCTATCACAAAATTCGGTGGGCGAATTAAACAGTGAGGTTTTTTTATCACATGACGTCATTTGAAATCTAGTGTTTAAACGCCTTTCGGCATTGCCGTCTCGTAATTTTCCAGCTATTTCAATGTCCTTGACCATTGTGTCGGTGTAGTGATGGTTGTGCAGTGTATGTGAGCTTTGTTTGTGTCAGTGCATTTGATGACGCATTGTTGGTGTAGTGATGAGCATTGTGTCGGGTAGGCAGAGCTGTCGGTGTAGTTATACATTGTTCGGTATCGATGCATAATGTCGGTGTGGGCGACATTGACGAGTGATGAGATTGTGTCGGTTGTAGTATGGCATTGTTGGTGTGGAGAGATTGTTCGTGTAGTGTGAGCTTTTCGGTGTAGTGATGAGCATGTGTCGGTGTAGGGATTAGCATTGTGTCGTGTAGTGTGAGCATTGTGTCGGTGTAGTGATGAGCATTGTGTCGGTGTGTGATGAGCATTGTGTTGTGTAGTGATGCATTGTGCGGTGTAGGATGAGCATTGTGTCAGTGTAGTGATGAGCATTGTGTCGGAGTAGTGATGAGCATTGTCAAATGATTTGTGGTGTGATAGAAGGGGATGCAATAAAAAAAGTAATTGTTTTCGCAGTTTTTATGGCAAATTTTTTTTGGCCAAAATAAATTAAATATTGCTCCAGTACAAACATAGAATTTAATTTTCTTCGCATGATGACCCCAAAATTTCTTGAATATTTAACAAGGCTGTCCTGAAATTTATAACAACTTTTTCTCTTCATTTAAAAAGTTTATCATCTAATGCCGATATGCTCATGACATATTCAGGAACTAATGATATCATCGTGTGAAGAAATTTAATCTATGTTTGTACTGGGGCAATATTTTATTTATTTTGGTCAAAAAAATGTTTTGCCATAAAAACTGACTTTTTCTCGCTTGTCCTTTCGTTTCACCTTAAACTATCGAATAATGGAAACTAGTGAGTCCAAATTTCCAAAATATCAAATAATAATTTGAAAGTCATAAAGAGCAGTGTATTCGGAGGAAATAAACTATAGATGCTGCTTTAATTAGTTCAAACCCAGCCGGGTTCGACGGATTTTTCTTGAACTATAGAAATCCGTAGCAAAACTTCCTTCGGAGTGAAAGTAAGGCCGTCGATCCAATATCGATTGTGACATGTAAAAGAACCCTGTAAGGTTTCGTAAGATAACTTTCCGGGCAAAATTGGTACACCTTTTCACGCTCGATCAAAGAAATGATCGTGTGCTTAGGTAACCAGTCGATTCAGAAAGTGCACGTTAAACACCTCAAAATCAAACAATAATAATTCAGCTGATGATCATAGTCAGCCTTGCGTGAGTAATATAATCTATAGTGGTTACAAAGTTAAATATTCAAAATAATAAAGTATACTATTAATATAATTGCTTGTAGCTTGTGCCATGCAATGTCAAGAAGAAGAAAATCCCAGGATAAGTTAATAAATAAATATCTCCTTCTGTAGGAATAAAATATCCCAAGTCCCAATCATACATTGTGTATTATGAGCTATCATAAAAAAGATTTGAGATGTTGTCGCAATTTGAAAAGCATAGTTATTAGAATATTAAAATTACTTTTAAAAGGTAGCCACATAAAATTATGAAAATGTTATCATTAAAATTATTCTATAAATCAATCTGGAAAAACTAGGGATTTATATAATATTACTTTATGTCCGTACCTTCAGTGCGGATAGTGGGTGAAGACCCCCCCCCCCTACCTCTTTTAAAAGTGTGGTATGACGACCCAGTGCGCACTGGCGTCATTATACGGCCTGGTATGCCGGTGGAGGATGTGGTTAGAATCCGGTGAACTGAGGTGTTTTCCCCTAAATGGTTTCATACTGTGCCTCCACGCTTATTCGGGTCTCATTTATACCTTCCTCACCTTTAGCGCATTATTTTAGTTAAAGTCGGATAGCTCAGACGGGTGGTAAGATGCACAAAATTTAAAAAGTAAACAAAACCTATTGAAGCGAGAGTAAAAATTTGAGGACAAGTTTAAAAAATGGTTTTATTGTTCGGTAGATGTGTGAACAAGTAGGAATCTTATAAGATCGTTTAAGATTTTTGCGTATAACTATACAGGGTGTGCCACGATCGCGTGACGTAACCAACCAACTCAACCAGCGTGTTCTAGATATCATTTGAATTAAAAAGTTAATGTACACATCGGGTTTGTTTGACTCAGTCACTGAAACACGAGAGCAGTTGATACTGGATGTAGCCAAATACCTCCAATGCTCTCTGAAACGAACTTGCCGGCATGCAGTGAGAACACGTCTTGGAGCAACGTGCTATAGCCTGCTTGTAGTCTGAGGGGAGTTGGGGGAGGGGGACCATTTTGAACAGTATATGTGAAGATGAGTGAAATCATAAGAGCGTATGCAACTTGTCAAATCAATATCAGAATATTTTATCTATAATAATAAAAGGAAGTGTTTGGTTGTATGTGTGCAATGCCCAGTAAAATCTATGGCAGGTAGAGATCTGAAATGTTTAACATAGGTGGCCGGAAGGGGGTGGGGTCCGAACGCAACTCGAAGCCGGATTTTCAAATTTTTAATTGAGCTATTTTTAACAAATGTTTGAAGAAAATATTTTTAATCTGGTTTAGAATTAGGTTTCACAGATCGGGAACCATGGGGGGGGGGGGGGGGGTTGCCTTATATAATTCTTATGCCACAGTGGGTCACGGGCAGCGTTGTGTGGGATTGCAAATAATAAATAATTAGAATTATGTACATTTGGTATTTTCATTTCATTTAAGTATCTCATTCGTGTGGCTTTCACTTCAATAGGGTGCCTCGCCTCATACCCCTATTGTTTATATTAACTTTTTAATTTCAAATTATGTCTAGACAACGCTAATGAAGTTAGGTCACGTCGTGGTAAGATAGCATGATTTTGGTAGGAAGAACAGTATATGTTAGTTAATAAAGCTACTAAAACAATTTCAATATATTCGTATATCAAGTAATTTTAACTGTCGCTGTCACTTTTTATAGATATTATTAATGCCTAAGAATTAACAAAAATATTATAGTAAAATGTTATCAATGTTCTAAACTGGTCTTCCAACCAAAATCAGGATGTACAAAAAAGACAGGATTTATAATTCATGTATGTCCCTATGTCCGTCTGCATATCTGTCTGCCCCTGGGGCAACAGAAAAAAAAACAGGTTTGATAGATTTAGTTAAATATGATAGTTATACGTGTTTAGTTATGGTCATACTTTGAGGCAAAATCGTGATTTTGAATCTAAGTCTAAAATTTAAGGTTTTTTTTACTTACGACTGATTTTTGAAAACTTGAAATCGTTTGAAACTGGGTACAAATATGTTATCCAAAATAGGCATTCAAAGAGTGTCTTACATTAAAAAAAAAAAAGAATTTGTGTTTTTCTAGAAAGGAAAAAAAAAATGTTAAGATAGTTTACACATGAGTGGTTTTTGAAATTTTGAAATTTAAAAAAAAATTGCGTCTATAACTTTCTTTATTCAAAATGAATATCTAAAAAAGTTTCACATTATTAAAGAATAATACATTATTTTTTCCGAAGAGAATTTATTTAGAGGTTGTTTAACAAAGAAAAATATTTTTTTTGCCATTTTGTTTCAAACCATAATGTGATACAGTATGTACTATTGGGTTGGGATGTATTATTTTCATTAATGCTCCTGACTATTTTGTTTTAGGGCTCAATGTATCACTAAGGGGGCCGACTTGGTAGGCAAAATATTACCGTGAAGACGTTCAGCTCTCCTGCAACTGTTAGTGATGCGTTATTTAAAAATATGGTTCAAGCAAAAATTAATTCAAAATATTCCAACGGACTTATGTAACCTTGACAATCCCATAGTTTGAGTTTTAATAGTAGACAAAAAAAATAGTGTAAGAGTAACATTTGCTCATTTTCAATGACATTTTAATCATATTTGCGAAGCTATGAGACTGGCTCGATCAAACAGGCCCCTAGATTTAGCTTTCCTCTAACAAATACAATAGCTTTTTTTGACTGGCTCACACCATAAACTTTTAAGATATTTAAGTTTTATTGTTATAGCTTAGAAGAAACGACACAGCCATAGCCTTCTGGCCATACAGCGATTAAGGGCGGTTTCACACGGACCACAATCGCATGTGGTATTTAGCTACCACGCACCACAGAGCAATGCGACAATAGTATGTACACTTTCACACGACATTGGCCAAAACGGTCTATGCATACGACAGTAGCATCTAGCTTTTGGAGGAGTGCACCGTTTACTGAGAAGTGTGTGTAATTTGGTTACGTGATTAAGGAAGAGGAGTTTTTATTTTTTATAATGCTATGTCGTACAATCCGACGCCGTAAAAAAAGTTCCCATTTTAAGTTCTCGCCTTCTCAAAAGTCAGTTTTATTTGTTACATTCTGAACTGCAAAATGACCCAGAAAAATTCTTCTCGTACTACAGAATATCATATATATCTTTCACTGAATTGTTGAACATAATAAAGAGCAATATAACAGCACATTCAACCAATATGAGGCTACCTATAATTCAGACATTTTCTAAGAGTTTGGCACTACGAACAACACAACTATGTCAATGAATGTCAGGTCAGAGAACCCACTAAACACGTTCGCAATGTGTGCGACTGTGGTACTGAAGCTAGGCGAAGGGTCAGTGTTCGGGCCAGTGGTACCACACACGCAAAGCTAGGAATCGCAACCACATCACGCGACACCGTCTGCAAGTACTTGCACTATTCATGCCAATCAATGGTTTTGATAAGCGTTGCGTTAGTGGTACCACGGGCGTGCGATTGTGGGTAACACATACCACATACCACATGTGATTGTGAACCGTGTGAAACCGCTCTAATACTTTCTCGCGGTGCAAGCGCGCCTGTGGAACGTCCTGTGTGGCAGAAACAAGCCATGAATGAACACGAGAGAGATGGTTTGGTAGGAGAAAATGTAAATATTCAAATTCTTTCAATTCCATTGTTCCCTTGTGCGTGAAATCCGAGACATGTAAAGCGAATTCTTGGTCAGGAAGAAAAGTGAGATATACGTGACATAAATTTGACGTTCTTTCTAAAGAACTCTTCTCCGCCAAATGAGGAATGTTTCCACAGAGATGTGGCTGGAACATTTCAGTCACACTTTCATAGGAAGGTCCTTCCTTATTTGACAGTTAGAAAAGTTACTAGATCTACTTACACGTGGTGACCTGGCGGTCTAGGGGTAAGGTGTCGGACTTCTGTGCTGGGTTCGGGGTTCAATCCTCGGTCCTGGCACAGATTTATCTGATTACCAAACCTTTCCTTCACCTCTGACAATACATCTTGTGAATGTGGGGAATGCCAGGCCTCCACCGTGGTTCGGATTCCACGTTAAACTGTAGGTCCTCCATTTCATCTCACAATCACCCTACCACTTACACATGAGCGTAAGTGCGTATAACCCGAACGGGTAGTAAGACGTGGTGCTAATAATAATAATAATTTAAAAAACCTATAGAACGGAGCGTTAGATCTTATCAGATGTATTCCCAAATTAAATTGTATTACAAACCAATGTGAAAAGAATGGATTTACTAACTAAGAAATCATGTTGAACATATTATTAAGGCTTACTTACTTACCCCATGGCTTTAGGAACTACTAAAGGTCATTGCCGCACTTACAAAAGTACGCACTTGCCCACTATCTTGAGCTAGCTCCATTCAGTTCCCTCATTACACCCATCTCTTTCAGATTAATTCTAAAGTTATCCCTCCATCTGGTCTACCTCTTCCCAATGATCTCTTCCCATTGAGTTTTCCAGTCATTACCATGAACAGGATTCTAGAATCTCCCATTTACACTGCATGTCCTGCCCACCATAACATTCGAGACTTGATTATCCTAGCAATGTCTGGTGATGAGTACATGGTATGTAGCTCATCATTATATAACCTCTTCCACTCCCCAATAGCCTCATCACTTTTTGGACCAAATATCTTCCTTTCATCCTTGTTTTCGAACACACTAAATTTGTTTTCGTCATGTAAGTTAAGAGACCACGTTTCACGCCCATGGAGAACAACCAGTAAGACTATTGTTTTGTATATTCCGAGTTTTACATTCCTTGACCGCCGGAGAGATGACAACTAACTGACCGAATAATAGCATGCACTCACCGACTGTACTATTTTCCTAATTTTCATTCTAATATCGTAATGTAGTTAAAAAAAAATTCTAAATTTTTAAACTTTTTAACTGTGTCAAATTTTATGTTGTTCGCAGTACTGTATAAATTAACGCCTCCAATATGTGTCCTGTGTGATCATATACTTCCCATTATTAGCTCATATATATATATATATTACTATTTGAATAGCATGGCGATTCTGTATACTAAAAGTAAATATCTTAGTCTTTATTACCCTGTAACTTGTAGTTAATCATTCTCGCCACTTAGCCATTATGACGGCTTTTTATAGAATAGCCTGCCCGAATTTTTAACTCATAAACTCCAATGTTAATATTAACTACTGGAAACACTATTAAACATGATCAGTAAGGTGAATCTTAGGGAACTTCTAATCAGTAGTTTTGAAACAGTATTGATTTTTTTTTCTTGCTAAAAAAATATATTTGTTTCATTTGGCGGGTGAAGTCCGAACCGAACCAAGAGCTTCCGTATCCAATTCAGGCAAGCCAACTTCTAGTCTGCACTTGCCGATTCCCCTTCTATAAGATGAATAAAGAACATCGAGAGTAACATTTGTAAACAAGTTGACAATGGTCGAGATGGTAGCATTACCTTCATTGAAGATTCGTAGAAAGCTCCTTAGAATACCTGTCAACAGGAAAAAAATACTGTTGCTTTTTCTTGCAGCTTACCTTTTCACAATACCTAAAAAGAAATATTGAAAAAAATAACCAGAAGAAATTATCCTCTCTCTTGAATCAGCTCAGACCTCAATCAAAGCTGAAGAACCGACCAAGTCTACTCCTCACATCAAGGTACACTTCGTTAACTTGAAAGGTCATCGCTTGGTTCTACTAGACGATAGGGCCATGTGGAAGCGAGACAAGGTAAGACTTACATTTCAGGGTAAACGGAGTGTAGTAGTAGGCTTGTTGTAGTAAATATATAGTTTTGAACAATTTCAATGCCCATCTCTACAACTAATCATGTGACAATCATGTGTTGACTATATATAAATATATATAAAGAGAGAGAGGCATGTGTGTGTTTTTTTTATTGTCCCATCTTACTGCCCGTTCAGGTTACATCCATATTTACTAACTAAACTAGTGTGGTGGGGGGCGATGAAGGTTGAATTTGGAGGAAGATTAAATGGAGAACCAGTTAGGAAAATCCTCCTCAGTACACATAAATGAATCTCAATTTTTTTTTTTCCCGTCATCGATAGGTCACTATTGTGAGAGTGAAGCCTCGGTGAGGTCGTAGCTAGCCAATAATAATTGCAGGGGTGGAGGGGGAGGGGGGAGTTGGTGGGCACATCCCCAATTGCAGGCGTGAAAAATCCTAAATGATAAACAGTTCTAGAAACTATCTTAAGGGTTCTTATGGCAATACAACCCATTAAATGCCAAAGGCTTGGAACAATTATAAATATTAAACACCTTTAGAAGATTTTTTAAGTACTTTTTATAGTAACATAGCCCCCTAATATGTACTTGTACCTTAATTTTGAATTGTTTGAACCATAAATAAAGCCGTATATATTTTGTTCATACAATTTCGGGGGTGGGGAAGAGGTTTGAACCCCCCGCCCCCAACTACGGCCGTGAGCCTTAGACCATTCTGCCACTGACGTGGGTAACGTGTGTTAATTGGCCATCAACAAGAGAGAAGGGCTCTAAGGCTTCAAGCTCGCAATATACTGGATTGGTGGTCGGGGTATGAATTTGGGTCGAATGTGATGAGAGTATTTTATTTTCTACAAAATAGTTTCCTCCTTTCCTTCCAAGTTTGAGTGCAGATCCCTGTAATTAAAGACCATACACATGTGTGTAGGCCGAATGGGTAGTAAGATGAAGTGAAAACAAAACCAATGCGTAGAGCTCAATAATAAAAAAGCAAAAAGAAGAATGAAACAGCCAAAAAATAAATTATTATTTTTTCCTTTTGGAAGATCAATAACGAAAAATTAATGTAAGACCGTAACGATTGGATTACACGCTAAGAACGTTAATTTTGCGGTTTTATAACAATAACTTTTTTCGGCAAGATCAATAAAGTAGTTTTCCAGTATAAATATAGAGTTTAATTTTCTACACATAGTAATCCCAACAGCTCTTGAATATCGTCCGGGGGTGTGCTAATATTTGATGGAAAGATTTTTCTCTTAATTTAAAAATGTTCTCATCAAATGTCAAAATGCTTATGAAAGATATTTAAAAACGTTTAAGAATATTTTGTGTAACTCTATGTTTTTACTGAAACCATAATATTGGATTTGTTTTTCCGGTAAAAAAAATTGTTTACTATTAAAACATAAAAAACACTGACTTTTTCTTGCGTTCCCTTCCATCTCAACTTAAGCTTGTTGTTCACTGGTTCGAACCGGATATGATCGGAACAATCTCGATGAAAAGCATGTTATTAAAATGATGCTGGTTCGAACTAATCTGAACTGATATGATTCGACTCAGTGTCTGCGCCTCATCCAATCACACGCTTTTCAATTATCTTCAAATGGGCTGTTAATCCTTACACATACTTCCGGGCGGGTTCTTCTAATGCCAAGATGGATGTCTTTCAAGTGGGTTGTTGCCGACAGCTTGACGCGATGTTTCACAACACGACGTAGGCACTCCTTACAACATTTCCAGGACGCTGCCAATGCGGCAGCTACAAGTAGGTCCATCATATACAGTGTATATTTTCATGGGGAGTCAGAAAATGAAAACATGTATTTTTTCAGTCAAAATTGATAATGTTTTACTATATTATTAGTATTATCTTATATGAATGATTGACTTATTTATCAAAAGCAACAGCTGCATATAACACGATTTGTTGTATAAATACATGAAAGTAGATCTGGTAACTATTCTAGCTGTCAGATAAAGTCCTTCTTAAGGAAATGGAACTGTATAATGAATAATCGTTTTGAGGAATCTGAACAATTTAGTTACTTCTTTCTTTATCAGCTGAATCAGCTCAGGGCTTGTGATCTCAACTGGGGTGTTCATCTCTGTCCTGGTAGATTGGTGTCCTTGCTTAGTGAACTATGTTTTATTATTTCCATTTTCTTCGGTGTGAACGTTTTTACAGTTCCTTAAAATCCAACTTACTCATCTGTGACCTTAATTTAATGTAAGTTACGAAATTTGCTCGAACAGGTAAATAGACACATCACTATAGTTTTTTTTTTGTTTTTTAGCACTACGTCTTACTACCTATTAAGGCTATATGCTCATGTAGGCCTACTAATTACTCGAATTAGTTAGCGATGAGGAAGGTTGAATTTTATAAGAAGCGTACCTGAATTTGCGTGGAGGGAAAGTGGTAAGCGATTTTGAAAAATAAAAACTCGGTACACCCGACCAGGAATCGATCCCCGATCTCTTTATTATCGGCAGTCTACTATAACACGAGAGAAACGCCTTACACCATGCGACCACCGAAGCATGTAGCACTTAAGTTAAACACAGATTTCATTGTGGCCTGTTACTTGCAATAGCCCAACTTATTTTTTTTTATTAGGGGTAATCATTGTGAACGTTTTGAGCTAACCGATTATTTCAACAAACGACTTACAAACCAACATAACTCTAGAAGATAACACAACACTCAGTACCCCCAGGCTAAGTCAATTACCCCTTTGAACGGAGAAACTCTATGATACATTATTATTATTATTATTATTATTATATTATTATTAGCACCGCGTCTTACTACCCATTCGGGTTATACGCACTTACGCTAATGTGTAATGGTAGGGTGATTGTGAGATGAAATGGAGGACCTACAGTTTAACGTGGAATCCGAACCACGGTGGAGGACTGGAATTCCCCACATTCACAAGTTGTGATTAATTCACGTCTTGTCAGAGGTGAAGGAAGGGTTTGGTAATCAGATAAATCTGTGCCGGGACCGAGGATTGAACCCCGGCCGCCAGCACAGAAGTCCGACATCTTACCCTAGACCCCAGGTCACCTACTCCATGATACAGTGTTTAGCCCCAGTGGGATTAAACCTGGTACCCTTTTGTTCAAGAGACAGGCGCACTGTCAATTGAACTAAGGCGTCAGATGACTTTTTTCAAGCCTTTTGGATGATAGCCTTTTAACACGAGGTTATTAAAAGCTTCCTCTAATGGGTGATGTGAGTAGATAGGAGGAAGTGAATATTATTTGCTTGAAAGGTGAAGAAAAGTCGGGTATAAGAAATACCCTTAAATATTGAGGAATGTGGGATACTTTCCTTCCCATACTCGACTCGTCCAGACCCATTGGGGGTGCAGGTAGAAAACATATCTTACCTCCCACACATGACGACACCCTGTGAACTTGCGGCAGTCTTCCTTGGAATGCGTGTGAGCAGGTGTAAGAAACGTGAAGGCAGTCTAATGCAACAACCGGCTAACCTCTGGAATGGTGGGACGTAAAATGCTACAGGTTGAGAGAGCTACTGGTCTTTGTGATCTTAGATAGTAAGCGGTGCTTGAAATAATTCACTGCTTGTGTAGTGTGATTGTCTCAATATGATCGGCATTTGACAGTAATACAACTAATTTGATGTATTCTTAGGTCAAATAATATGTCCTGAAATCATCATATTTGACAGCTACTGCCATTGCAGATAAGGTAATACTACTAACAGTAGTTACAATGTGTCAATGGTGAGAGGAAACTATTATCTATACATGTTCTAAACCTAACATCGTACAAATATCGCACTACACATGTGTTTGTCATGTTGCAAAGGCAATATAATTTTGGAGGCTATGGTTGGGAGCTCAATCTTTTGAAAATATTCAGTTAGAAAAAATTCGCTAACTGGAAGATTTTTAAGTCCTAAGAACAATCAGAAGAATAATCACAATTAACAAGATTTCACGATCGGTTTTAAAAAGTTTACACTATATAAAAGTTCGATTCCATTATGTTAAAATGTTTTTTTAAGTTTTTTATAGTATTTAACAAAGTCAATGCTAGACAATGGAAAATGTACAATAAATTACTTAACAATTCTTCTTATAATTACTAACACGGCCGGCTGAAACTTGATCCCAAACTGATCCACTGGGGATAGTTTTGAAAGGTTTTCTTCTATAAATGTTTGTGGAGCAGTCCCTTAAAATGTATACTACCCATCCTGTTTTCTTGGATTTGTAGGGGAGTGGGATGGATGGGAACATTAGTTAAGGTCAGTATGTTTACAGTTCTGATAGCAACACTTTTTTTGGACGAGATAAATAAAATAATGCTATTTAGATATTAAATAAACTCCATGGCGTCAGCCTGTAACTGAGCCAAATCGAGTGAGAGTCCGTTGATCTCAGTTTTCTAAACTGGAGCCACTACTTCTTCATTCAAGTAGCTCCTTGTTTGTCCTCACGAGTCTGAGTTGATCCCGTTCCAAACCCAATACTTCACAGAAAAAAAAATCTAGAAACACCGGGGATCAAATCCTGGACATCTGGATCTGTAGCCAGGAGCTCTGACCACTAGATTACAGAGGCGGTCTTCATTAGATACACGTTTAGTTTAAGTTTCTATATATAGTAATCGCAAAAATTCTTTAATCTTTGTCAGTGCCATTCTGGAATTTAATGATAACTTTTTACCTTAATTTAAAAAGTCATTTTCAAAGACCACAAAGCGCATTACCAATATGCATGAGCTGTCGGTATTAACATGTCTAGAAAATTAAAATAAACGTATCTACTGAAATTTTGTAAAATATATATATTCTTTCCCTACTCAAGTCACTACTATCTAGTGCTCAACACATATGGTCACATAGACTAAGGCATCATTCTGAGGCAGAAGTTCGAATGTCGGCCTGTAGCACTGCGTTGGGGGGTGGCGTCACGCATGTGATTCAGCTCCCTACAATGTGGGTAGGCCTACATTTCCCTCAACTCGCGACCTTTGTACTGAATGTAACAATGAATAGGAAACTGTCGACAAGTGTGTGTGTGTGAGAGTGTGTCGGAATGAAAGAGGAGATGTCCTGAAATGTATCTCCGGTGGAAAGCCACAGGTGTGGGGGTGATGATACAAGTCCCGGAGGTAACTCTAGCAGTGCCTCAGGGTGACGTGGAGCTACGCCCTCCCAGTGGAGAGAGGGGGAATGGGGGGCATTGTCTCCCAGACAAAGGCGAAATCTCTGAATACAGAGGTAAAGGTAACGCTCCGTATCATCCTTTGTAAACACTGGCTTGGATAGTATCATCTAGAAGATGTTGTGGATCCAGGGTTGGGGAGGCCGTCCCCTTGCATAGAAAATAATAAAAAATATTGGAACCAATACCTTAATGCGGTAAAGAGTGACTGACTGAAATATCTCTTTTGGCAAATCTACTGGACCTAGCCAATAACTATTTCAACCAAGCTCTAATGTGCAGCCAAGCAAGTGGCTTAAAACTATAATTTTCTAGTAATTATGTTACTAATATAATTATGATAGCCCATTATTTCTATTAAAATACATAATTTGTCTATTAATATGTACTTAAAACCTTTTAGGCCTGCATATATATATATATATATTTATTTATTTTATAGTTCCTTTTTGTTTTATGCATTTTGTACAAATTTATTAGTCAAAAGTGTGTTTTTTCTTACAAATCCTCTCTTTAGTATTATATTATTAATTAGAATTATTATTTTTATAAACTAGCAACACATTATTATTTATATTATTAAAATCAATGATTAAAATTCTTACTAATTAAATGTATTATTAAACTCGTACTTGGAGCGTTATAAAAAAGACAATGTCACCTATGGCCTCCCTTACCTCCCGACAACACCCCCTAGATCCTCCCTCGCCCAAAACAAGAACACTATAAAATAAAACTATTTAAAGAGAATTCCGTTTAGTCACGTTTCGTAAAATAAATGTGTAATAGTGGTAGATATCAAAAACTGGGATGATAAGCGTCAACGTCGATTAATAAACAGTGTGTTGTAAGCTAATGACGCCTGTCAAAATTTAGAAAACATATAATAATTTTTGATCAATTCAAATAAAGCTTATGGTGACCTGGTGGTCTAGGGGTAAGGTGTCAGACTTCTGTACTGGCGGCCGGGGTTCAATCCTCGGTCCCGGCACAGATTTATCTGATTACCAAACCCTTCCTTCACCTCTGTCAAGACATCTTGTGAATGTGGGGAATGCCAGGCCACCCCTGTGGTTCGGATTCCACGTTAAACTGTAGGTCCTTCATTTCATCTCACAATCACCCTACCATTATACATTAGCGTAAGTGCGTATAACCCGAACGGGTAGTAAGACGTGGTGCTAATAAAAATAATAATAATAAATAAAGCTTATGATTTGAAGCACGCCCTTATTATCCAATCTAGAGAAGAATTTTGAAAATTCGCACTACGCATGATTATAATATAGGCCTACTGACTATGTAATATGTTGTCATGCTTATTCATTTTATTTGGAATAACTTAGTCGATTAAAATAAATCTTGGTACTGTTAATTGATTGTAAGGTAGGGATGATTATTTCATCAAGTATATATATATATATATATATATATATATATATATATATATATATATATATATATATATATATATATATATATATGCGCGCTGCGTCTTACTACCCTGTTGTTGCGTCTCTTATTTGAGTCTATAAGCAATTGTGAAATATTTATTTTTTATCACCGAATTATAGTTTACTACCCGTTAGGTTTATTCACTTATGTACTAATTACGCTAATGGTTTTAGGGATTATAAAGGTTATATTTAGAGGAAGTGTACTCACATTTGCGAGGAATGAGAGTGGAAAACAGTGTTGGAAAAAACTCAATACACCACATTAGAACCTAAATAGCCTAGTCTACTGCGAGAGCAGCGCTTTAGACCCATTCGGCCATTGAAGTGGGTGTGAAATAATTATGCCCGATACTATGAAACATATCACATGTATACTTCACGAGCCCTTATCCACTATGTGTGAACATTATTGCATATGTGAATTGACTCCTATGTATTGTCCGCATTAAAGTAGTAATAAACGAGGCAAAAATAAATTGAAGCCACCAGTAATTTCATTTTCTCTATTGCCAAAGATACAATAGTTTTGCGCTCATGTTTATTGGAGGAGGGATGAAGTATGTTTTGGGCCTTGTAATAACCTGACCACAGTTTTGTCCAGTTGGACATCTTGCCTCACTTGATGGGACAATCATCCAAGCCTCCGGGCCACCACCTACAAGACGATCATCGTGAGGCTACAACTCAACAATTTGCTGTGACGTCCCAAATTGAGATCATAGGTTTCATCCGCACTCACTTTGAAACTAGGCACTAAAAAGAATTATTGAAATTGCTCAAGATTACTTTTCCAATAAATGGGCGATAATGATGAACGATGAGTTTTATTTACATTACTGCAATCTTAAGATGAATAGAGAGTACTCATGTTCCCAATGACGAGACAATGAGCGACTCCAACCTTGGTCCTAGACGGCTTTCCACAGATCTCATTCCCGTGACGACGTCTGATCACGATAACCTTGGAACACCTTGGTATTTCTATTGGTGATTTACAGGCACTTTCAAAACGCTCGGGGCTTTACAGTAATGGTCGTTTACATTCGAACGAGTTTACATCACGCACCGATCACTGCCTTATCGACTAGATCAGGGGTTGGCAAATGGCTGATCGCAATCGACAGGTTGATCTCGCGAAAAATGTATGGGTCAAACACGAAAGAAAGTTATATCGTTATTAAAAGTCGATCTTCAAATTTTCTAAATTTGCAAATAAACTAATTACTTTCAAATGTTATTTGAGTGTGACCTAAGTTACCTTGATCATCCCTATTCAATAATTTATTATAAGAAATTATAATGTGTCTAATATGAAAATGCACATTTTGTTTATTACATATTTTTTATATACATAAGTATTTGAAAAAAGTTTTTTTTAGCATTGCTTCTTACTATCTTTTCAGGTTATACGTATATGTACTAATTACACTTCTGTGTTAAGAATTAGGAATGTTGAATTTTAGAAGTGTACCCACATTTGCGTGGTGAAAGAGTGGAAAATAATTTAAGAAAAACCACCCTCAGTACACCTTACTGGGACTCGAACTCAGATCTCCCTGTCATCGGCAGTCTAGTATATTGCGAGAGTGATGCATTAGACCATGCGGCCACGTAAGTGTGTTGATGAAAAATTGAATTTATGGAATAAAAATAAGATATAGAAAGAAAAGTAAAAGTAGTGTGTAAAAATTATGTAGGATTTAGAGTCCTTTGATGAGCTTATAAGTAGAGATGGGCTGAATTCTATTTATTTTCTCAAATTCGAATCAAAAATTTTCTTTTGATGGAATCTCAAATCCAAGTTCGTATCGTCGAATCTTCAAATTACTTTTTTTTAGTCTGTCAAAACATTGAAAAGTATATTTTAAAAATGCAAACAAAGTGACATAAAAAGAATAGCAAGTTTCTCGAATACTATAGGATTCGAGGAATTAAAGATCCGAGGGTCCTCTATCTACATATAAGTCGATCGTGGCCCAAAAAGTCTGCTGACCCCTGCACTAGATTAACACAGTGGAAAATTTCCAGTTGGAAAATCAATCCGGTTCTTCAGAAATGTAATTGGGGATGTACTCAGTAAAAGTAGCTCAAGTCACAGTGTGAATAAAGAATCAAAGGATAACAACTCAATATATCTCTTTAAAACCTGTATTAATGTAACTAACCATAAAACTAGAAATCTACTCTCACACTTGGTTTACTTATATACTTATATAATCAACATAAGTTAAAGATTTTGAAACTATTACTATTGAAGAACTCAATAGTCAATTTTCATATTATCTTTTGATTGGTCTCAAAGACTTCAGACAAATTAAATTAAAATATAACGGGTATGGAAGTTACGGGTAGGAAATGTGGCCAAGATCATTTCTGCACCAATCTAAAGTATCATCTATACCTTTCTTAAGCAAAGAGAAGTAATAGCAAAGAGGTAAGTCTTGATTGGTCTTCAAACAAGATACTAATTTGCTTCTTCTATTAATTTATCAACATGGTCTGGGCAAGTTTTCGCTTGCTGCCATTTCTTCTTCTGAAAAAACCTTATGTATTCTTAAATTGGATTTTATAAACGAAAAATTTGCAGTTTTACTTTTTTATTATTCATGTTTTCACTTTCTTTTAGTTCATACTTGTGTTTCAAGATTTCTTAGTTCCCTTTTGTAATCCCCTTTCATATTTTTTATTTCATATTTTCGATGCATTTACTTATTATTTTTATCTTCATAGTTTATTTTCTTCAAGGTCGTTTTAATAGATATTATGCGCGCCTTGGGCTAAAGCTAATAAATGTCAAGTATATTGACACACGCTCTGTCTGATTGATCAGTATACTCGTGATTCCTAAATTGTTGTAAAAAAAAAAGCATTTAAGGAGACCACCTTGGCAAGCGAGAATTTGCCTTGTGGACGTTCAGCTCTAATACAATATTCAATTCTGCGAAACGTTATTTCAAAATATGGTCCCTTTCCATGCCAAAATAAAGTCGAAATATTCAAACAGGGCTGGTTTTACTTATCAATCTTATAGTTGTTTTATTAATTGAAAAAATGTGTTAAGATATGGCATTAGCTCATTTTAATTCTTGAAAATTGTTTTTGTCAAGTAAGATAAAGAGACCACGTTTCACACCCATAGAGAACCTGTAAAATTATTGTTTTAAATATTCTGAGTTTTACATTCCTTGACAGCAGGCGAGATGTCAACAACGTATCATGCATATCGAAATATTTCTGACCTTCTTTAAAATATACTGTACTGTTATTGATTTGCCCCTAATATTACAGAAACACTACAATTGGCGCACAACGTAGGGACCGTAAATACAAGAACGCTTCAATTGGCGCCAACGTGGGGCAGTAATATTTCAATAATTCTTCAATACTCATTTTAATAATACTGTATAACTGTTCTTTGTTGAATGTACTCATAAACAAATGCGTTTTACTTAAATCAACAAAAGCAAAACCAATATTTATTTTTTAAATGAGTGACAATTTTGATTATTTTCTTTTAGTAAATATAATTAATATATAAGGATCTATGCATATTATATTTGTACATATCATATAATATACATACATATGCGGCCTATGAATCAGGCTATTTGTGAATTATGACCTACCCATATGTGGGTGGTCATAATAACTAACAAATAAGTTAAATTAATATTTTAAAATTTGCCTAAATATGCACTACTCTTGTTTAATTTAAAAAAGTGTATTTATGTTATAAGAGAATAGACATTTAAAAGAATCGGGTGCTTTATTTAAAGCAACAATCATAATCTATATATAATGTCTAAGCGATATATTTTGATCCATTTACTAATTATTAATTACGCACTTATTTCTTTGGATTGTCAATGACTTATTTAAATCAGCAGAGTTGGTCCATTGCCTGGTGCTCTAACTCTGAAGGCCGGGGTTCAACTCTTATCGACAACGAGGAAGATGTTTATCATGATTTTCGACTTCAGAACTCAAAAATAACTTGTTTGGGCGCAGTGACCCGTTAACCTCCCCAAACCAGTAACCAGCAGCATTGTTGTCGGGTAAGATGAAGCCAATAGTGGGGCTAACAGGACCGGTCTTCACCTGATACCAGACCTGAACCGTCAAACAGAGAATACTGGGGTAAGGTCGTCTGTGAAGTCAACACTTGGCGCACCGTGTCACCGGAGTGAACCTGGCCAACAATGACAGACACACGTCACATGAAACCTGATACTAGACACTCTAAACAATGCACGACACTTCTAACACAAAACAACCTTATTTCACAATAGATACATCGTCTCGTGTTGCACGCGTTTTCAGACTAGGTTGCAAAAAATGATAAGTATAGTAATAGTAATAATATTTCTGAAACCCTTAGAGAAAATTAGAAAGAAGAGATAATATTAACTTGTGAATCAATCAATCCATCTACTACGAAGTTATAAACGATATTAGAGAGAGTTGTATTTAGCATTATACATTAGACAAGATTGAGAAATATATAAAATATCATTAAATAAATCATATTATGAAAAATGATAGTCAAAACATATTGTAACAAAAAATATATAATTTGGACATTACATTTAAGAGTATCTTGCTCATGAATCAATGGTAAGAAAATCATTAAAAATATAATTTTATAATTTACAATATAATTCAATTGGTGTTTTAACGAATTTAAACTGATGATGATGTATGAATGATTCCTTCATGAACATTTAGCGAGAGAAAACACCTTTCCCTATAGCTCTGACCTGAGAAAACTGACTAGTCGTCAAATGGTGGCTGCTTGCGCAGGTACATCATGGGGAGAAAGGGAAACCCTACAATGACTCACCAATTTTTAAACTCTACCTTTTTACTATTTAATATTATTATTAATTAATTCGAACTTTCATTTTAGGCAAATAAAAAACGAATTCTCATTAATTTGTGTTTCAATTAAATTACTAAGTAAACATACGTCATTATCGGTTTAAGTTCGTTAAAATATCAAGTGAATAACATATATTAAATTATTAAATTATATTTATAATTATTTTCTTACGATTGATTCATCAGCTTGATCCTATTAAATGTAGTGTCCTAATTTTAATATGTTTTTGTTACGAAGGCTCTTATAATATTAAGTGTTTTGCTACAAAGGCTCTTATTTAATATGTGTTGACCCTCATTTTTCAAGATTATGAATTATTTAATTATATTTTACGTATTTATAAAACTTTTCTAATGTTTAATACAACTATATACAGTACATTTTATAATTTATAACTTCATAGTAAATTGGCTGATTAACAAATTAATAGTGATGATATTCTAGTCCTCTTAGATCAATCAGTAGTAGTGCATGTCTCTGGTGAGCTAAGGGCCTCTGGGTTAGATTCTTCGGCATGATGAAAAAAAGTAATGTTAGTGACAGGGCTTTTTTTTTTTACGCCGTAGCCCTCACCTTTATAAAAATATATATTTGTTTGTTTTATTTAAAGTTTTAAAATAAAATTCAAAATTTAAAAAAAAAGCTTTTGTCACTATTGTTTGAATATTTAATGTTTTGGAAGTAAAAAAATCGTTAAAAATACATTAAACATTTTTTTTAAATACAGAAATATTTCCACTTTTTTTTTCTTGAATAAAAGCACTGGTTAGTTCGGTCTCCTGTATGTAGACTATTAGTCGCTCTGGTGGCACAGAGCGTTTGTTGGCCAGGGTACACCACAGGATATTGTCTACACGTACCCGTAAGTATACGGCGTTCACGATAGGTTTTTACCTGGATGACAGTTCGAAAATCATATGTTTAGGTTTTGGGTTGCCAACACTTGTAAAAGATCACAGTTTTGTAATAAATGTAAATATGTTTAATTACCAGTTATAAATTACATTTAAAATAACGTAAACTTAAGTTTTCTCATACTATTTCATTTTTTTAAATAATTTCTTTGTATCCAACTCCAAACAATATTTTAATCATAATTAAAAGTACTTATTTTTCGTTTTGGAACGGTACTGATTTTGTGTAATATAGTGCACACATCAATTATTTTAATACAGGCATCGTATTTACTTGGAAAAGAGAAAATTGTTGTCATTTTTTTACATACAATAAATGATTTTATGATTATTTTATCGTATTTTGAAATATATAACTGAATAAAATATTTTCATCAACTGCGTGTCTGCATCATTGTAAAAAACTTGTTTACCGTTATGTTCAATCATATGGTTTAGATTCGTCAGTCGCCATTTTAAAGATATGTTCGTTAGAAGTTTTTGTGAAAGTGGTATTAATATTTTTTTAAGTGGAATAAAACTATAAATAAACTTTGTATCCATCCTCAAATAAATATATAAATAATATTGGCCTAAATTACTGTGGTTAACTATCACATTAATATATTACCATCTGTTTTCATTAGTCATCAAAAGTGATAGATGTCAGCTGTTGGCGTAGTGATATATTAGGGATTACTTCTAGTAACATTTCGAGCTGTCATCCAGGTAAACATAGCTCGCGAATGGCGAATAGATGATGTTATTGAAAATGGAGGTGTGGAGTCAGTGGGAGTCTTAAGCCTAACTTAAACTTAATTTATTAACCTCTGGTGACCGTTGCTATAATTCCCCTTAAGAGAAAAACACTCAAGGTACCAGCTGAGAATCGAACCCGGGACCCCTAGGTTCGTAACCAGGTGCACTTACCACTAAAACACGGGGCTGGATACAGTGAGAAGTGTTGGTTCAGGGTACTGGGTGCCATGTTTATTCTACATTTAAGTTAGTATAAAAGTTGTGTACAGTCGTTTGAGAAACACCTAAAATAATTTATACAAGCTGTAGGCCTATACAACTCAACTCAAAAATAGGCATGTGTGTATGACCGTAATAGCATACGCACTCACCTCACAAACGTTTTCGAAAAATTGGCCCGATATACACTTCCACGGCTGTTTTAATATTTAATTTCCACTTCATCAATTAATTTAGAGGAGAAAAATGTAATTGTAAACCATACAAGTAATTGTCGTTTAATTTTGTTCGATTATTCGAAGGTGTAAGGAGAATACAAGAAAATAATAGGTTCTTGTTAGATGAACATAAAACTTGTTGTAATGTACTTATCTTGTTTAACATTTATCCCATAGTAGGTGAGATAACAATTATTTACTGCCCCCTTATTTGTTTTTCTACTGTTTGTTTTATAACGCTTATACAAAGCCATAAAAGAATAAAATTAAGATTAGTTGTAGGTATATAAAACTTTTCTCGGCTGTATCTTATAATATAATTGCGGTAATCTGCGGTTATCCGTTTTCCCGCAGGGCGTTAGACGAAGCCTGATCTGGGGTGGTGAGGAGGAGAATCCTGGGGTTATCAATCGATTGTATGCCAGTACCACGATCAACTAACGTTCACGTAACGTAAAGAGACTAATATGTGATCAGGATTCACGTAACGTAACTTAAAAACTCTAGAAAAACAAAAAAGAACAATGAATCTGTACAGTTTGAAAACAAATTGTTGAGTAAAATAAAACCCAAGCAATTAGGGCAGGTTAGGCTACACATATTTTTCTAACGTCGCGTCTTACTATCTATTCAGGCTATATGCATTATAATTACGTTAATGAGTTAGAGATTAGGATATTTTAATTAAGGGAGTGTATCCGCATTTGTGTGGAAGGAGAGTGAAAAATAATTTTGGAAAAACCCTCCTTCGGTACATTCGACCGGGATCAGAACCCGACCGCCATGTCATTGTCAATCCAGTCTATTGCGAGATTGACGCCTTAGACCAAGTGGCCATCGAAGCAGGTAGGCTGTAAGTACTTGAAATAGACTGTTCAGTGGATATACAAAATAAAGTGTAACAAGAGGCTAGGATTTTTTAGAGTTTACAAGTGCGGGGTGAATCCTTTCAACTGCCAAGCAGGAGTGGGGGTAGCTATTCTTGAATCCCTTCAACTGCCAAGCACGAGTTGGGGCTGGTTATTCTTGACTAATTTCAAGTGCCAAGCACGAGTTGAGATTGGCTATTCTTGACTAATTTCAACTGCCAAGCACGAGTTGGGGCTGGCTATTCTTGACTAATTTCAACTGCCAAGAACGAGTTGGGGCTGGCTATTCTTGACTAATTTCAACTGCCAAGCACGAGTTGGGGCTGGTTATTCTTGACTAATTTCAAGTGCCAAGCACGAGTTGGGGCTGGTTATTCTTGACTAATTTCAACTGCCAAGCACGAGTTGGGGCTGGTTATTCTTGACTAATTTCAAGTGCCAAGCACGAGTTGAGATTGGCTATTCTTGACTAATTTCAAGTGCCAAGAACGAGTTGGGGCTGGTTATTCTTGACTAATTTCAACTGCCAAGCACGAGTAGGGGCTGGCTATTCTTGACTAATTTCAACTGCCAAGCACGAGTTGAGATTGGCTATTCTTGACTAATTTCAACTGCCAAGCACGAGTTGGGGCTGGCTATTCTTGACTAATTTCAACTGCCAAGCACGAGTTGAGATTGATTATTCTTGACTAATTTCAACTGCCAAGCACGAGTTGAGATTGATTATTCTTGACTAATTTCAACTGCCAAGCACGAGTTGGGGCTGGCTATTCTTGACTAATTTCAACTGCCAAGCACGAGTTGAGATTGGCTATTCTTGACTAATTTCAACTGCCAAGCACGAGTTGAGATTGGTTATTCTTGACTAATTTCAACTGCCAAGCATGAGTTGAGATTGGTTATTCTTGACTAATTTCAACTGCCAAGCACGAGTTGATATTGGTTATTCTTGACTAATTTCAAGTGCCAAGCACGAGTTGAGATTGGCTATTCTTGACTAATTTCAACTGCCAAGCACGAGTTGAGATTGGTTATTCTTGACTAATTTCAAGTGCCAAGCACGAGTTGAGATTGGCTATTCCTGACTAATTTCAACTGCCAAGCACGAGTTGAGATTGGTTATTCTTGACTAATTTCAACTGCCAAGCACGAGTTGGGGCTGGCTATTCTTGACTAATTTCAACTGCCAAGCACGAGTTGAGATTGGTTATTCTTGACTAATTTCAACTGCCAAGCACGAGCTGGGGCTGGCTATTCTTGACTAATTTCAACTGCCAAGCACGAGTTGATTTTGATTATTCTTGACTAATTTCAACTGCCAAGCACGAGTTGAGATTGGTTATTCTTGACTAATTTCAACTGCCAAGCACGAGTTGAGATTGGTTATTCTTGACTAATTTCAAGTGCCAAGCACGAGTTGAGATTGGCTATTCTTGACTAATTTCAACTGCCAAGCACAAGTTGAGATTGGTTATTCTTGACTGATTACAACTGCCAAGCACAAGTTGAGATTGGTTATTCTTGACTAATTTCAACTGCCAAGCACAAGTTGAGATTGGTTATTCTTGACTAATTTCAACTGCCAAGCACGAGTTGAGATTGGTTATTCTTGACTAATTTCAACTGCCAAGCACAAGTTGAGATTGGTTATTCTTGACTAATTTCAACTGCCAAGCACGAGTTGAGATTGGTTATTCTTGACTAATTTCAACTGCCAAGCACAAGTTGAGATTGGTTATTCTTGACTGATTACAACTGCCAAGCACAAGTTGAGATTGGTTATTCTTGACTAATTTCAACTGCCAAGCACGAGTTGAGATTGGTTATTCTTGACTAATTTCAACTGCCAAGCACAAGTTGAGATTGGTTATTCTTGACTAATTTCAACTGCCAAGCACGAGTTGAGATTGGTTATTCTTGACTAATTTCAACTGCCAAGCACGAGTTGAGATTGGTTATTCTTGACTAATTTCAACTGCCAAGCACGAGTTGAGATTGGTTATTCTTGACTAATTTCAACTGCCAAGCACGAGTTGAGATTGGTTATTCTTGACTAATTTCAACTGCCAAGCACGAGTTGAGATTGGTTATTCTTGACTGATTACAACTGCCAAGCACAAGTTGAGATTGGTTATTCTTGACTAATTTCAACTGCCAAGCACAAGTTGAGATTGGTTATTCTTGACTAATTTCAACTGCCAAGCACGAGTTGAGATTGGTTATTCTTGACTAATTTCAACTGCCAAGCACGAGTTGAGATTGGTTATTCTTGACTAATTTCAAGTGCCAAGAACGAGTTGGGGCTGGTTATTCTTGACTAATTTCAACTGCCAAGCACGAGTTGAGATTGGTTATTCTTGACTAATTTCAAGTGCCAAGAACGAGTTGGGGCTGGTTATTCTTGACTAATTACAACTGCCAAGCACAAGTTGGGGCTGGTTATTCTTGACTAATTTCAACTGCCAAGCACGAGTTGAGATTGGTTATTCTTGACTAATTTCAACTGCCAAGCACAAGTTGGGGTTGGCTATTCGTGACTGATTACAACTGTCAACCACGTTAGAGCTTTGTTAAGTTGTATTAGCTCCAAACACGGATAAGGGGGAATCTAATGGCTCCTCTAACTGTGTTATGAAACAATCTCCAGAGCAATTTGTGAGTAGTTTTATCCCCAATTATAGAACAACACAAGAGTGCCTTGTTAGGGCTGCTGATTCCAGAGATGCGGGCAGAGGATCAAGATTATCGTGAGCTTCACAAACCAAGGTATTAGTAGACATCACTGATATTTCTTTCGGACGTAATTAGAATAAGACACAAGACCATTAACTTACTAGACCAAAGCACTACCTAGTGAGCTCAGGTATTGTATTTTGTAGCGTATTTGACCGTGCGGCCATCAAAGCGGGTGAAACATTAATCAAACTTTGATTGGAGTTTTTATATATATATATATATATATATATATATATATATATATATATATATATATATCATAAACCACTCCAATTGGAGTTTAATACGCAACTCTTGCTCTAGACTAGACCACCGATGACTGGGAGATCGTGGTTCGAACCTGGTAGGTTGTACTGAAGATGTTTTTTTCAAAAATAGTTTGTCACGCTCTATCTCCATGAAAATGCTGTTACACTTCTTCTAAATATAACCTTCCTAATTTCTAAAACCATTAATGTAATTAGTACATAAGCGTACAACCCTGAAGGGTAGTAAGACGTGGTGCTAAAAGAATAATAAAAAAAATCTGGTTGGGTTGCCGCGTGGTTTAAGGTACTACTCTCGTAATGGACTAGACTGCTAACAACGGGGAGATTGTAGTTTGAACCTCTTCGGGTGTACTGAGGACGTGTCTTCATAAATCATCTCTCACTCTAACTCCTTACACGCAAATGCGAATACACTTCCCTTAAATATAAACTTCCCAGTCCGTAAAAACATTAAAGTAGTGATACAGAATGCTAAAACTAAACTACTATAAAGCTACATGGCTGATTCACTCACTGACATTAATGTTTACCGTCTTCCAGATGAGCTAGAAACTTGACATTTGGCAAACTTATAGCTTCTAGCCTGTAACATGACGAGAAAATTCCAAAAAGTTAAAAAAAAAATTTAATAAAAAAAATCAAAATGTCGAAGCAACTTTAAAGTCGGTGCGCACCTTTCTTTGGAGGTCTCTTGTGGTTTAAACGGTAAGACCTATCTAAAAATGGCTCTAGAATTACATTAGTTTACATCCATTTGCAAAGAAAACTCGCTAGAGGCTTGGGGACGGAGCTCCCAACGAGCAAAAGGAGTTATAAAATAACTCCTAGCATTATACCATCCGTTTACCCTAAGAAATAGAAAGGTTGCTTGGTTCCAATATGTTGTAGCTTATAGCCAAGGCCTGGATTTTGAGGACATCTATATATTTTTTGGTACATCACGGACATTTCTCAAGTGTACCTACATTTTGCTGATGATGCCGTGGAATTGAAAAAGTTTTTAACATGTATTATTTTGTCACTTTTGGTAATTTTGGAGTTTAAACTTTCAAGTACTATCTATATAATATTAATAATGCATTAATACGCCAACTTTAATTTCTTTCAACACACATTTGTCGGAATTAGACGATGATGTGTGCATTGAAGATTGTATTCTGTTTGCTTGTCTGGTTGTAAAATACACGTTCATGGTGATCCACTGCAACTAAGCTAGAGAGGGTTGCGTTGGGAGGGGGTGGCCATTACTTCTGAAGCAGATATTTGTATGGACTTATCCATCACTATTATAATTATCAGAATACAAGAATTTAGTTGTAATTATCATACATATATAATTGCGTGTATTTTTTAAATTTTACATTTGTAAAATATATGTTTAATATAGTGGTGTGCATCCATTACGAGTCTTTTCATAATATTTTTAGGGCCTTTATTGTACATTTGAATTCTCTTTCTAGACTTTTAGGTACTTTTAAAGGTAATTTTTCGATAATATTTAGAACATCCAAGACTGGGCCCAGCTGATTATAAAATATGACCATAGTGTATTGAGTCAAATTTCGATCCCCAGCGCATCCCAAATGTCTCTCTAAAGCCGTGGGTCTAGAATGGTGTCAAATTCAGCCTAGCGATGAAAATGAGAACCTACTTGAATAAACAAGTAACAGCTCCATTTTATAAAATTGAGATTAACGGCGAAGGCATTGTTGTGCTGACCACATGACACCCTATATCCACAAATGTTAGGACTAATATCGTGGCGGTCACTCAGTCGTTATATCTTGCTTGCGGTCTCACATCATTAAGTTTTTTCATCTATATATTATTTTTCAACCTCCTTCCTGACCTTCCCAATACTTCTCTCTCTCTCTCTTTCTCCCATAATTATACTAATACGATGATACAGGGTTCAACTCAGACTATTAATTAAGCGTGATTGTTTTGCCAAGTGTTACAGAGAAACACACTCAATAACCCTCACAAAAAACAAACTTAAAACACTGTCAAATATGTCATCCACGTTTTACAGAGACTATTTACAACTTTTCCAATCACTAGGCCTATATAAATATAAAGTAGGCCTATTCTATTAAAAACCACCACTTTACGTAGTTATATTTTTAGACAAAAACACGCATTTTGAAATTGTGTCACTTTCTGACGGTATTAAAGGATCTCAGTATAAGGCGATGGGTCATTGGTGTGTGTGATCTAAATTAGATTTAATTGAGAGCATATCGAGCAACTAAAAGATCAGTGAACTCGAGTGCTAGCGATGTGGAGGTCAGTGCTAAAATCCAAGTGAGGGTATTTTTTACAAAATGGCTTCCCATTCCCTCTTCAGGTAAATGCTGATACATTTATTCTAATGCTCTATCTTGCCCGTCATATTACTTTAGCGTAATTATTGTATGTGTATAATCCAAAAGGCTAATAAGATACAGTGAGAAACAATATATATTAGCAGAATACCCGGTGTTGCCCGTGGTAAATACGCAATGGTTTCGTGGTTACCCCTGGCAAAGCCTTTCGTTACTTCAAGCACCCAGAAAAAATTTATCTACATTTAATTTATTTCGATCCCGTTTTTAATTAATTTACAAAAATCAAACGTAAAATTTCGGCTTCAAGTTGCACGTGTCCTTGCACAGGGCTACTAATTTTAAAATTTCAACCCTCTACGTGCGGTATATATCACGCAACGCTCATGACAGACAACAGACTCTTCATTTTATTAATATAGATAACATTAAATTGACCCTTGTTGGTTTAGAGAAGAATATTACACATATTTCTAAAACTTAACTAGCTTCGTTTGCAAATGTATACAGTATATTTTATTTAACTGCGGCCATATAGGGCAAGTTTGTCTCCGGTTTTGAACGCCCCCATAATACCTCATGCGGTGATATATATAGTGATATTGACTGTGATTAAACCAAAATGATTAAGTACCAGTCTTAAATCACCGGAAAGCAATTTTAGTAATGTAAATCTATTATTAACTGATGTATGACTATGGTTATCACCAAGAAACTCTAGAAATTATTATATTCAATTATATAAAAATAAAATGACAACCACGACACGGGAATCATACCGGTGACTTTCGGCAATGCGTGCCAATGCTATATACCTGAGCCATCCTGGATCATCTCATAACATATGTTTAATAAATAACACCTAGACACGGGTAGGTCAAGTTATGAATCTTCAAGTCAATACAATAAGCGCTCTCTCAACTGAGATACCCTGACTATCGAGACATACCGGCTTGTATGTGTTGTTTAAAATACCAACAATATTCTAATAGTCAAACAATCAAACTCTTTATTGTTTAATTGGTATTTTTAAACAAATGTTTTGACATGCTTTAGCACTACTAATAGCTAATGACATAAAAACTTACTACTCTAAGACTTTGGAATTGAGACCCCGATCAAAACTATACCTAGCGTATTATTACAACTGTATCGTCAAAGAAGTGCCCAAGGATTGGAACTGAACTTGGATTAAGCGACAATTTGCCATTTTAAATATATCTTTATGGTTTTAAGAACCATTACTCGGGACGGCGTTGTTAGCTAACGCACTGGTTTCGTGTTGGGCTAGACTGCGGAGTACGGGGAGAACAAGGTTTGAATCTCACTCGGGTGAACTTGGGTGGTTTTCCTTAATTGATTTTCCACTCTTCCTCCATGCAAATGCGGGTTAACTTCTTCTATATTTAACTTACCCGATTCCTAACCTATTAGCGTAATTAGTACTTAAGCGTATAACCCGAACGTTTAATAAGACGTGGTGATAAGAATTGTTATTTAAGAACCATTGTGGAAAATGACTAAGCCTAGCTATTTACAGTGATGGTACCTATAATTAAAATGTTAGGAAGTTATAACAAAATATCTCTTTTTAAGGAAATACAAAGAATATCGTTTTATAATAAAGTAATTAAATTCATTAATATTTTAATATATCAATGACCCGCCTCGGTGGCGTAGTTGGCTAACGCGCGTGTCGTGTTTAGCTCGACTGCTGAGGACGGGAAGATCGAGGTTCGAATCTCGGTCAGGTGAACTGGGGGTGGTTTTTCCTAAATGGTTTTCCACTCTACCTCCACGCAAATGCGGGTTCACTTCCTCTAATTAAACCTTCCCAATTCCTAATCCATTAGCGTAATTAGTACTTAAAGCGTATAACCCGAACGGGTAGTAAGACGCGGTGCTAAATATAAATAATATATCAATGACTGGAATAGTATACTATTTCAACGTCATTTAAAATGAGGTATAATTTTGTACTAACGTGATTTACCGAGTCTTTAAAATCCGTTTAAAATTATTATTTTTATAAAATACAATTGGAAAATGAAACACATCTGCTGAAGCGCGCTTTTAATGTTTTTGTAAGATAACGTATTTTTTTAATTTAGAGTTGTTTTTAGAGACAAGTGTAAGAGAATCAAGAGCAGTTTTCGCAATATTTTGTCCTGACTACAAACCGCTCATCTGTAAAACAAATGAAGCTCTAAAAGAGATGAAAGTGTAACTTGTGCTGCCGGTCTTGGTCCTAACTCCCAACTCCGGGTGGAGGAGGGAGTTTCATTAAGTGGAACACGAATATATAAACTAAATAGAAACCAGGCAGGTCACAAAGTGTGACATGTGTTGTCACAGATTGTATCTTGAGGGTAAATCATTCTAAACATTTAAATACTAGGTCTAGATTTCCTGATGTCGATAGTTAAGTACAGTAATTGAACTTAATAAAATCAGCTTCGGTGGTTGAACGGTCTAAGCTCTAAAGCTTGATTCCCACGTTCACTGAAAATAGAAAGCAGAGTCTGACTCAGTGGCGCAGCAATTCACACGCTGTATGTTGACCCATGATGCATTGCAACGCTAACTTTAAACAGATGATTATAAATCGTATTTTATTTTCTAGTGGATATACATATATTTTAGATTATTCTCCCGATGGATGTTTACAGATTAAAATGCTGTGTCGTGGCACAATCCCACACAGAAAAACAGATTTCCATTGCGGGTAATTTTATTATTATTATTATTATTATTATTATTATTATATTAGCACCGCGTCTTACTACCCGTTCGGGTTATACGCACTTACGCTAATGTGTAATGGTAGGGTGATTGTGAGATGAAATGGAGGACTTACAGTTTAACGTGGGATCCGAACCACGGTGGAGACCTGGCATTCCACACATTCACAAGCTGTAATTAATACACGACTTGTCAGAGGTGAAGGAAGGGTTTGGTAATCAGATAAATCTGTGCCGGGACCGAGGATTGAACCCTGAACCCCAGCACCGAAGTCTGACACCTTACCCCTAGACCACTAGGTCACCGCGGGTTATTTTAAATCTCCTCACAACAGCCAACGAAGCTGTCTGTTAGATTCTAGCTCTACAGCGCATGCGTTGTCATATGTGCATGCGGACTGATTTGAGATGTTTGGTTCTGAGATTTTATTGGTTCTTCTGTGCCGAACATCTTAGACAAAGCGGACAAAATAGAGATGAGCTACTACTGTGGAGTCAACCGAAAAACTAGCGCAGAACAGTGACGAGCTCTAAGCCAATCCAAGATTTCCGCCTCATTGGTGCGAGCTGTTCCGCTAAAGTTCAACTCAGATCTACTTTGTCCGCGGTGCCTGAAATCTTCGTCACGGGAGAACCAATCAAATCTCAGAAACCACCCATCTCAAATCAGTGCGCACGTGCATAAGACAGCGCGTGCGCTGTAGAGCTAACAGAAGCAGACAGCTTCGTTGGCCGTTGTGAGGAGATTTGAAGTAACCAGTTAGTGTAAAGCTTGTTTCTCGGTGTAGGGTTGTACCATGACACAGCGTTAACATTTGAAAACATCCATCGGGTAAATGATCTAATTCTAAAATTTAAGTTTATCCACTAGAAAATAAAATAGGTTGATAATCAACTGTTTTAAGTTAGCGCTACCATGCAACATGGGTAAAAAAATGCAGTGTATGAATAGATGAGCAGCTCAGGCATATTCTGGGGTCCAGGGTTCAATACTCGGTCCGGCACAGATTTATCTGATTACCAAACCTTCCTTCACCTCTGACAAGACATCTTGTGAATGTGAGGAATGCCAGGTCTCCACCGTGGTTTGGATTCCACGTAAACTGTAGGTTCTTCCTTTCATCTCACAATCACCCTACCATTACACATTAGCGTAAGTGCTTATAACCCGAACAGGTAGTAAGACGCGGTGTTAATATTAATTAATTAATTATTTTCGGCGAACGTTTGAATCAAAACACTTTAGCGGAACAACTCGTGTTCATGAGGCAGAAATGTTGTGATTGGCTTAGAGCTCGTCACGTGACCACGTTTATGTTCTGCGCTTGTTTTTCGACGAACGTGTGAATTCACAGTAAGGCCAAGGTCACTCTAGATCCGTACTCGTCAGTAACTTTGCCCTGCCATATACGGCCATAACACGGTCAAGATTTTAGGATTCGACACATATTTTTTGGTAACTAACACCAATATTATATTAGCAACAGGTCATTACTATTTTACCACCGATTCACTTCTCCTAACACAACCTTTCTCAACCTTTTATTACTAGCAATACTGTATTATTTCAAACATTTCATAATTACAAAACAAGAATGTGTGGGGAAGGGTAGTAAGCCTACTTACATCAGCTATAAACTCCATATATGAATGTTGTTCTTTTATATAAGCTGCACTCCCCTCTTGTTGATTCCTCGAGAAGCACCTTACAGGTGATAGCATAAATGTTACCGCCTCGGTGCGTAGTTGGCCAACGCGCTAGTCGTGTTGACTCGCACCGAGGATGGGAGATCGAGGTCGAATCTCTTCGGGTGAACGGGGTGGTTTTTCTCAATGTTTTCCACTCTCCTCCACGCAATGCGGGTTCATCTCTAATTAAACCTTCACAATTCCCATCATTAGCGTAATTAGTACTTAAAGCGTATAACCGAAGGGTAGTAAGACGCGGTGCAAAAATAATATAATAATAATAATACTAAAGAGCATAATGTTTCTCAATGATGGATATGCACAGGAGTAATGGGACAAAAACTGATAAGTTAGATATTACACTACATTCTCCACTTCATTTAAATTTAATGGCTGATGTTAGCCTCAAATAAATTTTATATTCTTTTTACTTTAATACATATTTGAATTATAAACATTGTTTTTTATTATATATTGTATATTTAATGTATTTGGACAATAATACTTAATGACTGCATTATAACGCATTTGGCTAGTGATTACATCTAAACTCAATTTTTTTTATACTTTTTAATTCAATATTTAGTTGAACTTAATAAATTGTTTTGTACAGACTATATAGCTATCTGTAAGTTTTGTAACAACTTTCTTAAAGTGTATTTATATATTTTTAAACTTTACACCAAATTTTGTGTAGCCAAGATGATGATAAATTATTGATTTTATGTTTAATGTTCATATTATGACATTTGTTTTTTTATTAGAAGTAAATCGTAATAATATATTTTGTCTTGTAACATCACTTTATTAAATCTACCATCTTAGTAACGTTAATATATTTATTTTTATATATATTTTGAGAACAATTATCTATACTATTCATGTAGAATATCCTACTTAAATATATTCTGTAAGTCTTTTAATCTTCTAATTATATCCACTCCTTACATTAAAACCTTTTTAATGTTTTCTAAATTGTTACATATGATAGTGCCGCAATAGATTAAAATTACGTATTATTATTATTATTATTAGCACCGCGTGTTACTACCCATTCGGGTTATACGCACTTACGCTAATGTGTAATGGTAGGGTGATTGTGAGATGAAATGAAGGACCTACAGTTTAACGTGGAATCCAAACCACGATGGAGGCCTGGCATTCCCCACATTCACAAGATGTCTTGTCAGAGGTGAAGGAAGGGTTTGGTAATCAGATAAATCTTTGCCGGGACCGAGGATTGAACCCCGGCCGCCATCATAGAAGTCTGACACCTTACCCCTAGACCACCAGGTCACCGACTAGATTAAAATTACTGTCCAGTTTGAAAATGTGTTTAGATTGTATTAAAATGATTACTTTTATAGACCCCTAACGTGAAATAATGGTGGCGCCGAACATAGTATCGTACTGACGTGTGTCAGATAGACCTTAATGTTCCGCGAACTTTGTAAGATCGTTGTGGGGCCAACACTAAGCAAGCTTACATTTTTACCGTCACACTGTTTTGTTTCGGGTACACACCGCGGCAGCAGAAAACAGATTCAATGATTGTACAGTAAATTATAATTAAGAATGTATATACTTTTTTCTTATACAATAACTTTAAATCTTCTAGGATCAAAGGGTGAGGTTCTTTTTCTATGCCCGCTTATTTAACATTTGGAAACATTTCGTTCAAATCATTAGAAATTTGGGTAAACCATAACCTTAATTTACACGAAAGCTTTTGATTTTGCCAGATGTATATAGAATATTAGTAAGCACGAGTAAGTAATAAATGTGAATGATGCACGGCTGCCGTTCGTACCAACTTTATTCATGTTCTTATTGAACAGCGATGTATGGCACTCTGGTCTGTGGCTACACGGCACACTGTTGCGATGAAGCAATGAAAGTGATGAGAGAGTGAGCGAGATGGAGATACCCCCGCAGACAAATGAGAGGAAGGATGGATGATGGGGGCCACATTAAGGGGGAGTCCCATCCAGACTTGTACCTTTGCAACATTTGAAGGAGTAGAAGACGATACTAACTTACAAGATAGCTAGTATATATTGAAGACACTGAGGTACCCTGTACCTAAAAACTACATGACGTAATCCCGCAATCGAGCTATACCGACCGAGCGTCCACCACCATTCTTAGCAACGATAATGCCTACATTTGTGGATAGAGGGTGTAATGTGGTCAGCACTATGATCCCTCTGGCAATTAATCTTAGTTTTCTAGCCCGGAGCTGCTTTGCTATTTAATTATTCGTGTAGCTCCTCATTTGTCATCACGGGGTTGAGTTCGACCCCGTTCCAGACCCACTGCCCTGTACCCAAGTGGACATTAGTAGCTGGGTACGTCAAGTTAGTTTGAAATAATATATTCATTTTCAGGATTACCTGGTTATGAAGTATGTACCATTGCACCCGAATATACACAAATAACGGAGCCCAAGCCTGGTATACAGCTACAATATTATGATCAAGGGTAGACAATCAGAGTAATATACACACGCCGATATTCAGTTGTAAGACTACCCGGGTATAAAATATAAAACATGTACCCTATTATAATATTATGGGTTCTGATACAAGATTATTTTATTTATTTGTTTGAGGTATTTAACGTGCACTTTCTAAACAAAATTACCAGCAACGAGGGCGAAAGTACCTACTAATTTTACCGGCAAAAGTATTTTCACATACCCTCCAGGGTTCTTTTACAAGCCATAATCGATATGGGACCGACGGTTTTACTTCCCCTCCAAAGGAAGTTGTGCTACGTTTTTTTTATCACTCAAGGAAAATCTGTTAAGCCTGGCAGGGTTTGAGCCCACGAACATCGGGCTGTGATTCAAGATTACTTTGACATAAGGTAGGAACTGTTCATTCGGTTAGTAAGTTCTGAAAGCTCGGAAGAATTTGAAGACAGAAACTACAACTCAATTTTAAATAACTTGATTATAGCCATGAGCTAGCTGCTAGACGACCAAGAACTATTTTAAAAAAACTATGTTCAATTCCAATCAGTGAAACATTTTTTTATTTATTTAAAATTTACTGTCAACTATTTTAGTGTGGTACGCTTTAAATCATGTTTCGGTAAGTAACGCTTAGGATTAACGTGCACTTCTCAAAACAGAGTTATGTTTAAATCATACCAAGACTTACAAAAGATGTAGCCATTATTAGATATTGCTCACTTTATTGTAAGTTATAGATACTCTGGATCATTTTATATTTCTTTAAAAATCTAGTGTCAATGTTAACAGATAGAGTGTCAGTATTTTTTAAAGTGAATTATCTCGCGGTTATTAGAGTTTACTAGCATTAAAGCATGTGTGAAAGCACAATTTGTTTTTTAAATCCCAAAAGTGGCGAATAGAATAAATTTGCATTTTAACAGTAAATTATCGTAAAATACTAGAGAGGGGTATAACATAGCCAGTCCAGTTCCAACGAACCGGATTCCTAAAACCACTTTGACATTTACGATTTCTTCTGAATTCCTATTTCAGGCACAGCTATCTGATTAGGACAAAGAACAGATGCTGATCCACGACTAAGGAAATGTGCTGAGAAGGAATACAACCAAAATAAAGAGGATACCTCGAGACTGTTACTTCCATCTGAGCTAATATTTGTTAGCACCGCACTACCTGTTTTTTTAGCATCACGTCTTACTACCCGTTCAGGTTACACGCCTATGTAGTAATCACACAACTGGGCTAGTGGTTGGGAAGATTTAATATAGATAAAGGGAAATGCGTAGAAACTATTGGCTATTGGGAAACAAACGTCATTTTCTTCTTTTCGTGGGGTCAATATTCCCTGAAATATTAGACAAAATTTTCAACACTGGTTCGTCCTTCATACTCCAGCACACCACGTTACGACATAGCTGAAAGCGAGGAGATTTGGCAACAGTTAACTGAGAGTGAAAGACGATAAATTTTTCTTCATAAAACTAGCAGTTCCCTTAGCGGTGAAAAGTGTAATCTTCCAACGAATACCTGCAGTTTTTTTTTAAGTATTTAAGACCACCGGTTCGGTTTTACACACTTTATATACAACCATATCTCTCCCACGCCATCCCACCTCCCCCTTGGCGTTCCTAACGGGTGTGAAATCCTCCAATTATAACGCGCAGGTGAGCCAACAAGTGGCCGGTGTAACAAATGTGACTGGTGGCGGTAATAGCCCCAGTACCGTAACACAGCATCCTAGTGGCAGCTAACATGCGCGACGACTGACAAGAAAACAGTCGTTTCTTACGTTGCGATTCACAACCACTCTATTATCTGCCACACAACTTGAACAAAAGTGTTTGCAGGTTTGGCCTCCCGTCGTTATCCACACAGCCGCATGCGTGAGACATTAGCCCCGTGGCTAGAGTGGTTGACCGCAAGGTCAGGTGAACCTGATACTGACGGAAATATTTACTAGATGTTTACTGGCTTGCCCTGTATTGTGTTTGGTAAATAAAGTTGTAATACGTTAGAAAGGACAGTATCTGACGTATTTTTCCTTCAACAATTAATATATCAAGTAATGTGATCCGTATTTTAGTTAGCACCGCATCTTATTACCCTCTCGGATTATACATAATAAATGTACTAATTACTCTAATGCAGGGGTCCCCAACCTTATGTCTGCGGGTGCCAATGACTAATAATTTTAATCTGTCACTTTTCTGACAAAAAATCAAATTTTTGCTTATCTCCAGGTATGCTGTTCTCAAGAAGTTGGTGATTGAAAGCCCTTCCCCCCTCTTTCCAATCTCTCCCTCTCATTCCTCTTTCTTTACCGGCTCATTTACAAAGTGTACTTTATTACTCGGAACTATCGTTATACTCACTAATACATGCTAATACTTCCTATTTCCTTTGTAAATATCTTGACATGGGTCTACCCAGCCTTGTCGCCTTAATAACACAGAATACACATATATTTTTAAAATGTACCTAAGCACCAAAATGGTGGTGAGTAGTTAAATATTTACTTTATTATTTATTTTTCTCTTGTTAAAATCGTAAATAAATCAGTATTTTATTATTTATTATTTATTTTTTATTGACATTTACTTTTGGTTTGGTGAAAATTGTTTCAATTGTTTAAACTGGTTTTGGACTAACTTTGTGTGTGTACCATTTGTGTTATTTTGTATATTTTAAATTTTAAACTCGTAATTTTTTTAACAATATATGTATTTGTGTTATTTGCATTATGAATTATGATCGGTTATAAATTTAGTTGAAAAAGTTATTGGTGCCCGCCACACTACCGTTAATTTTGAATGTGCTCTAAGTTACATAAAGGTTGGGGACCTCTGGTCTAATGTGTTAGGGAGGAGTGGGTTGAAATTAGATTATTTGTATCCGCATTGATGTATAGATCAGAGCAGAAAAAACATTCAGGGTAAAGAAACCTCAATACACCCAGACGGGATTCAAACCCCGATTTCTCCGTCATCGCAGACTAGTCTACTGCGAGAGTAGCGCGTTGGATCTTGCGGCCACAAAAGCGGGTAAAATAATACCAATAATATAGTATTTTGTTATCAATACTGACCACCATTTTTGTTTATTGATAATTCGTAGTGCTAGCCCGACCCTTAGTACTCAATTTTAAATGGAGGCAAATTTCCGGAAGCATATCTACCTTAATCTCTCATCTTAAACATCAAGGTGAAGTTAACTAACAGCTGTTTCACTAAGAAATATATTTAGATAGGTTTTAATGGCTTCGTTGTGAGTACTTGTGGTCGGTCAGGTGTTTTATGGCGGTCGTGATTCTATCCCGGATGCCACTACCGTTAAAAACACTAATGTCGATGAGCTTTGTACTCGGAAAACGCGTAGCTCAATTGTTTGCCGTGACCAAGTCGCTAGGATACAACTCTAGAAGTCCTTGGTCTGCAAAGGCAATATCTAAAGCTATTTAATAAACACTGTATGTAAGAATCGTCATTATAACCAAATTTCTAAAACATATTTTTTTTAGCATCGCGTCTTACTACCCGTTTGGGTTATACGATTAAGTACTAATTACGCTAATGGATCAGGAATTGGGAAGGCTAAATTTATAAGAAGTAAACCTACTTTTACGTGGAAGAATTGAAAACAATTTTTGATTCCCCCCTCCCCAGTTCACCCGACCGAGATTCGAACCTCGATCTCCCCGTCCTCAGCAGCCAAGCTCAACACGATTAACGCGTTAGCTAACTACGCCACAGAGGCGGGTAATTGTTTATTATTTAATGCTGATATCTAGGTTAATCTAGTTTGCAATTATGAATCAAAACAATAGATCCAAAGTTAAATACCAGGAACAAAACAAAATTGTGTACAGTCAAAGCAAAGGTAATGGAGATATGTCGCTTCGCTACCCTGGTGCGAATCAGTCTTCTCGACCTGTCATTGTATGTGTCGGCAACTGTCCCACGGGAGACTAGTGTGCGCAAGGACCAGAGAAGGAATGTTCATTCATAGGACACCGACCCTTTCCTCCCTTCCTCTGTCCTAAAATCTTCAAACAATGGTCACATAGCTCATTCCGGGATACTGGTCCATTTTCACTTGATAGGATGAACCTAGAAGTGATTAAACTCTGCTCACAGATGAGCAGTTCTATTGACACTCTCATGCATAGGATAACGTTTAATTTGGAAAGGAGCAAGAGCCTGTGTTGACCAAATTCATCCGCACTGTATAGAACCTCGATGTTGGAAATAAGCAAAGGATGATGTCTAAGGAATCCAACCGCACCAGATATAAAATATATGTCGGAAAGTAACAGTGGTGGATTTCGAGCAATTCCATTTTGTTCTTTACCAGAAAGTAAATTCATATTTTCTTTCCGAATAAATGCTGATTCAATGATTTAAAATTTAGTATTTTTTTCCCCCCAGAAATTATGGAGTAAGCGTCAATGATAGGACACTTCACACCCTAAATAGTAAAAAAAAAGTATGTTGCATTGTGGATACCGGTGGTGACACACATAGTATAAAATAAATGACACTCCATCTGGGCAGGCCTAGCTAATGAGTGTAAAATGCTCATTCACGTTCTAGTAGACAAAGCACAAGGAAAACAACTTAATTCCCCCATTACAAGAATATATTATATCATAGGTCATAGCTTATATTTTTTTCCCGTTGGTATTATAAGACTCGGTGGGCGGGAAATGCAGCGCGAGTGGAAGATTCTAGAAGCATGTTCAGTGTATTGGCTGGATGTAGATGAGAGGGTAACATTATAATTAATCTGAAAGAAATAGTGTGTAGTAAGTTGGACTGGATATAACTATTTCAAGATAGTGATAGGATGTAATAAGGTGGACTGGATATAACTATCTCAATATAAGGAGAGGGTGTAGTGAGACGGACTGGATATAACTATCTCAATATAGGGATAGAATGTAGTGAGGTGGACTGGATAGAACTAACTCAAGATAAGGAGAGGGTGTAATGAGACGGACTGGATAGAGCTATCTCAATATAGAGATAGAATGTAGTGAGGTGGACTGGATAGAACTATCTCAAGATAGTGATAGGATGTAATAAGGTGGACTGGATAGAACTATCTCAAGATAAGGAGAGGGTGTAATGAGACGGACTGGATAGAGCTATCTCAATATAGGGATTGGGTGTAATGAGGTGGACTTGATAGAACTAGCGCAAGATATGGATAGGGTGTAATGAATGGACTATATAGAACTAGCTCAAGATATGGATGGGGTGTAATGAGGTGGACTTGATAGAACTAGCTCAAGTAGAGATAGGGTGTAATAAGGTGGACTGGAAAGAACTAACTCAAGATATGGTTAGGGTGTAATGAGATGGACTATACAGAACTAGCTCAAGATATGGATGGGGTGTAATGAAGTGGACTTGATAGAACTAGCTCAAGGTAGAGATATGGTTTAATAACGTGGACTTGATAGAACTAGCTCAAGATAGTGATAGGGTGTAATAAGGTGGACTGGATAGAACTAGCTCAAGATAGGGATTGGATGTAATGAGGTGGACTTTATAGAACTAGCTCAAGATAGGGATAGTTGGCGTACTCTTTTAAGTGCGGCAATGAACTTTCAAGTTCCTAATGTCTTAGAGTATGTAAGTACTATAAGGCAAGTATGATTAATTACAATATATGTGTTTTTGCACCCTTTCTTACTACCCGTTGGGGATTTGTTCAGATTAACTAATTACGATAATGTTTTGAGGATGAGGAAGGTTGGATTTAGAGGAGGTCTACCCGCATTTTCACGAAGGGAAAGTAAAAATTCATTTAGGGAAAAAATACATAAGTAGGCCTACAACGAACTAGAATTCAAACCCCCATCCTCACTGCATAGGCAATCTAGTATACTGTTAGAGTAATGCCTTAGACTTTTGACCACCAAAGTGGGTAATAAAGTAGGGGGGGGGGGGGCTTCTACTCTTACTGTTAGAAACCTTTTGGATTATGCTGGACCAAACCAGTGTCTAAACCAAATATAAGCAAAACAGAAGGGAAAGGGACATTGAGGCATCGAGAGAAAATGTTGCACTTGTGAGGTCATACAATAAACACCTGACAAAAAAAACACGCCTAGCTCAATAATGTTTGCAAATATAGACTGGTTTTGGGAGATTTTTATTTTTGATAAAACGTGTTAATTTAATCTGCATTGATTTTTATTTTCTAAAGCTAAGAGGATTTTACTAGCGTGCATAAGTTAAGCTTATGTTATCAGTTATCATACACCTTCTGGATGCAGTGCTTTGGATTTGTGTGGATCAGCAACTAAATATGTTAATTTGACGAAATGAAAGAAAAATAAACGGAAATAGAAGCAAAAGGGCTGCTGAGTTTTGCCAAATGTCTTCAAAACGGAAAATATTTACAATTATATTAAAAGTTTGGGTGTTTTATTTATTTACTACATAAATAATTCCAAGTAGATATTTAAATTAAAGATAAGACGCAATTTTTAAGCACAAGAATAGCTAAGCTCAAACTTGGATCAGGGCGGAGAAATTAACACAAGACACTAAATATTAGTTCTAGTATTCTCTATTTGGGTACGAAAGAGGTTCGTTTCCGTACAAAAATAGGTAATTATGTTGGGCAAACTCTTGATTCAATCCAAGCTATCAACTAACTTGGTTTGTATCTCAATAGCAGCGTGTATTTTAATACCGCATAACGGTGACCTGGTGGTTTAGGGGTAAGGTGTCAGACTTTTGTGCTGGCGGCCGGGGTTCAATCCTCGGTCCCGGCAAAGATTTATCTGATTACCAAACCCTTCCTCCACCTCTGACAAGACATCTTGTGAATGTGGGAAATGCCAGGCCTCCACCGTGGTTCGGATTCCACGTTAAACTGTAGGTCCTCCATTTCACCTCACAATCATCCTACCATTACACATTAGCGAAAGTGCGTATAACCCGAACGGGTAGTAAGACGCGGTGCTAATATAATAATAATAATAATAATAATAATAATAATAATAATAATAATAATAATAATATAATACCGCATAACACACAAGGTGTTTTCGTACATAATAAGAGAACTTAATTCAATACAAATCAACTATATGTTAGCAACGTGAGCAGCTATTAGAAACTTGTTTGTAGTTTGGTTTTAGTCCTAACTTTCAACTAGGTTTTATTAAAATGAATGGGAGGTAGAGATAAAAGCTGTTTAAACTAGGAAAGTGAAGTTATTTCTCTCTCTTTCAATCAAAACAGAATATTTTTAGTATAACAAAAAAGTTTTATGGAAAGAGTTTTATTCAAAATTCAAACAATACTACGGTTGGTTTCTAAATATATATAATGATCTTCTATTATCCATACATAAACCATCATCCTAAAGTAGCTATAAAATTTGTTAATAAGCTTATCTATTCTCAAAACTAGGATGAACACAATTATCACGTCCTATTTTTGGATGATTATTTCGTGATAGTTTCCATAATAGTTATTTGAAAACTGCTTCGATAACCACATGGTCTAGAAGGTGTCTGCCAATAATGGGTGTATTGGGGTTCGAATATTGGTCGGGTGTAATGAAGGTGATGTTCCCTTTTAGAATCACTTTATACAAAAGGGGCCTCAGTCAAAAACAAGTAGTTTCCATAATTCCTTGCTACAAGGGCTTTAAACAATGACTGAAGTCCTTTCTAAAAAGGAGAATAAAGATAAATGGTATTTTTTTAATGCTCTTTGCATAAAGGGCTTCAGTCATTTACTGAAGTCCTTTCTGCATGGAATATGGAAACGGCTTGTTTTTGACTGGGGCCCTTTTTGCAAAGAGCGATTCAAATGGTTTTCCACTCTCCTTCCACGCAAATTTGGGTATACCTGGCCTCTAAATTCAACCCTAATGATCCGTAGTACATTAGAGTAGTTAGAAAATATGCGTATAGGCCAAACGGGTAGTAGGACGTGACGCTAAGGAATATGTATTTAACATATATAATATTTGACTCAAGTGAGGTAAGTAGGTAAATATGGTCCATGTTGAGAGAGAAAGAGAGATAGATAGAGAGAGAAAGGAATCTTGACACACATAGAACCTTGGAGTATCTCTACAAAGCCAGAGTAGGGTCTACCGTTACAATGAGAGGTCGTGTCAACAAGTGTTTACTTTTCATTCACTCGGCAACGCTGCTAGAAAAACACGTTGGGGAGGCACTACAGATATGGTGAGGCAAGCAGGACTCGACACTTAGATTATTATAAATGTAAATAGCCTTAATATTGGTTTTAAACTGGTATTTAAGAGATATTTCATTTAGTAGATTAGGTATGTAGGCCTAATATGTTGGAAATGAAGTATTTAGGAAACAGACCACATGGAAGGTCAAAAGAGAGATGGGAGGAGCAGTTAACAGAAAGTGTTCAAGTGAGAAGAGAAGAAAGGAAACAATTAGAAGAAGAATAATGGTGGATGGATAGAAGAGTTATTATTATTATTATTATTATTATTATTATTATTATTATTATTATCATCACCACGTATTACTACCCGTTCGGGTTATACGCACTTACGCTAATGTGTAATGGTAGGGTGATTGTGAGATGAAATGGAGGACCAACAGTTTAACGTGGGATCCGAACCACGGTGGAGGCCTGGCATTCCCCACATTCACAAGATGTCTTGTCAGAGGTGAAGGAAGGGTTTGGAAATCAGATAAATCTGTGCCAGGACCGAGGATTGAACCCCGGCCGAAGGATAGAAGAAGATGGAGACATTTTACTAAACTGACCCGGACACAGGCTGGAAATAGTTTGTTGATGATGATGATGATGATGTGAGGTAGGTAAATGCAGCTCATATTGCCGTGTCGTATAGCCTGGATCCTTCATTATTAAACCCTGTAAATGTGACCAGGTAAAACCATTTTACTGTATGTTAAATAATACAGTAAAATTGAAGCGTAATAATTATTTCCAGCTGAAAAAATATTCACCGGCCTCGATTTCACTTTATTGTCAACTGATTGAACAGAGAAAAGCATACGTTGATGAAATTTAAGGTTAATATACCGGTTTATCGACCAAGAGGTTAACTGAATAACAATACAGACTATACCATAAAACGTTTTTGTAGCTAACCTAGCTCACAGTAGGTACTGTTTATTTTAGCACTGAGGGTTATAAGCCTAAGTACTAATTACGTTAGTGTGTTTGAAGGATTAGGAAGCATTAATTCAGAGGACATCTTTACGTGGAGAAAGAGTGAGAAAAACCATTTAGTACAACCAAAATCAGTACACTCAATTAGGATTGTAACCCCTATATCGCCATCATCGTCACTTTAATCTATTGAAAGAGTAACTAACCCCTTAACCAAGTTTCAGGAACTGGTTGCTCTCACAACAGTTTTCAGTTGATCGCGTAAAGAAACTGCATCGTCATAAAAGGTCGTCCATTGAGTCTTCTAAACTTGCAAATGTTATACTGAGCACTTTAAAAATAATATTGATGTGTGACCAAAATAACTTTTTGTATCGGTAATACTTATAACTTATAAGTGGTAATGCTATCATCACTATCATTATCATCATCATCAGGTTGCAGTTCCAGTTTCCCGGGTACTGTTGGAGAGTCCTATTGAGGTGTGTGCCAAGATCATAGCCAGCCAAACATTTCAGTGGGGAATTTGGGTGGGCACAGATCCCCAGAGGCTAGAAAAAAAAACCATAAACAAATAACAATAAACGCCTATAAAAGCTGTTTGGAATTTTTTTATGGTAACGTAGGCCAGAGATTTAAATAATGTAAAAGCTAAATAATATTATATAGCTTACAGAGCTCTCCCCCTTCAAGTAAGAAAATTTGCAAGCAAAGCTATGTCTAGTCTGGATGATCTTAGGACTGATTTAGTATCTCTACAAGAGAGCCTGAGTTTTAAAAATTGGCACTTGGAGAAAAGTAAGACTACATCAGCCTAAAGAACCCAAGATTTACCTTATTCACCAGACACGAATGCATTTTAAACTTGAGCAAATATATTGAAAACCTAGTTTTATATCTATGCTATACAAAGATTGTGCATTTAAAAGGTGGTCAATAACCGTGAGGATGGGGGCGGGGGTTGTTTTACCCTCAGTAGCTCCCCAAGTCTTCCGACGACCATATGTTTTGTCGGATTCAGATAAGAAGATTTTTAACGGTTAAAAAAGTTACTTAAGCTAGAACCAATGTTATCTGCGTGACCGGATTTCACTTTCAGCAAACAAGGTTCATAAAAAGCAACATTTGTAAAATAATATATATATTTATAATAATTATTATCAAGGAAGTGTAAAAAGGGGGTTAAGAGGGTCCAGACACCTCTGTAGTTGTAAGCCCCTTCCTAGGTGACGTTCAAATATACGTATAACATCTTTTCTAAGTAAAGGTATAGAAAAATATTCCTGCAACCCCCCCCCCTCCCCCTCTTAAAAATCTACTTTCGACTTCCTTGATAGTAAGTTACAACCATCGTGATATTGCCAGAAGTTACATTTTAATTCTAAGCAGAACTAGAAATGTACTCTGGATCTTTGAGTGAGTCAATAATCAAGGTCAGCTAGCATAACCGTTCAGGTATTTTCAATCGTTTTCATGAATCTTTCTTGGAAGTAGAACACATACATAGCATCTCTTTAACATTCATCGCCACAGTTTAAGTAATTGAAATCAATTCAAAGAAAGCCGTTTTCAAACTTAAAAAAAACTCATTAGGCTCTGGCTTAGAGATCTCAAGAAATAGGAACTAAAGAATGAAGATGACGCAACATAAAGAGGAATTCCTTTCTTTCAAAGCAGTTACATAAAAAGAATCCAAACGATAAAAGTAAATAAAAAAACTCTCATCTAGAGAATTGACAAATTACTTCTTTTAAGAAAAAACATCTTGGAAAAATATTTAATTATTTCATCCGGGTTTTTATATTTACAAATTGAATTGCATATAGTTCGAATGTTTCATAGACGGTGCTATTTATTTTCAAACGGCCTTACTTAATCGGTTAATTGTTTTTGTTTTAATGGAATTCATCTGGGCTTAAGCCTAGCGCAGTTATCAAACGAGTCACTGGGAATGTAAGCCTAGGGCTGCAGGTTTTACACAAATTTGAACAGCATATTATGCTACGGCCCCTGCATTGCACCAATTATAATGATATGGAATTAATACACCCCGTGATTATTTGGGGTGCCGGTTAAAGTAATATCGTTTAGTTAGCTGATAATTGACCCGTGATCGAGCACTAATTAAGGCGATACGGTATTTTGGTTATACTACTTCTAAATTTTATTTAATTAAATGAATAGGACTTTTAATGTTGCACACGATTTATTGAGATGATTCCATCTTCGGCACTAAAGATATAGTTTAAGGTGATACAGCTTAGTTTTATTATTATTATTATTATTATTATTTATTATTATTATTATTATTATTATTATTATTATATTAGCAGCGCGTCTTACTACCCGTTCGGGTTATACAGACTTACGCTAATGTGTAATGGTATAGGGTGATTGTGAGATGAAATGAAGGACCTAGAGTTTAACGTGGAATCCGAACCACGGTGGCGGCCTGGCATTCTATACAGCTTAGTTGAATCACAGATCAATCCTCGGTGACATTACACGTTCCGTGCTTTGTGAAAAGCGTGCTGCGTAGATTTAATGTGACTATATATATATATACACACGCACAAGCGGCTTATATATGACCTACCCGTTTCCTCTTGGACTTCCTTGTCATCAGTGCTAAACCAACTAATAGAAAGAGTCCTGGCTACAGATGTTGTGAAGCTAGCTTCCTATTGGGTAGAGGGAGCTATCATCATTTGCTTTTTTTGGTAAACTACGGAGTTGATTTTTGAAAGGGAAAAAATATCTGTTTTAATGGTGCAATCCTTTGACATTATTTCTAAAAAGTGTGTGATTCTCCATGGATGAAGTATTGAAAGGATAATTTACATACAATACTTTAAAGAAAAATGCACTTAATCCATGACTTTTTTAATATCTGAGCGGGGTCCAAATCAGTATCATTACAAGTATTCAATGAACAGTATAGCTTTGAAATTGAGGTGTAATTAAATAAAATACTTCTACCGTAAAATAGTGTAAATGTATAACAAAAAAACCTCATGAAATGAAAAGTCTATTCGAAAGTAAAATAAAATTTATTTTATGAGGTATAAAAATAAAGCCCATTTCGGTGTCCACGTGGTCTTCACTTTCACAATAGAATAAACTGGCTGATGACTGGGAGATCGGGGTTCGAATACCGATCGGGTGTACATAGTATGGTTCTTCCTCAATGATTTTACACTCTTCCTCCGCACAAATTTGACTACACTTCATCTAAAATTCACCATTCATAATCTGTAGCTAACACCTTAGTGTAATAGTACGTATTCGTATAGCCCGGACGGGTAGTAAAATGCAATGCTAAAACAAATTGTTCATACATGCACCAAATTTATATTTCACCTAAAAAATATTAATGTTGTTTTAATTCAGACCAAACAAGATATTTAAAATAACATTTTTACCTCTCGATCGTGATAAAAAGGCAACTTGAATGAACCAGCGATAATCCCTTCCTAGCCCTTCAAGAGGGTTAAACACCTCAGAGCCCCAACAAATTGAAAATACAATCATGGCTCGCAACAAAATGGAATGAACGAGACAATATCTGTTATTAAAGTTTTCATTGTTTCTCCTCCAGACAATGTTCTCATTCAGACGCCGCAGATAAGAGAGTAATTAGGTTTAAAGTTCACTAATAGCCTTCTTCCACACTGTTAAACTTCTTTCATGTGTTCTGAGCTTAGTGGGGGGAAAAGTTATACAATAGGAGTTTTTATTTGTAACAGATTTTTTTTGTGTGTGAAAACTTAAACGCTACCCTTATCATAAATCTTTCTAAGAAACTAGGAATCTTTGGGTCGATTATATAGCCTACTATGGTATCCAACACTTAAGCTTAGTTGGTCACATTTCTGTTTACAGAGTAAATGCTCTTGGGTTCTATTCCCGGTATGGTCGAAAGATCTATTATTGGAGAAATGTTGTTTCCACTTTCACAATGGCGAGTTAGCAGTCGGGGGCTGATTGTTGTGTCTGATATAAATTTAAGTTAGTTTATAAGTCATGTGCTGATATAATCAGTCGGTTCATAAATTACAAGTTAAATACCTCAAATAAAAAAATATTATATGTGATATCTTCACTAAGTTAGTTTGTAGGTGGGCTAGCCCTGTTAGCTTTAAGTATTAAACTCCTGGATATAGGATTGGGTGTAAAAAGTTTAGAAAGTGCACGTCGAACTTAGCTAGTGATTGTTAGTTAAATTCATATTTCAGAAAATGATTAAACCCTAAATTTTAAAATGCAAATACAGTAGATCTTATTTTAGCTCGAAGTTCAAGGGATATCTAAAAACCTTCGAAATATCCTCAATTCAAATTAATCAATTTTTATGAGTATCTAGGAATCTGGTACATAATTATAAATCTAAAACCTCAAATATGATACATATAAACACACACATTTTATATATTTTATAAAATCATGCATACATACACAATATATAGGCTACACACCAAAACCAGAAAAGTGTGAACACAAAATATAGAATCTCCCACATAAAACTGAACCCAAACGCATACGGTAGTATTTAAAAGTATTTGTTTGAAATGTGCGCAACATCAGCTATAAATAGTTTCAAAAACAAGTTTTCCTAGTCGGTGAACGGCGTCTGATGGCGCACATTATGAACACAAGCTATGAAATACTGTGCGTTTGGGGTCGGTTTTATTTGGGACACTCTGTATGAAAACTAGGAAAAATTAAGATACGAAAATTGCAGACATTGAAGACGCACAACATGATAGCTTACTCCTTCCATGCTAGGCCACACGTGATTGCATTGCCACACAGATGAGATTAAAGCCAACACTTATTCTACTCTAGGAAACCCGCTCGACGCCAAGCTGGTACAAAATTCCACGCTATTTTACTATGCTACTATACTGGCTTTATTTGACATTCTTGGAATATGGGTTGATTTAATATTATTATTATTAGCCCCGCGTCTTACTACCCGTTCGGGTTATACGCACTTACGCTAATGTGTAATGGTAGGGTGATTGTGAGATGAAATGGAGGACCTACAGTTTAACGTGGAATCCGAACCACGGTGGAGGCCTGGCATTCCCCACATTCACAAGATGTCTTGTCTTGATATAATAAATGATAGGTTTGAGTTAAGTACAAAATCGAACAAATTAACAATGCCTAGTTTCGATTTATCCAAATATTTCCTTTTAAAACTCAAATTAAATGATATTTTTTGCCATTGATTTGAATAGAAATTTTATGGGGAATCATGGTGGGTTCAAACTACATAATTTTTAGGGATTTGAACTATTCAATGTCAAATTAGCCAGATCCTACTGTATTATGAAACACTATACGTACTACTAATTAAGTTACAAATATTAATGGAAATATTTGGATTAAAATATAAATAATTTACATTCTGTATACTATCTAGGCCTACTTTTAATATTCAAGGATTATAATAAAGACGTTTAGTATATAAAATTGGACATATTTTATCACATACATTTGATTAAATAAAGGAGTTAATAAAAATATTTTACTATCAATTCCTTTAGAATACCTAGAATGTATTTTGGAACAATGTTAATTATTTAATCAATTTATACTGATACAATTAATGTTAGCTTCATTGTTAATTTGTTTATATACCAGATTAATTTCACATTATTTAAAATAAATTATACGTCTTTTAAATCCTTTCAGCCACCTCTTTGCCCCTTTCTCCACTCTTATCCCCTCTAAGAATGGCGGGTAATATTCCCGACATGAATCTTTTTCAATTCACCTCCTATTAACATGGAGAGGGTTTATTCAGTCTATAACACAGGGGTATCTATATTGTTCAGCGAAGGCCTTAGTCTGAGAGGAAATTCAATTATCAACGTACAAAAGAACTTTTCAACGCCGGGACCAGGAGAGAAAACTTTGCCTCTAAAAAAAAAATCAAGAAATTTAAAAAAAGAAAGTGAAAGTGACTAGATTAATTTGGCACAGCCGTCTCCTCGACCTTCGTTCTTAAAAGTCCCCAAATTTTATTCCTAACATCATGTTGATTGCCACTTTTCAGCACCATTCTTGAGACCGACTACGGGGTTACCCTGACCAGCTATCCTCGCTATATTCCATTCACGATAGGTTTTTACCTGGATGACAGTTCGAAAATCATATGTTTAGGTTTTGGGTTGCCAACACTTGTAAAAGATCACAGTTTTGTTATAAATGTAAAGATCTTTAATTACCTGTTATATATTACATTTAAAATAACGTAAACTTAAGTTTTCTCATACTATTTCATTTTTTTAAATAATTTCTTTTTATCAACTCGAAAAAATATTTTAAACATAATTAAAAGTACTTATTTTTCGTTTTGGAACGTTACTGATTTTGTGTAATATAGTGCACACATCAATATATTTTAATACAGGCATCGTATTTACTTGGAAGAGAGAAAATTGTTGTCATTTTTTTACATACAATAAATGACTTTATTATTATTTTATCGTATTTTGAAATATTTAACTGAATAAAATATTTTTATCAACTGCGTGTCTGCATCATTGTAAAAAACTTGTTTACGTTATGTTCAATCATATGGTTTAGATTCGTCAGTCACCATTTTGAAGCTATGTTCGTTAGAAGTTTTTGTGAAAGTGGTGTTAATATTTTTTAAGGGGAATAAAACTATAAATAAACTTTGTGTACGACCTCAAATAAATATATAAATAATATTGGCATAAATTACTGTTAACTATCACATTAAATATATTACCATCTGTTTTCATTACAGTCATCAAAAGTGATAGATGTCAGCTGTTGGCGTAGTGATATATTAGGGATTACTTCTTGTAACATTTCGAGCTGTCATCCAGGTAAACTTAGCTCGTGAATGATTATACAGGGGTACCACTACCAACCGCTTGGTGAATGTTAGGAGCCTCGCTCTTCACACAAATGGCCTTATCGGGGTCTAAGCTATGCTGGACTCCAGCGTCCGTCCGCCCCGACGGAGTTTTAGAGATCTGTCAGTACCGGAAGGGGGCAAAGACAGTCTAGTGCTCGTTTATATGAAACCTGCGTGGGCCCAGAGCTCATCCCAGCCACCGTATGTCAGGCCAGGTTCTTACGACTGAGCACCGTGACCTCCTGCCCCCTGGGCAATGCTATGTGCCATTAGGCCGGCTAAATATCTACACACAGGCGATCTAACTAGATAGCTCTCCGGTCAGAAATGCCATACCGCTAAAAAAAAAAGTTTCTCGAATTATGTGATTTATACTTTCTTTAATAGCTAGTAATTGTTCTAGTTGACGGTCAAAATTATGGTTATAATAAATAATAAAATGTGATTACTTTCAAAACACGTATCAGCACAAGCAGTTGTGAACTACTTTTTTTCTATGGTTGGTGGTTATATAAAACTCATTCATTATGCTAAATATATGCACTACACTTTGGTTTAAGAATACAGACTTTAGTAAGTTTATAGCATTTTTTTAAAAAAGTTTTATTTAGAACTCTAGAACTATTTTGATAACATTTACTTTTTATAAATATCTAATCACAGTTTTCAGATGTGTGTAGGATTTTCCAAATATCACAGAAATTAAAGTGTGTAAGATATAATTAGTAGATATTACTTAAATAAATATTAATTATTTATAAGCGCTATCCTTTGGTTGATCGATGCCTGTAAGGCAATATTTCTCAATGCGTTAATTAACAAAACTAGTTGCTTTGTCAGTTCAATTACCAATCAGGACAGTTTCTCTTAGTCCTAGCTTTCTGTGAAATCGAGTGTAGTGCGCGTGATTATGAGGGCTTAATAAGTGCTGTCCTAGGATTTAACAACTCTTAGCTTGTTATTAAGAGCCTTAAAAATAAACATGTAGCCTACTTAAACATCAGAATCATGGCTATGTACTAGTATTTTCTTATACCCTTATTTTGATATTTCTTAAAGTGTACATAATAAATAAGGCAGTGTTAATTAATAAGATACCTTGCTACGGCCTTGTTTACGATGTGGCAATTATATTCATTTTATGTTTTTTTTAATGGTGAATTTTAGAGAAACTTTTAATGTGCATGGATGTTTTTTTAAACGTATGGTATTACTAACCAGGAGGAGCATAACATCCAGTTCAGTCCCCTGAGTGTAGACTATTCGTCGCTCTATTGGCACAGAGCTTTGTTCATAGGAGGTTGTCTACACGTCTTACCCACAATGAGAAGATGTGATGATAATGATTATAACGTTGGGCCAGTGGTAGTCTTAAACATAACTTAAGTCTAATTTACCAATCCCTGGCGACCATTGGGATAGTCCCCTTTAAGAGAACAAGATACCAGCTGGGAACCAAACATGGTAGACCCAGGTTCGTAGCCAGGTTCATTGACCACTACTCCACCGGGCCGGATATAGTTGTATTTATTTTAATGTTTCAACTTGTAGACCTGGCATTAAAATGTAGTTATGTATTTGACATATCATTGTGCTTTAAATTTAATGTTTACTTAATAAGATTTAATACCTTATTAACTCTATTTAGAGTCTTGTTTGAGGTGGGGGGTGGATTTAACCCCCGTTTGCTGAGCACAATGATTTGACCTGGACAGAACGAGACAAGTCTTGCAATATCCTGCCACAGTAGTAATGACAGGGGTACAGAATGTAGTTCTACTGTCGCATGCTCGTTGTCGAACTGCAGGAAGACGTGTGCTACTTTTGAGGTCGGTCAACATGAAGTGTACTGTGTCACATACACACACAACACAATCGATACATGCTTAGTAAAGAGTGGCTTAGAAACTACTTCCCACGTCACTCTTAAGAACGTTGTCTGCCTGTGACGTCATGGCAAGTCTAAAGAGAATTTCCAAGGTTAAAGTGTTTTACGTTTTATTAAGTGATATATATATTTTAGCACCGCGTCTTACTACCCGTTCGGGTTATACTCTTTAAGTACTAATTACGCTAATAGATTAGGAATTGGAAAGGTTGAATTAGAGGAAGTGAAGCCGCATTTGCGTGGAGGGAGAGTGGAAAACCATTTAGGAAAAACCACCCCAAGTTCACCCGACCGAGATTCGAACCTCGATCTCCCCGTCCTCAGCAGTCGAGCGCAACACGACAAGCGCGTTAGCCAACTATGCCACCGAGGCGGGTTATTAAGTGATGTTTAAAGATATAGCATGAAACAAAAACAACACATTCTTAAATAATTATAAAACTAGTCTTACTGCGTAACAACATTATCTCTTTTTTTTAGCACCACCACGTCGTGTTATACACGTATACTAATTACGCTATTGGGTTTGGGGTTTAAGAAGGTTATATTTATGGAAGTGTACCCGCATTTGCGTGGAGGGAGAGTGAATTAAAAAAACTCAGTACACCCGACCGAGATTCAAAACTTCAATCTCCCCGTCATTGTCATTCTAGACCACGTGGTCACCGAAGCGGGTAGCATTATTGTTTGATCTTAAAGTAGTTTTTTTAATCGTCCACAACTCAGGTTATTTGGTTTATTTACGAAAATGTCCTGTGGAGTTCTCCTGCCAGAATGTAGATTTAAAAAGTCCGCGGAAGCATATCTATCTATTATAGAAAGAAAGTAGAAGGTAATTTTCAAATGCTAGTGCGTTGTTCCCGATAATTACTAGTAGGCATACACACATAATCAATTCGATAATATATTTTTATTTTCCCAACTAAAGATAAAGTAATGTATCCGTGAAATTTTTCGACTGTATCTTTACATTTTATGTGTCCCGAAACAAAATAAATGGATTCTACAATTCTGTATGTCTGTCCCTGGTCAAATACCAAAAATTATTGATGAATTTTTAAATTTAATATTTAGATACTATAGAATACGAGTATCGCGGGACTTTTTTTTAACTCTAATCCTTAAATTAAGTTTAATTTACTAATTAGTGATGTTTTAGTGCCAAATTTCTTGAACACTTCTCTAACAATTTGGATTAAAACGGATATTTGGGGACTGGGGTGTGTTTGACCTTCCAAATAACACCGTCTACCCGGCTTTGGGTAAAAAAATAATAATTTAAGGTTAGTTTAGTGATGATATTTTTTACAATTTTAAATATTATAAAATGGCTTCAACGATTTTCTTTGAAATGGGTATCAGGCAAGTTTTTTTACAATACTCATAATTTTGTGTAGGTATTTGTTTTTCTTAAAAAAAACTTTTTAAATACTGATGACTTTTTTTAATATTGTGAAAATAGCTACTACTATTTTGTTTAAAATTGATGTTTGGGTTTTTTGTTTTACATGATAAAAATTAATGTATTAGTTAATTTAAAATTAGTTAGACAAGTTTAAAAAAACATATTTTCGAAAATGATCTAAAAATATTGAGCTATAGTATTGAATGCAGTAGAGAAAATTACTTGATCGGCTCAGACCTGTGCTAACTCAGATCCTGAATGTGACCACTTGGACAGTCAGCGTATTCTAGTCAGCACCACGCACAGGAAGAGAGATACGAGGTCATATTACTGCTGACAGTTCCACCAACCTTCTGTTACGTTGGCAGCTCTTCGCGAGCACGGCATGAGGGGGGGGGGGGGGGGGGTAAAAGAACGGGACAAATAAAGCTTGATTCGCGCATTCGCCGAAAATAGAAAACAGAATCTACCTCATAGTGGCGGAGTAATTCACACACTGTATGTTGACCCAAGAATTGAGCCGCGTAAAAAGGCTTTACTTTTAGTATTATTATCATCATTATCATTATCATCATATATATCATTATCATTTATTATTATTATTATTTAATAATAATAATATAATATTATATTATTATATATATTATTATATTTTATTATTATTATTATTATTATTATTATTATTATTAGCACCGCGTCTTACCGCCTGTTTGGATTGTACGCACTTAAGGTAATTGTAATGGTAGGGTGATTGTGAGATGATATGGAGGACCTACAGTTTAACGTGGAATCCGAACCACGGTGGAGGCCTGGCATTCCCACATTCACAAGATGTCTTGTCAGAGGTGAAGGAAGGGTTTGGTAATCAGATAAATCTTTGCCGGGACCGAGGATTGAACCCCGGCCCCAACACAGAAGATGACACCTTACCCCTAGACCACCAGGTCACCTACTTTATTTTTAGTTAAATTTTGTTTTTTTAAAATCTCACTTTTTCGGTGTTATTTCATGTCTATTCAAAATCATATGGTATCTGAAGTGTTAAAGTATTACTTACATATTGAGACAATGTATACAAAATTAAAATTTACTTTTTAACCCTTATATATTTGCTTTAAAATTCTTTGTCAAATTTGTCTGAATATTTCAGAATTTTATAGCCTAAAGTTAGCTTACACTACAACAAAATACTAATCAAATTACAGCATGGTCAATATTTCTGCTTAATTTCTTCTTAATTTCGTGTTTATTAAAAAAATAAATAGTAAAAGCGGTGTTATTTCGTTTTATAGTAGGATTTCATGTAACAAGTTAATTTCGTTTTATTTATCTTTTCAAAAACATTGTAAATCATTCATATCTAAAAACTATCAAAGGAAAGAGTACTTGATTCCATCTTCGTATGGCACTTTTCGCTTCATCGCGTCTCACCATTTTACGGAGCTCTACGTTCATGATGTATTACAACGCTAACTTGAAACAGCTGATTATAGACATCATTTATTTTCAGTAGATAAGACACATATTTTAGTTCATTCTCCCGATGGATGTTTTCAAATTTTAACACTGTGTCGTGGCATAACCCAATACACACGCTTTTCACAAACGGGTTATTTCAAAACTAACTACGGTCAACGAAGCTGTCTGCTTGCTTCTGGCTGTAGAGCGCATACGTTGTCAAATGCGCATGCGCAATGATTTGAGATGGTTGGTTCTGAGATCAGATTGGTTCTCCTGTGCCGAACATCTAAGGCAGAGCAGATGAAGTAAAGATGAGTTATACTTTAACGAAACAGCTTGCTCCGATGAAGCGGAAATCTTGTGATTGGCTTAAGAGCTCGTCACGTGAACTCGTTTCTGTTTTGCGCTAGTTTTTCGGCGAACGTATGAATACACAATAATTTTACAACTCGTGACAGAGTAGAGAGCTTAATGATCAGACTCTCAACAGTGGCCAAAAAGTTTAAGTAGTCACTCTCACTATATATCGAATTGCCGATGATGGAGAAATCGGAGTTCCGATCCCGGTCGGGTGCACTGAGGATGGTTTTTCCTACATGGGTTTCCACTCTCCTTCCACGCAAATGTGGGTACATTTCCTCTAAATACAACCCTACTAATCCCTAACCTATTGGTGCAATTAGTACATAGGCGTATAAACTGAACGAGTAGTAAGATGCAGTGGAAATAAATAAACAAATAATAATTGGACAGATAAAGAAAGTTTATAGTTTGTGTTCGAACGTCTTGAAGAATGAGCTGATTGATTCCAGTTTAATAGCACGATAGGGTTAAATTATAATGAAATGCACCTGCGTTGGCATATACTCACATCGGTGTCCAAGTGGTTTAAATTTCAGGGTCAAATAACTTGAGTGAAAGGTGTAAATTTCAGGGTCAAATAACTTGAGTGAAAGGTGAAGTCAAGGTCGAGGTTTTAATCCAGGGTGGATATAATAATAATAATAATAATAATAATAATAATAATAATAATAATAATAATAATATTTAGCACCGCGTCTTACTACCCGTTCGGGTTATACGCTTTAAGTACTAATTACGCTAATGGAATAGGAATTGGGAAGGTTAAATTAGAGGAAGTGAACGCGCATTTTCGTGGAGGGAGAGTGGAAAACCATTTAGGAAACCCCCCCAGTTCACCCGACCGAGATTCGAACCTCGATCTCCCCGTCCCCAGCAGTCGAGCTCAACACAAGCGCGTTAGCCAACTACACCACCGAGGCGGGTGGGTGGATATAATTAGAGTAGATTTTCCTAATTGATTTCTCACTTATCCCCCCCCCCCCCGCAAATGTGGTTACATTTCCTCATTCCAGTAGGGTAGTAAAAATGCGTATAACACGTTTGAATAACACCATGCACTGGAGGAAAAAAAAATAGCCTTTTACAATCTAGATTATAAGATACACGGAGAACAAAAATCCAGTGAACGCATCCGGTAATCGAAAGCCGGTCTTTAAAACTCAAGCACACTAGAGCAATCTGTTGGCTATAAAAGTGCTGAACTTTCTCTGCGCTCAACCTCTTGTGATGTTTATCTTGTCGGAATGATTGTAAACTTGTAAAAGGAAATCGCCAACATAATAGGCCATGTCAATCCCACCACTGAATAGGCACTAAAATAAAAGTAGGCCATTTTAATGAATTGTATACCGTTGGAAAGCCAGCCGGCTTATGTGGGTCATACAGAGTAGACCTGACTCTTTGACCCAGGAGGCCGGGGTTCAAACTACGACAGAGTGAGCTGAAATTTTAATTTGAGCATACTTTGGTTTCCCGTCTTCTCTCTTGAAGCATTTCCTTCATATTTACACTTATTATTTTGCTTTCTTAGGTTACATAATAAACTAGATAGTTAATAATAGCACTAACGGTGGAAAGTGACAATACAAAAATAAATATTTAATTTAGATCATAATATCATATAGAAGGATTTCCGTTAAAAGAAGCGTCCTTAAATTACGTAAGGCTTTTAAAAAATATATTTTTGACCCCCCTCCTTCACACTTAAGGCTCGGTCAATCCTCCTCCTATCTTTTTTTTTTTTATGATTTGGTAAATTACTAGATTATTCTAATCGTTTAGTTATTTTAGTAAACAGGTAGCAATTCGTAATGCTAATATATACCAGAAGGCCCCCCCTCTCTCTCTCTTATTGTTATATATATATAGTAGTGGTAATGAAGCGAATTATATGATATTTTATAATACTTTAGTGAATTAAAATGAAGTTAGAAATATTTTTATCACCCACTCAGTATGATTGAGATATTAAATCAGTTTATCACACTCTTTAAAGTCATGAATTGTGTTGAGGTAGAAAGTCATGAAAAAATATCCGTGAGTTCGTAGCACAACTAACAGAGCAAATAATTAAACTATGCCAATATTTAGTGCTAGCAGATGTGAGTACATTTCCTCTCAATTCTACCTTGTTCATACCCACTACTTTATTATAAATATTCATATAGCTCGGACTGCTGGTAAGACGCTAAGCAAAAACCCATCGTTTTAGACATTTTCTTAGTATTAATTAGTCGTACACGAAAGTGCGTGTAAACAATGCGGCCAGGTCTAGGGTTTAATAAACCAGAGCGTACTATGACCTTGGCAATGTTGTCAGACGAGTTCTGCGAAGCTCATCATGTGCGATACAATGCCAACAAATAGAGAGGGAGGCTAACTAATAAACCGCCTTGTACCGACACTTAAATTAGTCAGTTAATGATTTAAAGGTCCCATGTTTGACTCTAAGCTAGTGCCAAAAATGTACATAATGCGGTGATAGCTAATAAGTGTTGCCGGGACGCATTCGTCTCCTGGAGGAACAGACCAAGACGTTTGCACATGGTTCCATACTGTAGTCTAATTTATTTGTAAATATTTTAGCATACTTTCCAATATTAAGTTAGTTTGTAAATCATGTGAATGAAATTTTGAGTTAAGGCAGTGCACATTAATACCAACCCAGTAATATCAATTTAAGAACACAGATGAGGGGGGGGGGGGTGAAATTTAAATACAGTACCAGCTATCCTTAGGAGAGAGGTTAAAAAATGGGTACAGGAATGTGAATAAAAATGTCAACAGCCGGATTCAAACTCCAGTCCCCTAATTAAAATTCAAGTGCGCTAAAACTGAGCTAACACTCCCGATATGTTGCTCATTGGTTCCAAAACTGTAGAGGGCTACCCCTGGGAAGGGGAGCTTAGGAGGTCGAGGGGGGGGGGGGCAGAGTGGCGGGAGCACAAGTGTATTTATTTTTTAGTACTATCACTAGTTTCCGAATAATTTGTTAAAAATATACAAATAAGAAATAGATGTAAGCTGAATTAGCAATTTCTGAAATATTATTTAGCGAAGACACATACAATTTTCAAACTTGAAATTAATAGCTCAAATTCATACATCGGTGGGTACGCAGACTAAATAATAGGCTTATTTATCCTGTTTGTTAATGAACAGCAGGTCGGGGCTCGAACCCCAGCCAGTGTATACTGATTGTGATTTTTCCTAAATGGTATCCCACTCACCTTTCACACAAATGCGGGTACATTTCATCTTGTACTAATAGTAGGCCATGGGGAGAAAATAAATTAATATTTGCTGTTAATCAAAAGCTAAAAAACAAACAAATTGAAATCATAAAATTTGTTCGCGTGTAGAAATTTATACTCCATTCACGGTAGTAATTACTCTCTGAAAGGTCTTTTTTCCTACCAATATCTTACTATATAATAGATTTCTGGTAGGGAAAAAGGCCTTTCATAGAACAATTCCTACGCTGAACAGACTCTAGCCGGTCCAGATTATTCCAAAGTATGTCGCTTGGTAGTATTTGCACCTACAAGACTTAATAACTTCTCTTTCACAGATGAAGTTCAATCATCGTGGAAACTGAAAGGTTATTAAACAACGAATAAACCCCCAGAAAGGAGGGAGTGAACAAAACATAAGAACAATATGGTGGTATTTTAGTTTTGTTTCTTTCTTTCGTCGAGTCACACGTCTATAAAAGGAAGGTAACTTATTGTCCCTGCCCCAATGAGGCAAGCAAGTCGTGAGTGAACAAATGCGGCAGTCTAGGGGAGTTGAAAGTTTTAGGAAGGGGGGGGGGGAGGGGAGGTTGATGGCCCACCCGGACTAACTCCTATGAATGTCAGCCAACCTTTCCTTGCCTCCTAGCAGATTAAAGCTAACACGCTCTCGTGTAAAGGTCACTGCGTCTTTTCATTTAGCCGGATCAGTTCCCGAACGCTCTAAAAACATAGAAAATTCACGAAAATGATCGCATGATTGAGTGGAGGGGGGGGGATGATGTTTCTTTGTTCGTTCGAAAGATGCAATGATAGTGTCTTACTTCTTGGCTCGATTGTGCCAGGTCTTGTGACGACTCTGTGAGTGTGGAAAAAAAAAAAGTCCAATGACTTTCACCAAAGAAGAGATAATGAATAGGATTTGTCACTAGTGAAACTAATTTAAAGGGTGGGTTGGAAGAGAAAGGTTTAGGTCTGTATTTTTGCAGTTTTTATGAACGAAAACAATTTTTTGGACAATATAAGATATAATTTTCTTCAGTAAATACGTTTAACATAGTTTTCTACAAATAAAATGGTTGTATCAACAATTCTTGAATATCTGTTATGAACAAATTGTTTTGTACAGAAACTTTTGAAAATTGTGATTTAAAAAAAAAAGTCCTGTTCAAATTCTGCGATACCCATTACATATTAAAAAACTGTTGGGATTACAATATGTTAAAAAAAACTAAACGTATTTACTCGAGCAATATTTTATTTATTTATTTTCATGGTTTTTTTTGTAACCAAAATGTAAGTTTTTACGTAATTATATGTATATATATTTGTAATTGTGTCCAAGTAGTTCTTAGCCCATTTGAGATGATGGCGCTTGTAAAATCAAATAGGTGTTTATCTCCAAGTTGAGATGTGGCCTTGAACGCAGTCATGATAGTTTCAAGTGCAAGCTCTTAAGAGGGTCTGTGTTCAATTCCCAGAATGGCAGTCAATTTAAGAAGGGTTTAAGTCCACTAGACTGAAGATAGGGACTAAGAGGTCCACAAACCACGTAACGCTGTTGAGAGGCGGTGGGGTGGGGGGTGGGGTGGGGGTGGGGGGTATTTAATGTTTATATGGTGTTACATAGGGAAAGGGTGGGTTCATCACAATGTTAAGTAACACAACTTTCAAACCCAACAGTATTTATATTATAATGTTGAAAAATAATATTATTGTTCATAAATACAAATAATATAGTTTTTTTTAGCATCGCGTCTTACTACCCACTTGGGCTATACGTGTATGTACTAATTAATTGTGGATGTGGGAGGTTGAATTTAGAGGAAGTGTACCCACATTTGAGTAGATATAGAGTGGAAAACAATTGGTACATCCAACCGGATTAGATCCACAATCTCCCTGTAATCGACAGTCTAGTCTATCGCGAGAGTAGCGCCATAGGCCATGCGGTCACCGAAGTGGTTAGTAAAATATTGTCAGAGAATTCCTTGAAATCATTTATATCCAGGATTTAAAATGAATTCTGAGTGTTATTAAATCGGAATACCTCTTCTAGTGTCACAAAATCTTCCCTGTGAAATAATGACATCTTGCTCTTACCAAGTAACACAGGTTGTAAACTGTGGGTGAAAAGGAGGGAGAGGGGAAAGGAGGTCAAAAAAAGGTAAGCTAAAAAGGTTACGTGGTTTATGAATGAACCCTAGGAAACGAGATAAGTGACTTACTAAAAACAAAATGGATATTAGTTTCATTCTCTTTTATTTGAGTTATTTAGCGTGCACTTTCTGAACCGACTGATTATATCAGCACACGAAGATTAACTTAACTAAATCTAGAAGAGGCAAAAAAACCAGCTCCTGCCCGTTAATTAATCATTATGAAAAGGTAAACACACTAAAGATACATTTTTCAGCCATACCAGGAATCGAACCCAGTACCTCTTAACTCAATAGGCAAACGAGCTACCGATTGAGCTAAGGTGTCGGACTGAATAACGGTAGTGGCTTATAAGTCCACACCAGTGGTTTCCAACCTATGACCGCGAACCACTTGTGACCCATGAGGTCACAATATGTGAACCGAGTTAGTTTATAACATGGATTTATTAATAAGCATAGCTTGCGGAGTTTATTTACAGCTCTAAGTAAATTCATGGATTTTTTTTTGTGAATCTATCCTTACATATAAATTTGTAAGCATACTATTTTATATAAAATATTTCATGCACGCAACACCACCAAAAAAGTGCACAAAACGAAATTTGCCATTTCTAAACACTAACTTAAATAAGTAATATATATATCTTACAAACTAACTTAACCTATAACAGCACACTAACTATACACATAAACCAAAAGTGCCACGAATGTCTATATCTGGCCAGGAGGACGGTCATACACCAACCTATTAATAGTTCATGCCACACTCGGGGGGGGGGGGGGGGGGGAGCAAGGACAAAAGATGCTTGACTTGAATTAGTCTAAACTACTTTTGTCCGCCACTTATCATGAAAGGGGTTATATTGGCACATGGGACCACAATTATAGTGAGATCTGAATCATAAACACCACACTAAATCTAGATATATCTTATCCGGCTGGAAAGCTCATTTAGAGGTGGTTTAAACAGTTTGCATGGCTCCTCTAGAACCCTAGACTACGGGATGACAGTGACCCTGTGCCACAATGTATCGCTCTTATCAGACAAGTACATGGTGAGAGTCACAAGGAGAAGGTAATGACACGATACAGGTCGGCGTACTCACTACACACTTCATGTCGAGCACGTAGAGAGTAGACGTGGACAACAAATAGAGGTTGGCTCAATGCCACACTAACATATATCCTACTTGCATGGGGAAGAAAGCGAGGTAACACCGGAGAGGAAAGAAAAGACTAAGAAGGGGGGAGGATATCAGAGGGGTAAGGTAAGGACAATGGGAGAGAGGGGAAGAAAAGTGTAAGAGTAAAGATGGAGAGAGATATGTAATGATAGAATAAGAAGGATAAAAACAGAAAAGAGGAGGGGGGGGGGACCGAAGGGAAGGGTAAATACAGAGGAGATTAAATACAGAGAATGAGGGTGAAGACAGAAGGGAAAGGAGGGGGTAAGTAAAGAGTAGGTTGGGTAAGTAAAGAGTAGGGAAGGTAAGTAAAGAGTAGGAAGGTAGAAAAGTGTGGGGGATAAACTATAATAATGGAGGGATGGAGAAGAATTAGGTGATGTAAAGTAATTATGAGGTGATGAAGTTGAGTGGCAAGGTAATAAAGATGAATAGATAAGTTAAAAGATAAAATTGAGAGAGAGAATATTTGAGGGATGGATTAGTTGATGGAAAATAATGAATAAAGTAACTAATATTGGATCTTGTATTCTAATATTGCGAACAAGGAAAAATTTGTGTGGATTGCGAACACACCCAAAATGTTATGGCCACCTAAATATCCAATGTCCAGATTGCGAACAAGTAAAAAAGCATCTCACGGGAATTCCTACGTGAGGGTCGTTATACGGATAGAAGGGGTTGCTGGAAGCACCAACAGGCCATTGGGACCTTTCCCGAAAATTAACCAAGCCTAGCATAAAATAACCTAACCTAACCTAACCTAGAAATAATCGTGTATGTAATTTATTTAAATTTAGTTTCACAAGTATGAAAGACCTCACGGCTGTTAGGCACCTGTGAACCACCCCTATTGTCTAATTAAAGGCGGGATGACATAGCAATCTGGACTTCTCATAATGTAAAAAGCAGATAGGCCTAATCCTTTCCAGGTAACCGCGTGTCCACAAACAGGACGACACCATAGTTGGACCGAGGAGAAATATAAATAGAAGGATTAAGGAAATAAAAATGTAGTTGGAATGTGAAGAAAATTAAGGAAGAAGAATGGTTAAGTGAGATTTGGAAGGGGGGGGGGGGACACTGTAGGTACGTTGAAGTAAAAAATTGGGAAAGGAAAACAAGATTGGAGGAATAAAAGAGTGAAGCGAGAAAGGACGAAAGTGGAGTAGGAAAAGAAGCTAACAGGATAGAGGTATGCGTAAAGAGTGGTAAACTATTCAGGGGGCAAAAAACACTACAAACCTCTTATTCCAAGGTAAAGAGGAAAGCTCATGGCTAGTTCTCATATATATTAAGATTTTCTGTTGTAAGCATATCAAAGAATTAAAAGCTAGATCTAGAGCCCTTTTTCATCAAGCCTAGTCTCATAGCTCATCAAAGAGGCTTTAAAAAGTATTTGAGTTAATGTAACATTTTTTCAGTTAATAAAATTAAAATGTATAGGTTTGTTAAGGAAAAAGAGTATTGTTGGAAATTTCATTTTGGTGTGAGCCATATTTTGAAACTAAACGCGGTAGAATTAAATATTGCGTTAAATTTAAACGTTTTTGAGGCAATTTTTGGCTTTTCGAGGACTTTGTTTGCAAAAAGAGAACCCGCATCGGTGATTGCATGGTCTAAAGCGTCACTCTCACATCATATTCTATTGCCGCTGTCAGGAAGGTTGGGCCGCGACTCGAATCCTAGATGAGTGTAGTAGGAATACCTCGGCGACAAAAATGATGAACTTTCATTATTATTTGCGCGTGCCATAGGTACAACAGCCCTGACCATGTGACCACCGATGTTGGTGCAAATATTCCCGACTTCACTCGTATGAAGCATAATAACTGCCTTCTGGGTTTAGAAGGCGGAAGTGACGTCACACCTTTACATCGTATTAGACTGCCGTGTTTCCACCTAGACTGGACTTGGCATGTGTGTAGGTAGGCGGGGCTTGCGACACAGCATGTGTGTGTGTATATATATGTATGTTTTCACAACAATGGTGGGTCACATGTGAAGGACCGTTACCCTACAACAGATGGCGAGTGGCTCAGTGGATAGAATAAGTGGAGGGATATAATCATACAGAAAATATTTCATTACTTTCCCGCTACAAGATATGGGGACAATGTACCTACCCAAATTGATTGATAGGTACAAATTAATATTACAACCCAAGCAAATTCTTTGATAAAATTTCTAATGCTAACTTATAGGCTAAGTATTTTATATAATTGAGTAAACTTTATGCAGAAGTATTCCTTGTGAACTGTCCGAAAAACTTTATTCCAACTGTGAGAAAATGCCTTTAATTAGCATGAAAAGATCCGCTGAGGACGACCGCTCAGTGGTTGGTCAAAACATTTTAAAACAAATGAAGCAAAAACGTTTTTATTTTGAACTTCTAGGCCTAAGTGTTGACTATACAAGTTTTTACATAAATCTTTCCCGTATTCAGACAAGATTTGCCCTTACCTCAAAGCAGAACAATTCACTTCTTTACTAAACAGTTCACGTTGTATTTGTTGTTTCTTTCGCTATTTAATCCCAAAACTGCTCTGTTACTTATTTATTGTAGAGTTTCTTTATGGTAGAGGTCGGGAACCTTTTTGGGCTCCGTTAGAACTATCAACTTATCCAAAGACCCACGATCATCTTTAATTTAACTTTATTTTTTGTCCACCCAGCTTATATTATTTATTCCTTAAAAATAGTTTTTCTAAAATAATTACGTTCTCACCTTTCTAGAAAATAATACAGGGTGGCTACACAACTTGTATAGTTAAATTCCCTAACTTTTAAATGTTTCCAAACATTTTTCAATTTATTTTGAATTTTCCCTTTTCCAGTTTTCATTGGAGGATGATTTGTATTTCCATTTTAGGCTAATCATATATATAAGTCATCTACTAAGGTTATGAAGCAATTGAGCGAACATTAAATACATTTCATTGTTTTTTTTATGACAAAACTGTGATCGTTGAGGCCTTAAGTCTACAAAGGGGAAAGTGGGCTGAGTTGCGAACAAAGAAAAATATTTTAGCTTCAGTTTGTTTTTACTAACCAGTGTTATCAAGTCCTTTATTAGTATACATACATGTGCTACTACCTGTTCAGTGAAACGTATTTATGATTATTCTAAGAGGTTAGGTATGTAGGAATGAGGAAGGAAGCATTTTAGTGGTAAGCCATCCGAATTTGCGTGGAAGGAGAGTGGAAGATAATTTTTAGGAAAAATTATCATTCAGGCCTACCGGGATTCAAGCCCCAATATCTCCGTCATCAGCCAGTTTATCACGCGTGTGACGCCTTATACCATTCGGCCATAAAATTGGGCTTATAAAATATTGCTTGGTAAGAGTCTCCAGACCTTACTTTAAAAAAAAGCATCGCCGTACAGAAATATAATTTAAGCAACAATTTCACAAGGTAACGGTAGTGTTTTTTTTATCTCAAAGTTATTGAAACGATATAACTAATTATATACCTTGTAATGATACTGTTTTGGACCCCTAACATATATTTAAAAAAAGTCATGGATGAAATGCATTTTTCTTTAAAGTAATATATGTAAAGTATCCTTTTAATACTTCATCCATGGAGAGTCACCTGCTTTTCAGAAGTAATTTCAATATATTGCACCATAAACTCTTTTTCTTTAAAAGATCAACTCCGTTGTATTTAGCAAAATCTTGTGACACGCTGGCTCCCTCTACCCAATAGGAAGCCAGCCTTCACAACATCAGGTTACCAGAAGTTCTCCTGTTAGTTTTAACACTGGTAACTAGGGGTCCAAGAAGCCAGGGGTAGATCGTATATAAGCCGCTTGTGCGTATGAATCCACAGAGAGCTCGGTAATATAGCATAGTGGTAGCACAAATCTATACAGTTCGATTCATCACGCGTCTCGTTAAAACAGTGCCGGTTATATAAAGCAGTGAGACATTAATTGAGAGAACTCGGTAATATATTGAATAGTAGCACACCTCTAGAGAGTAGTATTACATTACACATTACACGGAAAATGGAACATGTAATATCGTACAAAAACAGTGCGTAAATTAAGAAAAACTGTATTATTAATAGTAAATCTTCAGCACCAAAGGTGCAATCATCTAAATAAATCGAGTGCAAATTTAAAGGTCTTACTTATTTCATAAGTATAAGAATCATAAATAATCAGATCACATAGCCGTGTGATGAGTGCGTAGTAACGTATATACGTATCATAACCATACAATTCTGTGTCGTCCACATCCGCATCATCATCATCATCAACAGTATATAATCCCGTATCCACATAATTGGCGCCGTATCGTGGGTCGAATATTTTATAATAAAACTCAATATTTCCATAATTGGCGCCCATCGTGGGACAATATCTCCATAAGCTATGTATATTTAACTATACAGCAAAACTAAGTCAATGTTTGCTAGCCAAAAGTAAATTAAACAATTACCATACCAGCCTTCTCAATTTTTAATTGTATTTCGCACTTTTCTAAAGTCATATATTTGATTAATCACTAAATCAAATATATAGCCTTCACAAGTTACGCGACACCAACCGAAACACGTTGAGACCACAACGGCGAATATCAATGAGCTAACTAATAGCTTCCTAGTTAGGTACCAGATGCTACATTACGTAATTTACTACTAAGTTGCGGATGTTTTTATAGCAACACTTTTTTTCGGGCAAAATAAATAAAATATTTCTCCAGCACCTACATAGAGTTTAATTGTCTACTCCTGGTTACCTCAACAGTTGTTGAATATCTGTCATGAGCATAGCAAGATAAAAAGTTGTCATTAAATTCCAGGACAACCTTGACAGATATTCAAGAACTGTTGAGGTTACCATGTGAAGAAAATTAAACTCTATGTTTATAGTGGAGCAATAGTTGATATATTTTGACCAAAAGGTGTTTTGATATAACAGTAAAAGCACTTAATCTTCCTCGTGGACCCCCCCCCCCCGACCCCTCTAAAAGACCCACCTAGTGACGCGTTGAGACATATCAATGACATCTAAAAATCATTTGTTATTTAATAAATGGATTGTTATTTATAAATTATAAATATATTTCAACACAAAACAGATATGAAAGGTATCATCAAATTCCTATAATTATTATAAATAATACATTTTAAGAATTGTATTAACGGTTTTGAAGCTTCAGAACTGCTATTTTCAGAATAAAAACTACTGGATGAGGATAATTTCCCTTAAAGTAGACGATACCCTTTAGTAGTGGTTTTGGGTTCTATATGTTCTGAAGAAGTACGTGTCGCTGGTGCTATAATTAACTGGAACATATAATTAACTGGAACAGGGTAAGGAAGGTGAGTTTTAAGGAAACATTATATGCATAGTTCACGTTTATAAAGGAGCAGGAACTTTATTTTTGGAAATAAACCCCCATTTTTCTGGTTTAGGGATCGAACCAGGTCAGAAGATAAACTTTTATTAATGAACTTCAAAAATTGGCCCGCCATATTACACACGTTACTTGAGAGGCATACGTTGATCTCCAGGTAAATACCAACTGAGAAATTCAAAATAGGAAGAAATGGTTTCCTACATACTTTCCGCCGAGGCGCTTTCCATTTCCCGATGAGAAGAGGTGATGGTGGTAGTGAGTATGAGGGTGTGGAAAGAGTAGAAACGCTAAACTTAACTTAAACCTAATCAACCGAACTCTTGGGACCCTTGGGGTAGTTTGCCTGTCGGGGAAAATAACCAAGGAACCATCCGGGAATCGATCCCTGGACCCTTAGGTTCGTAGCCAGGGGCACTGACCACTACACCAAGGAACACCTTGGTACATTAATGCAAAACATTATTATTAACAAAAATATATCAATATAAAATACGAGGATGGAGCGTCATCTTGAAATCGCATCCATTAACAGGGACTAGTGGTTGCGGTGGGCTGGGTTTGTTTAGGTTGAGTCGGAAGAAGCACAACTATGGCGTAGAAATAATTGTGTTCTCTTCTCTATAGTTATAATAATCATGTGCTCAATAACCCGCAGTAGAGCATAAAACGTTTACTCTCTGTAATTGGGTCGGTACTATTAGCTGCAACTGCAATTGCAGATAGAACTGTTAACCAAATGGATTATAAACCATTTAGAAAAAGAGGTTATTCAGTCCCGCATCCGCAAGCAGTTGGATATACTAAAATAACTAAATCAAATACTTTCTTGGTAAATAACACCAAAACACCATATTTAAGTCATCGCAATAAATAAGTCTATTTTAGAAGCAATATTTGTTTTTGTCATACACCGATTTTTAATAATATAGACTGATATAGTACTAAAAGAAAGTTACAGAGTCCAGGATGTCCAGATAAAGTATATTTTATTTAAAGTTCCCTGACTTTTCCGAGCCAATTTCCTACTTTTCCAGTCACTATACTCGTATATCTTTTTTTAAAATCAGATTTGTAATTTAATGTAATAATATTTTTTGACGCGTACCAATTCAGAAATTATGTCAACCTATGAGGTTCTTAAAGATATCAGCCAAAAGGGATGGCCTGCCGGATAGTGCAATAAGTTTAGAGTTCAGTGGGATAATATCGAGACATTAAAAGAGCTTAGTAATTTGTTGTGAGACACATTCTTTCTTAGTTTCTTTTTCTTATAATCAATTCTTGCACATGCGCATAACCATGACTCACCCTTGGCTAAAGACATGCTGTGGACGGGTGGTAAAACTACTTGAAAATCACATGTTGACCTTTAAAATTGAGATTAGCGTGCTCAATTGGGACATATTTGTGAAAATAGATTTGAGGTGTGTATTAACCGGAATAAATTTGTTATTTTTACTATTGTAAATAAAAGTTGTGTAATTTTTTTTTGTGGATATGTGAAATTTCCAGAAATTGGATAAACATCCCTAAATTTTACATGACTTTTTTTTTTCTTGCCAAGCAATTTTCCTGACTTGTCCCTATTTTCCAGGTCCCTGAAGGCTCTGTGAGAGCTTATATTTACATTTTACCAAAACATAAGGAGCATTTAGGTTAAGTTATGAAAATATGAGTCATTAAAGGTTTGGTTCTGTTATATCACGTCACTTTATGTGTGTTCAAGTACAGTTTATTCTAAGTGTAGCTTCTTACCACTCGTCCAGACAATCCACATATTATATATAATACATAGGCCTACTGACGGGATAACGATGAGAGGGTATAATTCACAGGAAGAGTATCCACATTTGCGTGGAAGGATGGTGGTAAGCTTTTTTTTTTTTACATTTCAGTATACCTGGCCAGGGTTCGAGCTCCGACATCCCACCAGTAAGACATACACGATGACACCGACACCTTGGCCTGAGTGGCCAAGCTATATTATATTAAGCTATTTTATTTTGCACCGTGTCTTATTACCCTTTCAGGCTATCTTTAAAACTAGGTCAACTAACGTTAAGTTGGATAATATGTTCAATTATTAATGTAACAGAGGCCTGTATTTTATTAAATAATCTATTGTCAATTATTACTGTATCGTAAGCTTACATTTTATTAAATAATCTATAATCAATTATTAATATACCATAGGCCTGTATTATAGTAAATAATATATTGTCAATTATTAATATATCATAATATAATATATAATATAATCAGCAATAGAGTAGGTCTATATGATGTAGACAAGGTTAATAGACATATTTAATCTAAAAATTAGTGCTAGAATTTAAATGAAATGCTAAGAATATAATTTTTATTTGATTAATTAATTTTAACACATATAAAACTGGTCACTCTCGCAATAGACTAGATTGACGATGACAGGGAGATCGGAGGTCAAATTCCGGTTGGGTGTACCGGTACTAAGTTCTTTTTTTTTTCCAAAATTGTTTTCCACACTTTCTTCACGCAAATGCGGGAAAGTGTCCTGTAAATTCAACTTTCCTCATTTGCGTTATTAGTATAAGTGACACAGGAAGGAACTAATACAATTATGTTTTAGCAGAGTACTGTGTGAAAATTAATTTTGAAAAAAATAACTAAAACTAGTTTTATAATCTAGTTTCAATTTACTAAAGTCTAAAATTATACTATTTTAAATTACTGACGGACTCTACTAGACACTTGTTTTGAAGTATCTACTTTATGTAAGTTATATCTCATTTTTGTATTGTTTGAGTATTTTTACAACTCAACCATTGTTACAAAATGCTCTCAGCGTGATTCCTAAATCATGTAAAGATAACTTTGAAATATTATAGCTCTGGATGCTGGACGATAACAAATTTGATCGGGGAATACCCAAACAGATGCACCTATAAGACCTTTGCTATTGTTGAACGATACGTATCGAATAACATCATATAAATGTGGTATTTTTATTCATCTACGTCTTATTTGAACAAAACTAACATGAGAGATTTATCTTAATTGAATTTCAAACATTCTTAAGGTCGATTTACTATTTAAAGTTGTTTTTCCGGTTTATAGATATTCTTTAGTTCAAAGCTTAAGTTAATTATCAGAGTAAAAGAAAATGTTGAATAACAAATGATACTAATGATTTATATAGTTTTATTATAAGCCCACGGGAAAGATACGTCATTTATCTCTGCCAGTGATAGGGAGGTCAGGGTTCGAATATCGGCTGGATACAATGTGATATTTTTTGGAATAGTTTTATATCCTTTCACGCAAATGCGAGTACATTTCCTCTAAACTATACCTTTATCAATATCTAATTAGCTCAAATATGCATATACCCGGTGGATATAGTAAGACGTGGAATAAAAAAACAACAAAAAAACCTCTAGCTCTCATAGTTACAGGTGCAATGAAAACACCTCAACGATTTCTAAAAAAGCGCGCGGACTAATGCACAAAGCGAGAGGAATGGCTGTTTTGTTTCAAACGGGCGATCCCTGGAACAGCAGAAGCACAGTTTGAATTCCTAGTCCACTGCGCATGCGCACAAACCATTGCTACGTCTGGAATGGCCTTTACTAGCGAACCACGGGCTCTATTAAGGCTTCGCGCGTGACTCATTTCATAGAAATACTTAACAAGTTTAGAGCAGAGACCACGAGATTCCTTGAACCAATCTAATTAAATATTTGTAAATTATATTGTTATTAAATGTTTGAAAGTAAATCAAGAGATATTCCATAGTGTAAGAGTAGTTTTGTGTAGCGATATTCGTGTATTCTTACCTTGTCGAAGAGGTGGTGGAATAATTTGGTATGACACTTTGAAACTGTTGTAAGATACCTCTTGAAGTGTAGCGTGAAACACAAATTGAGTGTTCCAATAAATGCACAAAAGCGACGAACAAACTTCTTCTTAAGCACTTCAAAATAATTCAATGCATACACGATACGATTTTTTTTTCTTTTAAACTGGTCTCAGTTATATTAATGAGACTTAAAAAGAACACACCAAATTTAGTAAAAAAAAACCACTTTCAATCACCTTTTTACACTTGCACTTACAATATGGTATTTAAAAGAAAACTATTTTAACCCTTTCAGTGGCTGCTAGGTACGAGAAGGTTGCCTAGACAAGCAAGTAACAACAGTAGGTAGAATACACTCCACAGGCTACATTCACAACCAAACTTAAAAAAACAACACCTGATGCACTTTTACCAAATAGCAATAATCAACACACGCACACACTTTAATCCAGGGAGCAGGTGTCACAAAGCGGACGCACATGACGTCCTTTTTTTTATATATATGTATAACAATTATAAGCCAATGAGAAGCCACGCGTGCGCGTACCGCGAACACATGGAGGAACGTGCGGTCGTTGATTCAAAAGCCGAGCGAAGCTAGAGTCGGTTAGAGCGCCTATAACCTACCTGAGCACAATGGGGCAACGTGGCCAGGTAACCGTGAGTTTAGGAGGGGGAGGGGGAATAAAGCGAGGAAGGGGGTTACCTGTTAGACTAGTCACTGCGGCCAGCAAGAGTTCAGCCGCGCTGTTGCCACGTTTACCGGCTTCGGCGGAACAACTGGCTAAGCTCATATTCGAGTGCTACGCATTTATTTATTTATATTCTATACATTTCGCTCATATCTGGTCTTACCATTCGAGAGTTATGCTAGGTATTACATAGGGTGGAGTAGTAAAATAGTAAAACTTATTATTGTTAAAGTTAATTACGTAGAAAATTATATGTCCAATTTAAAAAAATAATTGGTGTTGAGCATACTCCCTTCATTTTTCCTCAAAGTATATGTCGATATTAAAGTTTCTGACGATAAAAACATTCTAAGCTGTTTGACAGGTAAATAATTTCCCGAAGTGTTTGTTTCGATTCCTGGGTACTTGTAGGAGACGATCTAATTTGTTTTGTGTGGTAATGAATGGAAATGATCTGTCACTTCTTATTACAGGATATTTTGAACCTACAATCTTATTGAGCCATTTTAAAGACATTTATTTTCCATATTTAATCATTTTAAGAGCTGTAATAACATATTTTTAGGTTAAAAATAAATTTTAAGCATTCGTTTGGAATTTTTTGTGTGTTATGTTTTAAACCTTTAATTTACGTGGATTACTGTCAATTCGAACTTTTCGCAACGTACACTAATTTAAGGACACAGGATGAAAAAAGTGAATTTCAAGGGTATGCGCCAGATTTCTCCCGAGGGAAGTTTTTTTAAAATAAACTTACGTACATCCTACTGGGATTCAAGCCCGGATCTACCCCTCAAAGTTTAAAGACTAAGTTGGTTGAAGAGTACGTGGAAAAGGTGTGGATTAGGGTGTGTTTTTAGAGTAGAGGAAAGAAAGTCCATAAAGAAGGTTTGTTAGCATTGTTAGAATTCAATGAAGGGAGGGGTGACACACACCGAGGTGTGGTTGAGGAAGGGTAGAGAAGTAAATCCTGCATCTATTATTCCATCCAAGGGGGTGTCTTGAAAACTAAACCTGAAATAACTTGTCTTAAGGTGTTTATTAAGATTTATTTAAAATTACGGGACTTGACGTATTCATTCTACACATACAATTTATATAAGCACAAAACTTATAGACTTAACTTAATTTAAAACTGTTTATTAATGTACAGTCTGATTTTAATAGGAGGTCCATTTATTTGAATTTGTAAACTCATGTGGCCACAGTGGCAGAAATAAAAATATTACAATATTGTATTTACATTACTAGTTGGTGTTATTAATAATTTAAAGAGAAACATTACAGTAACATGTAAGGAAGTAGTAATGAAAGCTCTTGGTACATTTTTAAAGGAACTTTTTAATCTTACTTTACTTCTATTATTGTTTGCAGCCTGTGGCCTGGATCACTTTTTTATTCAAACTATATACATTTTCCCCTAACAGTGGACTAGCCTGTCGTAGCTTCATATGCCTTATAATCTAACTTAAGACTCGAACAGTCACTACATCCAGTCCCCGGTCGTTAATTTATCACAGTGAAAGGGTAAACCCCATTTCAACAATTATACATTTTTCAGTCATGCTGGGAATCGAGACCGGGATCCTTAGCTTTTGTAGACAGACACGCTACCAACTGAGATAAGATGTTGGATTCGGAGCTTTTTTTAGTTTAATAAATCAAATAATATATTTATAGAATGTTAAATTTGAATAAATTTAAATCAATGTTGGTGGTCAAAAGGGGCTTCCTGTAAAAATAACAGGTACGGTGTACCGATCAGACACTCTTCCACTTTTCTCTTAAAATATACATTTACTAAAAACTCGTAAGATTTGTATAACGAAATAATAGGTTTATACAATGTTGTAGAAACACAACACTAAAATATCATAAATTAAATAATATACACTTTTACTCTATGGCATTAGGAACTTGGGCCACATTCATTTTCAAAGAATTAAAAAGTATATACAGGTCTATTATGCATATATATATATATAGTTATAGTTAGCTCAGAAACGATTAGTTTCATATAAATGTAGGTCAAATAAAATATTTATATTTTTAATAGTAAGCCAACTATAACTTTACGATGAAAAGTTATTTCCTATGATTAAATTTGGAGTATTTCACCATTTAAAGTACCCTCAAAGTCATTTTCATGAGAAAATGAGAAGTTACATCTTGTTTATAATGATAAACAAAGTCTAGATATAAAATTTAATCAAAATCGTTAAAGCTAATTTCGAGAAAATCTATTTTTTCTGTTTTTGCCCTTCAGCAAACTACTCTTAAATTAAGGGTTAGATATCTAAACCCAAAAATCCCTCGAGGGGACCTTATGAAAACCCAATCGGTAAAATAGTTTCGGCTCTAGGCCGAGATACAATCAGACAGACAGACGACATTCCGAAAACAACTCCTTTTGGTTTGATGGGGTCATGAAACGACTCAGTGCCGGATTACCAAATAGACAAAGTAGGCATCAGCCTATGGACCCCACGACAGCGGATCAAAATAATATTGATTTGATCTTGATTACAATCAAGATTTCTTGAATTGTTTCCAAAAGATAAAATATTAATTAACTCAAATAAACTAACACTTTACATTAAAGACGCTATTGAGAAAATACTGTATTACTATGATGTACCCATTAACAACTTAAAACAATTCTACGAGAGAAGTCAAATGAGAAAATCGATGCGCAATAAACTGATGAAAGCAGGCGTGCGCGCGTAAAAAATAGTCATCACGAGGATGATGATGCCGAAGAGTCTGTGCTTTGAGGAAGAGTAAAGTTCAAGATTGAAACTTACCTACCAATAGTGGATAAGTTATGTGCAGAGCTTTCCCATCGTATGGAAGTATATAACAAAGTTAATTCTCTATTTGGGTTCCCCATTGAGTTCCCATCGAAGACAGACGCCGAAATTAAAGAAGCTGCCCAAAGATGTAGAGATGGTTATCCTGAAGATATCGAGTTGGAGTTTGCATATGAAATGTATGTATTTCATACTATATCACAGGAGATGTAAAAGCTTATGAAACAGTGCCAGTATCACGATCTTACAAACTCATTTTTGAAAATATGTAATGACAGCGTTAAAAATGTATAGGTGTTTCATGATCATGAAACGCTACTGGTGAACGAACCTTTTCGAAGCTAAAACTGTTTAAAAACTGTCATCGATCTTCAATAACACAAGAACGACTCAACTCACTTGCCATTATGGCCACCGAATATGTTGTCTTGCAAAAGATATCCAGGATATCCTGAACGATTTCACCACAACAAAATTGAGGAATGTGAATGTTTAAAGATTTGTTTGTTTATTTAGATTAAATTTTCTTTCTCTTTGTTAAGTAACATTGTTTAATAATATTTAATAATTATTTGTTTAATAGGCTTAACATTTTAGCTATTAATGTTTGTTTTGTGTAATAAAATTGGTTTGTTAAAATTTTTGTTGGTAAAATTAAAAACGTTTTAGGAGATCATTTGCTAAGGGAGCCCCAGATTTCGACTAACTAGGGTCCTCCGCAGGCACTGTGAAACGTCGACATTTATCAAAATCACTCGTTCAATTTTGTTGACAATCACAATAATTTCTCTCCGAGGTATCGAAATAAAGTAATAATCAGGGTTAGCACAGCTCTAATGCCCGGATATTAACTAATTGGTTAGCAGGACAAGCTCATATTCGAGCAGTAAATAGCTTCGTAAACACCCATGAATCGAACCAAGGTCTGTTAGACTAGAGGTTGTATCCCCAACCTACTTAGTCACAGAAACGAAAACATTTGTATTTTGTATTGTTAGGAATGTTTATAGATGACTGTATGAACCAAATTAATATAGCAAAATACAACTTTTAAACAAGTTATCATTGTTCTAGTATAAATCAAACCCAGTAGCCCCTGGACGTTGTGTCATCACAGTGACACTAAAACTCTCAATTTAACCAATAATACAATTTTCTGCATTGGTATTGTATGATATTAATTTCATATTTCTAATGATGCCCCGTGATTGGGTGTCAAATATTGTGATACGGTTTATTATTGAAATATTGCCCTATGATTGGGAATTATTTATAATGATATTTGGGTTTTATGATGATGACGTTTACATGCCTTATTGCGCACTTGTACGTGGTGATGTGGTCTGATTATATACGATACTTATAATTATGAAATGATCAAGACTTTTGATGTTGTACACGATTTATCTGTATGATTACACCTTCATTACTGAAGATATGATATAAAATAACACAGTTTTTGTTAAATTACGGATCGTTTTTGTGTGATATTACACGTTTCACGTTCTGAGTATGTGTACTGTGTAGATTTATGTTAATGCTTATTAATATATTACTATGCACTGTCTATTCTTATCACCATCAATGTATCACATTATTATCACTGTATAGATTTATTTTGCTGGCACTGTTTTTCTGTGTCATACTGTTATCACTGTATAGATTTATGCTACTACTACTGTTATTACAATATTACTCTTATTACCGGCACTGTATAGATTTATGTTACTACAACTATCACTGTATAGATTTATCACCGGCACTGTGTGTATTCATACGCACAAGCTGCTTATTTATATATGACCTACCCCTTGCCTCTTGGACCCCTTGTCACCAGTGTTAAAACCAACTAATAGAAAAACTCCTGGTGACCTGATGTTGTGAAGGCTGGCTTCCTATTGGGTAGAGGGAGCCAGCGTGGCACATTATTTTTCTAATATAATGGAGTTGATCTTTTAAAGAAAAAAGTTTTAAAACGTAGTGTATTGAAATTATTTCTAAAATCGCTTATTCTGCATGGATGAAGTATTTAAATGATATTTTACATACAATTCTCTAAAGAAAATCCACTTCAGCCATGACTATTTTTAATATATGAGAGGGGTCCAAAACAGTATAATTACCATCGCTATGCTATTATGATGTTTTTACACGCTCAATTATTTTCCACAAATTTGCGGTCAGTGCAAACTTTTGAGTTGTTAAAACGACAGTTTGTAGTTTGCGTAAACAAAAAAAAATACAGTTTGAGCTAAATCTGTCTGTGTTTGATTTTCTAGTTGAGGTTGGCACTAATTCTGATCGTGTAAACGGGTTTTATTGTTTTTCACAAACCAAGCACATGCGCGGAGAGTAAATACGCAGAAGTTGAGACGGGAAGTATGTAGATAAGTTTCGTCATCCATACAAAAATTGTTTCTAAGATCATTGGGATCATCCAGCAATTCAATAATTAAATTAGAATGTGAAAATTCTTCTCTTTTTTAGCAGCCAATATTTTAAATACCTTCGGATTTTCTTCGATTGCATGTCTTAACTTCTTCTTTATACGATACAAACAGATAGCTGATTAAGTAACTCTTTTTCGTCTATTTGTCTTGGGCGAGCTTGAAATCAAGTACAAATTCGCCACTCCTGAGAAGCAACCTTCTACCAGAAGAAACCGATAACTACTGAAGCAAGTAAGAGTTTGCGCACATCTTCAGTAGCCCCATGGCTTCTTTGATGCTGACTGACAGCTCACAGCTGACTTCTGACAGTCAACATTTAGGTATATACCTACATTTTGACTGTCAGAAGTGACAGCTGCTAAACACATGTTTTTGCAGATCATATGGTTCGGCGTAGGGATACATAATTTGGTCTGTTAACTTTTCAAAGCCATCAGCTGTCATCTGTGAGCTGTCAGTCAGCACCAAAAAGGCTATGGGGCTACTGTAACTGAATATATAAACAGGTAAGCTTGACGTGTAGATCAATTGCACAAACTGATTTGCGCGAACTCGTTTGGGCAAAATGTTGAGCGTCTAAGCCCAGCTTTATGGGGGCTGAGGTGGGACCATAAACATAATGTAAAATAATTTTCAATTTTCATAATAAATATAATTTATCATTTGAGGTATTAATGTGAGCTTTATGAACAAACTGATTATATCATCACACGACTTATAAACTAACTTAAATTTAGAATAGACACAACACTCAGCCCCCGACCATTAATTTATAACATTGAAAGGAGAAATACACATTTCACCCGGGATAATTTTTTCAGATCATACCGGGAATTGAACATGGATCCTCTAGCTTAGCAGGCAGACATGCTACCGAGTGATCAAATAAATAACCAAAACATTATGATTGTGAAATATATTATAATTACTATAAGTCATATAAAGAAATAACCTTAATCATTTAAAATTGCTCCAAACATGGATTTTAAATTAATTTTATGAATAAAACAATCCAGAGTTTCTTTTAAGATATTAAAAGTTCCCTAGTTTGGCATATTATTATTATTATTATTATTATTATTATTATTGGTGACCTGGTGGTCTAGGGGTAAGGTGTCAGACTTCTGTGCTGGCGGCTGGAGTTCAATTCTCGGTCCCGGCACAGATTTATCTGATTACCAAACCCTTCCTTCACCTCTGACAAGACATCTTGTGAATGTGGGGAATGCCAGGCCTCCACCGTGGTTCGGATTCCACGTTAAACTGTAGGTCCTTCATTTCATCTCACAATCACCCTACCATTACACATTAGCGTAAGTGCGTATAACCGAACGGGTAGTAAGACACGGTGCTAATAATAATAATAATGATAATTATTATTGTTATTATTATTATTATTATTATTATTATTAGCACCAAGTCTTACTAACAGGTCTGGCTATATGCTTATATACTAATTATGATAATGGTTTTAGGAATGAGGAATGCTATATTTAGAGTAAGTGTATCCACATTTCTGTGGAGAGAGAGAGAGTGGAAAACTATGGAAAAACCACCCTCGTTACACCCGACCGAGATTCGAACCTTGATCTCCTCGTCATCGGCAGTCTAGTCTACTGCGAGAGTAGCGCACTGGACCACATGGCCAACGAAGCGGGTCAGCAGATTATTGAGGGGGACGTGTTAATGTCCACTAATGGATGTCCGTGTTTTCCGGACATTTTGGGAATATAGCCCGGAGCTAATATCGTTATCCAGATCCGCTACCGACTCGGCTAAGATGTCAAACAAGGTGGTTATCAAATAAAAGCAATATAACCCTACACTTGATCTTATTGGAAACATTCTCCTTGATGAAAAAGAATACAAAATGCATCACTGTAGGAATTTCTTCAAGTTTATTCCCCTGATTGAGATATTCTACATTAAAACTTTGATTCCAATGGGAGTTCTCGCTGGAACGCCAAATAGTGGAAAAAATAAGAGCAAGTCAAGGTAAGCCTACATTAGCTAGAAAAAAAAGGTTAATATTAAAGTCAGTGAAAGTTATGGTGGTGGTAGTGAGGAAAGGGGGTGGAGGGATTGGGAATGATTAGAATCACCCCATAATATCCTGAAAGGACCATACATAATAAACTGGATTTATTGTGCATTCTCTAAAAGATGCAACTCATTATGAAGGAACTATAACTAAAATTAAGCTTATTTTTTAATAATGATTAACTTTAGTATTTAATAGTATTGGTCTACTCCAATAAAAGCGATGATATTAGGAACTCAAAAGTTCATTGTCGCACTTGCAAAAAAAAAAAAAACTCCACCTATCCCTAGAAGACGGTTGACATTTGGTCCATTTGCCACTGATGCGATATATTCTAGATTTACATAATTATATATTTATATAATTTATCAGCATGTCTTACTACTCACTTGAGTTGTACGCATTATATTCAAGTTGCAATAACGGAATAGGTAATAGGAATTTGGAGTTTTAGAGGAAACCTACCCGCATTTGCCTGGAGGAATTGCGGAAAACCATTTATAAAAAAAATCCCCCCCCCCCCTCCAAGTACATCCAATCGGTATTTGAACCACGATCTCCTTGTCACCAGCCAGTCCAGTCTATTGTGAGAGTGACGTATTGGACCAATAGTCGGCAAGCTAATGCTGTGGATCGGATCCGAACAACCGACTGATTTTATTTAGCCCACAAAATATTTATCAAATAAGCAATTGGGTTCATAAAAATAATTAGTTTATGATAAATATAAATTTGTGTAATGTTTTGTTCGATATTTTTTCAAAACAGCTCACCATATTTTTTTTTTCAACCCATACGGCCCACGATATCAACAAGATGGCCGACATCTAGTTCAGACTATGTGGCACAGAAGCGTGTTTATCTTTATATTATCTGAACTAAAAGGTTATTCTTATGGCGAGCAGACTATATCTTGGGAAGTATTATCATTCACAAGTCCATCTGTGCTCCTGACAATTTATCGGTGAGGTAATGTTAAGATGTTAGTCCCGATAACAACAGGAAGTGGTGCTCAGCAAGAGGGCCGGAAGTTGTGACGTGTTTGTTGCTCAAGATGTTTGTTCCCTTAGCTCGGTAATAATTATTTAGTAATTATGATAATTGGCGAGTGAGGCGGTCTGAAGGACAATTAGCGCCAGTAAGGAACAATAGGGTCACGTGTTGGGCTACTTCAAGGTGAGGTAGTGATCACAAGCGGAGCGAGAGAGTGAGTGATGGTCTGCTCCGCCTCCTACTCTTCTTAAAACCAGGGAGGTACACGATAACACAGGGTGACACACAAATATAATGATGGACGATTGGGAACATGTGTTTTATATTATGAAGATATGGAATTTATGTACTAATGATGCCTTGCGATTATGAGCCAATTTAAATGCTACGGTTACCGACCTCGGTGGCGTAGTTAGTTAACGTGCTAGTCGTGTTGAGCTTGACTGCCAAGGACGGGGTGATCAAGGTTCGAATCTTGGTCGGGTTAACTGGGGGGGGGGAGGGGTATCCTAAATGGTTTTCCACTCTCCCTCCAAGCAAATTCGGGTTCATTTCCTCTCAATTCAACATTCCCCAATTCCTAATCCATTAGCGTAATTAGTACTCAAACGTATAAACTTAACGGGTAGTAAGACGCGGTGTTAAATAAATAAATACTACGATTTGTATATTGTGATATTGCCATGTGATTGAGCACTAATTATAATGATATCAGGGTTTTATTTAGATGACGACGCGTGTATGCGTTACTGCGCACTTGTACATGTGATGTGGTCTGATTAATTGTGATACTTATTCTTATAAAATTAGCAAGACTTTTTGATGTTGCACACGTTTTATTTAACTGATTACACAGTCGGTACTGAATATATGATATTAAATGATATAATTTACGGATTTTTTTTTTCTGTATGCTATGTAATGGTATATCACTCTTATATTACCGGCACTCTCCCTTTTCTTACAAAGTTATTGTGTATTTCTGTTCACTGTAATGGATTCATACGCACAAGCGGCTTATATATGACCTACCCCTTGCCTCTTGGACCCCTTGTCACCAGTGTTAAAATGAACTAATGGAAAAACTCCTGGTGACTTGATGTTGTGAAGGCTGGCTTCCTATTAGGTTAAGGGAGCCAGTACGTCACATGATTTTGCCAAATATAACGGAGTTGATCTTTGAAAGAAAAATAAATTTTATGGTGCAATATATTGAAATGAATTCTGAAAAGCGCGTGACTCTCCATGGATGATGTATTAGAAGGATATCTTAATACAGTTCTTTAAAGAAAAATACACTTCATCATGACTTTTTGAATATATGAGAGGGGTCTAAAACAGTATCATTACAATATCCACACCACTAAAACATGATAACCTTCATTTTATGAAAACATGTGTTAGGAGTTATTTATGGTAGCTTACCTATTGAACTACAAGTTTGTTTTATAATCAGTCGAGACCTTGAGGGTAGCTAATATCGACCAATATTTTATTTTATATACATTTCAGGATTTCAAGTTTAAATAGTGAGTATTAAGTCCCGTCTAACCCGCTTCGGTGGCCTCATGGTCTAAGGCATCACTCTCTCAATCGACTAAACTGCCGGTGATGGGGAGATCTTGGTTTGATCCCGGTTGGATGTACTGAAGTGGTGGTTTTCTCTCAATGGTTTCCCACTCTCGCTTTGCACGAAAATGCAGGTACAGTTTATCTAAATTCAACCTTCCTCCTCCCTAGCACATTAGTGTAATTAGCAAATAGCCATATAATCTGGACGGGTAGTAAGATGCGGTGCTAAAAAAACAAACAAAAAATATGTTTTTGCCCGAAAGCACACGTTAGTATAAATGGTATAATCTACTGATATATCTACAAAATATACACTCAATGTATTATCTTGCACGTGTATGTGTGTTCTTAAAGATTGATTTTTCCGAAACGGTTTTCCACTTTTTCGCCACACAAATGTGGATACACTTTCTCTAAATTTTAAGTAATTTATTAGTGAAAATGTTGTGAATAGTCTAGCCACCATACAATATTTATGGTACGGTATGAATCGGAATGAAATTATCGATCATTTAGCTAAATGTAAGAAAATATTACCAGTTTGGACTACCCGCAAAGTAGCATTAATTCGTACGGAAGAGGGAGGTATTGTTACAACCGAAATATACCTCTATGTTCGTGTAGACAGGGTAGAAAACCATTAGGTAAAACCACTATCTTAGTATTTCAATCCTGGATTCTAACCCCAACCCCTCTTCTACTCCAGTCACCATCAAACCGGGTTATAGGGAGTAACTGGGTGCATGTAATTTACAATTAATACGAATAAATGTATTAGCAAAAGCATTTTTTTAAATGATTTTAACGATTTTCCGTTATTTTATAATAAAACCAAGCATCATAAATTATTTTAAAACACATAGTATCTTTATGAGTGTATGTTACGGTCCTTTTTTCTAAATGGTTCAAGCTATGTGAATATTCCTTAGTAGAACACAGAAACTCAAGACGAGTTTGACGTTTTGGTCCTCATAACCATAGGCTAGATTAGTAATAATATTGATGTTAATAATATTCGTACATTATAAAATATTTGTTGGTAGACTCGTTTCTCCAATTCTACTCAAGTGCATATATGTTGTCTTGTTTTAAATTTGATTGCACTTAGTGTGGATTACTCTATATAGATATCATATTCTGAAAATTGGAAAATGACACCTGGACACGGTAATCGAACCCCGGACCTTTGGCTTAGTACGCCAATGCTCTTACCACTGATCTATCCAGGATTCGTCCCGTGCCCAGAGTCATTATTCACTCATATTTTAAGGCAGAGTCTATGATGGACGTGCGGAAATCGTCGGCTACAAATGTGTGATTTATTAAGATAACGAGCTATCAGATAACGCAGCCACCTTGGCCACGGGGCGATTCCTAGATAGCTCAGTGGTTAGAGAATTGGCGTACTAAGCTAAAGATTCGATTCCCGTGTTCAGGTGTCACTTTTCAATTTTAAAAATATGGTATCTAGATGGAGTAATCTTCACCAAACGTATAAATAATAGCTTTGGCTATTCGAATTTTTATTAATGTAGTGGACCCCAGCACTTCCATAGAAAAGACTCAAAGAGCACCAGTAGGTCCTCTGCGTATGGGCCGACTAGCGCTCCTCTTGGCAAGAAGATGTGCAAGATCTCCTGTTTCCTGTAAAATATATTAAAGTTAATATAATGTTTATGATATAAATACATATGTTAAATAAGATTACTTCTTATCATTGGAATATATAAATGATTTTGGTCGAGAAGCAGGGGTAATAAGACTTTAAACTGGTGGCAGTAAAGGTTGGAACGTAGATAGAGTGAAAAAATTGCCAGTGTGTTTGCAGTTTTTATAGCAAAACATTATTTTGATCAAAAGAAATAAATTATTATTTGAATACCTACGTAGAGTTTAATTTTTTTACACGTAGTGATATCAAAAGTTGTTGAATATTTGTCTGGAGCATAGCAGCATTCCATGACAAACTTTTTAAATTAAGAGGAAAAGTTGTCATTAAATTAATCTCTATGTTTGTACTGAAGCAATATTTTGCTTCTTTTGCCCATAAAAATGTTTTGCGATAAAAACTTCAAAAATACCTTTTCTCGCATCTCCTACATCCCCATCTTAAGGTAGGATTGTAGGGATTGCGAGTCAGGGGCAGTAATTTTGCAGTTTTATACCAACATTTTTTTTCAGCAAAATAATAATAATAATATTAGCACCGCGTCTTACTACCCTTTCGGGTTATACGCTTTAAGTACTAATTACTCTAATGGATTAGGAATTTGGAAGGTTGAATTAGAGGAAGTGAACCCGCCTTTGCGTGGAGGGAGAGTGGAAAACCATTTAGGAAAAACCACCCCCAGTTCACCCGACCGAGATTCGAACCTCGATCTCCCCGTCCTCAGCAGTCGAGCTCAACACGACAAGCGCTTTAGCCAACTACGCCACCGAGGCGGGTTTCAGGAAAATAAATCAAATACTCTTTCAGTACAAACATATAGTATATTTTATACACATGGTGACCCCAACAGTTCTTGAATATCTGTCAAGGGTATCCTGGAATTTACGATAACTTTATTTCTTCATTTAAAAAGTTTCTCATCAAATGCTAATTTGTGACATATTCAAGAACTAATGAGTTTAATAATTGTATAAAACTAATCTCCATGTTTCGATATTTGATTTATTTTGCCAAAAAAGAAGGTGTGCTATAAGCTGCAAGGACACTGATACTGCCTCACGTATCCTTACGTCCCACCTTAAAAACAATTATACTCTTTTATCACTAGTAGGCCCTATTTCGATTAAAGACCTATCTCCCCATCACCCCATCCACACCCTTTTTTCTAGTTAGACAACTGGAAAGGAAAGATGGAAGGCGGAAATACACATCACCCTACCCCCTTCTCCCCCTCACCCTTTCGAACGATTCCTGGTCCAACACACATATATGATGTCCAGGGAAGTTAACAAGTAGGTATAATTACTATCCTCAAGAAAAAGGAAAGAGATTTCAGGTATTTCCGAGAAACTAATAAACTGTAGCTCATTTCCAAAGTCGCACATCCCACCCCAACTCATTCTCTCTCTCTCTCTTTCTCTTCTCAGTTGTCCACAACCCTAGGAGGGCGGGGACCTTTCAAGACAGAAGCTACATAACCACCAGTTACGAGTTGTCTTGAAATTTGAAGGTCATTTCAAAGTTATTTGCAAGTAAAACTCATTGACTAGCTCATTGTAGAGACACACTAACTATTTTAGCTTGTCATGGGTTAATTCAGCGTTTCATTGTAGCTTTGGCAGACATTTAATAATAGAAAATATTGGTATAGATTTCACCATTTTTCCCAAAATTGGCAAGTCATTTGATTAAAATCTCTACCGTATGTTAGATACTATCAATACCTATCAAATAATACTAATAGCGTAGTAAAGTGGTACGAATGTTGATCGCGAACGTTTTTTGTGTGTATATTCTAAACATTTCTTTATAATGGATTCATCCTACTATAGTAAAACTAGGCTCAAATAAAAAAAAAAGCCCGGTGAGGTTCTAAAGCTTACAAACAAAGCCTTTACAGAACAGATGCTTTTAAAAAAAAATAATAATCGTTCAACAATCACACCTCCTTACTAGAGATTTGACAGATGAATAAATGGTGCTCAGAAACATTTATCCATCTGCCTGTAGTTTATTTTTCATAATACATAAAAAAAAGAGCTTTTGAATTGTCATGAAACTTTTTACCGCCCAATTATAATAGCTCCCTCAGTGTAGAACTCCTGCTTCCCCCCTCACCCTCTTCCAACCCCTCCCCTGCCAAACAAGGGTATGTTGCATGAATGAGGTTCCAAGAGGACCGGAAATATTACGAGTTCCGGCCTGAGCTAGAGAACAATGGTAAAGTGCACCCCCCCCCCCCCCCCAGCCTACAACACACGTTGTTCATTCACGAGTATGAGTCAGGGGTGGGCTTGTTGGCACCGATTTGTGACGGTCCTCAAAATCTGAGAGTCGCTTCATGTGTTTCCTGTCAGTATAATCCTCCCCTAGACGAGATAGTAGTACAAAGACAAATAATGGCGCCTCCATTATACTCTTTGAAAGGAAAGGTCCTTGTGAGGGAGTGGCAGGAGGTCAACTACATGGGAAAATACTCCAAAGCCTAGTATGGATCGATGTAAAGTGAAATATATCGATGTTAAAGATCGATTCTACTATCGGTAATGTACTATCTTTAGCCAAACATTGATGCTATAAAACAAAAAACTGAAATTGATGTATTATAGTAAACTCATAGGTGATTTGGGGAATTTTTTTCAAATCCATTTAATGACTTGATATAAATTTTAAAAAAACATACAAATCAAATAAAGAAATGCTATTATTTTAAAATAAATATATTAAATTAAGTGAAACAATGACAATTTGAATATGGGAATTGTAGCCGGGACTCAATACAACTAGTGAAAGATTGCCCTGGATATGAGACGAACCAGGATGTATCAGAGGATTGACGCGAATAGAAAAAGCTCCTGTGCTAGGGTTGTAATTTTTTTTTATTTAGTTGAATCAAACTAATCTCTCAGGAATGATCCGTTGGACAAGAATCCCGTATCGGTTTGTGATACACATGAATAAGTATCTGAGTGTCTTGGTCATCGTTATAAGCCATTGACAATATTATTACAATATACATTGATGGTGAAAACATCTAGGTCCAATGTCCATACCAACTTACAACACATTTCGGATATCAAACAAATTTACACTAAGGGTTTAGCAATATGGAAGGTAGAATTAAGGGTAAATCCACACGCTATTGCGTGGCTAGCCATTTAGAGAAACCATCCTAGATACTTTCAATCGGGACTCAAACGTCGACCTCTTCGTCATCGGCTGTCCAGTTTATTGTGAAAGTGACGCCTTATACAAGAGGTTGACAACCTTATTAGACCCTAATTGACCTACAAACTTTCTAAGGACACTAGATCATTTATCGTTTTTACGCACTACTTGTTTTTCTATACATCTTATATTTTATTCCTTAAATTCAATCTCTCCTCAAATACTAATGTCCTGAGATTTATAGAAAAATATTTATAACAAATAAAATTTTCATGTTTTAATTAAACTATTTATGTTTCTCATAACATCACCAGAGCCATATTAAAAAAAGGGTGGGTGGAGACTAGCCCCCACGCCTGTTGGGGCCCCTTTAACAACACGCTCACTCGCCTCGGTGGCGTAGTTAGTTAAGGCGCTAGACGTGGAGAGCTCGACTGCTGAGGACGGGGAGATCAAGGTTCGAATCTCGGTCGGGTGAAATGGATTTTTTTCCAAAATGGTTTTCCACTCTCCCTCCACGCAAATACGGGTTCACTTCCTCTAATTCAATCTTCCCAGTTCCTAATTCAATAGCGTAATTAGTACTTAAAGCGTATAACCCGAACGGGTAGTAAGACGCGGTGATATTATTATTATTATTATTATTATTATTATTATTATTAACAACACGCCCATTTTTTATTACAATTTATTTTATTTACAATTTTATAAACTATAGCTTTTATAAAATGTTAGAGATTATAGATTTTATCAAATACTCTGCTTCTAGCCCAAGGAGTCGACTGGGGACCAAGATATATTTATTTCTTAAGGGGGCTAGAAAAGTGTCATGAGTAATTAGTAGCATTCACAAAATAGTTGAGAATCTTGAGGAGGGAGGGAGAACTACTCCAGTTAACCAGAAGTCCAAGCCAAATACCAATACATTAATTTAAAGGTGTTAGTACTAAAAGATAAAATCGTTAATGTGCTTGTTGACTGCTCAGTTTCAACTGAAAGGGGTGGGAGGAGGGTTAAATATTGTTGATTCTTAAGTACACATTTAAAAAGAGGTCATTGTGTCCCACATTTTGAAAGTTTGGCTACTTTTCACATTTATAGAGTAAATTTAAAATATTAAACTAATTGTATTTACTTTTTCTACATGTTAGCTGTAGTACGATTTTGGTAGGAAGAAAGTCTCAGATAATCAAATATATTTTGGCTGTCCATATTGATATTATTTAACTCCGTTATTAGCTATATCTTTCTTCAACCCGAAAGTTGGTTTGATTTGATTTCCATCCATCTAATGCTGGTCATGCTCTCAACCCTTCGACTAGTTAGTACTGCCTGCACCATCTGGTAGAAACCCCGTGTACTAAGGGAGTTCAGGACGTGTGACGGCTCCCCGTTGTCTTCCACGTTGAATTTCTATGAGCGAGAGCTAAAGAGGCTACCAATTTTGCCGGTAAAGGTAGTTCACATACCTTTCAGGGTTCTTTTCCATGTCACAATCGACATGGGGCCGGCGGCTTTACTTCTCCTCCAAAGGAAGATGTACTACGTATTTTTAAGTCTTAAGAAATATCCGTCCACCTCAGCTGGGTTTGAACCTACAAAAATCAAATCCTGAGGAAAGCATTTTACCTCAAGAACTCTGAGGTCAATAGTTTTTATTTTGTAGGTACTATACTGTTCTTATATACTCAATTAAAAGTGAAAGAGGCATAGCACATGAATTGATGTATGGATATATTAAAATTGTTTTAGTGAATTGTAACTGTCAAAAAATGTATTCCTAACTGAATATGACTGTATCTGACATTAATTATTAAATGTCTCAAAATGTTCATCTTACGGTGATACAACTGTAGGTCAATACCAGCAACACCATTAAAAATATGGTAAGTAAATGATTTGGTCAGCTTAAAGTTTATTTCAAAGTAATATACGAGTACATTTCCTTAAAATACATAAGAAACACGACACAAAAACTAAGAACAGCCCATGACCGGTATTTTTGTGTGTTTTTCCAGGTTGTCCATATATTTACCCTGTGGGTATAGGGATGAGGAAGGTATAATCTAGACAAAATGTAGTTGAAATTGTGTTTAGGGAGAGTGAAAATCTAGTTGGGATAAAACCCACTTTAGTACAATACAGGATTCGAACTTTGACAGTTCTGTCACCAGAAAATCAGAATGCGCTGACGCCTTTGTACACGTTTTCATGAATAAATTAAAAAAAAAAATTTACTAAGGTTTCACAGCTATTTTTAAATAAGCCTAATCAAAAGTGTCTTATGATTCATTAATCTTATATCAAATTAAAAGATCATACCCAAATTAAATAAAATTCTTTAAGTTTGTCTCAGTGAACCAAAGCTTTGAGCAATGACATAATTTTAAAGACAAAAGTCCTGTGTTCAATTCACGATTAAAAATACTATTTTTAAATTTGAAATATTAGAAAGTTATTTAGTCATAAATTGGTGGTTTAGATTTGACATAAAATGAGGATAAATACGAGGTATGTCTCAGAGTTTAGTTGAAGACAACCAGTGGTCGCATGGTCTAACAGTGAATTTCAACCTTGTGTACGCGTACCCTTAGAGGCACTTGAAGACATCTTAAGGGGCACCTAAAATTTTAAATAGGCCTTATGTAAAAATTATTTCATGATACACATTAAATAATCAAGTCCAAATTTTGGGTTGGAAATAAGCGACCTGTACTTAAAGACATACGATTTGAAAACATATTTTTTTTATCCATCCTTCGTTATACTTTACGCAATTCTTATCTGAGCGGCTAGTTGGCAATATTATAGGCCGTAATATATTTGTTGTTAAAATCGCTAGACTCTCCTTTATTCTCATCTAAAACTCATTATTTAAGCCATTATTTTGTTCTTAATTTATTTAAGATCCAGATTATAGAACATGTATAACATGAATTATGCACATACACTTTTGGGGATACAAAGATGACGAAAAAGTTATATCTTGGGGTACGTGGACAGAAAAGATTGAATACCATTGGTATAACGCGTCACTATCGCATTGGACAGGATTTCTAGGGACGGAGAGACCAGGGTTCGAATCTCAGTCGATTGTACGTAGCGTGGTAAATGGTTTCACACCTAATTGCATCGGTAAGTGAGGGTAATATTTCTTTAAAATTCTACCTGCGTAAAATCCCAACAGATACAAAGACACGGTAAAAAAATAATGATGAGGACTTCTTAGATTAATAGAAAAATTTAAATTTAATGCAGAATATGTATAAAAAAATGTATAATGTTCAACTGCTAAACGAATATGTTTTGAGTGTTATTTTATTTGTTACATTTTTTTAAATAAACAAATAAGGTGTCAGAAATACTTTGAAGAAACGTCAATTTTACAAACGCAATCGGTAATTAAATAAGCTTATCTAAGCTGTCGGGTGTTTTAATGAAGGTAGGGTAATTTTCTGCACGAAGGGACACTAGTTGTTGACGAGAGGAAGTTTGTGCCTGTAATGTTGGCGACAATGGCTCCAGTGTCTCGTAAAGGATTTGATTGGTGTGTGCAGGATATTGGAAATACTGGCAGCGTGTGAACCAGAGCAGAGCAGACAATGCATTCCGCAGTCACACGGCCAGGAACAAGAAAGGTATAAGAGACACCTTTGAGAATTTCGGGGGTGGGGGGATATTAAATTCAATACATTTTTAATTTTAATTTTATACATGCACAAATTTAGTAAATATATTTTTGACCCATATTTTCTCTTAATATTAAGTATCAGGATGCCGACTTTTAGGGACTAAGCTACTTAATTATGTAGCACAGCATCTTACTAAACGTACTTACCCCATTTACTAATTAAGCTAAGGGATTCGAGGCGACAAAGCTTGAGTTTAGAGGAAGTGTACCCAAATTTGCATGGAAGTAGAGTGTAAACCATTTAGGAAAGCCACCCTTAGTTCACCCAGCAGGAATTCTGACCACAATTTCCCCGTCTTCAGCAGCCTAATATATTGTGAGCGTGAGGCCTTAGACCAGTGGTTCCCAAACCCAGGTTCGCAAGGATGTTCCTGAGGGTCACGGGAATGTCTTTTAAAAAAAAGGTCAAAAATTATTAAATATTACAATTACATACTTCATGAAATTGGTATATTATGAAGAACTACTGTAATACTAATATAAATAATAACGGTAATGAACGAACGTTTCAAAAGACTCCTGTATTCAGAATTTTGGTCCAAATTCAAGGACAAGCCCATTCTTACTCAGAAGACTCTTTTCTCTCTCTTTATAATATAGGCTATCCCTGTGAACAAGGATTTCCAGGAATTGTAGCGATCAAGGCTAAAGTAAGGAAGAACCTGGATAGTCAGAATGTTTTGAATTACACTATGTCTGTAAACATAACAATCAAACTCGGGACCAGCAAAACTATATTTAAAATTCCTTAACTTTTCCAAGTTTTCCAGACCCGATTTCCAACTTTTCCAAACTCTATATTATATTACAAATATTATTTTTCTAGTGATTTCGGTTTTTATATGATGCGGATAATGTGGATGTGGACCCAAATATGTCTTACGGTTGAGCAGTGATTTTAACGATACCGGGTATTTATGATGATGAAGACACGTGCATGCCTTGTTATCACACGGCTATGACGATCTGATTTTGCGTGTTTCTCACTATAGGACTGGTTAATTGTCGATATTAGTCGAGATTTAATACTGTACACTATTTATTTTATTAATTTCACTTTCACTATTATAAAATTGGCATTTATATGATACAGTTTTTGTTCATTTACGAACTGACGTGGAGAGCCTGAGCTGATGCTGTTACAAACTGAGATTTTATCTCTGATATTAGAATGTTCTGTGGAGATTACTATATTTTTCTGTTAAATTACTATATTATGTATAATTTTACTAGGTTTCTGTTTGGATTTATACGCACAAGCTGCTTATATATGGCCTACCCCGTGCTTCTTGGACCCCTTGTCACCAGTGTTAAAACTAACTAATAGAAGAACTCCTGGTAACCTGATATTGTGAAGGCTAGCTTCCTATTGGGTAAAGGTAGCCAACTCATCCATCACCTGATTTTCTAATAGAACGTAGGTTTTTTAAAGAAAGTTTTAAAACGTAATATATTGAAATTACTTCTGAAAACCCGTGATTCTCCATGGATGAAGTATTAAAAAGAAACGTTACATACATTTCTTTAAAGAAAAATACACTTCATCCATGACTTTTTGAATATATGAGAGGGGTCCGAAACAGTATCATTACATTTTATTAACATACAATTTAATACAATAACAATTTATACCCACCCATTCTAAAGTTGTGTAACTCTTATGAAGGAGTTAAAGGATTTCAACCGAAAGCAATGCGCTATTGTGTAGTAATATCTAAGTTATACTTCAGTGAGATCATATTGAGCATTTAAAAGATCTCCTTACACCAGTACAGCTTAAAATAAATGCGAGACATTATTATTTAGATCAACTGGTATAGCTGTGCTAAAAGAGATTTGTGATGACTGATGAGTAACTGGAAAAAAAATATTTTGACTGTTGTAATTGAAAGATTTAGCATTATTTTAGCGAAAATGTGAACATTTATGAAATTTGATCAAATTCCCTGACTTTTCCATTAATTTTCCATGACCAAGCCAATTCCCTGACTTTTCACTGCTTTCCAGGTCGTTGGGCACCCTGAAATTGGAGCTACATCAAGGGTGTCACTGAAAAACTGTTTATGTAACTTACCTATCTTTTAATGAAATCACGTTTTCACGCTAAAATATTACGTAGTTGTTTATTTTTAATATTAAAAAGTCACTGAAATTGATTCAATTTAGCTTATAGGATTTTTTATTCTTTAAATTGAAAAATGACACCTAGACACGGGAATCGAACCCGAGACCTTTGGCTTACCACGCCAAATATATAATAGCTTAGCTAATTCAGACATAATAATAAAATTTAACTATACGAAATAAAAACTTAAAATGACTCCCTCTAAGAGTGAGACAGCATTATAGTAGGCTCCTAAAAAATGTTGGTCACATACCGAACATTGTAACAGTCACATTTTCATCAAAAAACTGTGTATTACATTTTGTTCAATTGAAATGTTATTGAAATTAATCATGTTTTTGTTTTTAAATTAATTTAATTAATATGAAAAGAATAAACAATTGTAACTACATGACTGTACCTGAGGTCACTTAGGGTTGGCGGCCCATGAAATATTATATTTAGGGTTATGATAAATAGGTTTGTGAAACACTGACTTAGACCATTCGACCACCGAAACCGGTAATATTATTATTATTAGCACCGCGTCTTACTACCCGTTCGGGTTATACGCACTTACGCTAATGTGTAATGGTAGGGTGATTGTGAGATGAAATGAAGGACCTACAGTTTAACGTGGAATCCGAACCACGGTGGAGGCCTGGCATTCCCCACATTCTAAACCGGTAATAATATAATTAATTTAGCGGAAAAGTGCAAGGAGGGTGGATTTTAAGGAAACGTACCTACCTTAAAGAATGGTAAAGAAGGTAATATTGTGGAATAAGAAACTCCAAATGAAACCAGTCTGGCACTAACTGTTAGCCAGTAATCCATGTTATCTAAGAAAATAGAACGAAGATGTGATATAACGATTTTCATCAGCACTTTCCTGGAGGGTGGATGGTACAGCAAACTGTGGTAGCATCGCTATATTGGTATAATCCTGGTATGTCGTGGAAGAAGGTATCACGGCAGTGCAAACCTAACAAAGCCAGTTTTAATTAATTAAACTCTTGTCTATTAATTGGCTACCAGTCCTAATTCAAAATAAGTTGGTGATGGTTAAATAAACATTGTTTTTATCTCAAACTTGTTTAATATTGACCAATTTTGTGGTTATTACACTTCCTACTAACCAGCCGGGTTATCTGCATTTCTTAGGCTGGCGTTCACCTGCTTATGTCGAGTCAAATCTTCTATACTTATAAAATAACATGTCTGATTGACTGATTCATCATCGCCGAGCGCAAACTATCAAGGCTACAAGCATGAAATTCGGACTGTATATTCATTTTGTTATGTAGGCACCCACTAAGAAAGGATTTTAGAAAATTCCACCCCAACGGGGTCAAAATAGGGGATGATAATATGTATGATAATATGTATGAAAGTCCGTCATTTTGAAAGTTACATAAACAAAATTTTGTATTTCGGTTATTGACGTAAAACAAATAAATACGTGTTTCAGGAATTTTGAAAATTTTATTTAATAAGAGATGAAAAAGGGGGTGAAATTTGTATCGGACTTGCATTATTTTTGATCTGAGGTCAAGTTATGGTCATCAACGTAACGTAATATTTTAAATTAATCTGTAAATACATATGTATATTTTCGTATTTGTATATAATCAACTTCCACGCGAGCAAAGCCGCGGGCAACAGCTATCTAGTCGTTAAATATACCTTCAATAACATTAGTTTTATTTTTATAGTGAAAATATTTTAGTTTTTAAGATAAAGATATTTAAATTTAAGATTTTAACTATTAAAAAAAAAGTTAGAAGCTAGAATGGGATCATAAATCTTCCTTAGTTGGAATTATTTATTAATTATTATCATTAACAATGATATACCGCTGAGTTTTTGTTTCAATTAATAAAATAAGGATAATTTAATACCTAAAATTAGATCATTTCTATATTATTTTGTATTAAAATGGAAAATAAACTATAATAGGGAATATTTTCTGAGCTGAGTGCGATGCGCTATTTCATGCGGTTATATTTTAACCAATAGGGTAGGGACAGTAACAATAAAATGTAAAAGGATCTGCACTCACATTTGCTTTGAGGCAAGTGCAGAAACCATGTAGGAAAATACAACTAATTAAACCTGCAAGAGATACCAACCTTGACATTCTAATTGTGAACAAATTAGATTATACGAGACTGATTCCCTTATTTTTATGATCATTCACGTGAGTTTGATCATATTAAAATATATTTAATTCTCTTGCTATTTTGTAGAGCCCTCAATTATTCTTCAAACAAAAGTTAAAAATTATTAAGCTCCAAACGAAAGTTCTTTGAATACATGTCATTTGAGACAGCAGATCCCATTTAAAATAAAATTCTTTATTTAAACATTTGAAATAGTAATTAGGTCAAAGCATTGTACACACACTGGTCTTCAAATAGTTTTATTTTCAAAAAGAGATCCATTTCCTAGCCGTTTTAACTCGCCACCAAGAGTTTTATAAATTTTACAACCAAATATTAATTTCTTAATCTTAACTAAATACAAACCCGCTTCAGTGGCTGCGTGGTCTAACACGCTACTCTCGTGCTATACTAGACTGCTGAAAACGGGGAGGTCAGGGTTCGATTCCGGTCGGGTGCAATGAAGGTGGTTTTCCCTAAACTGTTTTCCTCTCTCCTTCCACGCAAATGTGGGTGCACTTCCTCTCAACTAACCCTTCATAAAATTTAACTCATTAGTGTAATTAGTACATATGCGTGCTAATCGGATGGGTAGTAATATGCAGTGCTAAAAAAACAACTAAATACGCGCCTATTATTATATAGGCCTATAACATTTTAAGAGAGACAATACTATACTAACACCATTACTCCTATGCGCATCGGTGGTCAAATAGTCTAATGCGTAACACTCGCGTTTGACTAGAGTACTGGTGATGGTGAGATTGGGGCTTGACTCCAAGTCGGATGCATTGAGACTAATTTTTCCTAAAGTTTTTCCCTATTTTCCCTAAATTTTACTTTATTTATACCTACACCATTAATGAAAATAAATAGATAGCTCAAACGCGGGGTAATACGTTGCGTGAATTATCAAAATCATTACTCCTAAGTAGGATCAACTTTGATATTTCAATATGTCACTAAAACTACTTTCATGTAGTCATAGGCTAAGAAATGCGTAGTCATCACTTTTGACCAATGGTTTCAATTTGTTTAGTTGTATGACTAATATAGTGGTTTATGTTTATTTTGGTTTCTCATAATTTATTTCCTTATGCGCTAAAAGGTCATTTCTATGAATTTAGTTATATTTTATCTAAATGGAACGCTTTAGAAAGAATAATAACAATATCATGCAAATAATAAGTGAAGTACAAACAACGTTTTAAAATAGTTTGATGAAATGAAAATTGTTTCATCAAATTCAGTAAATATTAATGAAAATGAAAAAGAACGTACTAGAAAAAATAGGTTATATTATATTAAGAATATAAGTTAACTATTATGAATTATGATATAACTGGAAAAGTTAAGTTGTTGATTGTGATCCAGGTGCGTGATACACAAATTAAGGAAACTAGTAAAACACAGCTTCTCGGATGCACACGAGTATTATGTACAGCTGGGCCACGGACCTCTTATCCCAAAGCGTCAGAGATTAGTTGGGCCATGTTCACTGGCCAGGAGGATTATAAAATATAATATACCTGCGGGGGAATACGAATTCGGCCCCACCAATCATTTTTACATTATATTAGGTTATGCTAGGCTATGCTCATGTTGTGCCACAGTTTGGGTTATATTAGATTATTTTATGGTAGGTTAGGTTAGGCTTGTTAAGTTGGGTTAAATTTTTATTTTTATTATTATTTAGCACCACATCTTACTACCCATTCAGGTTATACGTTTAAGTACTAATTACGCTAATGAATTAGGAATTGGGAAGGTTGAATTCAGAGGATGTGAACCCGCATACACGTGGAGGGAGAAGGGAAAACCAACTATTTAAAACCACCCCCAGTTCATCCGACCGAGATTAGAACCTCGATCTTCCCGTCCTTGGCAGTCTAGCTCAACATGACTAGCGCGTTAACTATCTACGCCACCGAGGCGGATAGCTTGGAATTTGCTTGTGTCTTACTACCCATCACTTGCTGTTTTTCGTTCAGCTTGAGAGAACAATTTTCAACCATCCTAAGCTAAGGATCCCGGGTTAGATTCTTGGCATAGCCGAGAATGTTATCATTGGTGAAATGTCAGTGTCCCCTTTCACAATGGTAAATTGACGGCCTGGGGCTGGGTGTTGTGTCTGCTCTAATAATATAAGTTAGTTATAAGTCGTTTGTTGATATAATCAATCGGTTCAGAAAGTGTACTTTAAATAAGTACCTAATTTAATTAAATAAAAATAATAAAATTCCCAAGGAGGAGCTTGTGGCCCAACTGAAGTGTGGGGTTAAAACTACACTTTTAAACGCAGCCCGATTATCCATTCGTAGAGTAGTCATAAAATGTGTCGAGCTACCGCAATTCACTGGAGGACATACCTCCTGCACAACAGGGGTGCTGCAAAGGTTGCGTGACTCTCAGGAGGCTTACAAAGTATCGGAGGAAGACGGTAACATTATTTTTGTAAGGGACTTTATACTGAGTTGGATGCTCATCGCATTTAGATTATCAAGTTGAAAGCTTCTTTATTGAGTGATCTATTTTTTACTGCCACCACCGAAACTGTAAAATCAGTTATAAACAAACCCTTCCATCAGAAACATGGCAAATAAAAAAATAATTCAATGCTATATCTTTGAAACATAAGTTATAAACTTAATAAATGAAAATACTAATTGAAATAATGTTTATTATCAATTGGTTTTGTTTTAAATTACGGAAAACTAAATTGTGTTTATTATTAAATGTATGTTTTATAATTACAGACAAATAAATTGTGTTTAGCATTGAAGCTATATAATTATAATATTATTTTATCTTTCTCTCTCTAATATTTATTCTGTTTTTGAATCTATCTTTCAAATAATTTATTGAGAAATCAAAAAATATGTAGGTATTTTAAACTCATCACGGATATAGCGAGTAGTGATCACAGCGAGGATATTTTGTAAGAGGTGACCTGGTGGTATAGGGGTAAGGTGTCAGACTTCTGTGCTGGCGGCCGGGGTTCAATCCTCGGTCCCGGCACAGATTTATCTGATTGCCAAACCCTTCCTTCACCTCTGACAAGACATCTTGTGAATGTGGGGAATGCCAGGCCTCCACCGTGGTTCGGATTCCACGTTAAACTGTAGGTCCTTCAATTCATCTCCCAATCACCCTACCATTACACATTAGCGTAAGTGCGTATAACCCGAATGGGTAGTAAGACGCGGTGATAATAATAATAATAATAATAATAATGTTTTTTATGTCCTCTGGTGCTCGTTTTAACCAAGTTTGATTGTTACTACACTATCACCATCCATACTAATGTCTATATTTTGCAAACAACCTGCAGTTATTCAAAGAAAAGAGCGGGTTGTAAGAATTCTGCAGACAAAAAAACTTATATTTATATATATATTGCTTTTATTACTACCGCGCGGCTGAAAGACATGATGCTGAGTGCAGCGGCAGATGGAAGTCTAGAGATTACAAGGAATCTATTGACGGAGAGTGTATAAGTGGCAAGGGGGGGTTCATTTTGCACCCGGCAGAAGGAAGGTTATACTTGTTGTTACATAAGTTTAATACGTTTAAAAACTTTAAGTGTAGTAATTAGCTTTCCGACTTAAAAAAAACTATAATTTGTTGATAGTAAATACTCCCGTTTTAAAATAATAAATATTATTCAAGAAAGAAAGTAGAGATAATTAATTAATTGTATTATCTATAGTTTGACGACTTAAATTAGCTATTCTATAATAAATGTAATTTCAGGAAATTTTATAATTTTTTAGCATGCTTAACAATCATTTCTGAAAAAAATATACACTTTATTTCACATTTTATTAAACAGAAAAACCTCACAAAATATCATCGATATCAGTAATTTATTATTAGCACATATTTTGCGCTAAGAGAATAGTTTATATGTTAGGTAGAAAGAACAACACTAAAGAATAACTTTTAAAACAATTTTAATATAGATACAAAAATTGTACTAATTATAATAGTTTTTGAGAACAAGTTTATGATATTTTTTCCCTTTTTTGTATGATTTTTTGAGTTTACAAAAGTTTCTAATGAACTAACCTTTTAAAATAGTAAAAGTTAGAATGATGCTCAAAGCCTAACATTCTTACTCATGAGCTCATTAGATAAATATATCGGATAGCGACACTTGGGGTCTATACATTTGTATGTAATAACGAGACCATATCGTCAGAAGTAGTAGTAGAAAATAATAATTATGATAATAATAATAATAATAATAATAATAACTGCAGTGTGTCACAAATTTGCCATCATAAGAATAAGTTGGTAAAACTTGTTCAAGCGCCGAACCTTTTGAAAAGGACCAAGTGAAAATTAAAATATAGCTATCATTTAAAAGAGAGAGAAAAATCTGCGAAGAAAATTAATCTTTTTTAATTAAAATTTCATTAAGTTCAAATTACAATTTTATCAAGAAAAGAAGTACCCATATTTGTGAGAGGACTGCATGCTTTTAGCTAGCACGTGACTTACAAACTATCTTAATTAAATTTCTAATATTACATAATCCACCTTAGCACCTATATATTACTTAATCTTATACCAGGATAATAGTATATAGTTTAATAGTAACTATATTTGTCAGCCCTATATGGATTTTAACCAGATTTATAGTGCATATGGCCGATCAAGCTAGCCACATAGCCACGTGGATATTCAAAACAAAGCGTCAATTAAAAGTGATTATCTTACAAATATGTAAAATTAATTATATTTTCAATAAATTTGAAAGCTTTTAAAATTTTACCGAATATTTTAACTCATAGTAATTTTTGCTAAATTAAACAAAATGAAGTATCTTATTTATCTTGTGCATACATTTTTAATTTTTTTTTAATTTACACATACGCTTCCATTTGTAGCTATAGTAAAATTTAAACTCAAAGCCCCAAAGCTTGATGGGCCTATAAACGTGTAAGCAGTGAGTTATAAGATTAACAGAAGTCCTTAACGTGTAGTAACGCAAACTAAAAAATACAAGCGCTCACCAATGTTCGAGTTTCAAAATACAAGAACCACTAATTGTTTAAACAGTGCAATTTAGAAATATAGGAGTCCTTAATCGTGTAACCCTGAATATATATAAAACAAGAGCACTAATTATAAAAAACAGTTAAATTAAAAAAATACAAGAGCCCTAATAATATAAACAGTTAAATTTAAAAATACAGATTCCTAATAATGTAAGCAGTTAAATCTAAAAATACAAGAGTCCTAATCGTGTAAACAGCACAATATAAAAGAGAACTGCTTCAGTGGCAAATGTTCTAGGGCATCACTCTCGTATTGGACTAGACTGCCAATGACAGGGAGATTGGGGCTCGAATCAGATCGGGTGTACTAAGGGTGGTTTTTTCAAAATGGTTTTCACAAATGCGGATATAGTTATTCAAAAATTCAACATTCCTCATCTCTAACTCACTAGCGCAATTAGTACATATGCATATAACCTGAATGGGTAGGAAGGAATGATGCTTAAAATGTACTTACAAGACCAAGCACCCCTAATCGTGTAAAAAGCACAATTTAAAAGACCAAGCACCTTCCGTCCTTTATGACCAGCCCTGGACACTGTTCTGGAAAGGTGGACCTCAAAATTCTAAAACGAAAATGCTTTGTGATTGCAAAATGTATTGCTAATTTATCTACGTTAATGCTTGCCAGCTTGTAAATGCATATATGGATTTCCATGTATAGTTAAACCATCATATTAACAGTTTCAAATTATCTCGGCTAATTGATATCCCAGGGAAATTGAGAGGAAACATAAATATGGAAATACACTTAGCTGTTGAGCCCCCTAAGCTTATATTTACTATCGCACAGCGGTCTCTTGGGGAAGCTCCACTTGTAAAGGGCACCGCATTCTTGAAGGGACAGATCCCCAACCTCAATATTTCTGGGAATGGTAGTTCTGAAGCTTCAAAACACTAGAACTATGTTCACTTATCTTGCCTTCTATGATGTGAGCATAGTAAATAGAACTTCAATTGTTTGAGGAAGGCTGGATATATTTTCTCTTGTCATCTAAGATGAGCTAAATTTGCTGTAAGTGGTCAGTGGAAATGAGCTAGTTTCAACGTTCATGAATTCTTTTAAAACTGTAAAACTTTAAATGTAATCCTTTAAGGGTAATGATGTATTTTATAAATTGGTAATGGGCCAAACTGGTTTTCAAATGAGTAAATATGATAAAATGACCCCCTCCTAAGCCATGAAATACAGCTCTATTTGTCACAGTTAGTTCAATACAACGAGTTAGAGAGCTTCCAGTGGTAATATCTATTCTGGTTGTGAGCTCAAATAATGCCACGCGTTAAGAAAAATGTTCTTGAGCCACTTTTATACAATTTGATCATGAGCCATGTGTGAGCAAACAGGAAAGATAGAGTTCCAAGTCCCAGTTTCACTTGAACGGAGGCTATTCCTAACGGCGTATAACAGTTGGATATGGGGCTGCTTGTCACAAAAGCTTATAGTTTAGTTGACTATCACTGACCAGGAGGATTATCGTCATAGCTTGGTTGGGCCACGGTCACTAACACCAACTAGGAGGATTATCGTCATAGATTGGTTGGGCCACAGTTACACCAATACTGACTAGGAAGATTATCACCATAACTTGGTTGGGCCACGGTCACTAACACCAACTAGAAGGATTATCGTCATAGCTTAGTTGGGTTACATTCACCGACTAGGAGGATTATCGTCATAGCTTGGTTGGGCTAAGGTCACTAACACCGACTAGGAAGATTATCACCATAGTTTGGTTGGGCTGCGTTCACTAACTTTAACATATTATAGACCTGTGCGTAAAGATGAATTTGGGCCCTCCAAACTTGTTGCTTTATATTAGGTTAGGTTGGATTATCTTATTTTGTTGTGTCTTACAGTCAATCACTTGTGAAGCAACTCTTGTCCTAACTGTGATATGGGAGTAACGATACCCTTTTAAAGGAAGGTGAACTCTTATCCCAACTGTAATGAGGGATTAACTATACCCTTTTAAACACAGATAAACTCGAAGCCCAACTGTAATGTGGGAAACGCTCACCTTTTAAATGCAGGTAAACTCTGGTCACATGACGTGTTTTTTCACCAATTGTTTTAAAAGCTATTAACATAGAGATTACATGCGTAACTCTTGTGTTATACTGGCCTGCCGATGACATTGAGATTAGGTTGTGAATCCCGGTCGAGTTTACTGAGGGTGGTTTGCAGGTAGATTACTTCTAAAATGCTCCCTTCGTTATCCTTACCCCATTAGAGTAGTTGCCATATATGCTTTTAGTCTGAACAGATAGTAAGACACGGTGATAAAAAAAAAAAGCAACGAGTTTTTTAGATGTCTGCAACGTGTTTCAGTGCTTCAATAAGTGAGCCCTTGGGTTATTGTGAGCTATGCCCTTCTCCCACTGCCCACTTTATATTCTGCCTCGTCCAAAGTTTCAGCACAAGATGCCATAGGTCAGATTGCTGGTTCAAAGTAAATTTAAGATGAGGTCGGGTCATTTTAAGGCTTCTTGTGTGATCAAGACTGGCAAACCCCCGAAACCCTAATCTTGAGTGAGTTTACCTAGAGAGAAGCAATTTACAAGGTTGTTGGTACAATAAAGATTGCAGCTCTAGCCCAAGTAGCAGTTATAAGGGACTAAAGGGGGTTAAAGCTTAGTTGGGAATATTTTTAACATTTTGTTTTAGACCGAAAACTTTTTGTACTAGATTGATCAAAATAGGCAACTTATCTATGTTTACTACCATATAAAACATACTACCAATGTTTTTTTGAATTTGAATGATTTATTTTTAATCCCTATCCGGTACCGTAGCTCAGTAGGTAGCGTGTCTTCCTACTGAGCTAAGAGTCCCGGGTCCGTTTCTGGGATTTAGAAAAGGTTTAGTTGGTGAAATGTGGGTTTACCCTTTCACATTGATAAATTAATGGCCGGGGACTGGATGTCGAGCTTTTCCTAGTTTTATGTTAGATCATAAGGCATATTAAGCTACGACAGGCCTAGCAAGCCGGTGGGGGGAAAATATATGTCTTGAATAAAAAACTGACCCAAGCCACAGGTTGGAAACTATAGCGGATGTAAAAAAAGTTAGTAATATCTTTAAAAAAACTTTATTTAATACGTCAACATTGTTTTTATAAATGAAAATACTAAAGAAGATCACAAATAACGTTCAATTCTTAGAACATAAAAGTTTGGTGATCAATATAATACAAATGGTAACCAACAAAATCAATTAAAAAATTTTTAAATTATTTTGAACACTCTTAAACTAACCTGCATCATTGGGCATGGGAAATAAAACGTTGGTATAGTCAGGTTAACTTGTTAAAGGGAGGTCAAGGTTCTTATCTTGCTCGTGTATTCCAGGTTATTTTCTCTAATAGATTCACATGTTCCTTTCACGCTCGTGTAGGTACATTTCCTTCCAGAACTATACCCTCCTCACTCGTACTCTATTTGTGTAAATAATCGGATAGTTCGAATGGTATACCGTAGTATAGATATTACTAATCCTCCGAAATGCATATAGCTATTACCCCAAGAGTAAGACATTTCGGCCTCTCACTTTCTACTGGTACAGCAACAGCAAATAAAATGTTTGTTTGTTGTTTATTTCCCTGGCATAAAATAAATCTTTGTGATAAAGAGATCTTCAAAAAGATTCAACCCGCCCACTGGGCTACGCTAATTTTTTAACTGAAAGTGTAGCCCCTGGCACAATTCTTTTTTAGAGGAGAGATCGTGCCCACGGATTTGTTGACTCTTCCTTGAGGACCGGCAACGTGACTCTAAGTCAAAAGTAACGTTCTCTGTGTCAACATCAATCAGTACGAGGGAGTGAATTGATTAATATATTGATAGTATTTATCGACAGCTACATATAACATGACTTGACGTATGGACACGTTAAAGTAGATGTCAGATTAGGCCCCTCCAATGAAAATTGATTTACAGGTTAACTAGCTTGCTATGCCAAACCCTTCCTTCACCCCTGACAAGACATCTTGTGAATGTGGGGAATGCCAGGCCTCCACCGTGGTTCGGATTCCACGTTAAACTGTAGGTCCTTCATTTCATCTAACAATCACCCTACCATTACACATTAGCGTAAGTGCGTATAACCCGAACGGGTAGTAAGACGCGGTGCTAATAATAATAATAATAATAATAATAATAATAATAATAATAATAATAATAATAAACTAGCTTGCTTGGATTAGAGCCAATACTAACAATGGAGGTTACGAGCACATAAAATAGGAGAAGATTTTACTAGTGATAAAAGTAATAGCATCCATTTCCATGGTCATATGGTCTGAAGAGTCATTCTCACCAGACGTCTGGGTGACGTTTTTAAAGTTAATTTAAGTGTGCTCACGAATCGAATCTAGAACTTGTTATTTTGTGTCAAAATAGCTGTGATAAGCTCAAAATCAAATGACAAAATATTTGAATAAAATGAAAAACATATTTTTGATCAGAAAATAGTACTTAGAAGTCAAATCAGATTAATTACAACAGCGCCAACTGTTGTATTAATGATAGTTTTATGGGTTGCAGCTACACCTAATTTCATAGCTGAGGGGAATGCATGTCTTATGGAGAAAAGATTTATCTTCGCTCTCTCTCTGTTACCGGTTGCCAAATTTTCTAGCTTTCAGTTGTTGGAATGTGAGGGGGGAGGGTTTACTTGGAAATCCCTCATTGTAAACAATGCGGCATGGGGTGGTTGGGGGGTTCAATTGACAGGCAAAAGCATTTCCTATCGGTGTACAGCCTTTTCTAGAAACATTAACTCTTTCCACAATCGTAATTTTTTCAAGATTGAAGTTTATTAACGTTTCTCTATTCCCTCCGTAATTATGCTTAAAATATTTTATGTATAAAGCTTTTTTCCTCATAATTAATATACAAACAAATATATTACAACATGCATTTTATAATAAATGCTATAAATTACATTCTTACTTGTTCTTAATCAGGTAACGGTACCACTCCTAGATCAGCATCACTATCATCATCTTCAGAGATAGAGGAGCTGTCCTTCAAATTTATCACGACACTGTCATGCAGTTTTTCTATAAGCCGTCTACGTCCCACATTGTTGCTTCAACTTCCATTACATGATGAACATGATTTCGCCAGTGTTCTTTTATGATATTTCTCACTCCTTCTTCTAGTAGGCGATGAACATCATTAAGTTTAAATGTATTGTTTTCTTGAGCAACAAATATTTTAATTTGACTCCAAATTCCTTCGATGGGATTAAGCTCACAGTGATAAGGTGGCAGTCGTATAACTTCATGTCCAGCACTTTTAGCGATCTCGTCAATAATATATTTACGCTCATAATTGCCTCGTACTTTGTCCAAAATCTCTACAAGCTCCATCTTATTCATGGTTTCTTCCCAATAAATACCTTTACTGGTGAGCCAGGATTGAATAATAATCTTGGTACTACTCTTGGTTGGAATGCTCTCTTTGATCGTAGAATGAATGGATGCATTGTCTAGAACTATGACACTGTTTGATGGTATATTTGGAAGCAGCTTCTCTCTGAAATATTTTTCATACATTTTTCCATCCATTTCATCGTGATAGTCATCATCTTTTTTCCCATGAAAAATAAGCTTTGCACCTGGTATAAAACCATTTTCATTACCTGCGTGGACGAGAATGACGCGCCCGCCCTTTCCAGAGAGAAGCTTATTTCCTGTAGTTAGGCCTTCTCGTCTTGCTTGTGAGGATGATGCAATTGTTGTGTCCATCCACGATTTTGAAGTTGTGTGTCCGGAATTGCACCAGGTTTCGTCTGTGAAAACAATATTCCTGTTGCTCTCTCTGTGCTTCTTATAGCTCTTAAGTAGCGATGTCGCCACGCAATAATATCATCTCTGTCTAGAAGCAAAGAGTTACGCTTCCGTCGAATGAATTTAAAGCCAATATCTATAAGAAACCTCTGAAGTGTCGTCAATGAAAAATTAAGAAGGTCGCTATCAGTATCAATTAAAGCTTAAATTTTCTTTAGGGTAGGTAATTCATTGTTACGGTAAAGTGAATGTACCTTTCTGCGAATTGCTGCTTGAGTAAAACTATCATATTTATCCAAACGCTTCATTTGAGTAGAGTTATTTCTTTTGATTGGTGTCGGTAAAAATACAAAAGACGCAACCAACACATACAGATACACACCAAATCTTAACGTGATCAATAACACATTATTCTACACAGAGTACTTATAAAATATGAGTGTTTATTTAGTCAATGTTTTTGAGCTAGCTATTAGGAACACGAGACTCAGACTACTGTAACTTTACGACTGTGTTGGAGGAAGAAGCACCAAGTACTGACAACAACGACAGCCCAGCATTGCCAAATTTGATATACATTCGAAGGAAGACTGATCACGGAAAACAAAAGAATGACAACGCTGTTGCTCAATAGTAAACATGCAGTTCCCTCAGCAATGAAATTAGGTGTAGAGTATTTGTCCCTAGTAGTCGACATCCTAACGAACGACCATCCATTCCAGTGATGTCATTATAGATATTAGGATAAACAAAAGGCGACACGATAGAACTGACGGATACATGTTGAGGGCCACCTCCTTCGGAAATCTGAATGATTCGAATGCAGTGGATGCAGTCCACTAAATAAATCTGATTCGTGCGATGCGTACGGTCCGTCCATTGCGGGACAGTGGGCGCTTATCTTAGGGGTGGTTTTCATAAAGGGATTTCTACTCTACCTCCATTAAAATGCTTGTACAATTCCTGTAAATTCAACATTTCTCATCCCTAACACATAAGCGTAATTATTAGGTAACATAGGCATTAAACCCGAACGGGTAGTAAGACGTGGTGCTGAAAAACAATAAAATCAATAGTATTTCAGCAAGGGTAAGGCAATTTTATGGCTTGCCTTGTTTGACACAGTTTGTGAAGGGATATGTTCGAAGAGAACTTCATTAATTCTGTTGATGTCAAATGTTAAGAGCTCAGTGAAAAAACAAGTTAGTTGGAAGCCTGTTATAAAACCAGTCAGTCACCATCGCAATACGCACTCGCCGTTTTGTGATTATACGTCTACAAATCTAGATGCGATTGTTTAATAAAATCCTACCAAGTTTGTCTGTCTCACTTTTAATAAATCGTTTTTCGCGCTAACATCTTAAAACAAAAAACTTGAGCTTAAACAATACGGTGTTTCAATTGATTTTGACTGAAAGAACTAGAGGTACCCCTGAAACTGGTGTGGAAGGTCACGGTTTTGGTCCTCCCCATTGTGGGTTTTCATCATTTGTCTAAGAGGATATGAGTCCAGTTACTAAGGACGTTGCCTACCTATGACGTCATGGAAAGTTTAGATGGGATTTTCCGTATTCCTAGTTAGGTTTTTATTCGGCGTGTTTCAAAGATATAACATTGAAACAAAAACCACGCACTCTAAAACAATTCTAAAAATAGTCTTACATCGTCACAACATTATTACTTTTATTTAAAAGTTTTTTTTGTAAACGTACTTTTTTAAATGTCCACAGTTCAGGGATATTTTGTTTATTTACGAAAATGCCCTGTAAGAGTCTTCCTGCCAGGATGTAGATTAAAAAAGTCCGTAAGAATATAGTCTATCTAGAATAGGAAGCAAGTAAAAGATAATCATTTTCAAATGCTAATTAATACTATCCAGGTGCAATTAGTAGAGTAGGCCTTTATGCTTGTCATTGGAAGAGGGAAAGGGTCATCAGTAGGTAGATTAGAGGCCTCATAGGACAAACTCCTCATTTTCTTCACTCGTTATATTTTGTACATTGGTGTTTAAGTCTAATAGGGTTCAGAGAGCTTAAGTGCGTCAAGTTAAGATGCAACTTAGCCTAGCCTAATTTACAAAACCTAGTCACCTAGCCATAGCCATGCTTGTGTATATATATATAGGTCCCAGGTCCCAATGGCCTCGGACATAACATCACCAATTGTTACGGTAAGCTATTTTAAGTTTCTGATGAAGGCCCCGCCCTCAGCAGTCGAGCTCAACACGACAAGCGCGTTAGCCAACTACGCCACCGAGGCGGGTGAAAGCATTTGAATAAACTCTAGTTTTACCACTGAACAGTATTATTTTGTGACACAGGGACGCGAAGGGAAGCCATGTGACTGTCCTTCTTGTCTCCCAAGTAACGTGGGTCACCCACATGAGAGCTTGGGTGGTCGATCCCCCCTCCCCTTCTTATCATATTAGGGACAATCCCCACGAAGACAAAACTCATTTTATATATAGCACGCCTGTGCTATATCATTTGTAGCTCAGTAGTGGAAAGATTAACCAGTACTAATGTATCGTTGCCCTAGGAACTCCTGATTGTACTAATCGAACAGACTTTTCTCCTTCCCGTGGAGGAACTTTCCATGTCCCGATGATATGAGATGAGGTTAGTGATTATGAGGGTGTGGAACCAGTGGACACACTTAAGCCTAATCAACCCCACTCTTGTGACCATTAAGTTACCTCTTCTTTCGAAAAAAAAAACCCTCCAATATATCAGACCGGGAATGAACTCGGGCCCCCTAGAATTGCAGCCAGGTGCACTGATTACTACACCACGGGCTGGTTATTGTTAGTGATGAGCACTGTCAAATTATTTAAATTACCAAATGAGGAAAAATATTGTTTCCAAACTATCGAATGTCCATTCAATTCGATAGTCTCCAAAAGCAGTGTATTCGAATAAAATGATTATTTGTTCTCAGCTGCTGATCGATTCAACCATGCAAGCGTCATAATATATAGTGGTTACAAAGCTGACTTTTCAAAACAATAAGGTCCCGTCTCGGTGGTATAGTTGGCTAACATGCTAGTTTTATGGTGAGCCAGACTGCCGAGGACGGGGAGATAAAGGTTCGAATCTCACTCGGGTAGACTGGAGGTGGTTTTTCCTACATGGAATTCCACTCTCTCTCCAAGCAAATGCAGGTTCACTTCCCCATAAATTCAACCTTCCCAAATCGTAATCCATTAGTATAATTAGTACTTAAGTGTATAATCTGAACGGGTAGTAAGACGCGATGCTAAATAATAGAGTAAATAAAAGGTCTATTAGCAATATAATTGCTTCTTGCTTGTGCCGTGGAATGCAAACAAACCTAAATAAACACCAAATAAATTAATAATATTTCCTGCTATATGAATAAAATATTCAAAGCTATACAATGCGTGAGAAAGAAAGAAACTTTCGGGTACTTATTTCTCTCTTTTACACATAAGTAGTCAATGAGACATTTGGATATATGGTAATAATTGTAACTTTATAATATATATGAGTGTATTTTATTTAATGTGATAAATGGGTTACTAAAATGTCTAAATATCATAACTATATAGGCTACAATACCTATGACTTTATGAACAAAATAATTATATATATCTAGTCATTTCTAACCAATAACCGTTTCAGTAATACACTGGCAACATGAGGACAACGAAATTAAAACCTGGTTTATCTCCTCTGTCCCAAGCATACAAGATTTAATTTAAACGTCACGGTTTGGTCAGTGGAAAATGGTATGTTCATGTCATTAAAGTTTATTTTAAGACTGATTTATAGTAAGAGCCTTAAGAGCAACGAATTAATACGAATTCGTAAGACCGACTATCGATCAGCAGGGAAGAGCACGGTAGTGCTCCCCAGAAGTATCGATTAGCATCAACGCGAATTAACTTGAATACTTTTCATTCGAATGATTTATAAACAATAAAATAGGTTGATAGTCTATTACTATCAAATTATTCGATAGTGCCCATCACTATCCATTATGCAGTGGAGCCTGTTAGACACCATTCACGAGAGAATGGAGCCACTAATTGGATGACGTCACAATCCAAACTTATGAGATACAATCACAGGAGACTATTCAATAACAGTAACAAACCAGACAATACTGTGGAGTTGGGGTTTTACCATCCAAACCACTTGGCATGTGGACAATGACGTAAGTCTTGTCTAGTCTGGTTTTACAGTAAGGGTCGGAGCTCGAATCCCTGCTCGGTGCGGTGAGAACTTTCTTCCTCATAAATAATCTCTCCATTTTTACTCTAAGTAGATGTGAATTCTATCTTTCTCATCCCTACTAAATAAGTGTAAATATGCGAATAGCCCGAACGGATACTCAGACAAGAAATGGTATAAATTATTAACTTTTCATAATATAAGGCTACATCTGTACACAATTTTACTACTCCCACCAAATAGTAGCCAATAATCTACTTACCCTTCATCTACCCGGTAAGGTGACAATTCTACCTTGCATTGTTCTACTATTAATTTAAATTTGTTAAAAAATGATACCTTGACATGGGAATTGATCCAGGGACCTCTGGCTTAGTGCCACCCCAGGTTCGATTCCCAAGTCCAGCTGTCATTTTTCAAATAATTTACACCTTATGTGTTGTAATTAATTATTCCACTATGGTATGGTTTATAAGATAGGTTCATAGTGTAATCCATTAGGGTAAACGGAATGTTTCTGTTCAAAGCATGTAGTGATTTTTTTGACAGTAATTCCTTCAGTTATTACTAAATGATTTTCATAAAAAATGAATGAAGAAACAAACAAAAGTTTATAATTTTTTTTTACTGCAGCCTATGTAGTTCTAACAAACCAAGTTTAATTTTACTATAAAAGTATTCGAAGATTAATATATTAGGGTATAGAAAATTTCAATAACAAAGCCGCAATCTATATAATTATAATTTAAGTTAGTCGGTGAAAGTATAGACGGTATCGAGAGAGAATTATTAACGTGATTAACCAGTGGTTCAGGCATCTAAAAATTGTTTTAATCGGTAGATTTGAAAAAAAAAAAAAAAAAACTGTGACAAGCAGGAAAGCTTACCTTGGAGATTTTTCGCCTGGTCATAGCTCGTAAGTACAAAATTGTATTATTTGGCCACCTCAGTCAGCGAGAAATTATCAATCGTTGTCAGTCTACATGTTTTTTAGAACAAATTTTCTATGTTATCCAAGCTTATTCCCTCTTTCATACTTCACCTACAACCACGTTTTGTCATTCCAATAAGAAAGAGATAGCTGCTCAACTATCTTAAAATATATGTTGTACTTAAAGCAAATACTTGATTTGTTAGAGGACTGTTATATCTAGAACTCTTTTTCATTAAGCATAGTCTCAAAGCTCAGCAAATATATTATAAATACGTTTAAAATGAGCTGTTACGACATTTACACACTTTTTTTCTATTTATTAAACTCAAACTATAGGGTTGTTAAGGATAAAGAGCCCTGCTGGAATATCTCAAATTTATTTTGACTGAAACCATATTTTTAAATACTAACGCATCATAGAATTAAATCTCACGTCATAGCTGAACGACTGCACAGCAATTTTTCAGTTACCAAGGTGGCCCTCTTAATTTCTTATTATATATATTTTCAAATCACTGTTTTTTAGTTTCAACTATTTTTTTCTTTACAATTTCAGCAACAAAAATAGTTAACAAGACAAAAACAGATAACACAAAACAACTCTTTCAATTCAGTTATAGCTCAATTTAAAAGTAAAAACAACTTTATATCTGTTTAATAACTTCTTTATTTGCAAAAAAAAAAAAAAGTCCTCTGTTACTGAAGACTCCTATTCCTAAAAGTGCTCTAGCGGTGTTAAATACAAGAAACACTTAGATATGAATGAGAACTTTTCTGAGAGAGAAAATGGATAAAAAGTTGAGAGGAAAGGCGTACATTTAAACTCATAGTCTCCCTGGGAATGGCGCTAAAATCGCGAGAGCTCTTTTGTTCGTCCATCCGTTCTAACTGTCGGTAACCGTTCTTCCTACTTTACCGACCACCAAACACAACAGGGCCCGAAACTTTCTCTCTCTCCTCTATCTCTCTAGCTTACTCGCTTTTCTTTAACAAATTGGTTTTCAACTTCTTGGTTGGTTCCCACTTGGTCTCAAACAACTTTTTACATTACAGCTGAGATGGGATTGAGTATTGTCCCATTAAGCAAGAAGACCTTGAGTGTTGTACTAATCATTTTTAAAGAAGACTGCCATATTCATTCGTGCGGCCTGAGTAAATACATTGATTTCCTTACGAATGGACATTTGGAGCACCTTTAAAAAATACAAACATAGATTTCTGCTCTTAACATTGATAATAGCTTATTAAATAATGTTTATTGTTATTTTATAGGTACAGTTAATAGTATCAATCAAAAATAATGCCTGCAGATAACATTACTTGACTTACGAACACGTGTATGTTCTTTTTAGCACTGTGTCATATTGATTACTTTAACATGTTAAAGGTATATGGTTACACGGAGCCGACCCACACCACATTTTCTAACAATTTTTATATTCGTTATAGACTGAGTTCTATTACAAAACAAGTTTGTATTTTTTATTTTTACTTGCATTGGTTTTCACATATCTTCATAAAATTAAAGTTAGTTATTAATTACGAAGAATAAAGTTTTATGTTAGCTAATAATTAAGAAGAAGAATGTTTGTTGTTCAATAAGTTGTATATAATATTGTTTATCTTGTACGTGATGTTGGAAACAATTAATACAGCGTCACACGTGTGAAATAAATACCTACTTTTACCATAAAAACAAAGTTTGGAAGCTTCAGAACATTTTATTTCCTGTGGTAGGTGGTTACACGGTCTGCACCGAGCAATGCTCTCTCAACGATTCGTCCGCTCCGGTGCGGGATATTATGAAATGTAATGAATTACTCATCAAATTAAAATATTTTAGTAATGCTTAAACTTTAAAAACTCAACAAATTGTCAAAGTGAGTGTTAGACAATATTAATTTCAATAACTTAAAGTAAAAACATTGAAAGTAGCACATCAGTGATAAAAAGACAGTTAACTGATATATGTGTTAAAATAAAACATACGACCTATATAATCAGCTTCTTCATATTAGTTTGAAAGATGTTGCTAGTCAAGCTAGTTATGTTCGGTTCATAACTTGTTGTCTTCAACAGAACAGCCAAGACTATTTCCAAACAGTTGACTATAAATAAAGTTCAATGAGACGTGACATTGAATGATATGGCAATGACATGGCTGTCAAAATATTATTTACTCACTTCAAAAAACTATATCACGCTGGGAAAGGTTTTATTTTATGTTGAATTTTTTTCATATCGGCGTGGCACCCAGTGGTCTGCCATCACTGGTCTAATGTGTCACTCTCACAAGAGACTGGATGGGAAGTTTGTGGGTCAAATCCCAGTAGGGTGGTATTCCCTAAATGTTTTTACACTCTACTACTAAGAAAATGTGGGCACACTGCCTCTAAATCCAACATTATTCATCCTTAACCTATAAGATAGCCTATTTAGTAAATACGTTTATAGCCAGAACAGGTAGTAAGACGCACTGCAAAAAAAAAGCATTAAGCTGTTTCAAGTAGTGAAATTATGTAATTTTTCAAAAAAGTATACACAAATGACTGTGTGATTATAAAAAATATCAATATGATATGAATGGCACATATCAAAATTTAAATTAAAAGACAACATTCGTTAAATAGTGTAAAAAGCTCTTTGATACTTGTTTATCTATTACAACAGGAACTCTATGGCGATTTAAGATGGTCAAATTGTTGTTCATTCAATTATTTAAAATTAAAATGATATAACATTTTACATCACTTTAATAATGTGGGTATCTAAATGTGGTTTCACAATAATTTAAACGCATAATATTTTTAGCATCAACTAATGTTTGGTTATTTAAATGAGCTAACAACCATCAGGGAAATTCTGGTGCATATTTAAAAACTTCCTCCTTCTAAAAACATTCCTTTTGTATCATAAAGTAACAGTAATCTGCGCCTGTAGTCACGCAGTCCAAGGCGCTAAGCTCACCAGATAAAGGTTTGTTTCTGACGAGGTGGTCAAGGTTTCATGTACACAGTATTTTATTTTCCATCATTATCAACTGTTTCCAGCCTAAGGTCGGGCCAGTTGGTAAAATGCCTCCACATTCCTCTATCCTTTCATAATTCTTCCTCCTTTAATTTCTTCAATTTATTCCTCTCACTTGAACACATTCTTTTATCTGCTCCTTCGATCTCTTTATTGGCATCCCCTTGCGGTCTTTTTCTTACATACTTCATTTCCAACATTTTCATCGGCATCCTTTCTTTTCCCATCCTCATTACCTGCTCATACCATCTCAGTCTTGCTTCCTCTATTCTCTCATGTACTCCCTGTAACACTACTATTTTCCGGATTGCTTTATTCCTAATCTTGGTTCTCTTCGTGAAAGCTAACATGCTCCTCACAAACTTCATTCCCATGGTCTCCACTTTCCTAGTCTCTCTTACATTCAATGTCCATGTTTCTGCTGCATATGTGACAATGGGTACAAAGTACGCCCTGTTTTACATATAATATGATTAGTTTAATATATTTTATATTCTCATGTCCATACTAATGTGGTTTAGCTTCTCCTAATCTACCTTCCTTTTACACTCTTTGTATTAAACCATTAATAGGCTTGTAGGACAACAACAACAACAACAACAACAACAACTACTACTACTACTACTACTACTACTACTACTTCTACTACTACTACTTCTTCAACTACTACTACTTCTTCTTCAACTACTACTACTACTACTACTACTACTACTACTACTACTACTACTACTATACTACTATACTACTACTATACTATTCTTCAATATACTACTACTATACTACTACTACTACTACTACTACTACTACTACTACTACTACTACTACTACTACTACTACTACTACTACTACTACTACTACTACACTAAGATTTAATGAAATAATACTATTGATAATAAATATGACAAATAAGCTATGAAATTGACTCAAGATTGGTTTTTGAATGTTAAATAAAACTTATTGTAATAAATTTAGTATTGGAATCTTATGTTGTAAGAATAGAATTAAAAGAATGAAATTTATTTATTATATCTTTATACTATTACATGTAACTTGTCTTGGTGGCGTAGTTAGCTAGCGCACTAGTTTCATGTTGAGCTGGACTGCCGAGGACAGGGAGATTGAGGTTCTAATCTCGCTCGGGTGAACTGGGGCTGGTTTTCCCTAAATGGCTTTCCACTATTCCCCCACGTAAATGTGGGTTCAGTTCCTCTAAATTCAACTTTTTCAATTCTTAATCCATTAGCGTAATTAGTGCTTAAGCGCCAACCTAAACAGGTAGTAATATGCGGTGCTAAATAAAAATATTACATGTATGTACGACATTTATGGTGAGGAACCAGCTGACAAGCACATTGTGCTCAGTTGTACCATGTTTAGTGAATATATATGTACTCCTGATTTAAAAGAACTACTACTACTACTACTACTACTACTACTAACTACTACTACTACTACTACTATACTATACTACTACTACTACTACTGCTGCTGCTACTGCTACTACTAGGCTAATACTCCTATTGAAATTAATATTGATCGCTAATAATTGAACTAAAATCCACCAACTGTGTTAAGGTTTTTATGTTTAGACTAACATTGCTAGTTAAACAAAGCAAGAATTAGTTAAAAATGAAGACCACTAATTCGGTCGAATGTCACCGAATAAATCAACACCTTGTTTAAATAATGGGACGGAACAGCTTCTTTCACTTCTTCAATTCCACTTTCCAACGTGTGTAGTTATAAAATGGGTCATTCGATGGAGGGGGAGCGGTAGAGAGGGGAAATGTTTTAGAGCACCTTTTCCCTGTATGTTCCTCACGCATATATTTCTCATGAGAATGCTGATTCTGGTGTTTCAAATCCACAAAAAGAATTCTCAACTCAATTGTAGTTTTCTGTTATAATTATAACAACAAACGACTGCATTTGTATAAGAAAAGCTATGCCTGATTCAACTTAATAATGGAACATCAACACTGGTGAACAACACGGTGAAACGTCTTTGAAAATATAATGTTGCATTTTCCCTTATATTTTTTAAAAATTATTCGGCCCAAACTGTAGGTTTATGTACGAATCAGATAGCCTTGTTGGTATGATTCAACTTCATTTTGAAATAATATTGATATCGGCCCCGCGATTGGGCACCAATTATAGTGATACCGGTATTTTATTGATGATGCTGATGCAGATGTTAATAATGTGGATCCGTCTAAGCCTTACGGTGAGCAGTAAGAATAACGATACCGGATTTTATGACGACGATTGCATGCCTTGCTGCGCACTTATACACGGTTGTGTGATCTAGTGCAGCTCAAAATTATATTTTCTCTCTGAAAATTTTTACGTTTCGTGTGATATTACTAGCTTTTTTGTGTGTGTGATTTAAATGCACATACGCTTTATATATGACCTACCCCTTGCTTCTTGGACCCCTTGTCAACCAGTGTTAAAACAAACTAATGGGAGAACTCCTGGAAGCCTGATGTTGCAAAGGTTAGCTTCACATTGGGTAAAGGCAACCAACTCATCCATCACCTGATTTTCAAGTATAACGGAGTTTTTTCGAAAGAAAGAAAGTTTTAAAACGTAGTGTATTGAAATTATTTCTGAAAACGCGTGATTCTCCATGGATGAAGTATTAAAAAGAAACGTTACATACATTTCTTTAAAGAAAAATACACTTCATCCATGACTTTTTGAATATACGAGAGGGGTCCAAAACATTATCATTACAAAATAACAAACAGCAATTCAAATATTACGGGAAATTTGAACGTCTGCAATGCGTTTTAACTTTTCAAAAGGCACCCCCCCCCCTTTTCTACCTATATCGGGGCTTTTGAAGAATAAAGAAAGTTTTATTTTGTAACGGTATATAGATTATATCTTATGTTAATTATATATTATATATAATCTATAAAATACACAATATTTATTAGGCCTATATTATATATAATACAGATTAATTTATAATATTTTATAAAAACTATATATTATAAATTGATATAAATTGTTTATTATATTACATACATATTATATAGATGTAATATATCCATAATTCAGTTTAATATAATATATAATATAAATATACATTTTATAAATTGATATAAATTGTATGTTATGTAGATATATTATATACATAATTCATATAAATTTAATATAAAATATATATTCTATAAATTGTATATAATATTATTTATATATTTTATTGATATAACATATACGTAATTCAGACTAATAAAATATGTGATATATGTTTTATAAATTGGCATAACTACTATATTTTATATTATATATATATATATATATATATATATATATATATGCTAAATTCTGCCTTTATGAATACAAAAGAACAGCATCGCAATCGTTTGAGCAGTTTCACAGATTTTAGGCAACAAAGTGACTTACAAACAAAAATACAGTACAGACCTATCTACACTTTGTTTTATATGTAGACATTTTTATCCCATTCTTTAAAAGTGTAATGATATCATATAGATTTTTTATACCGTAAACTTGTAAACCAAAACATGCAATACTTGAAATGAAACCCTAAAAATTAATATTGTATGGCTAGTTTGTTAATTCATTAGTGTTTTTTTTAAATTCAGTTTTTCAAAATTAAAATTGACAATTTTTTTCGGGTGTAGTTGTGAATGCTACTACATGTGCGGAGTATGTTAACAAATCATACATAAATTCACAACTAGCTATTCACAGTAATGAATAATCTGGAAAAGAAGAGCCTTTGCTTTATGTTTAAAGTAAAATGTGGGCAGTAGTGCCAAAAATAACGTATGACGTTTTGAAGTATAAATTGTAAGAGCTGATGATGCCCGTATGGCAATGAGTGCAGCTAACACAACATTATAATAAAATTAATCTAGTAATTCAAACCGTTAGGGTATCGCAAAGAGCATAAAAACCTAAAACCTTAACCCCTCCCCCATCAATCCCCCTCTACCAACATTAAGAAAATAGCTCATAAGCTTAAGATATTTAATAGCGCCAGCGATGATCTCATTTATGCAATCAGCTTGGCAATCATGTATGAAGTATAGCATACCGAAGGAGCTGAGCCAGCAAGTTATTACCTTACAACCTCGATGGACTGTATCTGTCGAGGTGTCAGCAAATGTTTTGAAACCCGATAGTCTCATAAACTTATCAAAGGTCCCATGATCACCCATGATTTCTTCAATATACTTTTGCTTCATTTTTTGTGTCACTAAATCTTAAATTTACTCCTTAAATTCAACTTTTTTCAAATACTTAGGTCTCCACCAATCTAAAAACAAATATAGAATAAATAAAATGTACATTTTCATGATTAAATATTTAATTTTCCTGCAATATTATGACTGATATTATTTAAAAATTATTGATATATTTGCGAGTTTAGAATGCACAAAGATCAAACTGTAATGAAGATGTAGTTTTATCAGGTGAAAGACTGAAGATGGCCTTGAGATCGATCAGTGGTCGATCATTGCAAACGTGTAGTAAGACGTGAGTGAGGAGGTTAGCGTTTTTTTCTGACGTGGTGCTAAAAAAAACTTCCTGTTTCGAATGTATGGATTACAAATTAGTGCCATTTTAATTTGAAATTAATGTCAAGCTTTGAAGATGCACGTTAATTATCAAAGAAAAATATGTTTGTAAAAAAATCGTCATTTATAACAAATAATATTGCTGGATCGTGTATGCAGTAACGTATTTATTGAATGATATTTTTGCAATGTGTAAACCACGTGTCTAAATTAACAGAGTGAAGTATTTTGAAAGGTCAGAAGGAAGGTATTAAATCACCAATAGGCATATAAATACAAGTATTAGCAAATAATAAAGAATTAATGGTGGTCAGGATGAACGCTTGCAGATCTTAGGGAGTAAGGTTAGATAAAAAAAATCCTACAGTAATTTTTATTTGTGGGTGAATAGGATATATTTTTTGTGTGTACTACGTCTTACTCCCCTTACAGCTAATAAGCATATTTGATGCTAATGAGGTAAAATTATATAACTTATAGGAAATGTACCCTTATTTGTGTGGAAGGAGATTGGGAAACAAGTCATGAAATACCACATAAGTACACCTGACTGGAATTCGATCTCTGATTTTTCCATCCCCGGCAGTCCAGTCTATCTATACTAGTATTCAAATTAAAACCAGTGAGATTGGGTGTGACTTATTTTTAAACATTCTTTAAAGGCACTTCACAATCAAGATTATTACTACTTAAAAAACACTTAACTACCTACAAATCACCTGCTTCAACACCACATTAAAATTACATTTTTATCACCTTTGAATTCCAACCAGATTCCTAACACTATTTCACATTGATAATTTCTGATTAAACATTAATGGTGATAAAGAGTTAATCTAGTAGAAGTTCCTATTATTGAACATTGTTAAAATATCAAATAATAGCGGGATAGCAACTGCATTGAAAAGGCCGTTTGTGACTATTTTAGAATAGCTTCACAGATAAGCACTGTGCAAAAATATTTATTCTCTATTAATAGAGATATAAGTTAGTGTAGCTATTAATAAGAAACTTTGTATGATACCCTCATTTGTGGATGAGCTCTTAGTGAGACTGGCAACAGCCTTGTTTCAGTCCAGGTAACGCTAAATAATATATTATTTGCACAAATAAATAGCTCTCAAGGCTAAGGTCGTTTGTAAGTCATGCGCTTGTATAAAAGATAGATTGCGAGGTTCCTAACAAAGGGCTATATACTCAAGTAAACAAAGTAATTATCTACGACTAATTTCAGTAACCACGTGGTCTAACGCACTAATCTCGTGTTGGACTAGACTGCCGAAGATGGGAAGATCAGAGATCAATTTCGGTTGGGTGCACTAAGAGTAATTTATCCTAAATGATTTTTCATTCTCCCTAAAAAAATGTGGGTGCACTTACTCTTAATTAAGCCTTTCTTATCCCTAACCCATTAGCGTAATCGGTTCATAGGCTTATAACCTGAACAGGTAAGGTCCAATTTTCATAGGAAGAATTCACCAACATTGATCGAAAGTTACTAATATTTGACATTATAAAAATATGTTATATTTGATTGCTTTACTATATACATTTCATAAAAAATTCTAATACCACTTTTAATACTACATTATTATTATTATTATTATTATTATTATTATTATTATTAGCACCGCGTCTTACTACCCGTTCGGGTTATACGCACTTACGCTAATGTGTAATGGTAGAGTGATTGTGAGATGAAATGAAGGACCTACAGTTTAACGTAGAATCCGAACCACGGTGGGGCCTGGCATTCCACACATTCACAATTACTACCTTATTATGGATTACTTAATAATTTGTCTTTATCTTATTATATACGGACCTATAACTTAATACACATGTAATATTTTCATTTACATCATTGTGGCGACATGAGCTACAATAGCACAAGTTATAAATTAAATGTATTAAATTTCCACGTTTATCTTATTAGAACCGATCATTATAAAACATGAGCAAATTATTTGTTTGTAAACCTTATAAAAAAAGGAAAAAAATATTTGTTTCAAATAAAACATTTTTTTTTTTAAATCCAATGAATGAACACTATTAGCTTTGAGTATTCTAGTCATAAAAATAAATATAGACTCTTTACCAAGTCGCCACATTGAGTTCTTAATTAAGGCAACATTTGAAAAAGCTCCACTTTGTTTCTTTAATTTAAACAAAGAAGATATATTTAAATCACAAAAAAAAGTTATAAAATGGTTATTTTTATAACCAAAAATTATTTTGAAAATATTTTAAAATACTAGCTTCATTTTACTTAAGTTGAAAGAGTAAAATATATCGCGTGCGAGCCAACGAGATTAAAAGCGTACGTTTGTTCATTTGTTTGTATTGTATGTGTTGTATTGATTATTAAAAAGATTGGACGAAAATTAACCAGATAGTATAGTATATTTTTTTAATACCGGTTATTTTTTTTTAGTAAAAGTTACTCTTCTTTTGAACGTATGATCAGTGAGATAATTGTAAATTTTATTTGGCAGTGGCTACTTTGCTTAAATCTTTTTTGATCTCTTTATTCTTGTGTACGATAAATTACAAAGTGTTTGTGACAGTGATAAATATTATGAAAGATTTAATTTTCAATTTTATGTTAATATATTTTCTACACTTCATATTGTGTATCAAGAAAATAAGTGGGACCCTAGCCTTCTTAGACCCTAAGATTGTTGTATGAACTTCTTGACTAGGCCTAGGTTTGGAGAAATTTGTGTTAATATAGTATTAATACAAACCATAATAAGATAAATTGGTTTTTAATAGGAGATATTTACTAGTTTAGATATTTTGAAATCAACATTATTTATTTTAGTGGTTTAACTTTGTATTAAAATATTTTTAAATAAAATAGCTTTAGTTAAGAATCTTTATTACAGAGGTTCTTGTGTTGAATACAGGTTTATTTTATTAATCTCAATTCACTCCCCCACCCCTTTTTCTCCCTCTGAGAAATCAGTCTCTAAACCCAGCCAACAAGAACGAAGACTAGAAGAGCCTATAGGTTCCAATTTATCTGCTGGATTACCACTCCCTGAATTATCAGTTGAATTGCTCCAATTGCTCCAAATCAACGAGAGTAGTGTGAGATAGTGAGTAGGCCTATTTTGTATTTTTAAATATATTTTTTTACGTAATTTTATCTTTCAAGGAGTGTTTTGTCTATGGCTAGTATTTCCACCATTTATCATTCAGAACAGGGTGGAATGTGTTTTAACATAGCCTGGTTTTCTTCCTATTTACATAGTTTGGCATGTACAGTAGCCCCATGGCTTCTTTGGTGCTGACTGACAGCTGACGGCTTTGAAAAGTTACCAGACCAAATTATGTATCCCTACGCTGAGCCATATGATCTGCAAAACATATGTTTAACAGCTGTCACTTCTGACAGTCAAAATTTAGGTATATACCTAAATGTTGACTGTCAGAAGTCAGCTGTGAGCTGTCAGTCAGCACCAAAGAAGCCATGGGGCTACTGTAGTTACAGAAATTTAAAGGCTATGGGAGTAGTACGTAAACAAATACCTACTTCAGATAATCTGTGATTATAGCTCAAACAGCTCTATGCCTATTAATCACATAAAATTGTTGGATAGTGTATTTGTGGTATTAAGACTATTTTCCGACCACACCTGTTTATATACTAAACTCGAGCCTTCAAAATATATGTTAACGGTGGTTGGTGCGTAAAAATCTCTAAATATAGTTAATATTTTTATATAAAAAATGGTTAATAATACATTATCTAATACCGTCATCCCGGTCACAAGAATACTGTGAACCTAATGATACTAAAAGCATAATTAAAGAAGATAATTCATAGCTCGCAATTGAATCAAAACTAGGCCTAAATAAGTTCCGTGTTTTTGATGCTTTAAAGGTTAGGTTTGGCTAGTTTTAAAGACTTGGAAATAATAAAAAAGATACCTGAATATTGCATATAGTAATACTTTACAATCACAATACTTACCAATAACTTAACCTACCTTTAATTAGTAGGCTAATAATTAAACAATTAAACAATATAATGGTGCTAGGAAATAGTTATGTCATTGTATATTAGGCTAACATTTAAAGGTAGAAACACATTTTTGTAAATAGGTCTAAAATTTTAGCCAGTTAACAAACATTTTCAAATAACAAATTTTATTATAATTTTAATAGTCATTTATAGATTCTCTTGGTTTTTTTGTGGTATGAGGGATTAGAAAATTAGGTAACAACATTTGTTATTTTCTATAAAATAAGTAGGCCTATCTTATATATGTATTGGTTTTGGCATATCCTCTCATCTTATCACACTTTAATTCTAGAAATTATTTCAAGGGTTAATTTTAATTATAGATAATATTTGATGAAGTAAGCTCTTGACTGAATATTGATTTCAGTTACTGTGAAAAGAACATTGATGAAGTTGAGACTCGTGGAAAGAAGAGAATCAGAAAACCAGAGATTCCTGGAAAGAAGAGGATCGGAAAACCAGAGACTCCTGGAAAGAAGAGGATCAGAAAACCAGAGACTCCTGGAAAGAAGAGGATCGGAAAACCAGAGATTCCTGGAAAGAAGAGGATCGGAAAACCAGAGACTCCTGGAAAGAAGAGGATCGGAAAACCAGAGACTCCTGGAAAGAAGAGGATCGGAAAACCAGAGACTCCTGGAAAGAAGAGGATCGGAAAACCAGAGATTCCTGGAAAGAAGAGGATCGGAAAACCAGAGATTCCTGGAAAGAAGAGGATCGGAAAACCAGAGACTCCTGGAAAGAAGGGGATTGGAAAACCAGAGACTCCTGGAAAGAAGAGGATCGGAAAACCAGAGATTCCTGGAAAGAAGAGGATCGGAAAACCAGAGATTCCTGGAAAGAAGAGGATCGGAAAACCAGAGACTCCTGGAAAGAAGAGAATCGGAAAACCAGAGATTCCTGGAAAGAAGAGGATCGGAAAACCAGAGATTCCTGGAAAGAAGAGGATCGGAAAACCAGAGATTCCTGGAAAGAAGAGGATCGGAAAACCAGAGATTCCTGGAAAGAAGAGGATCGGAAAACCAGAGACTCTTGAAAAATGAGGATCGGAAAACAAGAGATTCCTGGAAAGAAGAGGATCGGAAAACCAGAGATTCCTGGAAAGAAGAGGATCGGAAAACCAATTCCTGGAAAGAAGAGGATCGGAAAACCAGAGACTCGTGGAAAGAAGAGGATCGGAAAACCAGAGATTCCTGGAAAGAAGAGGATCGGAAAATCAGAAACTCCTGGAAAGAGGAGGATCAGAAAACCAGAGACTCCTGGAAAGAAGAGGATCGGAAAACCAGAGACTCCTGGAAAGAAGAGGATCGGAAAACCAGAGACTCCTGGAAAGAAGAGGATCGGAAAACCAGAGATTCCTGGAAAGAAGAGGATCGGAAAACCAGAGATTCCTGGAAAGAAGAGTATCGGAAAACAAGAGATTCTGGAAAGAAGAGGATCGGAAAACCAATTCCTGGAAAGAAGAGGATCGGAAAACCAATTCCTGGAAAGAAGAGGATCGGAAAACCAGAGACTCCTGGAAAGAAGAGGATCGGAAAACCAGAGACTCCTGGAAAGAAGAGGATCGGAAAACCAGAGACTCCTGGAAAGAAGAGGATCGGAAAACCAGAGACTCTTGAAAAAATGAGGATCGGAAAACCAGAGATTCCTGGAAAGAAGAGGATCGGAAAACCAGAGACTCCTGGAAAGAAGTAGATCGGAAAACCAGAGATTCCTGGAAAGAAGAGGATCGGAAAACCAGAGATTCCTGGAAAGAAGAGGATCAGAAAACCAATTCCTGGAAAGAAGAGGATCGGAAAACCAGAGACTCGTGAAAAGAAGAGGATCGGAAAACCAGAGATTCCTGGAAAGAAGAGGATCGGAAAACCAGAGACTCCTGGAAAGAGGAGGATCGGAAAACCAGAGATTCCTGGAAAAAGAGGATTGGAAAACCAGAGATTCCTGGAAAGAAGAGGATCGGAAAACCAGAGACTCCTGGAAAGAAGAGGATCGGAAAACCAGAGATTCCTGAAAAGAAGAGGATCGGAAAACCAGAGATTCATGGAAAGAAGAGGATCGGAAAACCAGAGACTCCTGGAAAGAAGAGGATCGGAAAACCAGAGATTCCTGGAAAGAAGAGGATCGGAAAACCAGAGACTCCTGGAAAGAAGAGGATCGGAAAACCAGAGACTCCTGGAAAGAAGAGGATCGGAAAACCAGAGATTCCTGGAAAGAAGAGGATCGGAAAACCAGAGACTCGTGGAAAGAAGAGGATCGGAAAACCAGAGATTCCTGGAAAGAAGAGGATCGGAAAACCAGAGACTCCTGGAAAGAAGAGGATTGGAAAACCAGAGACTCCTGGAAAGAAGAGGATCGGAAAACCAGAGATTCCTGGAAAGAAGAGGATCGGAAAACAAGAGATTCCTGGAAAGAAGAGGATCGGAAAACCAGAGACTCCTGGAAAAAGAGGATCGGAAAACCAATTCCTGGAAAGAAGAGGATCGGAAAACCAGAGATTCCTGGAAAGAAGAGGATCGGAAAACCAGAGATTCCTGGAAAGAAGAGGATCGGAAAACCAGAGACTCCTGGAAAGAAAAGGATCGGAAAACCAGAGATCCTGGAAAGAAGAGGATCGGAAAACCAGAGATTCCTGGAAAGAAGAGGATCGGAAAACCAGAGATTCCTGGAAAGAAGAGGATCGGAAAACCAGAGACTCCTGGAAAGAAGAGGATTGGAAAACCAGAGACTCCTGGAAAGAAGAGGATCGGAAAACCAGAGATTCCTGGAAAGAAGAGGATCGGAAAACCAGAGATTCCTGGAAAAAAGAGGATCGGAAAACCAGAGACTCCTGGAAAGAAGAGGATCGGAAAACCAGAGATTCCTGGAAAGAAGAGGATTGGAAAACCAGAGACTCCTGGAAAGAAGAGGATCGGAAAACCAATTCCTGGCACTTCAGCTAAAGCAGTAGAAGAGTTTAAAAAAGATTCTATGCATCAAGTTATGTATAGAATGTAATGTCAAGGCTGGTTCCAGTGATTATTTACAAAACTCTTATTTGGATCTTGACCCCTCTAACGCTTGCCTTTATTTACAAATATAAGCTAATGTGACCCTCAACAGCAATAGATGCATAAATTGTACTATACAAACTGTTGAACATGTTTACATAAACTGCAATTTGTAAAATATATTCTATTGAAGCGCAAATACCCAATTATGTGCCTTTTACTGATAATTCTTAGGAAACACGTGTCATTGGATAGTGTCTTGTTGGCCATCAGAGACAGTGACATACATTTCCAAGGAATCAAGTCTTCATTGAAAAAATCGTTTAAATTAATGAACTTCAAATTGTTTGTGTATCTGGGTGAAAGTCTTACTGAGCACATGTGTTGAAAGTGTTAAACATGTCTGCGTAGGTCCAATTCTTGTGTAAAATTGTTACCCTTAGCTAACATATGTACACTTTTACGCATTGCTTCACATGCGTTGATGCTTTAAGAGGGAGAGATGCTATTGGGAAACCTTGTTAAGTCACAGGATCCTTGCACACATACTAATTCGCAATCACTCCCTTATTAACTGTTTGTTTTGTGTTATAAGTGAGGCCAGTATATGTGTGAATACATAGGCCTATAGATGTTTTAGCTGGAATAATCATGTGGAGCCCTACGAAAAACTCATTAAAGAAAACTAGGACAGAGAGATGACGATGGATGTGAATGACAGACACCCAACTTTAATAATCAACTTAGGCTACAATGACGATGAAGATGAGTCCAACTCTTTTTATGATGCGGAAGAAGTTCTTGCTACACCTCTAGACAAGTTCAGGGGTGATAGATAGTAACTAACTCCTAAATTTGCTAAATTGTTTTACGGACATTACATTATTCTAAAAATAATTACCTTATCAAAACATTAAGTCAAGTTAAGCTCTTTCCCATCAAACATATTATACTGTCTAACCATTAATAATACATATATACCATAGTGGATAGTCCAATCTGTGTTTTACTCTCTTATGCTGAAGAATGGGACTGATGCACCTCAAAAATTACAAAATTATGTGTTGCAGTATGTTTTAATGTTGAACTATGAGGTCCACAGTTTCCTAGTAAATATGTAGGCCTTGCCCTTCTAGCCTCCTTTCAATGTTGAATTCAATATACACATGAAAAAAGTAAAATATTGAATTAAAAATATTTTTAGTAAGAAATTTAAAATTGTCATTTACTTTCATTATTATAATTTTTCTTGTTTTCAAATCTTTTCTTGTCAAAGTGACAGCTTCTAAACATAATATGATTTTTCAAATCATATGTGTTGGTGTAGGGATACATTTTGAATCTAGTAATTTTCTACGGTTCTTCCTACCGAAAGTAAGACGGGGAGCTAAAAAAATATCTTCGGTTATGCTATCTGCCTTAGCTACCGCCCTGAGAGTATGCAACTCCTCAGATACTACCAGTATTGCGTATTGTAGGTATTTAACTGCGCAGGCGCTACCAGGAAACAACACGACAAAGCTATAAAAAAATAAGTCATTATATACTTAATTATCTGCCCTCCTGGGTCATCATCATTATCATCATCTTCATTAGGAATAAATCTTGCGATTGGTTTGCTACAACTCGCTATTTTTTCCTATCCTGAGCCAAATATTTTACATCCGTGTACCTTGTTCTGCCAAAATCGTCCACTATCTATGTCTTTTTAAATTAGTAACAAATTGCTAAAAATTATTTTCACAACAACCACTTCATAATTTTCGGTAACAAATGAGCATCTTAAATAAGCTTAACTTTTTAATAAATAGTTTTTACCATAGTATTTTGTTTTTGTTAAAATTCTCACTGTGTTTGGGATTTGTATAGCTAAGCAATATTTGACCAAAATAAATCAAATATTGATTCAGTACAAACCTATAATTTGATTATTTTCACAAGGTAATATAAACACGTCTTGAATATCTATCAAGGGTACTCTAAAATTTGATGAGAACTGTTTCCTCTTCATTTAAAATGTTTCTCATCTAATGCCGCTATGCTCATAACAGATATTCAGGAAATGGTGATATTAACATGTGAAGAAAATTAAACTCTATGGCTGTACTGGAGTGATATTTTATTTATTTTGTCCAAAAAAGTTTTATATAAAAACTGCCAAAACAATGGTCTTTTCTCGATTAACGTGCATCCATGCCTTAAGGGCATAGCATAAGGATGTTTTAAGGAATATCAAAAACATTCAACTATGAGAAAGGTAAAAAACTGCTTGTAAAAAAACCTATCCAAATAACGTGGTCAAAATCTAGTCTTGTTATCTGTATTTAGAATTAGTAGTACCTATAAATTGACAGTACTAGCTAAACCGAAACACTATGTTTTAAGGACTTTTATCAAACCAAATAGGCTTACAATTAATTTTAGAGGCTTTAGAATTTTAGGTAATAATTTTATAAAGGAAAATTAAACAATAATTAGATTATACTGCAAAGTAATAGTTAAATCACGTATGACCAATCACTTAGATGAATACAGGAGAACGTAATCCATTACGTCTGCACTGAACAGCCACAGTAAAGAAGGGCGTTGTTTAGTAAATCTTCATAACGTCGTCTCATGAATACTGAGAGGCTTGGGACCACAAGCCGAATAATGTACCACGTTCCCGGGTCACGTGGGGGCTAATTTAGGAGCCATGGACTGCCAGTTAACTAGGTGCTTACTAGGTCTTACACTGTCCTCAACATAGCATGACATATGGCAGATTGGGGCTAATTTAGAAACGTGTACTGCTAGTTAACTAGGTGTTTACTAGGTCTTATACACTGTCCTCAACGTAACATGACACATGGCAGATTGGGGCTAGTTTAGAAACCGTACATTGTCAGCTGTTAAAGCGATAACTGGGTCTTATACTATCCTCAACATAGCATGACACATGGCAGATGGGGCTAATTTAGAAACCGTGTACTGCTAGTTAACTAGGTGCTTACTGGGTCTTATACACTGCGCTCAACATAGCATGCCACATGGCAGATTGGGTCTAATTTAGAAACCGTGTACTGTAGTTAACTAGGTGCTTACTAGGTCTTATCACTGTCCTCATCATAGCATGACACATGGCAGATTGGGGCTAATTTAGAAACCGTGTACTGTAGTTAACTAGGTGCTTACTGGTCTTATACACTGTCCTCAACATAGCATGACACATGCAGATTGGGGCTAATTTAGAAACCGTGTACTTAGTTAACTAGGTGCTTACTGGATCTTAACTGTCCTCAACATAAGCATGACACATGGCAGATTGGGGCTAATTTAGAAACCGTACATTGTCAGCTGTCAAGCGATACTTGAGTCTTTACTATCCTCAACATAACATAGCTTAAGATAGCTTGAGGGATAACTTAGGAGCAGTGTACTTACAGCTGTCTAGGTGCTTACTAGGTCTTAGACTCTCCTCAACACAACATGACTCAAGGTAACTTGGGGGCTAATTTAGGAGCCGTGTACTAGTTCTTACTGGATCTTACACTTTCCTCAAGAAAACACAATTCAAGGTAGTATTTGAATAAATTTAGAATTCTTGAAATGCATGTAAGCAAGGAGTTGATTTGTTTATATACTCAGGCATCATAACAAGCTACTAGTTAGTCTATTACATATTCTAACCTTGACAAAACATATTTTATTTAGTCCGTAATAGGCATTGAGGTTCAAGCATAAAACACTGTATTTTTATATTTCCAATACTTTTTAAATTTAAAAGTAGTAAGTGTGACCTAAATTAATATTGTAGTAGAGATCTAAACTTGTACAGTTCATGTAAAAACATTTCCCCCAGGAAATTGAATTTTAAACAAACTTTGGGGGATAAACCCCACCATAAATGGCACTTGAGTCTGCAGATGTTATAAATTGTGACTTGGGTGGCAGGTGTTCAAATCCCGACATGCTTCACTGAAGGTTGTTTTAGGTATTGTGAGTTTCACTGTTATTTATTTGTTCGGCTTTGGAGTTACACTAGTTTTTATTACAGGGCAAACCTAGGCAATTACGGAGTATTAAGGTTAATTACTCTCAACATTCACATTAAGGCCTATAAAAATGTTACAAAATCAGTAAGATGTTAATAAAATATACACTAATGTGTTTAAAGCAATTTTTAATTTATTTTCACAAAATAAATGTATCTACAGTAACCAAATTAAAAAGGGTTTCATGCTTTTTTTTTTTAGTTTCACAAAACCTTTCTAGAGGCTATTCTATCAACATACTCTAAAATTTTAAATACATGAGCTATTATTACAAACGGATAAATGTTTTTAGTTAATAACATTTTTTTACATTTTACAACAAAACCCTAAAAAAATCAACTAGGTGATTATTAAAGACTAACAAACCAATGAAATTAACATTTATCTTATTTCAAACTTCTTCTCAATCGGCAACCCAAATGTATGCAAATGTAAATAGTTTAAACATGAAATAAAAACAAGCTAAAACAATGGGTCAAAATATATAATCATAGTCAGTCTTCGTGCAAAAATGGCATATAAAATGACAGCGATAAGATTTTAATCTTTGACACTTATAATGAAACCAACACTTGAATATTTCTTGAACCTGAACACGTTCTTCCCCTTTCGGTAAAACCGCTTTGCTTGGTTTTGTCACAAAATTAATCCCTGACTCATCTAAGTTCCAAATTATATTTGGCTTATCTGCAAGTCCAGTTTAATCGAAAACAACACTTTCTAATGAGTCATAAAATGTGTCCAAATTAGTTCTAGTAGTGGAAGCTGCTTGTTGCAGGACAAATTTTCCGGTTGACGCAAGCTCAAACCATATCTTTTTTAAATACACTTCACCAGTTCCATCCAGCTTTATGTATGTCACTTCCAAAAGAAATGCCTTTTGGATGCCAGATGTTATTTTTATAAGCATATGGTCTCACTTTAATTACAGATAGTCCTAAACCTATCTCCTGCATTTGTATGACAGAGCAGTTCAGACTCTTCTTCTTTTGATAAGAAACATGGCCCTTCTTAACAACTGGCATGTTTGCAGCGTCAAGCGTTACTTGTAACGAACCTTTAGCGTACTGTGGAGTATCTTAAACTCTTTGCTACTTTTATAAAAAGACCAATCAACTTGTACAACTTTATTTAAGGTTTCTATCATACTAATATCGCTGTACCCCTTTCCATACTGTCCTCTTGGTTTCGACATCTGTATCATTAAAAGGTTTTCTTAGTGTTCTTTTAGTTTTTGTTTTAAATTAACAAATTATTAGTCATTGTGATTTTATATAATTATACATCAAAGAATCCCAAAAGTCAGGAGTGTGAGTTCCCCATTTCAAGATAATTTAGAAGGAAAAGGTAAAATAAAATATATTTTCTTATAATTTACTTAATCAGTGGCGCACCCAGCCATTTAATTTGGGGGGAGGCATTCAATCAAGGCTGTAGCAAGCATGACAATTTGATGGAGAGAACGGGTTTGGGGTTGCACAATCTCCTAATCCTGAAGGCCGAGAATATTTATGGATATTAAATGCTTTTATAAATCATTTTGAGTAGTTTTATAGTAATTAAGTAATTTAAACAATACAAATGGTATCAAAGATATTATTTGTATGTTTTTTTTTTCAATTGTTAATTTTGTGTGTAACGGTAAACATTTTGAATATTAGGCTTAAGTCTGAAGCTGGTCTTAAAATGTAGCTATACATTCGACACATCTTCAATGTTAGTTATACTTAATATTATTTAAATTTCTATTAACATTATTTGTGGTGTTGGGAAAGAGGGGAGAGGGGGTCAAATACCCTGTTTTCCCCTCTCCCCCTTGGGTGCACCATTGCTTACAGCAAAATATATGTGTAAATATCTTAACAATAAATCAATGATGTAGCGATAGGGTACTAACAGTCCGAAATAATCTCCCCTATGTTAGTCAGAGTTTACGCATCTAAATAGCTTCTGGATATAAATTCTCAAGTTGGAGACTTGTTTGTTTCCAAGCAGCATTGTGTGAGATAAGTTAGGCTTTATAAAATAGTATTAATTGCAACGTGAGTTGGACAATTCACCTGATTCCTTCTCACCAAGATCTGATGGACGCTTGATCGATGTATCACTTAATTTTACTCTTATTATGATTGTTTGCTTTGAGTATTGCTAACTGTGTGATTTTAACTACACTAGGCTAGCTAAACAGTATCTGTTCTCTTATGCATTCAGAAATGTGCCCATACCACTCTTAGCCCTGACATTAATATATATTTAAATTTCTAACCATGTAGATATTATTACAATTTGAGGACCACCTATATGGTCTAATGGTCATAGGTTCTGGATATGGACCCAGAGGTCCCAGGTTTAATTCCCAGCACGTCCAGATTATCTGGAAGCAGTGAGTCTGGAACGGGTTAGATTCATCCTAGGTGTGAATAAATAAGGAGCTACTCGAATAAAGTAGTAGTGGCTCCGGTATAGAAACCGAGCTTAATGGCTGGAGTCATCGTTGTGCTGACCACATGACACCCTCTATCGCAAGAGTTGGCACTAATTCGCCAAACAGTTTGGTAGTCACTTAGTAGGTATAGTCTGAATGCGGGTTAACACCACGGTGTTACTTTTATTACATTTTGAGTGGATGGTAATCATCGTTATAGATAAATAAAATAATAGAGAATATGAGAGTGGAAGAGGGAGGTGTGGGCTCAAAATTTCCTAAGATAGCATACAGTTAAAGGGAAATAATAAATGTTCGAGAATCACTGTTTTGTATGAACACATCTTCAAACATATCCCTTGAAATAATCCTTGACGTTCTTGGACAACGGTGGTTGAGGGTTCTCGGCCCCTAAATCCCCATTGCATCTATTAGAGTACAGCATATCTATTAATTTTTCTCAGAATACGCCACTGGTATATATGCATTAATACACAAACACTTATTTCTTCAGACTCTTGAAACAACTTACGTAGCTAATACTACACCGGACCTTATGACAAAAAAACCCAACTACATTGTAGCCCACAAGCGAGCTATACCAGCCAAGCAGCTGCCGTATGTTGGTGAAGATAGGGCCAACGTTTGAGGATAGATGGTGTCATGTGGTCAGCATAACGAGTCCTCCAGCCATTAATCTCAGTTTTCTAGACTGGAGCCGTTACTTATTTATTCAAGTAGTTCCTCACTTGTTCTCACAAGGTTGAGTTGACCCCGTTCCAGACCTATTGCGCAGGGGATCGAACCCGGAACCTTGGGATCTGTAGCCAGGAAATCTGACCACTATATCACTTGATGAATATAATAGAAACCGACCCACCCATATATATCATGATACATTTCCAGTGGATTGTCCCGGCTAAGATTCAAACTCAAACCTCTGGGCATACGTATAAAAAAATGTTCGTCCTGATTAAGCAATGACTGGCCCGAATCTTGGCTGCGTGTGATTTTTTTCTTAACGATTTTTAAATATCCATACTAGCGAATTCAGGCGCACTTCCTTTTAAGTACTACCTATATCTTCCTCACACTACACGTGAATATACCTGAAGGTGTAGTGAGACGCATATATCAAAAAACAAATTATATCAAGAAACCTGTATCTAGTATTTTCATTTGAATACACATATAAGAATATGATAGAGAAAGCCTACTGGCTTTAATACCATCACTTTGCAAATCGGCGAGCACACGGAATAAAATTAAAGATAATATTATTTGGTGATTCGGTGACGAGGATGCTAGGGTTTGAATCCAAGTTGGGTGTACTGAGAGTGTTTTTTCCTACATGGTTACTCACACCCTCCACGCAAATTCCAGTACATTCCCTCTAAATACTACCTTCCTCATACCCACCTGGAGAGTATATTTAAATATAGATAGCCCAGTTGGGTAGTAAGAAGTAGTAAATAAAAATGCCTTAATTATTTTATTTTAGTACTGCGTCTTACTAGAGATAAAAAAAAATAGGAAATTTTGAATAGGAACATTTTCAGCAGTGGCGGCTTGCGATGGAGGGGCTAAATTGTAGAGGTGGCACCTAGAGCCTATTATACTTCGAAATATAGTGTGTTAAGACGCGAGTGGGTTATCATAAGGAGGCACGGAGCTGGGGAAGGGGCGTTAGTTAGGAAGAACGGAGAATAGGAGGATTGACAAAAGTTGGGTCGACCCTAAAATTATTTTAGTTAACTTAGTGGTGATAAAAAAATGAAGTATGATTAATGAACATAACGGGTCCACAAAGGCTCGCATTTATTTGTTTCTTAACTATTTTTTTAGGACCATGTCGTACCACCCGTTTAGGTTATACGCCTATATACTTATTCATTTAATGTGTTAGTAATGAGAAGGTTGAATTTAGAGGATTTTCAACCGTGAGAACGGAAAAGTATTTAGGAAAAATCGTCCTCAGTGAAACCGACTGGTATCGAACACCGATATTCTTGTCATCGGCAGTCAAGTCTATTGCGAGAGTAACGCGTTAGACCTTGCGGCAACCAAATCTCGTTTAATGATGTTTCTAGAACTATACTTAATTACAAACGTTGACATTTGGGATATATATATCTAGATTACATTATAATTCTATTTAATCAGTTGACATTACTTTAAAGAAATATTAATTGAACATTTTCCATTTTGGAAAATTTTCCATCTTACATCTCTACGTCTTACTAAATGTTCAGGTTATACGCGTGTATACTAATCACACTAGTGGATTAGGGATGAGGAAGGGTGAATTTAGAGGAAATGTACTTGCATTCACGCTGAAAAATATTGGGAAACCATTTAGGAAAAACTGTCAGTGCACCCAACCGGGATCGAACCATGATCTCCCCATCATCGGGAGTCTATTATACTGTGAGAGTATCACCCTAGATCATGTGGCCACCGAAGCGGGAGACGTTACTATTGATAGATAAAGATATTTTTTCTCAATAAAGTTTCTAATAAGAATTTCATCATTACTTAATTTTCCTTCTTCTGCTCAAATACAACCCTTGTGAGTAATTGCTATTATTTGTCAGAGACAGACGAGAACAGTTAACTCGCGTATCCATGGAAACAAGGAGAATGGTTCCTTGTTTGGTAAATTAACTTTGTTAGCTCTCTTATCGGGCTTGGCTGCCAGTAATGGGAACAAGAGTTACTGGCCCAATGAGATATATTACCCCACGGATAACGCAAAACTTAGACAAGTAATACAGGTACAACAAGGCTTCGTATTGTAGTGCGGTAACATGGGATATTCGTTTTAAGAGTGAAATGAATGAAATAATGTTACCATATTATTAAAACAATACTATTAAAAAAATAACCACGTGATTAAACCAAACCATTTCACTCATCCTAATTATTCTGTCATCAAGTGTAGAATGTAGATAAACTAGCCTCGATGTAATGTCTAATTCAAGAGTAAGCGTAAGCCCCACTTGGTGGTGATTATACTAAACATGTTCAAACAGGAAAATACTGGCTGACACTGGTTCAATACTGCGTTGTGACCCTCTTTTCCACATCCGGGTACCTTAGGCCATTGTCATTACTCAGCCTGGGTGATAAGGCTCAAGCAACGTTACGCGGATCTTTGTGTGCCTAACGAGGAGGGCCACCACTCTCCTACCCACTAGCCAGGGATCATGGGTTTAGCCCAATGGGGCATTTGATTTTTTATGTGTGCTTATTAGATTTTAACGTGTGACCCGGTGTAGGTATCCACCATGGGCCCTCGGTGGCGGCGTACGAAGATAATGTGGTAGGAAGAAGTAAGGAATAGTTTCCAACGTTTACGTGGAACTACCAACAGTACACCTCGGCAGGTATTAAAATCTCCGGAACTTCACCTACCACTAGATTTGAACCCCTATATCTTTCGCCAGGTACGTCTTCCTTATAATTGCCAAACCCTAGAGAAGAATATGGTGTTTTCAAACTGTACGCACCCGTTCTGTCGCTATAATATGTTGTAGGAGTTTCAAAGATAGAAATACGTTGGCAATATACACGTGATAACTTTGCCAGAATAAATATTAAACAACGCATACGGGTAGATGTTAAGCTTTATTGATTTACATACGTGTAGTTATTTTTAGCATTAGCAAGTAGAATATATGAGTATGAAGGAGAAATAAGTATACTATTATTATTATTATTTCACTGCTTAAATATCTGTTTAAGGTAAGGTGTCACACGCACACGAACACCCACATACATACATTTTTTTAATGTGTGCCTAATAGTCTTTGGTATCATTTCTATTACCTCATAATCAGCAAAGATAACACTTTATTAGTGAATTAATTTTGATACTCTTCCAAGATCACATGAGTCCTTTAACGGCCGCCTGTATCTCATTGACTTGAAGTATGAATATATTTAATTTGTTTGGTAGAAAGAAAAATACAAACTTATATATTTTTGCAATCAACATTGCTTTAGGAAGAATAGTTTAAAATACAAACTTTCTGCTCCGTATTTATCAGATCAAGGACTTGCCGTATGAATATATCTAAGTTCTTTATTAGGAGGAACAGTTTAGAATATTCGCACATGACTCTTGAAGTAATTGTGCTTTTCGGTCAAACCCCTACTATATGATTTCTTTACCATAGATAAAAATCAAATCGTTAATGGCACTTAGCAAGGCACTCTTGGCGTAATAATTAAGAATATTACTGGTATTGAACATGTAATGAATGCCCTGGGTCCCCGGAAAATTAACAGCAAATGCTATATTCGATAGTTTCTTCACTCATTAGTAATCAGGCTTCAAATTGACAACATTATACACTGCAACAACGGGCACACATTAAAATCAGGAACGATGGTATGGGGATAAACTAGCCTTACTACCTAGACCGAGTAATAACAAAGACCCCCCCAGGGGAATGACTCACAGAGCCGTACTGAACCATTGCCAGCCAGTATGATCAGCCACCTAGTAGGGCCCCGGATGTGGAAAGGGGGTCAATGAAAATCACAGCGAGACATTGCCAATAGCTCACACTTTATGTTAGACAATTGCAGAGAAATGATACTCTCCCCTTCCTCACTGGCTGGCATGACGTGGAAGGAGTTTCCGAGACTGCACTCTCCCCCCCCCCCCCCCCACGTCAATCCCATCCAATGGGCACACATACTAAACCATTGGCCACACATTAAAATCTATTGGGTATGGGGCAAATATTAAAATCTAACAAGTGCAAATAAAATAAAATAAAATAGGCTAAACCAATCAGCCCTGAATAGAGGGTAGGTGGCCCTCCACCCCCGCTGGGGGTCCGGGAGATGTGTGTGGGGGAATAACGGTAAATCAAACGGACGTGGAAAATAGATTAATTGACATCACAATACACTGCTCACGGAAAATAACCTCGGGGAAGGAGGATGTGGGTGGGAAGTAACGGTAATCAACTGAATGTGGAAATTAGGTCAATAAACTCTCTAAATCAGGGTCGAAGGTCAAATTGCCGCGGTAGAGCTCCCACGCTACTTATATCCTGAATCAAACGTCTTAAGAGTCCGTCTCACCTCACAGATAGAATAAGAATATAACTCAATTAGGTAATACATCTAAATCAGACGTCACTTGGTGGGGAAATAACTGGAGGTCCTCAATAAAAAACAATGGAAATAAGTGAAACAGTTTAGCATATTTAAAAAAAACTGCAATTAAACTGAAAAATAATTTACGGAATTCAATTACACTATTGTCAAGTGAGGAATACAGAAAACCACAATAGTGTTGCTATTTCTGTATCGAGATAATAACCCCGGAGACGGGCTTGTCGTTCACTATTAATAATAATAATAATAATAATATTTAGCACCGCGTCTTACTACCCGTTCGGGTTATACGCTTTAAGTACTAATTACGCTAATGGATTGGGAATTGGGAAGGTTGAATTAAAAGAAGTGAACCCGCATTTGCGTGGAGGGAGAGTGGAAAACCATTTAGGAAAAACCACCCCCAGTTACCCGACCGAGATTCGAACCTCGATCTCCCCGTCCTCAGCAGTCGAGCTCAACACGACAAGCGTGTTAGCCAACTACGCCACCGAGGCGGGTCGTTCACTATTGATGGGACGAGAGATACCCAACTCTGATTTCCAGCCCACACCATTCTAAGTCCCAAGTGTAGGTAATTGTTTTTATCCGACAAGAACTTTGCGTATCGAAGTGATCCTGAAGGAAACTGTTTCAGTTCCAGACAATGTTAATATTTCAGCGTCTCAAGAAGACTAGCTTTGTTCGAGCTGTGGGAAGTTTAGTAATCTTTGAATAGAGGTAATCTGATACAGACTTATAATCCTGGTCTTACCTTAACATGGATCTTTCTCACCAGGAAGCTCATTATATATGTACAGCCCTTTCTCGAACTTACCTGCAACAAGATAATATACTTTACCGTTCAGGTGGACAAATCTTAGCTCATTAATTTACTAACAAAATATTGCACCACGTCTTAGTACCCTTAAGGGCGATTTATGTTTTACAATAATGGAGTAGGGATGATAATGGTTAAATTTAGAGGATGCACCAGTATTTGTGTTGAAAAAAACACACTACATCTGTCCGGGATTTGAACCTCAACTTTTCTTATTCTTGGTGAACTAGACAAAATTAACCCGATGGTCTGAAGCTTGGTTCACACGTTCACAGAATCTGTTTGAGGGGTGTAGCAATCCATATGTTAGCAAATTGTATATTAACCCATAATACCTTGCAACGTTAACTTAAAAACAGCTGATTAAATTATAAAGATATTAAATTATTTTAGTGAATAAACAGATATTTTTTATTACTACCGCGAAGGATATTTTTTAATTAATAATTTGTGTAAGTGAACACAGAATCCAAACGGTACACGAGCGTTTCATGTAACGAGTTATTTCAAATTGTTTCACAACAGTATACGTGGCTATCTGCTTGTATCTAGGTTTGTAGGTACTGTACATGCGGGTATTGAAATGGTTGTTTTAGGCAAAGCTCAGATTGTTTCAAATAGTACAGAAAGAACTACGTAGTTCAAGCTGATTTCTTGTGATTGGCTTAGAGCTCGTCACATGAACACGTTTCAGTTCTGCTCTTATTTGTCGATGTGCGTGTGAATATACAGTCACTCTCGTGTTGGACTGGATTGCAGGTGAAGGGTAGATAGGGGGTTCAAATCCCAGTCGGTTGTACAGAGGGTTGTTTTTCCTAAAGGGTGTTCCACTCTCCCTCCACACAAAAGCGGATACATTTCCTCTAGATTCAACCTCCTTCATCCCTAACATACTATAGTAATTAGTACATATGTGTATAAAATGAACGGGTTATAAAACTTGTCAATAAAAACATAAAATAAGTAAATATCATAGTTGAATAATGCAAGATATGAGAACAACTCTACAAGGTAGATGAGGGGTACATAGGGGTAATGCGATTGTAAACAATATTGTCATCTAAATTTGCTCTCCGCAGATTATTTGTATTTAAATAATTTGTGAGTATTTTCGAAACACTGTTAGTTTGACGGATTTATTCATGAATATATTAATTTATCTACCTTTAATAATCTGATAGTTAAAAGGCCATTAATACAAATTTTAAAATTACTGAGAAAACTACAAAGTTTCTTAATATTTAAGCCTAGCATGTTCCCAGTATATTAAACTTGTCCCTTGGTATGGATTTTCTACCGTTCACATGTATTCATTAAAGTGTTGTTGAAAAATTACTGCTAGAAACGGGAATTTATAACGAGATGTTCAGTTTAGCCCAACAATGTTCTCCCAGTAAGCTGCTCAGGTTAGTACCGTGGTATGGGTATTTCATCATGTATAGCTTAAGGCGGAATCTGTGATAGACGTGTGAGATCGTAGGATACTTTGTGTACATCAAAAAACACAGCCAATGGCAACTAGGGAATTACTTTTATTGTAGGTGTTTTAATTTATATCACAGAATGAAGAAGATGAATGGTTGTATAAATAACAAATATTATTTTTACCCGCAATGGAGAATACACCAAAGGCGTCAATTTAGTCTTGTCTGGTTGTCCAAGAATGAGAGCTCAAAGTTCAAATCAACAAGGCATATTGGAGTGTTTTTATTTTCTCGCTATCTTACAGGTAAAGAAAGTTTTTGTGATTGTCAAAAAAATCGAACTCGGGATTTTGATGAATCTCGACTTTTCATGACCCCCCCGAACCCGATAAAGTGGTTTTTGAATTTCCGTCTGTCTCTACCTCCGACTAGAGCCTAAACTATTTTACCAATCATGCTAGAACTTGTTATACAGGGTTTTCATAGGGTTGTCCTGAGAGATTTTTGGAATTGGATATTTAAACCTAAAATTAAGGGTAGTTTACTGAAGGACAAAAAGAGAAAAAGTTGATTTTTTTCAAAATCGGCTATAACGATTTTGATTACACTTCATTTCAAAACATTTATAAATATTCCAAACAAAATGGCTACTATCAATATTTCCGGAAAAATTACTTTAAGAGCTCCGGTCTGATTCGTAAATTCTCACTTTTTATCGTATCTCTGAAACTATTTGAGACATGAAATTACTTATCATTGTAAATAAGTAGATTTATTTATAATACAAATATTTTATTCTCATTAAATTTTGATAAAACCAATAACGTTCAAGCTATACGCAAATATATATATTTTTTTAACTTTTCGAACACAAAAGGTAAAGTATTGCGACCGTATAAAATATCTAACCTGAAATGTTGATGGATGTCGACGTCTCAAGACCCCTCCGAACCCTAAAAAGTGTTCTTTGCAATGCCGTCTGTCTGTGTGTATGTTTAAACTTAAAACTAAGAGTAGTTTAGTAAAGGTCAAAAAGAGAAAAAAAAATCGATTTTCTCAAAAGCGACTGTAACGATTCTATATCTCTCATTTTATACTCAATAGTCAATAATTACCTATTAAAGTGGTCAAAATGTATCAAAGAGAAATTTAATAGCAATGCAATAACCATAAGATATCCCCTGGTAAAATTACGAACATTTTAACCGGAAGTAAAAATTTTAATATGAAGTGTTGACCCTTGCGGACCCAATATCGATATTTTGTGTTGATCCAAATATATAAATATAGGCCTATATGAAGTTCTTTAAAAATAAAATTATGAAATTTAAAACTATGAATAAAATATCTATTACGTATGTTTAGCGCAATTTGTTCTAGGATTTGCTAGTGTATATTATATTACGAATTTTGAGTAAATATCTCAATTTCTAAAAAATATTGCGAGAAATTTTGTTCAGAGATCCATACCATTTATTTTATTCAAAGGGTTTTTAAACTCTTCCTACATGCAAAAGTGGTTACATTTTAAAATTTTACCTAGCTTATCCCTATCTCATTAGTGTAAATATTCGAGTAGTCCTGATGGCCTGGACTCTGTGGATGAAGTGTGGCGAAAGAATGTATTAACCCTATCTTATATATAAAATTCTCGTGTCACAATGTTCGTTCCCGTACTCCTCCGAAACGGCTTGACCGATTCTCATGAAATTTTGTGAGCATATTGAGTAGGTCTGAGAATCGGCCAACATCTATTTTTCATACCCCTTAGTGATAAGGGTTGTCCACTCTTAACATTCTTCTTTAATTTTTAGACATTTTTTTAATTTCTTTATTTTTTTATTATGTCGCATTAAAAAATACATACAACCCTAAATTTTTACCCTTTTATCACCAACCCCTATTTTTTAATAGCCATTTTAGTAATTTAATCATTTTTCATCCCCGGTCGATAACTGATCAATCGTCATTTAATTAGTTATCCCCGCCAGTTGTCTACAGGTGTCACTTCTGACCCAGTAAACAGCACGGAGTAGGGATGAGAACGAAGCCGGTCTCCTGTTTCTCTCACACAATAAGACTTCTCTCACTCCCTACACAGTTGTCGGCCAGCATTTTAAATGGCAAGTTCCGAGGTGAAAATATATTAATACCACGGATTCCTATTATACCTACAGATGTGCCAATTCAATTCAAACGTATTCAGTTTCCGATTAGATTGGCATTTGCAATGACTATCAACAAATCCCAAGGTCAAACGATGTCTATTTGTGGCTTAGATTTGAGAACACCATGTTTTTCACACGGACAATTATACGTGGCATGCTCTCGAGTGGGTAAACCATCCAGTTTGTTTGTGTTAGCTAAAGATGGACTAACAAAAAATATTGTTCACGCTATAGCATTAAGAGATTGATATTGTTTGTTAGTGTTACTGTCGTAATTGATTAATTAATGATATATAATTTTAAGGAATAAATTATAATAACTTAAAAATAATGTTTGCCTTTTGTTATTTTTATATTTCCTCATCGTTCACAGCGCTCCATGCCTATTTCACGCATATACCACATTCTTACACACTTACAATAAGTAAGCTATTTTTTGTCTACACTAGAAATTACTTAAAAATTATTTATATGGCAAAACAACGTTGGCCGGGTCAGCTAGTATTAATATAAAAAAAAACTAGACTGAACATAACCAATCAGGTTCTAGCAAAAGCCTACCTAAATTGCAAGTCAATAAACCAAATCATAAAAAATATAATTGGTTTGAAGTTTAGGACTGATTATTAAATAGTTTATGCAGCACTGTAGGTTCCAAGAAGAACCTTATCAAACTGCTAGAAAAGTTACTAGGTATACCTTCCCCATGCGCCGAATCATGTTAGCTGCAGGTGTCACTTTTGAAAGATACCTATTATCAAAACCTATAAAATAATACTAATAATATAATATGACAGTATATAAAAGAGTTTTAATGCCAACATTGTTTTATGGATGTGAAGTGTGAGTTTGTCAGGATAAAAACAAGATTAAGGTGAATGCGGTTTAAGTGAGATATCTAAGCAATGTGTGTGTAAAAACTCATATGGACATAGTCAGTATAGAATGAATGGGTGCTGAAGGAGTGTAGTTTGAAAAGGAGTACAGTTGGTCACTGTAAAAGAAGTGGCTTACGTTTGGTTGGGCATTGTGAGAGGATGAGTGTGGATCGAGTGACGAAGTAAACATATGACGGTAGATTGTGTGGATCAAAAGGAAGGGATAGGTAATGTAAAATGTGACTAAATGTGTGAAAAAGAGAAACATTAAGAGTTTTAAGAATAAAATAACATGTATAATTCGGTGTGTGGATGTTTTTGAAGTGAAGGACGTTTGCAAGGATAGGGGAGTGTGGAGAAAGTTAGAAAAGATGGATTAAGTAAGGAATGGTTTTTTTGACCCGTAAGGCAATGGCTTGATTAGGTAATATATATATATATATATATATATATATATATATATAATATATATATATGTATGTACGTAGTAAAATATTATAAATATTGAACAAAAAAAGTAGAAAATATGCTTGTGTTTTCTAAAGGTTTCTTTCTAAGGCATATGTTGGCAAGCAGAATACAATTTTGAACAGTCTGAAAAATATTTTACCAACTGAGTCAGAAGGAATTAAATTTACAGTTAGTTAATTGAGGATTAATTTAAAGAGTTTTTTTTAGATTCAGAAGGAAGCAGCTATATCTAACCATTAAATGTTCTGAGCTTGATTATACGCACGTCACAGGTCAGATATTTAAACACAAATCCTTTAATGCGCTGGCTACATTGAATGGGTTACTATCAGGAACGGAGAATTGCGTGTTCCCAAAATGAATTTAACATGGATTTCCTCTTATTCCGTATAAAGCAACCGCAGCTGTATGCGAAAAATGACAGAAAGCTCCAGGCTAATTGTATTAAGAGGGATGTTAAACACAAATGTAGAGCACGCTTTGTGGGATGCTACGTCATAAAGGAATGCCGTGAATTAATATGTGCTGCTCAGGGTCAGAGTGGTTTGGTTGAAAGTCCCACATTCGTACAAACGTTGAGGTGGATTAGAACAGGACATACATGACACTAGTGAGGACAGATTTTATAAAAGAAAGATATATTATGTATAAGAAAATTTTATATATATATATATATATGTATGTATTTTCTTATGTATCTTTCTTTTATAAAACAAATAATATATATAGGGTTTATATATATAGGATAACACTAAAAAAATAATTAAGAATTCTAGATGAAAAATACAAGACTTCATTTTGGACGTTGATTTAATGTCAAAATGAAGTTTGCATACGCAGACCACTACAATTAATTTAGTTCCACGTGATATTTGTAGCATCAAGCATCTCAGATTTATTAGAAATATCATTCAGGACGATTCGTTGTTTGGTTCAATGATGCCAAATCGTAAAGCAAGGGATGGATTCGCCTTGGATTTTAAATATATCTAATCTTACCTTTAAAACTGTGTTTTTTTAATGATTAATTAGTGCAGATGATAAAAAAATTAAGTGCTTAAGATCAAGTTTAGACGCACACACACAATCAATAGATCTCATAGCCCCAAGCATGTAGCGACGTTCCCAAATAGGCGTAGGTAATAATTACTTGGAATAAAATGGAACTTTATTTTCTGTAACAAGTTTAATTTTAGATAATGACATCACAAAGGGTTTTCCCAATGTTTATATCCACCTGTCCTGATTTAATAATGATCGTGCTATTCATGCTCACGTTATTAGAGCCAGTCCATTAATTGTGTTTACGAATGATGTCCCAATAACTTCCTAGCGATAACTTACGCTTAATGAAAGATTAATGTTCTCTGTCACATGAATACCGCAAACACGATTTTAATTTGCTTTGCAGTTACATTCCTGGTCGGATAAATTTTTCCTTTACCGATGCTTTCCATCCCCATCCCGAATATGCTCACCCAAAGAAAAAAAAGACGGTTGTCCAGTAGGTTAATACAAAAGGTCAGGCACTATTGACCAACTCGTAATTCTAAAGAGAACACAAAGGGCAACTGCGTAGTAGCGGTTTACTCATAAACAACCAGGAATATTGCGTGAGTGCGATAAACAAGCTAAGGTTCAATTAGCATCGCCATACACCAAGCTGAAACAGAAATACCTTAATGGACAAATGATTGGTAAGAGATTTTTCTTAAGCCACAATGAATACTGCCTTCCTCAAAAAGAAGGGCATCATTAGCTAAAAGTAAACATGTTATACAAAATAAAATTTCAGGCCATCCTACAGGTCTTATGAATCTAGCAAGGTTCTCGTTTAAGAATAACAAGCACAATACCAGGCCTACAGATCCTAGGAATCTAGTAAAGTTCTCACTTAGATACAACAACCACAACATTTCAACCACAATACGAGACCTACAGATCCTAGGAATCTAGTAAAGTTCTCACTTAGATACATCAACCACAACATTTCAACCACAATACGAGACCTACGGATCCTAGGAATCTAGTAAAGTTCTCACTTAGATACATCAACCACAACATTTCAACCACAATACGAGACCTACGGATCCTAGGAATCTAGTAAAGTTCTCACTTAGATACAACAACCACAACATTTCAACACAATACGAGACCTACAGATCCTAGGAATCTAGTAAAGTTTCTCACTTAGATACATCAACCACAACATTTCAACCACAATACGAGACCTACGGATCCTAGGAATCTAGTAAAGTTCTCACTTAGATACAACAACCACAACATTTCAACCACAATACGAGACCTACAGATCCTAGGAATCTAGTAAAGTTCTCACTTAGATACATCAACCACAACATTTCAACACAATACGAGACCTACAGATCCTAGGAATCTAGTAAAGTCCTCACTTAGATACATCAACCACAACATTTCAACCACAATACGGACCTACGGATCCTAGGAATCTAGTAAAGTTCTCACTTAGATACAAAACCACAACATTTCAACCACAATACGAGACCTACAGATCCTAGGAATCTAGTAAAGTTCTCACTTAGATACATCAACCACAACATTTCAACCACAAAACGAGACCTACGGATCCTAGGAATCTAGTAAAGTTCTCACTTAGATACATCAACCACAACATTTCAAACCACAAAACGAGACCTACGGATCCTAGGAATCTAGTAAAGTTCTCCCTTAGATACATCAACCACAACATTTCAACCACAAAACGAGACTACAGATCCTAGGAATCTAGTAAAGTCCTCACTTAGATACATCAACCACAACATTTCAACCACAATACGAGACCTACAGATCCTAGGAATCTAGTAAAGTTCTCATTGAGGTACAATACATCAACCACAACATTTCAACCACAATACGAGACCTACAGATCCTAGGAATCTAGTAAAGTTCTCACTTAGGTACAATACATCAACCACAACATTTCAACCACAATACGAGACCTACAGATCCTAGGAATCTAGTAAAGTTCTCACTTAGGTACAATACATCAACCACAACATTTCAACCACAATACGAGACCTACAGATCCTAGGAATCTAGTAAAGTTCTCACTTAGGTACAATACATCAACCACAACATTTCAACCACAATACGAGACCTACAGATCCTAGGAATCTAGTAAAGTTCTCACTTAGGTACATTAATCACATCGTTTCGACGGTAAACACACTTTTTTGTTTTAAATATCTTTCTGAAATACAAATTTAGGTCAGTAAAAATTCACAAATACTCGGAACACAAGAACGATAAGAGAGAACAACAAGAATATAAAAAAAAAAAACAGTAAAATGATATAGCTTCAAACAAATCGTGTTTGAATGAAACGTCATGTTATACTTTTGAGAACAAACAAATTAAACGTGTACTAAATCATCCCTCCCGCTCCTCTCTTCCCCACAATCCGGTGGAAGTTTTATGAGTTCATAAAAACCTCAACACGTTCAAAATAAAGTTGGTGATAAGTTAATCCCATGATAAATGATGCAATGGACACTGAAACGAGGGGAGAATAAATAGTTTAGTGCACCTGTAAACATACATAGGGTTTAAAAATAATACATTATTTAATTTTGTTCTACTAACATATGAATGATTTAAAATAATAGTTTTATAATTAATTTTAATACTGTCAGTGACAGAGAACGACGATAAATACCAACTGATACATTTATGTTTAGAATTGAAATTAAAGTTAGAACGGGATTGAGTACCACAGACTTAAATAAAGGAGGGGCGAAAATATTGCACACGTTCTTTAATATATATATTTTTGTGTTTGCCACTTTGTATCAGATTAATAAGATTACTTCTTTTAGCACATGGCCTTCTCCTGAGACTCCTTTATCTATGGCACTCACTATGATAAGGAGGGTAGAACTGATCTAAAAACTAGGGTTGAGGGGGGTAAAACTAATTTAAAGACAAAGTCTGAGGGTGGTAAAATTAAACCTTAAATCCAGAATTAAAATGGCAAGCATAATCCAGAAGCCAGTAGTAGTAGTAGTAGTATAGTAGTAGTAGTAGTATAAATAATAATAAATAATAATAATAATAATAATAATAATATAATGAATATAAATTGATACATCAACAATGTATGCAACCCAAATGCTATATTTAACTAATCTTCTAGTTTGATAATTCTATAATAACGTGTAAGCGTATAATCCAAACGGGTAGTAAGACATGGTCCTAAAATCGTATACAATACCTTGTAACCATTCATAATTTAGGCCAATACTTATAATTATTAAGAAAATTAATATTGGTAAGAGGACTTGAACTAATATAAATCAATTAATAATTTAATATTATAATAAAAGTAGAAAAAGAGCATAAAGAAGATTAGGAAGACAACAGCAGTTAAAAAGAAACATAATGAGAAAGGTAATTGAACTGGTTTTTTAGGTTCGAACCTACATTCAAATGGTGCTTTTTTTTCTAGATCTTTAAATGTAAAAAAAAGTACTAATGACTCTCATAATAATATCTAATAAAAAATTATAGTAATATCTCTATTATAATTGATTTAATTACTTAATCTAATTTAGTTAGATCATTTGAAAATAACCCACCTCGGTGGCGTAGTTGGCTAACGCGCTTGTCGTGTTTAGCTCGACTGCTGAGGATGGGGAGATCGAGGTTTGAATCTCGAATTGGGTGAACTGGGGGTGGTTTTTCCTAAATGGTTTTCCTTTCTCCCTCCACGCAAATGCGGGTTCACTTCCTCTAATTAAACCTTCCCAATTCCTAATCCATTAGCGTAATTAGTACTTAAAGCGTATAACCCGAACGCTGTGCTAAATATTATTATTATCATTTGAAAATATATTAAATGTATTACTAAGTTCGTTTTATCTACCTCATCAATATACAGTAATATGAAGAAAATAGTGGTTCATTGCAACCACCGCTGCAGGTTATTGTACTATAATGTATTCTAAACTTTTTATTGGGAAATGCTATATGTAATGAGCTCTCACTCGACTTTCTGGTTAAAAATTTACTCGTCAAAGACCATCATATATACATAGATATTTAGCTCTCAGAACTACTCAAGTGATACTTGAGCTGTTATTATTTTTAATCAAGGATAAATATATTATTTACCAAAATACAATTGTACACAAATTATGGCTACCATGGTGATATAAACCAAAAATGAGTTTACAGATGAGACACTGCCCACATAGAAGGGAAATATGGAAAATTCGCTCGGAAAATTTAGTTTTAGTTTTAAGCTACTGTTTTTACCAACATCCTAAACCCCATTCTAAAACATTTAAAATATGAGTGTTCTTTAATAAAAATTGGCCAAACAGTTTTCTCGTGATTATTTTTAATCAAAGATAAATATTTTATTTACAAAATGAGTTATTATTTTTCCAAGAAAAAATATTTTATTTACTATATAAAACCAAGCACAACACAGAGTTTCCATTGTGATGTAAACAAAAAATGAAAAGTTGAACATTCATTGGAAAAATTGGGTTTTCATTGGAAACTACTATTTTTGGCGACATCCTGGACCCCTAAACTTATAAATTAGTGGTCATTAGTCAAAATCTGCTTAGCCATTTCCTTGTAATTTCTGTTACCAGAAACGGGTTTATCATTTACCCAATATATCATTCCAAAAAACTGTTTGACTATACTGAAATTCTGCTCTCTGTCATTTTATATTTTTCTTGTACCATCTGTACGTTCCCAAGCTGTCCTTATCTATAATTTTATATATAAAAAAAGGGGCAGCAATCTCCTTTCACTCTTTCAACCTTACAACGTTCCAATCCGGGTAAACATTGATAGCACTGTAATGGACTCGTTGTCATAGTAACGTGACGCTTCTAAAGAAAGCGAAAACTGAAACACTAGCGTTCGAAGAGGCTAGTTGACACAACTAATGTAGGCCCTCAGGTGAATAGCGTTATAAAAATGTTGTTGACTATTTTAGCATAAAATTTTCTGTCTATGTTATCAGTGGCGCACCCAATGGGAAAAGGGGGTTGACAAATGGTCAGTTGTCCCCCCTTCTCAATTTTTTAGGACCACAAATAATTGTAATGAAAGTTTAAAAAATAAAATTAAAGGTGAGCACTGAAGATGTTTCAAAAAACAAGGCTAAATTATAGCTAAAAGATGCCCCTAAAACTCAAAATAGTACAAAAGTACAGTACTAATAGCTTCGATAAATTAAAAGAGTCCTCGCACCCCCCAAAGTTAATTTTTGGGCTCGTAACTATATTATGGTATTGTACTTATGTGTTGCTATTGCTTGTTTTACATCCATTACTGTTTCCAGACTATGGTCTGGGTCAGTTTTTTATTCAAGCCATATATCTACCACTACCGGCTGGTCAGGTCTGTCGTAGCCATATATGCCTTATAATCTATCTTAAGACTAGGACAGGCACAACATCCAGTCCCCGGCCATTAATCAATCACTGTAAAAAGGTAAACACATATTTCACCAATGATAAATGTTTCAGTCATGCCGGGTATCGAGCCAAGGATCTCTTTATCAGTATACAAACACGCTACCAACTGAGCTAAGGTGTCGGACCAGCCATATCTATAGTATATAACTGATATCAGTCCTTCGGCTAGCTTTTAGAATGTCAAAACTTAAATATTTGTATTATTTAATACATTTATTTTCAACGAAATGAATCTGATGATTGGATCCATGCCAGGAGGTAAAAATCCGTAGCGCGACTTCCATTGGAGGGGAAGTAAAGCTGTCCTCAAAGATCTCTGGATGGTTCGATGTAATAGAGATTTTCTCCAAAATTTGTAGTACATTATATTTACCCATAGTAAACGTTGTTCTAAAGGCAACGGTAAACCACCGCACTCACAACTTCAGGATTAGGTGGGTTTTTTTCCAGATAAGTGGGATGGTTGCACTAACCAGCTGAAGAGATGAGCGCACACGATTGTCCTGCTGGCTGAATAAACATTTCAAACCAATACTCGGGTTGCTAACTCTCAATTATTAATCAAGATTGTAGCTTAGATTTAAATATAGGCAGTGTATATCATTTTATAAGCGATGTAGTGGGTACAGTACTTTAAATTACAAGAAATACATTTAAATAACAAATAATTTATTTGTGATTTTTAAAATTTTCTTAGCTTACATATGAGTGATAATAGTTGGTGGGCCCATTCCTTAAATGCCGGAGACTAGAAAAAATTCTAAATGATAAACAGTTCTAGAAGCTATCGAAGTGGTTTATTTTATGACAACATAACCCCCCTAACTGCTGAACGCAATGACATTTTTTAAATATTAAACACCCCCAGAAGCTCTCTGAAGTGCTTTATGTGGTAACACAACACCCTAATTTGTATTTGTACCCTTATTTTGATAGTGTTTGAACAATAAATAAAGCCATATATATTTTGTTCATAATATTATTTTTTTGGGAGGGGGGGGGGGGGGGTTGGCGCGTCCAAGATACATCATTCATAGATCAGTAGTGAAAGATTGGCAAGTAGTAGCAATATAGCATTGCTCAGGAAATGCCCAGACGTACTAATAGTACATTCTCTCCAAGAAAGCTCGTTCCATGTCCCGCTGAGATGAGGTTGATAGTATGAGGGTGTGGAACCAGTGGAAACACTTTAAAACTAACTTGAGCCTAGTTATCCAAACCCTGGTGACCTTTGGGGAGATTCTTCTTTGGGGGAAATACCCAAGGTGCCAGACGGTAATCAGGCTTGTAGTCAGACGCACTGACCACTACACCACGGGGCCGGTTAGTATAAGTAGGTAAGTGTTAATCGTACCAGTATTGATGCTTGAATAACTAACTATCGCTACCAGTAGGTGTGACGTCAGTTGAAACGCTAGCACGCATCAGAGCCCGAACAAAAGCTTCCATCATTAACTCCAGCTGATTAACAATACCTGTAGACGAGATAATCAAGTCAAAAGGGGTAAATCTAATAGGGTTGAGCGTCGATCTCTTTGAAACTCGAATCCTGACATAGTGGATAAAGTAAATATTTGTTTGGCCTGGCAGGGACACGAAATTTACGGGCGTAATTTCGAATATCAATAGAGACATCATTTACTGCACTGAGGAGGGAAGATGGAGATAATTTATTAAAATAGGCGGAGCACACTATCATCCACAAACGAGTATAAAGGTAGAGTCTAAAGGGGACTTAGGCGAGTTAAACTCCATATTTTACCGAATTTATAACACAAAACTTGTTTGGACAAATTAAAAAAATATTCCTCCAATGATACATTCAGTCTTATTATCTACCCAAAGTAATGACAATATATCTTGAATGCATGTCATGAACATACTGTCATACTTGTACATAAGCTCTTCAAATGACTGTTCAGATGTCAATATGCCCATGATATGACAGATATTATAGGACTGTTGATACCACTTTGTATAAAGATTTGGACCTATTTAGTCAAGTACTACTTTATTTATTTTAGCCAAGCAAATTTTGTTTAAAAAAATATAAAAATAAGAACCTTAATTCGAATTCTCTTCCAGCCCACTTTAACCTTAATCAGGGGATCTATATGTATATATTTACATATGTATGCCTTAACGTTTCTCAGGGATATATATATATTTTTTTTTTTTGTGGATGGGGCTTTAAGCGAATGGTTTGACACTGACCAGGATGTCAAGGCCGTTTCCCACGGACGTATCCTTGTCGCGCGTATCTACTAACGCGCGTCAGGTCTATCCCACGTTTTTATAATTGAGTCTTTTCACAAGAAAGAGTTTAAAAAAAACTAGAGACAGCGCATTCAGTAGCTTGCTAGTGTACACCGAAGGATACAACAAAGAAAAAATATATCGTTTGGGTTCACCCAATAGAAGTGTGCGATTTACTGAGGGTGCGTTTCACTTACTATTTGATCAATTAAGGCAGTATCCAACTACATTTTTCAATTAGTTTCGAATGTCCATCTCATCATTTGTCGAGATACTGATAGCCCAGAAATTACAAGAAGTTATACCAACATGAGAGCAGCTGTTACTACAGCCGAGATTTCCCGATTTCCAGCCACCAAAAGAGTAAAGTTACAGCTGCAAACGCGATAAAGCAACCTTCCATGTGAAAGGTTTCCTTTTCTTTCTTTGATGTTGAGCAATGCCGCCACCACCAAACGCCGAGAAAACGTCGAGGAAAGAGAGTTGAAATCAAGCCGTCGCACGTAGGCCCAATCGTGCGTTGACCGTTGGACCAATGTACCTCGACCAAACGCGCGGTAGACCTGACGTGACTGTGAAAGACACGTGTGACAAGGAAACGTTCGTGTGAAACGGCACTTAGACAAAGTTGTGTTATGTCTCCATGGTTGTTAAATTATGGATAAGTATATGAGGGATGATTGTCAGGAATTGGTTGGTTTACAAATTTACAGTGTAAATGGGAAAGCGATAGTACATATAATGACATATTAATAGCTGAGAATGGAAATGACTTGTGAAATATATTACATCGTTTGAATGTAGTGACAAGCAGAATGGATCTTCTTATAAATGTCTTCAAAATTAAGGTGATAGTTTTTGACAAGGACGGATCGGGATATGATTGTCAGTTTAGTATAAATGTAAAAATGTTAGAAAAAGTGAATGATTTTGTGTGTTTGGCTAGAGTGTTCTGTAAAAATGGAAGGATAAATGGTGAAATTAACAGACGGTGAATGCACCTCGGAAAGTAGTTGGCTGTATGTGGACTAGTGCAAATAATGAAGTAGTATCGAAAGAGGCAAGGCCGGCAGTATATAAAGGTGTGTTAATTCCAACATTGTTTTATAGATGTGAAGCGTTGGTTTGTCAGGAGAAACACAAGAACAAGCTGAAAGCAGTTGGAATGGGCTATTTAAGAAATATCGGTGGAAAAACTCGTATGGACAGAGTCAGTAAGGAATGGGTGCTGAAGAGGTGCGGTTTGAAAGGGAATCCATTGGGTCAATGTGAAAGAAGCGTCTTACGTTGTTTTGGGCATGTTGAGAGGATGAAGGTAGGTGGAGAGAAGAAACAAATATATGAAGTAGAGTGTGTGGGGGATCAAAAAAGGGGATAGGCCTTGCAAAACATGGTTAAATATTGTAGATGAATTTGTGAAAAAGAGAACTAATAAGGGGTTTAAGATTAAAAGAATCTTTTTAACTCGGTGTACGGATGTTGTTGAAGAGAATAGAGTGTGCAAGGATAGGAAAATGTGAAAAAAGTTAATGAGGATGGATTAAGTACAGAGTTGTTCGTTGAGTTAAATATGCGGTATCTTACTTGTATGTATGTTGTTGTTGTGTGTAGGTAGTTAGGTAGGTAAGGTTAGGTAGGTAGATAGGTAAATAGGTAGTATGTATGTATGTATGTATGTATGTTGTGTATTGTGTGTATTGTGTATTTATGTATGTGTGTGTGTGTGTTGTAGTGTTAGGTAGATAGGTAGGTAGAAAGGTCAATAGGTAGAAAGGTAGGTAGACAGAGTATGGTAGCGGGTAGGTAGGCAGGTAGGCAGGCAGGCAGGTAGGTATGTATGTATGTATGTATGTATGTATGTATGGTATCGTATTTAAGTATACAAAACTAAGTTCTCTTTATTTATTTGACTAAAATGTTTTGTTGGATTTTATAGTATTTTAATTAACTACTCCAGAAAATAGAATTTTCTTTTGTGACCCACTTCAAAATTCACTTAATTTGTTTGAATTCAATGTTTCTAAATAAAAAAATTGGTCTCAGAAAGACATTTTACATGATTTTTCGTTTCAATGATCTATCTCACCTTTCGTATTTATAATTTAATTTGATAAACTTAAAATAGATTTTTAATCTTTTATGAGATATTTTTCCCTTAGCCTCCATTTTGGGGTGAAATAACAAACCAGTTATTAAATAACGCTACATTTTTGTTGTACAATACATCTGCAGTGTCTCAGAGCTCTGGTAGGTGGCCTCCTCGAAGGTACTACTATTACAAAAAATTCTACAAACTCAATCTGTCTTGTTTTATTTTACAATAGACCTAACAAATCGTTTCAATAAGTGTTGAAAATGGCCCGCTGTCGCTGAAACGGCGTCTTAAATTAAGTGACAGTATATTGGGAAACAGTCCTATTCCACCCGGCCATTGAGAGTTGGCGCCAGATAATGAATCTTCCGAACTGCATCAACAGCAAACCTCTCGCTCAATTTCTCTCGTTCTCTCTACTCAGGAGAACAAGCTACATACAATCAGCCTAGCCTCTTCATTCATCCTCCGCCATCTATCCTTCTTTGGAACGTTCTACAGGGGGACATTATAAACCAGCACTTTGGTCACTTTTGACACGGAAATAAGGGGGTTCGAATCATAGCTTGGTGGATTAGCTAGGTTTTACAAATGTGTGCTGGGGTTCGGGGTTCAATCCTCGGCCGCACAGATTTATCTGATTCACCAAACCCTTCCTTCACCTCTGACAGACGTATATTAATCACAACTTGTGAATGTGTGGAATGACAGGCCTCCACCGTGGTTCGGATTCCACGTTAAACTGTAGGTCCTCCATTTCATCTCACAATCACCCTACCATTACACATTAGCGTTAAGTGCGTATAACGCGAACGGGTAGTAGGACGAGGTAATAATAATAATAATTTCATCCTTCTAAAGGTTAATGCAGGTGCATTGAAATCTCTATCTCTTAACCCTTAAAATATGTTTTCAATAACCCTTATAGATTAAAGTACAAATTCAAAATTATAGTTTAGAAATATGTATTAATAAAAGCAGACGTAATTGAAGAGTAGACTTTATAATATTGGTTAGTATTATTTGTGAGCTTAAACGAGTACTTAGACACATACGTCATTTTCTGACAGTTCAAAAGTTATTCAGAAGTTATTATGTATTCATACATCGAGTAAGTATGTGGTTTCGATTTAACAATTGACAGAATTAGCTGATATCACCCGTTTGATAAAACAATATATTTAAGAGAATCACGGATACGAAACTGCTTTTTCAAAATTCTTAAATATTATAAAAAACAAAAAATACCGTATACAGTCTGTGGTAAATAGATAAATATCATTGCATTATCAAATCATTGAGGTTTATTTAAGTAGCTACGCTACGATGTTTGGAGTCACCATGGCTCTAAAACGTTATTAATCAAGAATATAGAGGGTAGAAGATTAATTCTAACAAAATGAACCAACATTCTTTTGTATGCAGGATGGTGAAACTACAATGTAAGTTTCAAATATTTAATCTCTTAATTTATTATTTTAAAAGTTGTGTAGTGATAAAACACAGTAAAAGTTAATGCTTTTTTTAAAAAGAGAGTTACTTTTTAATTTCTACAACAGATTTTTAAATTTATATTAAAATTATTTATTTAGAGTTAAAATTGAACGGGTAGACGTCTCTGGTAGTGCAGCACAATGGTGTGTCGTTTAAAGGGTGGGGGAAGGAAACGTATGCTAATATACGTAATTTGGCAGTATTTATAAATACAAATGTTTTGTACCAAAATAATCGAAATATTGCTTCAATAGCTATGTTATTTAAATTTTTTTATGGAAAATTATTTCCACATATCGTGAATATATGACACAAGCTTAACCTCATTTGAACATGAACTTTTATCTTTACTAACAAAAAAAATGTTTAAATGACATACATGAATTAATGCTCTTTAACAGGCTGCGAAAGCAGAAATGTGATGATTCTTTTATATGTTTTTGAAACATTACATATTATTTAATTTATGCTCCTTGGTGAACTGTGATGATCTTTATTCTAGCTTGTTTCTGTAGGAATATCTATAATTTCACTTTACATATTACTAAGAGTTTCACGTAAATGTCTCCATTTTTAGGTAATGAGCTAGTTTCTTTTAAAAGTTAGTTTAGAGTAGACCAAGTTACTAGCCTTGATCGTACCCGAACCCTTGATATATAGTATTAGCTGCTTACGGCCGTGTAGAGGTTTCATGAACAAATTTTTTTTTTTCATTTCAACAAGTGATTGAATAATGTATGGCAGAAAGGAAGAGAGTGTCTTATGCAATCGTTGACCTGGAGATAGGATACGATCGAGAGAAAAGAAGTGTGTTATGGAATATTCTGAGAGAGGATAGTGTGGATGCATGGCGAGTAAATGCAATTATGGATGTATATGATGGAAGTGACGCGTGCGTTAGTGTGGATGGAACTTTCAGCAAATGTTTGACATTGAACGGGGTATTATACGAGATTGTGTTATGTCTCCATGGATAAGTGTATGAGGGAAGCTTTTGATGACGTGGTTGTTGTGCAATTGGACAATGTGAATTTGAGAGTGGAGATTATGACATATTAATGGCTGAGAGTGAACGTGACTTGCAGAATAACATTAAATCGTTTGAATGTGGTGACAGACAGAATGGATCTTCGTATAAATGTTTCCAAAACTAAGCTGATAGTTTTTGATAGGGACGGATCGGGAAATGATTGTCAGCTTAGTATGAATGGAAAACTTTTAGAACAAGTGAATGATTTTATGTACCTGGGAAGAATTTTCACTAAAAATGGCAGGATAGATGCTGAATCAACAGACAGGTGAATTCATCTCAAAGAATAGTTGGATGTATGTGGACTATTGCAAAGAATGAAGTAGTATCGAAAGAGAAAAATATGTTAGTGTATCGTCAACATTGTTTTATAGATGTGAAGCGTGGATTTGTCAGGAGAAACACAAGATGAAGATGAATGCAGTTGGAATGAGATATCTAGGAAATGTATGTGGATATTCATATGGACAGAGTAAGAAATGAATGGGTGCTGAAGAAGTGTGGTTTGAAAGGTAATCAATTAGGTCAATGTGAAAGAAGCGTTGGCTTGGGGATGTTGAGAGGATGCGCGTGGATCGAGTGACAAAGCAAATAAATGAAGGTAGTGTGTGTGTGGTTTAAAAGGAAGGGGTAAGACATGTAAGACGTGGTTAAATGTTGTAGATGAATGTGCGAAAAAGAGAAACATAAGAGTTTTATGAATTAAAGAGAATATATGACTCGGTGTATAGATGTTGTTGAAGCGAAGGGAGTATGTAAGAATAGGAAAGTGTGTGGAATGTTGGTGAGGATATTTTAAGTAGGCAGTTGTTTTCTGGAGCTATATTCACAGTTTCTTTCCACACCGTAATGGACTGACCGAGGGCCAGAGCAAGTGTGAAGGCGGAAACGCAGAAAGAATGGGAAGACAAATGGAAGGCCTGCGACAAGGGCAGATGGACAGCTCACCTGATCCCGAACATCAAAGTCTGGATCACTCGAAACCACGGCGAAACAGACTTCTTCCTAACCCAGCTGCTGACGGGACATGGCTCGCTTAGTGCGTATACATATAAAATGGGCTTACACCACACCCTGAGGTGCAAGTACTGCCCGGACAAAATCTATGACGCCGAGCACACGTTTTTTGAGTGCTAGCGCTGGAAGAACTGCAGAGCCAAAACCGAAACAAACATAGGCAAAACCCTCGATCCTACGAGCCTAGTGATCCATATGCTAAAGCGGGAAGAAAATTTGAAGGAAATCGCTGCCTAAGCGCAGCGCCTACTTAAAGAAAATACCTCAGAGAGGGGCCAGTGAAACAGGAGCGGACGTGGTACGACGCAACACGGACTGGATTGAAGTAATGCTAACGTGGTTCCAACCCAGTCTTCCCTGCAATTATGTGCGGGGAAAGAGGAGAGGAGGTTTTTTAGTGGGTGGAAATCCCACACTATCGACCACCACACTTTCAAATGAACGGTGACTTCTAACGATTTTTCCTCCTAAAAAAAACAACTCCGTAATGGAACGGCGTGATTTTGTATGTATGTATATATATATATATATTATATATATATATTATATATATATATATATATATATATATATATATATATATGTATATATGTATGTATATATGTATTTATGTATGTATGTATGTATGTATGTATGTATGTATATATGTATGTATATATGTATGTATATATGTATGTATATATGTATGTATATATGTATGTATATATGTATGTTTATATGTATGTATATATGTATGTATGTATGTATATATGTATGTATGTATGTATGTATGTATGTATGTATGTATGTATGTATGTATATATGTTTGTATGTATATTTATATATGTATGTATGTATATATATATATATGTATTTATTGACAGGATGTGGATAAAATTATTTTTTGTTACGGACACAGTGCTATTCATATATATTCATTTAAATAAAGTTAGATAACCGCTAAACACGAGAATTTGATCCTGGTTTTGATTCCGAAGTCAAGAAGTAATTTTAAAATTATATTTAAATATCCTTATATGCTATTCTTTCCTTGTTTTCAAAAGTTAATATTAAATTTAATTTAAAAAATGTTTAACACCGCTAGTAGATAAATTTCCTAGTTGATCCTGTATGAAAGAGCTATAGCTACACTTGGTAGGATAGATGAAGAACGGGGATAAAATGTAGCAGTTTTTAATACACCAGACAAAGTTTTGACCACGAGTGTCCATGAGTGAGTTTGATATATGACAGCAAATCGAACACGGTCTGGTATCTAACTTGAGACAACTCCTTTCAACCACTTTTCACTTCCTTCGTCTTATTCTCCTTTTCTTGTTTCATCTCACTTAGAACCCCCTCCCCCCTTATTTTCCTTCCTTCTTTTCTGCTATTTTTTATAGATACATTTTATTTTTATCAAACTGGCTTTTGTATACACAAGTGCAGCTAGTAAATCGTGGTCGAATAAAAATAGTGACCAACTATTGCCAATCTTAGGAATAAGCACTTACACCCGCTTAGGTGGTCGCATTGTCTAAGGCGATACTATCGCAGTAAGCTAGATTGCCGATGATGGGGAGATCAAGATTCGAGTCTTAATCAGGTGTACTGAGAGTGTTTTCTTTAAAAAAAATTATTTTCCACTCTCCCTCTACACAAATGTGGGTACACTTCCTCTATATATAGCCTTACTAGTAACTAAAATCATTAGTGTACTTAATACATAACCATATAAGCCTAATGGATAGTAAACCATAACATGAATTGCTTAAAAAATAAAAATCTCTATAGACAGTGTCGAATGGTAATTATTATTATTAGCACCGCGTCTTACTACCCATTCGGGTTATACGCACTTACGCTAATGTGTAATAGTAGGGTGATTGTGAGATGAAATGAAGGACCTACAGTTTAACGCGGAATCCGAACCACGGTGGAGGTCTGGCATTCCCCACATTCACAAATTGTCTTGTCAGAGGTGAAGGAAGGGTTTGGTAATCGAATGGTAATCAATCGAGTAATGAAACGAATAATCACAAAGAAGAATCTTTAAAGTTTTCAGGTAACTTATAAAATAACTTTATGAAAGAAAATGTATTTTAATTCTTTAAATTAAATAGATCATTAATTTAAATATCATTTTGACAAATAAAAAAAATTGTATCAATTTTTTATTTCACATAAGTTTACTCGTCTGGGCTATAAGCATTTAACTACCCTAATGGAGTAAGGATGAGAAGGTTGAATTTAGAGGAAATATATCCACGTTTGGATGGAAGTGGAATGGTGAAGCATTTAGGTAAAAAAAAACATGCTAGAAAAAGATTCATAATTCGCAAGGTGAGGTTTAGTGCTATTTTGAACCATCGACAATTAACTTGAATCCAACCTCATATGATCCAAGAAACGACTTTTTCAGATATACTCGAGTAAATTTACGTATATTTAATCACACACACATTTATACATACATATTTACACATATATATATTATATAACTAAATCTTTGAAATTAGTTTCTTCTGCAAGGTTTGATACCTTATCTCAGTATAAATACCGTTTGTATACTAAACGTAGGTTCTCAGGTTCAATTCCTACACTGTAGAAAAATTCATCATTGAAGAAATAATTGAGTGATGAGTCTTCCACCTTTAAGAGTAATGAATTTTTTGCGTGGAGACTGCGATTTGTGTCTGTTGAGTTATTTTGTAAGTCATGTGCTGATATAATCAGTTGGTCTAGAAAGTACCGTTAAATACCTCTATTAAAAACCATCCCGTTATTCCTGGAACTAAAATACTAGAATGTTGTGAATACAACCAATATTTAAATGAAAAACCTGTAAATTAAATTATTTAGGAGTAAGCTTTATAGCGAGTGTGCACATTATTAGAAACTTACATTTTTTTGACGTAAATATACTATGAGGGTGTATTTCAAGTAAACGCGCCAATATTTTCATTAAGAGAGAGAGAGAGAGAGAGAGAAAGGATTAACATTAACAGGGAAAATGATCTTCAGTGTTCCCAGACCAAATTGAACATAGACCTCTAGACTGAGGTCGGATATGCACATTTCTCCATCCCTGTGGCTCTCTGTAGTTGCCTAGATCTGCCTGTACCTAATTTGTCCATGCGCATGACCTAGAATTGTGTGTCTCATCTGAATGAGATATCAAAGTGTAGCCTAGACCAGAGCTGTCCTCGTTTTACAACACTGTTGTGTGCAGGGAGGGCGGGCGGTTTATTGGAACGAGATATTTGGGGGGTGGGAAGATGGGGTTAATTAAACTGTGGAATTGGCAGAGCAATATTAGGGGTTGGAGTGGGGGTGTAAAACTCTATTATAAGGGTTGAATGAAGCGAGGGAGATGTTATATGTGACACAAGGGTTGAAGCTATCAGAATGCACAAGTACATTGGAGTACGTAGATTCATTTAATTAATTTTGATTTTTTTTATAGAGGTTGATTGGGGCACAATTTAACAGGTTTATTAATGACTTTTTGAGGGGGTTTGAAGAAGGAAGGCTGATAAGGGCAAGTACCAACATTCATCTGTAAGAAAGATGAAAAATGCCCATGTAAGGATGAAAAAAATACCTCGTATATTTAGTGAAGTTTGAATCGCATCATTTGGAGTCAGAGTTTAACACTGCCAGAATACTCTTTTAATTCTGAAAAAGCATGAAGATAATCAACCATAATATAAACAACATAAATCAAACGATAGTATTTAGTAATCATACATACGTTTTAAAACAAATAATATATAAAACAATAGTGTTACTGGTTGTTCTATATGAATGTGAAACAGGTGCTCCACGAGTGAGATGATCTGTTGTTAAATTGCGCACAGTATATTCTTAATCTTGGAGTTGACTTACTTTTTGTTTAGGTATCCAATCAGTTATAGACTCACCTCGAGTTGGGTTTTTAGATTTAATGCACTGAAATTCACCAAGATAAAGCTTAGAGAGTCTTATGGATGCGTTTCAGAAGTCGAATAATCCAAGGCATCACTCTCTCAGTACAATGAAGTGCTGATTATTATGATTGGGGCTAGAGTGTACTAAGGGGTTGCGGGGTATTTACTTCATCTACAAAAATGCGGGTGTACTTCCTATAAATGCAAGTTCCCTCACCCCTATCACATTAGCGTCCTAAGTACATATGTATTAAGAGGCGGTGCTAAAAAAAACTATAGTCTGTATAAATCAAAACTAAAAGTTTTATCCTCTTCAAAATCTCACGTTTAATCCCAAAATCAAAATATACCATCGTTTTTTCTCCCTACAAATATGTGGCTGGTAACATGAGCAGGAGGGATTGGGGGGGGGGGGGGGGTAAGCTAAATCAATAAATTGCCCGTACACTTTATCGATATAACACACGCACATTGCCCCGATATTTTGCCCAATGGGAAAATGAGCACCAAAGAAACATTTCCAGGTGACTTTAAAGCCAACAAACATTTTGATAGACAACATTTTCCTTCACGCATGAAAAACAAATAAATAAATAACTGTTGATCCCCCATCAATGTACGAGGCTGAGCAACGCAAGGGCAATAAAATATGCTCAAAATAAATTATACAACACAATCTTACTAACTTTCTGATGTAGTATATTATTGTTTGCGATTTTTATTTTAAAACAGCTAAAAGCTAATTAATTACCTTTATAAATGTTTTGTCAGAAAAACAAGCATTATCTTGGCAATAATATGAAATATTCTTTAGATATTAGTTTTAAAGCGTGAAAATTTTTCAAAAATCTGTCACCAGTAAACTAGCTTCACTTTATTACTTAAAAAAATAAAAATTTATTCTTATTTATTATATGTAAAACTTTTAAAATTTCAATTTCAAACAAAAATTATTAAGGCCATTACATTTTTTTTTTCAAATCAGTGAATAGTGAAATACACATAATTTGAAGGCTAAAATCAACATTTAATTATAAAGTTTTAACAATATACATCAAACAATTTGTATCCATCTCCAGGTACAGACAGGCAGACAGACAGATAAACATGTGTGTACACAGTTGTAAAACCAAATTTTTTGGGTTCGAAAGCACATGTGTGGTTAACGTAATGATATTCATTATTGTCATGACATATCAGGATATTTTGGAAAACAAAAATCATGTTACAATACTTTATCCATATAAAATGTAAAAATAAACAAGTTTTTCATAAATAACGTTAACGATAATTTATGGACACACTTCAAAGAGTTTATAAAATCAATAAACTCGTCCATTATTTGCCGTATCACGATGAATAGCACTCTTGTAATTAGAATGAATCATTTTATTTCAGGGGAGCGAGCATTGCATTTTATATTACTAATAAAAAAACACCAAATCAGTGAGTTTAATACAAAATTGTAATTATTAATTTAATTTTCGAGCTGCCATAAGCAGATAAGTTTATTTTTTCACCATATCTCATTACCTTTCAGGGTGTGGGAATGTTTATTAATTACGCTAATGAGGAAGGATTTAGGAATGTAGACAGCCAATAAATTATTATAATAATTTTTGTAGATACATCGTGCATTAATGTAATGTTGGTTCAGTCTGATTTATTTTAACATGGGATGATGATGCAGAGTAAAAGTAGATATTAACATATAATTAACATAACAAACATGGAAGCCAGAGTTTTATTCTGACCAGTTTCACCAGAATATGTTTTATCCTCCAAATGATTTTATCCTCTCTTAAAAAAATCTAATGCTGATGCATTTCCTTAAAATTCATTAGACTCATTATATTCACTTAGGATGGATAGTGTAAGCCACTGACTGTGTAATGATATTGATTCAAATCAATCTAAAATATATCAAAAATCATTGATGAAGGCAATTTTGCTTTAAAGTAACATATGTAGAGTATCCTTTTATGATTCGTCCATGAAGAAACACGCGCTTCTCAGAAATAATGTGAAAAGGATTTCACCACTAAAATATATTTTGTATACCATATTTCCTGTTAAAGGAACAACTACGCAGTATTTGGCAAAGACGCCACTTCTCTATACCAATAAGAAGCTAGCCTTCACAACACCTGTCGCCAGGACTCTTTTTATTAGTTAGTTTTCACACTGTTGACGAGGGGAGAAAGATGCAAGGGGTATGTCATATATAAGCCGTTGTGCGTATGTTTGAGGCATGCAGGGATCCACCCGTACAGCCCCCCACCCAAGCACAAGTCAGTCAAAGCCACACACTGGCAGTCACAGTCTAACACAGTATAAAATAACTTACATTAATATCACAAGTGTGCATTGATATAAAAATAAACGTGTGTGAATCAACAGCCATCAATAGTTCTCTTTCTTTAATTTTATTAGTATACCGATTTAATTAGTACTCGACCACGGAGCAATATTAAACGGTATAATTCCGTACAGTGATGATAGGCGCTCGACCACGGAGCTACAGACAACCTAAACATCATCACAGCATTATTATATCTGGGAATTAATCCGTAGTGTTTCAATCGACGCCCGAAGCGGCTCGATTTAATACAATATTGTTACAACTGACTGGAAGAAAAATTACCTAAACATAAAAGATATTGCTGTAGACTCGTCAGAATTACAATATGAACTAATATCTATGCTAAGTCATTAACCGTAATCGATGAATGTATGGACGGTCTTATGACAAGGTTCCCGTGTCTATAAAAAAAATTTATTAAGGTCCTTAACTAAATATTTTGAGCCAGGCACGTATCCAGAATTTTATTTCGTGGGGTAGGGAGGGGGGGGGGGGGTGATAATTTTTCAACTATCACTCCGCGACGACGGCCGTCTCAAGACTAAACAATGGGGGAAGGGAGGTGGATGAATCTGACCCTGCACGGATAGAAAAATGTGTCAAAACTTTGTAAAAAGATATATTGAAGTAGACCCATTATAGCATTCACTAATAATTGATAAAATTTTTACAACTTTTAATAGAAAATATACTAATTTTACATACATTGTTTTAAAACCAATACATTTTTTATTGAAAGTCATAAAAATTATATTAATTATTAGTGAATGCAAGCATGGGTAAATTGTAATATTAATTTTTTTTACGAAATTTCAACATATTTGATCTGTGTGTGTGGAGGAATTCATGATTATATTACACTTATTATTCACAATGTGGAGTCCAATTAAAAATGTGGAACTGAAATGAATTACTACTGTATATTTAACTAGGAATTTATTACTACAAGACAAGATAATTTTATAATTTTGTATCTTTTTATTATGATTTTTAATTTTTGTTTAGATTTCCGGGGGACTGGGGCTTCAGCCCCACAAGCCTCCGCCCTGAATACGTGCCTGTTTTGAGCTGTAAAGTTGCACAGAAATTACCAAAACGTCTGAACTGTCCTTGGGATCTACTACAAACCCTGTAACTTGGACGAGCAAGAAAGTTGAATCAAGGCAGTGGTTCTTAACCTTTTGGGTTTAGAAAATGATTGTTGGAACTTGCAGATGGTCCATAACAGTACTTACAATGAATTAAAATGTAATATGGTGACGTAACTAAACTGGACATAAAATTAATTATTGTTTATATACATATAATTTATTGTATTATTTGAACTCTCTTATAATTTACCATTGCAAAAAATATAAAAAGAATATAAGCATGAAAAATATCAATCACTTAAAATAGAGGTCTCATTGTTCAAGTCTTCAATACGAAGCTTGGGTTTAGTGCTTTTGGCTTTTATTCTTAAGTAATAGGTGGTTTTTCGTCTGGGTAGGCTACTAAAATGTTATTTTAAAATTATAATCAAATATAATTATGATTATAATACACACTTTGTCAGTATATGTATAATCTATATTGAAACCGTATTAATTTGATAAAAATCATTAAAACAATTTTCTTTAGCACTACATACTACTACCGGTTCGGGTTATATGCCTATTTACTAATTATACTAATTCATTAGGTATAAGGAAGGTTGAATTTAAAGAAAGTATACACACATTTGCGTGGAGGTGGGGTAAAAACCATTTAAGTAAAACCACCCTGGGCACACCCGAGTGGGATTTGAACCCCGATATTCCTGTCATAGGTAGGCCAGTCTATTACGAGAAAGACGACTTAGCGTTTAAGCCATTCGACCAGAGATGCAGGTAAAATCACATTAGTTTAAAATGTTGTTCAAAGTCAGAGCCAGTGTGACAGGAACACTTACAAATTGAAATGACAAACTTGATTAAACAAAAAATCTTCTTTATAAATGCCGTCAATCTTGTACTTCTTTAACTTTATTTCATTTCTTTAGGGTTATTTAAAACTAGCTGGTGTACGCTTGTTTTTGATAAACAGAAATTAGGGTTTTTAACACGATATTTTTAGAGATATTTATAAGTTATTGTTGGTAAAGGAAGCGTTTAAAATTATAATTTTTTATACAAAACAACATTTTTGTTTGGGTTTTAAATCAAATTGAAGGAAGTGGCGTATTTGTTTTAAACCAAAGGCTCTCAGTACCAATTAATTACATCTATCCAAGGCCATTTAATGCTCTAGCGATCGGCTTGGCAACAATTATAATGTATTACGTAAAGTTTGATTAAATAAAAGTGAACAATATTTTCAGATTTTAAAACTGTTTACTGTACAAAGAATATCCCGACGTTTAATTGCATTCGGGTTGATATGAAATATAATAATAATTATATTATTTTACTTTTTCTTATCAAAGTTTGCACCATATATATTTTATACCCGTGGTCTATGTCCGGGATAGCCATATCCATGCACCAATGGATATGGAACAAAGAATCTACAGAAAGTGTGTTCACATTTGTGTGAGGAGAAAATTGTAAACTATTTAGAAAACCACACCTCAATATACCCGGCTAGAATACGAACGCCAATGTTTCGTCACCAGTTGAATTAGCTATTAATGGATTGCCTCTGAATCAGGAACCCAATTGAGGTCAAATCTGAACCGAGTGCACATTTATTCTCCGTTTGGTCCCCCCCCCCCTTCCCTGCCCAACATCTTTTCTTCAGATGAATGTTAGTGGATTACCTTAGATTTCATCGTATTCTTCCTTTTCAAAACTATACAGTTTAAATAACTGATCGCAAGTATTGAATATAAAACGCACGGTAAAGAAATCTGAAAAATTAAAGCTATACCGCTACTTTCAAATCATCAATCTCTTCTTGCAAAATATTTAAATTAAAATGAGTTTGAATGAAGAGTTAATATGATAAAAAATGAATTCAAGAAGAGGTCTGGAACGCCAAGACGGTTTATTAAGTAGCTGGTGAGCTGTAACGATGCGTAGTCGAGGTATATTTTGATTAGACAGCCAAGACGGTCGGTCCCCTCTGTAAAAATGAATGAAGCCGGCGGATTGAGCCAGTGTTAGGACCATATTAAACCATCCAAACCAGGTTAGAGCGTCACGGTGTAATATCCAAGAGCACTTGTTTCAACTACAGCTATGATAGGGAAAAGGTCTTATCTTCATTTCCTGTATAACTAAAACGTTCAGGTCTTTTATTCGGAGCTTCTGGTGGATTAAATGAAACTACAATGGCTGTGGCGTTACAAGTTAGTCCATATGGTATTAATATACTGCTTCTTTTAAACACAACGGATACAATGAAAGGGTTAGCCCTTATGGTATTAATATACTGCTTCTTTTAAACACAACGGATATAATGAAAGGGTTAGCCATTATGGTATTAATATACTGCTTCTTTTAAACACAACGGATATAATGAAAGGGTTAGCCATTATGGTATTAATATACTGCTTCTTTTAAACACAACGGATAGAATGAAAGGGTTAGCCATTATGGTATTAATATACTGCTTCTTTTAAACACAACGGATATAATGAAAGGGTTAGCCATTATGGTATTAATATACTGCTTCTTTTAAACACAACGGATATAATGAAAGGGTTAGCCACTATGGTATTGATATACTGCTTCTTTTAAACACAACGGATATAGTGAAAGGGTTAGCCATTATGGTATTAATATACTGCTTCTTTTAAACACAACGGATATAGTAAAAGGGTTAGCCATTATGGTATTAATATACTGCTTCTTTTAAACACAACGCATATAATGAAAGGGTTAGCCATTATGGTATTAATATACTGCTTCTTTTAAACACAACGGATATAATGAAAGGGTTAGCCATTATGGTATTAATATACTGCTTCTTTTAAACACAATGAAAGGGTTAGCCATTATGGTATTAATATACTGCTTCTTTTAAACACAACGGATATAATGAAAGGGTTAGCCATTATGGTATTAATATACTGCTTCTTTTAAACACAACGGATAGAATGAAAGGGTTAGCCATTATGGTATTAATATACTGCTTCTTTTAAACACAACGGATATAATGAAAGGGTTAGCCATTATGGTATTAATATACTGCTTCTTATAAACACAACGACTCTGATGTGACAAGTTAGCCTGTTTTATTTACTGTTTGTACTTGCTATAGTTGTCAAGTTATGGTTTAGCTGGTTTAATAAGCCAATCAAAGGAATTACTTTTGATGAACGTTGTAAAGAAAAGATATTAAATAAAACTTTTACCCTTTTTTTTGTGCTCCACGTCTCAATACCAATATGGTATTTCATATACCTACACTAATGGCGTAAAGCTAAGGAAAATATAATTTTAACGGAGGGAAAGAAAATTAAATAATTTTTGTTAAAAATAACTTTCAGTAGCTCTGACAGTGAATTTAACCTTGACCTTCATGCCAGTGACAAAATAAAGCAGAACAGGTTTACGCCTTAACCCACGTGACCACTGATGAGGGTAATGGATTAAATTAGACCCATGGAGAAAAAACAGAATATATCACTATGCAATATCACACACAAATTTTGGGAATTAATAAGGAACGTCTGGGAGGTCTTTGTAAAATATTTAAACTAAACATAAATTTTTAATTTGTTCATAGTTTGAATCGTTACTATTTTTTTATCAATATTAACTTGAGAGCTACGTTCTTTATTTCTAGAATAGCATCATAGCAGAATATGGTGTATGTGTCCCAAGAGAATTGAAGAAGGGGGTGAATTGTGAAAATGGGGGGTGGGTTTACCATCTTAAAATCGGATGAAACGGGAAGTACTTCGTCTTCATCTTCATTCATCTCAACCTTGATGGTTAAATTATGGACTTTGACGGGAGAGAAAAGATTTTAAAATAAAAAATAAAACTCCAGCGCAATACTTATTTTATTCAAATATTTACTTACTCTTTTTGACATTTTCCCTTGTAATTTGCATTCAAAATTACTAAAAGGAAAAAACTCGAAGAATAGTGCAATAAAGATCGCTGCTGATGAAAAAATGTTGTTTATTTAAGGATTATGCAGGGAATTGATAATTTATTTTTCAATTGAACAAATATGTATTGCTATATCTAATAAGGGGCCGTAATTAAATTACTTAAGGCTTTTTCGTAGTTTTCAACCCCGCTCCTATCCCCCCCGTAAGAGATCATAAGATTTTCTGTCACCCCGTTCCCTCTCTATATTATGGATAACAAAATTATAATTTGGTAAATTAAATTATTTTAATAGTTTAATTATATTTTTCATAGGGCTTTGTAACAAATCGGGTGAAATGAAATTTCAGTAAAATTAGGTGTAACACATAAATAAATAAATTGTGATTTTTACATATAGTACATTTATTTTCTGACAAAAGTTTGTTTTTAGATTTTATCTGACCATAAACATTGGTAAAAACAAGTTATAAATAATGTATTCTGACCCCTTCCCCTTGTGAAAAAACCCTTACTTGATTTGAAGACGGCCCCTAAACTAAACATCCACATTAAGTGATTATCAATCTTATACTATTAGATAACAAACTAATAATCACAAAGATTTTATTCAGAAAGATAGGTGATATGAGGAGGAGGAGGGGAAATTAAAATTTATTGATCCCTCATTTGAGTATCTTAACACTTGTTTTCTCTTTCTACTCGAGCTACTTTAAAAAAAATACCAATGTACTTATAAACTTTATTTTCGATCTCTAGGTTTGAAGAGATCGATTTGTTCTCATATCTCGACGTTTATTCTCCCTTCTTGAGTTGACCACACGAGAATCCACCAGTGGTCCGTGTCGTCTGCGACCAAGGAGGAATGGATTAGTGTAGACCACCGAGCCCTTGGTTTCTTATTAGGCCTAAGCACACCCATTTCAGTGGCAGCATGGTTTGAGGAGTCACTCTCACAATAAACTAAAATGACGATGATGGTGATTTCAGGGTTCAAATCCCAGTTGGGTGTAATGGGGGTAGTTTTCCCTAAATAGAACTTTACAATCTCCTTCCATACACATTCAGGTACACTTCCTCTGAATTAAACCCTCCTCATCCCAAACACATCAGTGTGCTGAGTACATATTTTGCTAAAAATATATAATCAAGCAGCATCAGAACAAAACATCAGCCTTAGGCAGTAGCAATTACTGGCGGAGACTGCATCTCAAGAGGGGAATTATTGTTCCGCCCTCAGAAAAGTATTCACAAATATGAAAATGTAACCTGCTTTGGTGATTACATGATTCTAAAACTTCGCTCTCGTAATAAACTAGACTGATGATGACAAGGAGTTCGGAGTTCAAATCACGTTCGGGTATACAGGGTGGTTTTGCCAGGATGGTTCTCCTCTTTCCTTACACGAAGATGTGGGCACACTTCTTATAAATCAACCGTCTCCATTCCTAGCTTATAAGCGTGATTAGTAAATATGTGTATTATGGATATTGAGCCAAAAATTAATAAATGGAAATTTACTTTAAAATTATATGCTGACGATTCCTAAAAAGTTGTTTTTGGTTCACCTTAAATTTTCTAGAGTCTAAAAGAATTATAGTTAGAATAAAGGCTTAGAAAACACAAAACTATTTATTTTTTGTAGTCAACCTAAATAGTACTGTTCTATATTATTGGCATTATTTTAAAGGTATTGATACTATACATCAAAAGTAACAGTTGCAGATCCCATTTGTAGGCGTATGAATATATGAAACTAATGTGTGTAACTTATTTAACTCGTTTCAGTAGCCGACTACTGTGCACAGGCACAAGATATTTCAACTATTGATCAAACATAGCATCCAGTCACTTGGTGGTTGTTAATCAATAATTACTGTTAAAGAGGAAACCACCTCTGATAAACATTTTGATCAGGCTGAGACTAAATTCCAGAACCCTAGCTCAGAAGATGGGTGCGCTACCAACTGAGTTAATTAGTTGGGCTTGGTAGGACAATAGACACAAATTTATAAAATACGATTGAACAAGCATCAGTGGAGGGTATGGCAATTAAAGGCTTGTTCATCTACGAATGATCATAATCTACGTATTTAAGTTGATTGTATAGAAATTTAAATAATTTCAAGGCTATAATCTGACAATCTTAAAACGTTAATTTTTTTATCTAATACATTTTTTAGCATTATAAAACTTGGCGATATCTGAAAAGCTTTTTTTTTTAAATTTTGCACTGAAATAAAGTAGATATTAGTTATTGGTGATGTTTATAACCAAAAGCGCACGCTTCTCATGGATTGAAATGGTTAATCATAGCTTATATTATTTTCAAGTTAGTCACAATTCACAATAAATGTTTAAATAAATTATTAAGTAAAATTTAATTACTAATACTTTTTATAATACATGTAAGTTTCCTTGATATTATATATTATTCAGAATAAAAAAAATAACACTTTTACCCTTGTTCTCTATGAGGGCTAATGAGGGGGACTGGATAAAACTAGGTGACATACTTTTGTAAGTGCGGCAGTGAAATTTTAAGTTCTAATACCGTAGAGAAAGTAAGATATTCTGTAAACAATATATAAATGTTGTAAGAAAAAATAACATTGTTGAATAAGTACAATTTTGAGTCTTATTGTAATTTTTGTTCAATGGACCTACTGTATATAGTTATGAGGTCTCCCTCGGAAGCCAGCCATCTGACGCCATGTCTCTTCATTTCCCCGGCTGACGCCATTGTTTCGCGCTTTGATCAGTGACGACTGGACTGAGCTGTGATGACCGAGAACACTGAGGCTTTGTGGCTCACAGGGATTGAAGAAAAAAAAAATAGTGCCGAGACAAAATATAGAGACGTGATTGTTCCCAGGATTGAGTTATCAATCATGTGTGTGTGTGTGTGTGTGTGTGTATGTGTGTGAGAGAGAGATAGAGAGAGATAGAGAGAGAGAAAGTGAGATCTGAGAGTGGAGGGTAGAAAATATTGGCAGTCAACTGTCAATCTTATCAGAACTACTAACCCAAAAAAATTATATATAAGGTCTAAAGATAAAACTTTTACCAGTGATATTGTACAAATAAGAAGAAACCCATTTTTTCAAAAATGGAAATGCCATGTGTCAACCTCAGTGGCATTGGAGTAAAGTGCACGCCTCAAGAACCGATGTTCATGGGTTCAACCCCATCTGAGGTCAGCGATAAAAATCCGTAGCACAATTTCCTTCAAAGAGAAAGAAAAGCCTTCGGTCCCATGTCGATTGTGGCGTGCAAAAAAAAAAAAAACCCTGGGAGGTATGTGGACATACCTTTCCCAGCAAAATTGGTAGGCTCTTTCTCGCTCGCTCGTATAAATTCAGTGCGGAAGGTTACTAGGAACCAGTACAATTTTTGAACATCCCTATTACCTGTGATTTCTACCGGATGGTGTAAGAAGCACTAACCCACCTAAAGGCTGAGTGCATGCCCGGCTCCGGATGGATAGACATCACATCAAACCAACCAATGGGTTGTTGACTCAAGAAGAAGACATGCTATGTAACTCAAATGCAAAATGAAAATGTTATCAAAGAAACTTCCCTTGGATATTTTATGGCAAAGTGTTCTTACTGCAAAACAAATTTCCCTTCAAGAATGTTAAAAAAAAAAAGGGTTAGTTGGGGTTAGGGAAACTTGCCACAACTAGAAAAGTTTAAAAATGTTTTTTTTTATTTCCTCAAAGCAATTCCAGCCTTCACTATGCGTTTACTTTAATGTAATCCAAGAAAAAAAAGGGCTTGAACGAAATCTCATCCAACATATATATGTAACCCGCTAAAGGTATTGATAATATATATCAAAGTTGACGGCTGCATATTTCATGAATTGACGTATGGCTACATGAAAGTATACCCTGGTTTTTTTAGGAAGCTCACCTTCTACCACCAACATTGATTAAAAGTCTCTACAGTTGGCCTTCTAGTAATTTATATGATTTTATTTATTAAATAAAAGATTACTTTAATCCAGAACATTATAAAAAGTTTTCAATAATACTTACTTAGAGATTACTATATTATTTATATTAAAATTTTTTAATTACATAAGCTGATAATGTAAATACAACAATTCTATTTTTATTTTTTTCTCATTTCATTGGGGCAAGACGAGTCTCCAATTTTCAAATAACGGGCTTCTTATCAGATAAGGTTCTTTCTATGAAAAGTGAATGTTAGTCAGCTCATAATATTTTTAACCACCCCGCCTTGTTTTAGTACTCGTTAGGGTTATAGACATACATTAATTACGTTAATGTGATATGAATGAGAAAAGTATAGATATAGAAAAAAATTACCCACACTCACATTAAGGAAGAGCGGGAAAACATTTTTTTTAAAAGCACCATACATACACCCCGACTAGGATTCGAACCTCAATATATCCGTCACGAGTAGTCCAGTTTAATACGAGAGTGACGCGATAGACCATGTGATCACCAATTTGGGTGACTGTTCATACCAACTAAAACAAATAATGTTGGAGACCTTTCACTTACACAATATCCTCGGTGCTATGTATAGATATAGTTTTAGATTTTTATAGTGAAACTGTATTATTATAATCAAAGATTTTAATAAATATAACTTTTTATTATACTACAATGTAAATACTGTATGACTCACCTAAAAATCTTCATTTTACTACTATGAATAATTGTTGATTTTGGAAATCAAAATAATTTTCTACAAACGATTGAAAATATCAAAATAATTTGAATCACGAGGTTAATTCACGTGAAATGAGTCCGCATGAACGTGGAGAGAGAATTGAAAACCACACTCAATGCAGTTGAATCCCAACTTTCCCGTCAACGGCGAATAAATACGATTTGAGGATAAGGTCCTAGACACATGAGGGTATTAGGGTCTCTAATACAAAAAGTAATAATAGCCCTGATAACCCTATATTAAACTAGAAATATGATATTAATGATTTTTTAAACTTCTGATACAATAATTTTAACTGATCAAATATGTTAGCCTAAGCTAACAAAACAAACGCAAGACTCTTTTGTTGTTGAAATGATAAAATGACGTGAACCAAATTTACTCGTGACCCGCTTGTTGCGGTTCTCCATCCCGCAACCATAATGCGGTTGGTAAACCACGATTTCTGGGTAATAAACTCAGTGTTGACTGGCCCCGACACAAAAACAACCCTACTACATCAAAGCGTACAATTAAAGTGAGTCTGGTTGAGTAAAAGGGTGGGAGAAACGATACAGAATATTTTAATTATGCTCCCATGCGAATCTCGCCAGTATGGCGTATGGTGAACGATTCGAAGCAAAGGTGGAGCAAATCAAAACTTTTCCTCTTTTAAATATGTATTTATTTTCCTTGGTATAAAAAACCATACATACGAACCACGCTACTAGGTATGCGGTAAAAGGTATTAAATCCCAACAAGGTGTATGTAGGTTATATTCAAAGGGATTTTACACTCACTCTACACAAATGCTGGTTTTATTTCTCTAAGCTTTGTTCTTCTCATATCTTACCCTCTTAGTGTATTCTAGACTGGTGTTAAGACATGGCCATTGATAAAAAAAAATCTTCGGGTGAGTTGCGGCAGAACGAGTTGTTTACCTCTAAAAGAGAAAATTGAATTATGGCCCCATATTTTTAGAGCCACGTACGAGTTGTGGCCCGGGCTTTTGAACTAACCTAACCTAACCTAACCTTATCTAACAAACCTTAAAAGTTTTGTCAAACCATTCAACGACAAGAACTGAGGGAGTTTGAATGTTACGAGGGATGTTGGGATGAGACGATGATAGTTTCTATCTGCAATTTAAGACAGCATGATAGAAAGCGCATGGTTACTTAGGTGGACGCATCTCATAACTCTCTCATAAGTGAGGGGGCCGTAATTCGTACATGTCTCTCAAAAAGCCGGGTCGCAACTCGTACACGATTTAAAGTTTAGGCCACAACCCATCTACACAGGATATAAACTAGGGGAGATCTCGTAATGGTGCAATGGCGGTGTGACGAAATTGAATCGTGCTGCGCTCTATGAAGTACTAGGCGGGCTCAATGCGTAATGCTTTGTTGGTATTCAGTTAGTGAGGTAAAATGACGTATTAACATATTTTATTTCGTATGTATTCAAAAACAATGGCGTTAATCTGCTGAGCAGTAAACCATACCAGCAAACATGGATGTACCAAAACTAACATTCCAAAAGAGTCGATTTATTTTCACAGGTAAGTAAGCATTTTAAGTGTAAGAGGGAGTGAGCCACGCTAAGTTATTAACATTAGTATTGTAGTAAGGTGAAGTTTGGATTTTGAAACAATATTTCATGTACATAGGCCTACTTAGTAGCATTGATACCTTAAAATGCGGGTCCTGAGTTTGTTTTTCCAGAGGGGTCTTGCATTTCACTTAAAGCGACTAACTTGTGTGTTATTGATTACTAAGTTTATGTTTCAATAGTAAGTTAATTTAAGAAATATTATTAAAACAATTAGGCATTATTCCACATATATACAACTATATTTATCTAGAAATTATAGTCAGACACTTTAAACAAATCAACATCGCACTACGTTTCAGTGCGGATATTCCTGGGCTGGAGTTTCAGCATCACCGAAAAATATCATTGTTGAGATTGGGTTTTCCCCTTTCATAGTTAAAAATTAACGATCCCGGACTCAATGTTGAGTGTGTTTTAATATTGAGTTTCAATTGCTTAATTAAGCTATTTAGTAGTCGTTTTATGTTCCTTTAATTTATACATTAAGACCTCTGGAGTTTAAATAAAATGCAATGAAGGGATTGTCTGGAATAGTTTATCTTTTAGGTCGACACTGAAAAAAAAAAGTCGGGATTATGGTGATAAACTGTAATAAAGAGAACTAGAAACAATCAAAACAATCACTCAGAACACTTTACGGACACTGATTTTACATATTGTCCCGTTTAATAACTGAGGCGATAAAAACTGGAAAGTATTCCAACGGTGTTTAGTTATGTTTAATTATATTTATTACAATGCTATATTCTCAACAAAAAAAACATACTATTACAACTCTACAATGAATGTAATTTGAGCCACGGAGAAAACTTGCAAACTAATGTCCAATAGAAAAACTATATATATTCGGTTATAACTCTAATTGAATAATAATTAAAATAGCTTGGTTAGTTAAGCCATACACAGCTGACATGTTTATAGAAGTTATTTCTCTGTGAATAAGTAGTTTATATCAAGAATCTTTACTACCTCTAACGTACTTGAGTCTCTTTTACACCTCCATCTCCAAATTAGCATTGTCTGTTTGAAACATTAATGGTCGGGTTTGAACAAACTCCCCATATGAACTCATCAAACGATGTAAAGTAACCCTAGAGTGACCAGTTAGTTAATTAGCGAGGGGTGAGCTTAGTGGTGTTGATGTTAGGTCATGGAGATCAGTCCATTTGTGTATCGGGTGCCCAAATATCCTCATATGGAGGCATTTGACGAGGCTGTTTTATGGAAAGGACAATGTGTACTATTTATATGGCGTTGAACTACCAACAAAGCTTTCTTGTTAGCCAGCTAACTTAACTTAAATATGATTTTCCAACTAAAAATTTGACTTTAAAGTTTAAACTTTTTAAATAAAGAGAAAAGTTTGTCATCAAATGCCGCCATGCTCATATGACAGATATTCAACAACTGTTGAGATAAGCATGTGCAGAAAAAAAAACTCTTTATGTTTCTATAGAAGAAATATTTGATTTATTTGGGCCAAAAGATGTTTGTGCTATAAAAACTGCAAAAATACTGCCCTAAGCTCACGCTCACTAGCACCCCGCCTTAATGAAAAATTCTCTCTCTCTCTTGTCATTCCCAAATAAGGAGAACTGACACTTCACCCCCCCCTCCTCCCCTCATTATTATAATCTAGAACTTGTAAAACTATTTTGATAAGAAGATAATACAATTTAAAATATTAAAAAAGGTAGTATTGAAGAAAAATAGATAAGAAAACGTAAATAAAATCCAAGATTTTTGGCCAAACATGCCAATAATATTCATAGGATACTTTCTAAACATAATAGTAATTATTTAATTTTAGGTTTAAAAACAAGCTTAACTCTAGAACAAAACATTCAGTCTACAGATACCCGTTTCGTTGACCCCGTGGTCTAAGGCACTACTCTAGCAAAATATGGGCCACTGATGATGGGGATATAGGGGTTCAATTCTGGTCGGGTGCTCTGAGGGTTTTTTACCCAAATTAATTTCCTTTTCCCTCTACAAAAATGCGGCTGCTCTACCTCTAAATTCAACTTTCTCATTTATAACACATTAGAGTAATTAGTTCCTAGGTGTATAGTCCAAACTTGGTAGTAAGATGCGGTGCTAAAAAGAAGTATCCTTATCAACAAATTAGTAATCATACATTTCCGCCAATTAATGAGTTTTGGCTAGCATACTATAGCCTTCTTAAAAATATTCGAGTATATTTTCCAGTAGAATATGATCTTCTCCACAATTTTCAAGTATATTTTCCATTGGACTATAATCTTCTCCACAATATTCAAGTATATTTTCCAGTGGACTTTAATCTTATCCACAATATTAAAGTATATTTTTCAGAATACTAAAATATTCTCCACAATATTTAAGTATATTTTCCAGTAAACTTTAATCTTATCCACAGTATTCAAGAATATTTGCCAGTGGCACTAAAATATTATCCACAATATTCAATTATATTTTCCAGTAGAATATAATAATCCTCACAATATACAAGTATATTTTCCATCAGGTTGTAATATTCGTATATTATTAAATCATATTTAACATGATCAACTATACAATATTGAATTATACCATCCTTCAAGCCATAATAATCCAGTCTATATCCTAACGTAATTTCCAGCAGTTGTCCTGCTTTGTATAACACACATTTTAAAACAAAGTGTAGTTCGCTATAGAACCATGAGCTGCGCGCGATAGCACTAGTTTATTCTCCAGCTGATATGTTCCGACAACTCATCAGCTCGCTCTTTTGTGACGGACGGATCAGCCATCTATGAAATTTATTTCATGTTGTCAAATCCATTAGGAAATTCATTTCATGCGGTGGATGATTTTAGAGAGGCTAGTATGGGCAAAAGTGTTTTTAAGTACTAAAGATATTATATTTTTATTGGAGGTTTTTCTTTTAAATTTAGAGCTTATAGATAGTTTTATAATATCTATATTGAACAAAACTATAGTTCTAACTTAATAAAGTCTTTTAGAATGTACTATAACATTAGTCCTTTGATTAATACAAAAGATTTGATATCTGTTTCCTCATTCTACTTTCTCGCTATCTTACAGGTAGAGAAATTATCGTCAACAAAATTAAACTCGAGATTTTGATTAATGTCGACGTTTCATGATCCTCAAAATCCGAAAAAGTTGTTACCGAAATGTCGTCAGTCTGTCCATTGGTTTGTCAGTCTCTACCTCGGGCTAGAACCTAAACTATCTTACCAATATGGCTAAACTCTGGTATCTAGGGTTTTCATAGGATTAAGCCGAGGAATTTTTGGAAATGGTTATCCAACCCTGAAATTAAGGGTAGTTTCTTAAAGGGCGGAAATAGAAAAAAAATCGACATTATCAAAATCGGCTTTAATGATTTTGATTAAATTTCATTTCGAAGCTTTGATCAATAATACAAACTAAATGGCTAATCTCAATTTTTCGTCAAAATGACATTAAGGGTTCCGGCCTGATTCGTAAATTATAATTTTTAGTTTTATCTACGTAAGTCATTGAGATATCAAATTACTTATCATTGAATACATGTGAATCTATTTATAATAAACATCTTTTATCTTTTACTTGAAAAGTATTTTTTTATAAAACCAATAGTTTTCAAGCTACACGCCAATATATATATAAAAACTTTCCCACCATCTTATTATTGTTATTAGCACCGCGTCTTACTACCCGTTCGGGTTATACGCACTTACGCTAATGTGTAATGGTAGGGTGATTGTGAGATGAAATGAAGGACCTACAGTTTAACGTGGAATCCGAACCACGGTGGAGGCCTGGCATTCTCCACATTCACAAGATGTCTTGTCAGAGGTGAAGGAAGGGTTTGTAAATCAGATAAATCTGTGCCGGGACCGAGGATTGAACCCCGGCCGCCAGCATAGAAGTCTGACACCTTACCCCTAGACCACCAGGTCACCCTCCCACCATCTTAAGGTAGAGTATTACGACTGCAAAAAAAAATCCAACCCGAGATGTTGATGGATGTCGACGTTTCATGGCCCCTCGAGTCCTAAGAAGTTTTATGCAACACCGTCTGTGTGTGTGTGTGTGTGTTTGTCGAAGCCTAAAATTAAGAGCATTTTATTAAAGGGAAAAAAGAAAAATTCTCAAAATTGGCTATAACGATTTTGATTAAAATTCGTATCCAGGTGTGATTAAGATTTTAAACACAATTGATTTTTTCATTTTCCCATGAAAATGAGTTTTAGGGTACCTTATAGAAGCAAAAATTTCTAATCTCCGAAATTATTTGAAATACTAAATAATTTTATCATTGTAGAATTTTTATCTCATTAAAAATAAAAATAAACTTATATTTAAAATTTTTGAAAACCAATAATTTCTGAGGTTTTGGCAATATATATTAATACAATTTCGTGAGCTTTAGTTGTAAGGAGCTACTACTTAATTTTTAACGCAATAATTCTCTAATGCCATAGAGTAAGCAAATAAGTGAGTCTCTCAAGAAGTTGATGTTCTTCCTTTAACCTCTTAGGGGAAACGCTTTGTACAGCACAGGGGTGAGTGAATCCAGGCTTTTCGTGAGGGCGGGAGGGACGTGGATGCTTCCATCGGGATTGGGAGGAGTGGGGAAGGGGAACCTCAAGAGTTTATGACATAAAAACACTTCAAATTTTGAGAGTAAATCTGTAAGTAATTTTTCAGTGTAACACTAAACTTGAGAATAATCCTCTAATGAAGGGTACAGCTTGAAATTTGCGATTTGTATTGACATTTATTAAAAGCAAAATAATAATAATAATAATAATAATAACCTTGACAAGTGATTATTAAAAAGGAAATAAGTTTTAACATTATAACAATTATTATATAAATAGTTTTTTTAGCTATTCAATCAATTAGACAAAATATATGGAATTATTCAGATTTCGAACAATCTATCTTTAACTCCGCTCTATTGTATAGCTAGTTATTTCTCATTTTAAATCGAAATTTTACCACTAAGCCGTACTATCACGTTATGTGTATGGTATTATTCAAAGATTTTGTTTAAAGCATGTTATTTAAAAATAAATTAGTTTAAAGTTATTTATTTATTATTAATCATTGAAATAGTAATAATAAAAATGATAAAATAAATGTAAACTTAAAGTTTGTGCAACAAGGTGAGAGGCGCGCAACATTAAATTTGGGTAGTTTCATTGATGCCTATTTTCACAGTTTTAATACTTAATGTGATCGTCTTAAGTATTTATAATAACTACCGTATATTAATCATTTAATAATACTACCAATAGCAAATTATAAAATTGAAATCTGGTTAGTGAGATAGTATTACGTGTCAATAAAACTAGTGGCGATATTAACAGTGATTTAATTGGTTTAATTTATTGAAGGGGGCCGCGCGCCCCCCACTCACCCCTCCTGGATCCACCCCTGGTACAGAAATGATCTATCTATCTCATTTTGGACTCAATAGTCAATAATTACCTATTTTTAGGGTCAAAATTTATAAAAGAGAGATTTAATAGGAATGTGATAACCATAAGATGTGCATCCCTTAATAAAATGCCGAAAATTTTAACCGGAAGTAAAAATCTAATACGAAGTGTTGACCCTTGGAGAACCAATATCGATACGTTTATTATTATTATTATTATTATTATTATTATTATTATTATTTATTATTATTTATTATTATTATTATTATTAGCACCACGTCTTACTACCCGTTCGGGTTATGCGCACTTACGCTAATGTGTAATGGTAGGGTGATTGTGAGATGAAATGGAGGACCTACAGTTTAACGTGAGATCCGAACCACGGTGGAGGCCTGTCATTTCACACAATCACGAGTTGTGATTAATACACTTCTTTTCAGAGGTAAAGGAAGGGTTTAGCAGTCAGATAAATCTGTGCCGGGACCGAGAATTGAAGCCCAGACCCTCAGCACAGAACTGTCCAACACCTTACCCCTAGACCGCCAGGTCACAATTTTTTTATTGGCCCCAATATACAAATGAAGACATTAATTCTTTAAAAATAATATTATAAAATTTAAAACCATGAGTCAAAACATTATTACGTATTCATAGCACAATTTTTTCTCTGGATCGCTATTGTATATTATGTTACAAATCTTGAGCAAATATCTTCATTTTTAAACAATAGAGCGAGAAAGTCCTTGCGGAGTTTCGTACTATTTATTTTCCCTTGCTTCCATATATGCTTTCTGCATATTTACACCAATGGAGTGGAGACAAGGAAGGTAGAATATAGCAGAAGTATACCTAGATTTGCTCGAAGCGAATGTGGGAAACTATTTGGTAAACTCCTTCTCAGTATAACTATCTGGGACACAAACCCCCGTCAACAGAAAAACCAATAAGAAACTGCTGTTAGCTCTGTATGCGAACTCAAAAGCACAAACGAGAAGAGTACTTCACGAAAAATTATTAATAGAGTACTTTTTGATTTTTATTACGAATACAATTATTTGAAAATAAATTAAAATGGCTTCATTGTAGGGCATGTCAGCAAATTATTAGGCTACTTATATACTTTCTATGGCATTAAGAACTTGAAAGTTAATTGCCTCACTAGCAAAAGTACGTTAAGTATCCCTATCTTGAGATAGCTCTATCCAGTCCACCTCACTCTTGACACCTTATCCCTATATTGAGCTAGTTTTATACAACCCACCCTATCAACCCTATCCCGTTGATCTAATATACCTAGTCTACCACATTACAACATATTATGTTATGAAGAATAACATGTTATTCATCCATCTGCTTCTAGGGAATAAAGTTAGCTTAAATTTTTGGGAAAGAAAATCTATATTATAATGAGTATAACCTAACAAATTTGATTGCTAAGAACCTTTAGAAAGATTCCTGTGGTGTGGTAATTTTTGTTTAAACTTATTCATATTATGTTCATATTTATTAGGTCCGGCTAATCTTCTTGGAGTTTTGGTTAAATTATATTAAAGACTTAGACAAAACTAGAGAGTGAAGTGAGGCACAAATGCATTTTCTTTTTTTGACAATGTTTTAAATACAAATTACATAGGAAAGCATTAACATTTTTAAACCAATATTAATCAATATAATATTATTAAGAATCAAATAGCCGAAGCTATTATGTATGCATTAAGTGAGGGATCACTCCACACATATGTAATATTATGAAAATTGATGTTAATGCATATAAATAAATATATATCAGTATGTTTACAAATAAATTAGTACCTAAGATAATGTGTACTCACCGTTCATGGCCGTTGGCGGCAGCACGGTATATCTCAACACGAACTTCACCTGGTCTTGGTGCGAGCCCCACTCTTGTAAAATCTCTAGCGGTCTTTCATCCTCTCTCAGGGGCCGCTCTGTAACAACCAATCACAGGTCTCATCACATTATAATATATAGTATCTGTGAAATCTTCTTATTTCATTTACCGTACATGACACCACTTCATTTATATTTTGTTTAATTTCTTTCTTGTCGGAACAATAAGCTTTAAGAATATATATTTTTTAACTCAAAATAACAAAAGAACATTAAAAAAATATCAATATTTTGCTTTTTTTATACAAGAGATTAATGGTTTTTCACACAAATAACGATGAAATGTCTTTAAAGTATCAATTTTTAGTGAATATATCTAAACCAAAAAAATAGCTTATTATAAGGTGTGGCCAATATTCCTGGTGTCTTGACTAAGTTATGTTAGTAAATTAAATGAATATCAACATGAAGGTTGAAAAGCCATGTATTTACGGTACCATCCACATGTAGGAGATCACAATAATTGAAATCGATTCAGTTCGATTCCCGTGTCCAGGAATCATTTTGAAACCAATTTAAATTAATAAAAAAGTAAATTGATTTAAATAAAAAAAAGTAAATTAATTTAAGCTAATTTAAATTAATAAAAAGCTACATTAATTTAAATTAACAAAAAAGTAGCTTAATTTAAATTTAAAAAAAATCAATAATCAAATAGGAAGCTATGATTAATACGTTTTAGTGAGGAACTCTACATCTAGAAAGCATATTCAGAAAATTGAAAAATGAGTAATTTAAATTATTAAAAAGTGTAAATAAATTAAAAATAATTTAAATTGATTAAAAAATAAATCAATTTAAACTAATTTGAATAAAAACATTTTATTTTTATCTAATTGATTAAGAAGTTAATACAAAATTAGAGAGTGAGTTAAAGCACAAATGCATTTCCATTGTTTTAAAAACCAAGACAAACATTTGGTTATTGTTTTGAAAAAAAAATGCTAGTGAAACACCAACCATTTGTTTAAAATAAATAATGATCAATATATTTAAATAAATGTAAATAGATATACAACAAAATGTTGGCTTGTAGATAATTCGTATCTAAATTAGTGTATTCTCACAGTCCTAAATAACAAAAATGTCTTGAAGAATTTTATCACACCAACATTATTCTTATTGATTTTTTAAACATGCAAGTTACATTTACATAAGGTCTTCTCATGAAATTTTATCCGTGTTTTAATCGATTCTCGAAAGAATTAATGGGGGTAATTCTAGAACTACATATTTAAGGCGGGAATTTAGGGGACGTGAGAAAGGTCAGTGTTTTTGCAGTCTTATAACAAAACTTTTTTGTCAAAATAAATCAAATATTGCTTTAATACAAACATATAGTTTAATTTTCTTCACATGGTGTCCTAAACAGTTCTTGAATATCGGTCAAGGGTGTTCTAGAGTTCAATGACAACTTTTTCTCTTCATTAGAAAAGTTTGTCATCTAATTCCACTACAATCATATGATAGATATTCAACAACTGTTGATATCAATACGTGAAGAATATTCTCTTTGTTTGTAATCACGAAATATTTGATTTATTTTGAAAAAATAAGTTTTGCTATAAAAACTGCAAAACATTGGCCTTTTCTAACGTTTCTTCTTAGGGAATGTGTTGTTCCCTTGAAGTCCTGAGTGAGCTGATATCTCATTCTCATCCCCCCTGCTCTGCCTTGAAGCTGCACTTGATGTTCCTCCCATGAGATGATATACCGATTGATAAATACCAACCCCTCACGCCCTCTGTGGCTATAAATCTTACTTGTCCATGTCGTGAAGGAAGTCCCTCCCCTATGCTACGATATTAGCTTCAACACCGCCAAGACACCGATAACAGAATGGGCTGCCAAGGGGTATTTCAGGACAGAGATAGAAGGACTAGAAGGCAGGAAAAGGGAACATTGCCAAACATTTTTATACATATTATAGATTTATTGGTGACGTAATATCGCCGGGTTTTAAGAGACGTGAACCATTGAATTCTCTACATAAATTGACATAATGATTTAACACGAAAAACACTAGTATTTATAATATCATATTATGAATATTATTTGGTTTATATATTGAGTGTATATATATATATATATATATATATATATAAAATATGAATACCTTTTTATATTATACTTTTTATTGAAATCGTTTAGAGATTTAGACGTTAAAGATTATAGGTGAATGACATGTTGTCTTATTTGCCAGTTTTGTCTGTTATTATGTCTGTTTGTCTGTTTCTTGAGCTGAAATGGTTTTATCTTTTTATAGTTTTTGTTCAAACTTGTTATTTTTATGCTATGGTAATATAACCGGGTGTTTTTTATTTATTTAAATTTATGCCTAAAATTACGGTTAGTATAATGCTGATAGATTATTTTTTTTGCTTAAATTCATGTTTAACAAAATTACTTTACCAATTTTGTTCAAGATTTATATCTGTAGGAGTGCTTAATATAAATAGCTATCACAATAATGGATTTTTTTTTCTGAAGCAAACTTATAAAGGAGTAAGTTATTTTAGGGAAAAAGGTTGTTTTTTTAAATTCCCAAATGGTTCTAGATTATGTTAGAAAGTACGTACGATTGTGTTATAGCACTTATTTAAATTAGTACGCTCAACACCAAAGCCATTAATAACTCACTCTAGGTGGAAGGGGTTTTGGTGTGTAGCTTAGAAGGAAAACACCCTAATTAACGTAGAGAGAATAACGGTAAACTACAGTGATAAGTGATTTTTTTTAAAATTATTTACACAATTTATCCCTATTCCTAGCATGTAGCTAGGAGCGATCTACATATTAAATTAACATAACATCTTTTAGCTATATTCTTTTTTTTAAAATACAATAATAAATGTATAATAAGCACCTAAATCTAAAAGTCCTATATGTCCTTCTTTCCTATACCTAACCTACTAGATGGTCCACCCCGGGTATATTACGCCCCCGGTATCTTGTCCCGCTGGGTGTCTCACCACACTCTGGATCTAATAGTCCCCAGATCAGTGAGAGCCCCAGTGGGGGGCGGACACCCCTACCCGTCAACTGGGGAGTCGCCTTACCGGAGATTTCACTCTACTTACTACTCACAATATGATAAGTGAAATGTGTAAAACCTACTTCTATGCTTTCAGTAGAGATTCGAGCCTTGAACTTTCGTCACCGGCAGTCAACTTTATTGCAGACTTGACACCCTAGACCAGTGTTTTTCAAAGGGTGTGCCGTGGCACATTTGTGTGCCAATAAGGGTCAGTAGGTGTGTCATGGGAGTTTGGGAGAAGATAAAAAAATAAGAGAAAAACTTATGGATCAAAATACATCTTTAAAAAACCGTAGAACAACATTATTTAAAAAAATAGCACAATGATTAAAACATTAATGATAAAATCACCTTAAAAAATTATGGTGTGCCGTGATAATTTTATTCCCTTGTTCGTGTGCCATGAGTTTGAAAAGGTCAACAATCGCTGCCTTAGACAGTATGACCTCCGGTTCGGGTGAATGACTTTTTTACTAATTAATACGTACCATGTATAAATTATACTTGAACCGTATTTGGTACAAATCGGTTTAAATAAGTACTCTTGTTACAATCGAAACAAACACGTGTCTTAGAACCTTTCCAGGTTAAGCAGAGCTCGTTAAAAGCGTAACCGTTATAATGTGTTCTCATCTAAACTACCTCCATTTGACCAATATATTCTACACGCCTTATGTGGAAACATGTGTTCACCGAGTGATCTACTGCGTGAAGGGAACAGTTCACATGTACAACTTTAGCTCTGACTACCCTGGCAACACTCCACGACACGATACCATGCAGACAGAATAGAAGAGTGAATCACATTTTAATTCATTAGACTGTACCATGGTCACAAACTAACACATTTATTTGCATATAAATACATAATTAAATGCAAGCTTTTAGAAAAGTGAGATACAGCTCAATGTAATTAGTTTTGAGAATATACTACATTTTTATTATTTATTTAAATAACTGATATGCCCTTTTTAAAATAAACTGTCATCCTTGTTTTTATTTTGTTTTTGAATGAACAATTTCGATTTATTATCTAAAATAAGTTTTATTGAAGAGTCGCTTAGCTTAGTTATGATTTACCATTTTCAACTATCCATAGTGAATATATAATAGAATGATATTGGTAAGCTATGTATTTTTTTTATAGGTATTGTATTATTTAATACTAATTTAAACATAGTTTAGTATAGTTTCAGAATTATTTTTAAAATCCCCACTACTTTAAACATTGATGCAGATTCTTTGTTTAATTTTTGGATGCCATCAAAAGTAAAATTGTGGAAATATTCCTTTACGATGTAAATACTTTTTAAAATGTAGGGGGGTTTTGGTAGAAAATTCATAATTTACTTTTATTTTCTATTATTTTTATACAAAATTAATTTGCTATATTAATTTTTATGGGTTGTAAATGTGAGAGCTCGTTACACGCGTGTGTAAATTCCTCGTCGCTATTTCAATACTACCTGCAACACAGGAGCAAATCAAGGATTGCTTGTAAAGTTCAGATAATGTAAAGTATATCAAGGTTAGCTTTAAAATAAACGAGATAGACACTTGGAAGGAATTTACACTAAGCACATATAGAAATACCTCACTAGCTCAAGGGTTATCACACTTGTATCTGCGTCTAATAAGGAAGGTAGAGGTTTAGATTCCAAACTACTATGGAGGATGTGGTTTATCCCGATAACAAGTTTTCCCATCCTTTTCCAGTTGAATAGTGCAATATTTCCTTTAACTCACGGTCCACATACTGAAGTTTATGATAACAACTCTAAGTACTAAAGTAAGCGATTATTATATTAGTTATTTTGAATATAGCCTTTCACAGAGAAAGGAACTATGACTTAAAGCGTTATATTGAATTACGGCATATGATCAAAGAATCCCAATTTGCCTTTATAAGCCTACTGTATTATATTTGAGATTACATTTCATTAATTACTCATGAAGGGTCAATAAGAAGAATTTCCTACACACACAAACAGTATAGTATATAATTGAATACTTATCTTGAGCTGAGATTCAAACCATGAACATTTTGTAACAACTCTTCTCTACCTATTAAATATACAATTTATTATAAAGATACAATATTCACTTATTTGAGCACCATAGTACACAAATATAATATAAATTAGAATACAGGATGTTTTATTATTAATTTGGCACAACTAAATATCTTTAAAAACACGCATTTAAGAAAAAAAAGTTATTAAGCGAATTTTCTTGATTTTAAGAACCTGACAAAATTACATAATTTACTTTTTATTTAATGGAAGTCTTCAAGTTCATCTTAAGGACAACTATTGTTTTTCAAATGGGACCTTGTATCTTTTATTGCAGAATTGTACTCTACGGTAAAAAAACAACACAAGAAACCTTTTTTTTAAACACTGTTTTACATAAGGTATATTTTTGGTGATATTTGATGAAATAAAGAAATACGTATAATATTTTTGGAACCGTATTTATTTCATTCTATTACCTAATAAAATCTGTAGAATTTAAAAACCGATGAGCCAAATACTCTCGCAAACAAACTCATAAGGATCAAAATGTTAAAGTTGGTCTACCTATTATGTTTACATAATAAGTAAACCAATTTAACATTTCGATCCTTATGAATGAGCGTTCACACTAAACAGAATACACAGTTATTCATAACGGGAGGTATTTTCATTTATTGTAAATCTACGTATTATGAGCTACAGGGTATTATTCTATTTCTGAAAAAATTTAAATGATTTTAAATTATGGTGCATGCAGAAGAAAATTTAATGACTCTTCTACTGTAGCTAATCATTCTCCTGAGAGAAATGCACCGTCACATTGATATTGTATCGTGTAGTAAAAGAATTTGTGGAAAATGAAAGAGTTCAAATTAAGAAAATGAGCCTCCGAACAATGGTTACTGGTGAACATAATGAGATCGCGCAGTCCTTGCCAAAGTAGCTCAGAATCCTCATGCAGGTTATCGTGTGATTTCTGGTAATTTAGGAATATCCAAGAGTAGTGTGCTAAAAATATTGAAGCTTCATATATTCCATCCTTACCACGTGTTTTTGCATCAAGAGCTTCATGGAGAAGATATTATCAATCAAGTTGCACTTTTCCAATGGGGATTTGAACAAGTAAGAATAAATATGAACTTTTTTCTTAAAGTATTATTCTTTGATGAATCGAGCTTTACGAATCATGGGGAAGTCAACTTACACAACATGCATTATTGGATTGCAGAGGTTCCATGGTATTTGCGCTAAGTTGAAAGACAGCACCCTTGGACTGTGAACGTTTGTTGCGGACATATCGGAGAACAATTTACTGGCCACTTTTTATTGACGTATGCATATTGAATGGAGACAAATACAAAAACTTTCTAGATCAAGAATATCCATTGCTGTTAGAAAATTTAAATCTACACGAAAAGCATAGCATTTTGTTTACGCATAAAGGTTCCCCTGCTCATTAGTTCAGAAATGCATGACAAATTGGATATGAATTAGAATGTCCGCTGGATTGACAGAGGTAGTCCAATTAGTTGGCCTGTTAGATCATCATTTTTAAACATCGCCATATTTTTTTCTTATGGAGCTACCTGAAAAAAAAGAGTATACCAACAATTCCATGAATTATTATTATTAGCACCGCGTCTTACTACCCATTCGGGTTATACGCACTTTCGCTAATGTGTAATGGTAGGGTGATTGTGAGATGAAATGAAGGACCTACAGTTTAACGTGGAATCCGAACCACGGTGGAGGCCTGGCACTCCCCACATTCACAAAATGTCTTGTCAGAGGTGAAGGAAGGGTTTGGTAATCAGATAAATCTGTGCCGGGACCGAGGATTGAACCTCGGCCGCCTGCACAGAAAATTCCATGAAACATTATGAAACGGATTGAATTTGTTGCAGAGATATTGATCGAGAAACTATTAAATACTCACAAACACTATACTATAAAGCCACATGGCTGACTCACTCACTGACATTAATGTTTACCCACTTACAGATGAGCTAGAAACTTGAAATTTAGCAAACTTATAGCATCGATCCTGTAACAGACGGAAAATTCCAAAAAGTTTAAAAACTTTTTTTAGTCTCCAAAAAGAATTCAAAATGTCGGAGCAACTCTAAAGTCGGTGTGGACCTTTCTTTGGAGGTCTCTTGTGGCTAAACGGTAAGACCTACCAAAAAACTGATTGCACCAGAGCTAGATTTTTTGATTGTATATACATTTTGCACATTTTACACACATTTTTAATTATTTTCTGACACACTTATGGGACAGCTAGAATCATAAAATTGTAAAAATAATTCAACGTTTAAAACAATGCTGGAATTACATTAGTTTACAATCACTGACGGTTTGAGGGTGGGGCCCACAAAGAGCCAAGCGAGTTTCTTTTATAAGCGAATTGGAAAGTGTATCGAAGAAGAAGTCACATCATTTCAAATATTTGCTGTAATTTTACATTTCGACCCTTATGAATGAACTTTTTTTTTGAGATAACGTTTTTCTCATATTTGTTTGTACTCTAAAGATTCTAGTAGTCAATAAAATTAAATAAAAACAGTTCCAAAAACATTATAGGTATTTCTTTAGTCCATTAAATATAATCAAAAATAGAAATAAGGTAGAAAATTGTTTCAGACACACATACGCTGCTTGTTTTCTATGGTACAATAGGATTCTGCAATAATAAATACCGGGTTTCATTTGACAAAAACAATGGTTGACCCTGATATGACCTTGAATACGCCCACTAAATCAAAAATAAATTATGTCATTTTGTCAGCATCTAAAACACAACAATTTTTTATGAAACATTTTTTTCCTAAATTAGTGTTTAAAAAAATATTTCATTGTGAAAACTTAAAAAAAAAAACCACCCTGTATACTTAATGTATATATATTTTTTAATTTTATACATTTACATAGTTTATGGATTCTCTCTTTAAATATAAATGGAGGAGAAAACAATATTGAAAATGGATTTAAAATAGTCTAACAAACACGAGGAAATTTCATCATTTCAAATATTACATTTTTTGAATATGAACAGAAAAAAAAAACCATCAGTGTGAACTTGCAATTTTGACGGTGGTACATATAAACACTTTTATACGGGAAACATTATTATTGTTTCCTTGTGTTCTCGACATTGTTAATGCATTCTCCCCTTTCTGTCTGCTAAACAATTACAAATTCCATCGCATGTATTGACACCCCACATGTTCCCATTTCACCCAATAGAGATTATTTCTTCATCTGACCGGATTAAAAACAAAACATATTTGGCTGGCTGTGCGTAGACGAATGTGTGATGAAAACACGGACCCAATAACAGTGCTATATAGATTTAATCTCTTGAAATATAACATTACGTATTACGGTAACAAGAGAGAATGCGTTATTTTGATTAAAACTGCTTATCCATCCTAATAGTAACAAATAATATACTGTATGTTTACTATCCATTATGTGTATATGTTTACTATATATACATATATACGCTACTGTGTTGCCATATATAGTATTGTCCTCCACTCGACTTACAGCCCTTTCACACTATCAGGTTTCGCCGGACCGGTTTAAAACCTGAAGAAAAAAGTAGCATCAGGTTTATGTCAGGTTTTTATGTTTCCTTCCCAAGCTTTGAGAGAGCTCTCGGTCTGATTTCGAACATGGATCGAGGTATTCTTATTACCATGTGGTACTTTCGTAGGAGACGCAATATATTAAAAAAAAAGACAAAACAGGACAATTTGGGTTCATCCATTGCTTCAAAAGGAACTCAAGGGTGACGAAAATAAGTTTTTTTTTTAATTTTTTCCGAATGTCAATTTCATCTTTGTAAGAATTACACGATAAATTACAACCCCTGTCTTCAGCGTCAAAACACAAAAATTAGGAACTTCATCCAAACTATAGAATGATTGCGGTAGCTATCAAGTAAGAAGGAAAAAAATTTAGATGCTGCATTTGTTTATTCTTCCTAATATCTTGTGTTTTTTATATACATTTTGTTATATCATAAACATTAGCTTAGTATTAATTATTTAATAGACCCCTATGTATTAAGTTTATTTTGGAAGATCTAGTTTATTGAAGACTCTTTTATACTGGTATGGTATTCTGTTTAAGGTCTTAGTCGAAAATATTACAAAACTATGCAAATAATATAAATACGGAAAATGAAAAGAATAACATATAATAAAAACAAAATGAGTTATGTAAAGTATACTTCTATAATTTGAGACCCGCCTCGGTGGCGTAGTTGGCTAACGCGCTAGTCGTGTTGAGCTCGACTGCTGAGGACGGGGAGATCGAGGTTCGAATCTCGGTCGGGTGAACTGGGGGTGGTTTTTCCTAAATGGTTTTCCACTCTCCCTCCATGCAAATGGGGGTTCATATCCTCTAATTCAACCTTCCCAATTCCTAATCCATTAGTGTAATTAGTACTTAAAGCGTATAAACCCGAACGGGTAGTAAGACGCGGTGCTAAGTATTGTTATTATTATTATTTGAGATTCCGTTGGTGAGGTCAAGGATGAAGAGGAGGGAGAAGACAAACAATGATAGCTATGAGTTGCTGTGGACGAAGGTTTTAAGGGGTTGATGGGATTTTTGAAAAAGGAATGAAGTGAATGACTTGGTCTGAGGAAACTAGTGAATGGGAGATTGGGGTGGAGGTATCTGCTGATAAGGTGTGGAGTTATGCATGAACGGATCTAGTGAAATTTTGGTCAGGGTAGAAGAAGGAAAAGTAGGATTTTTTTATATGCCTTTGATCAATTGTAAGACTCCCATTTGAAAGTCAATTGACTCTTTTTCATTAAAATATTTATTGGCAGGCAAAGTACCTTTAAAAATGATAAATGATGATTTTCACTTTCGATTCTCAACGGACAAAATCAAGAGTTCTATGTAAATATTCATTCTTGGCACTACTCAAAACACTGCACAAGACAACAAGACACAATATAATATTTGCGTGAGACTCCAGTCATTAGGGGAACCAAACTGAACCGGTCAGGGAAAAACCTGATAGTGTAAAAGCGCGCATTACAAACTACACCCCAACACAACTCCACCCGGCGTCAGGGAACCTGATAGTGTGAAAGATCTCATTACAAACTACACCCCAACACAACTCCACCCGGCGTCAAGGAACCTGATAGTGTGAAAGATCTCATTACAAACTACACCCCACCACAACTTCACCCGGCGTCAAGGAACCTGATAGTGTGAAAGATCTCATTACAAACTACACCCCACCACAACTCCACCCGGCGTCAAGGAACCTGATAGTGTGAAAGATCTCATTACAAACTACATCTCACCACAACTACACCCGGCGTCAGGGAACCTGATAGTGTGAAAGCACTCATTACTAACTACATCCCACCACAACTCCACCCGGCGTCAGGGAACCTGATAGTGTGAGAGCACTCATTACAAACTACATCCCAACACAACTCCACCCGGCGTCAGGGAACCTGATAGTGTGAGAGTACATATTACTAAATACATCCCACCACAACTCCACCCGGCGTCAAGGAACCTGATAGTGTGAAAGATCTCATTACAAACTACACCCCACCACAACTCCACCCGGCGTCAGGGAACCTGATAGTGTGAAAGCACTCATTACAAACTACACATCACCACAACTACACCCGGCGTCAAGGAACCTGATAGTGTGAAAGACTACATTACAAACTACACCCCACCACAACTCCATCCGGCGTCAAGGAACCTGATAGTGTGAAAGATCTCATTACAAACTACATCTCACCACAACTACACCCGGCGTCAAGGAACCTGATAGTGTGAAAGATCTCATTACAAACTACACCCCACCACAACTCCACCCGGTGTCAGGAACCTGATAGTGTGAAAGCTCTCATTACAAACTTCATCCCTCCACAACTCCACCCGGCGTCAGGGAACCTGATAGTGTGAAAGCACTCATTACAAACTACACCCCACCACAACTCCACCCAGCGCCAGGGAACCTGATAGTGTGAAAGAACTCATTACAAACTAAATCTCACCACAACTACACCCGGCGTCAAGGAACCTGATAGTGTGAAAGATCTCATTACAAACTACACCCCACCACAAATCCACCCAAAGTCAAGGAACCTGATAGTGTGAAAGAACTCATTACAAACTACATCTTACCACAACTCCACCCTGCGTCAGGGAACCTGATAGTGTGAAAGCGCGCATTACAAACTACATCCCACCACAACTCCACCCGGCGTCAGGAACCTGATAGTGTGAAAGCACTCATTACAAACTACACCCCAACAAAACTTCACCCGGCGTCAGGAACCTGATAGTGTGAGAACACACATTACTAACTACATCCCACCACAACTCCACCCTGCGTCATGGAACCTGATAGTGTGAAAGCGCACATTACAAACTACATCTCACCACAACTACACCCGGCGTCGAGGAACCTGATAGTGTGAAAGCACTCATTACAAACTACACCCCACCACAACTCCACCCGGCGTCAGGGAACCTGATAGTGTGAGAACACACATTACTAACTACATCCCACCACAACTCCACCCTGCGTCAGGGAACCTGATAGTGTGAAAGCGCGCATTACAAACTACATCTCACCACAACTACACCCGGCGTCAAGGAACCTGATAGTGTGAAAGATCTCATTACAAACTACACCCCAACACAACTCCATCCGGCGTCAGGGAACCTGATAGTGTGAAAGATATCATTACAAACTACACCCCACCACAAATCCACCCGGCGTCAGGGAACCTGATAGTGTGAAAGATCTCATTACAAACTACATCCCACCACAACTCCACCCGGCGTCAGGGAACCTGAGAGTGTGAAAGCACTCATTACTAACTACATCCCAACACAACTCCACCCGGCGTCAGGGAACCTTATAGTGTGAAAGATCTCATTACAAACTACATCCCACCACAACTCCACCCGGCGTCAGGGAACCTGACAGTGTGAAACCACTCATTACAAACTACATCCCACCACAACTCCACCCGGCGTCAGGGAACCTGATAGTGTGAAAGCACTCATTACTAACTACATCCCACCACAACTCCAACAGGCGTCAGGGAACCTGACAGTGTGAAACCACTCATTACAAACTATATCCCACCACAACTTCACCCGGCGTCAGGGAACCTGATAGTGTGAAAGATCTCATTACAAACTACATCCCACCACAACTTCACCCGGCGTCAGGGAACCTGATAGTGTGAAAGCACTCATTACTAACTACATCCCACCACAACTTCACCCGGCGTCAGGGAACCTGATAGTGTGAAAGCACTGATTACAAACTACATCCCACCACAACTCCACCCGACGTCAGGGAACCTGATAGTGTGAAAGCACTCATTACTAAATACATCCCACCACAACTCCACCAGGCGTCAGGGAACCTGACAGTGTGAAACCACTCATTACAAACTACATCCCACCACAACTCCACCCGGCGTCAGGGAACCTGATAGTGTGAAAGGTCCCATTTACTTCAATGCACTCCCACTTTTCAGGTTTCCTTCAGGTCTGAAACCTGACCAGAGAAACCTGATAGTGGTAAAGGGCTGTTAGTGTGGATCCACATGTTCACCGAAAAACAAGCGCAGAACAAAAACGTCATCACGTGGCGCACTCTAAACCAATCACATTTCCTTTCCGCCTTGTCGGCGCGAGCTTTTCTTCTAAAGTTTAACTCATATCTTCTTCGACCGCTATAGCTGAGATCTGCACATGAGACTCAATCTAATCACAGAGCCAAACATGTCAATTCAGTGCGCATGCGCATTTGAAATCGCATGCGCTGTAGAGATAGAAACAAGCAAACAGCTTAGTTGCCTTATGCATGGAGTTTTGAAATAAACCATTATTGGAAAGCGTGTGTAGCGATGTATTGGATTGTGCCAGGACACAGCTTAATAGTTTGAAAACATATTTATGTCGTGACAATGATCTATAAAACATATATATGTTCATTCGCTAGAAAATAGAATATATTTATTATCAGCTTTTTTATGTCTGCGCTGTGATGCATCGTGTGTCGATTTACAGCGTGTGAACTGCTGCATCCCTAAGGCATTTTCTCTTTAGTTTCAGCTAACGTACGAATCAAGCTTTAGTCAAGTCAGTTGCATGCCACTGAGCATTATAGCTGTAGCTTATTGATCCACCGGGATCTTTTTTTTTTAAGTTGTGAGAGTTTGGTGCTTTCAAATTTAATGTAATGTATTGTTTGTTTTAAGTTGTAATTATTAATATATATAAAGAAAGAAAGTGATTGTTAGAATAGGATAGTTTGAAACGAATCAATCGTAGAGTACCTTTTTAAAAAAAAAATACAAATGAGTATGGATGGCATTAATGACGTGAATGCAAAATGGTGGCAGCTGAAAGCTTCAGGCTAAAAGTTAGAGGATAAACAAACTATGAAAAATTTTAATTTGAAAAGGTTGGAACGGCAAATTTTGTGTTCCATTTAATACGGGCTTTTTTTGCGTTTTGATGCAGCCTTGGTCCCATTTATCTAAGATAATCTTAATTGAGTGATACTTTTTAATAAATAAGGATCAGGAAATGCTTGCCAGCTCAATATAAATGGAAAACTATAACAAATTATGAGTGATTTTGTGTGTCTGGGCAGAATGTTCTGTAAAAATGGAAGATTAAATGGTAAAATCATCAGACGGGTGAATATATCTTGGAGAGTAATTGGATGTATGTGGATTATGGAAAAAAAAGTAGTATCGAATGAGTAAAAGATTGCAGTTTATAAAAATGTGTTAATGCCAACATTGTTTTCTGGATGTGAAGCGTGTGTTTGTCAGGAGGAACATAAGAGCAAAGTGAATGCGTTTGGAATGAGATATCTAAGAAATGTATGTAGAAAAACTCATATGGACAGTCAGTAATGAAAGGTAGCTGGGAGTGATGTTTGAAAGGGAATCCAATAGCTCACTGTGAAAGAAGCGGCTTACGTTAGTTTGGACAGGTTGAGAGGATGAGTGTGGATCGAGTGACGAACCAAATATATGAAGGTAGAGTGTGTGGATCAAACGGAAGGAGTGAGCCATGTAGTACGTGGTTAATTTTTGTAGATGAACTTGTGAAAAAGAAGGGTTATTCAAGGATAGGAAAGTGAGGAGAAAGCTAGTGAAAAAGAAGGGTCATTCAAGGAGAGGAAAGTGAGGAGAAAGCTAGTGAAAAAGAATTAAGTGGGGAGTTGTGGTTTATTGAGTTTTATATAGAGTATTTTTCTAACCCATAAGGGGACGTCATGATCAGGTGTGTGTGTGTGTGTGTGTATGTGTGTGTATGTGTGTATGTATGTATGTATGTATGTATGTATGTATGTATGTATGTATGTATGTATGTATGTATGTATGTATGTGTGTGTGTGTGTGTATGTATGTATGTATGTATGCATGTGTGTGTATGTATGTATGTATGTATGTTATGTATGTATGTATGTATGTATGTATGTATGTATGTATGTATGTATGTTGTATGTTGTATGTATGTGTGCATGAATGTATGTATGTATGTATGTATGTATGTATGTATGTATGTATGTAATGCATGTATGTATGCATGTATGTATGCATGCATGTATGTATGCATGTATGTATGTATGCATGTATGTATGTATGTATGTATGTATGTATGTATGTATGTATGTATGTATGTATGTATGTATGTATGTATGTATGTATGTATGTATGTATGTATGTATGTATGTATGTATGTATGTATGTATCCATAAAATAAAGAAAATTTAATACAAGGCCCTTTGTTAAGGTTTGGCTAAAAGAAAATGTTGACTAATCCAAAAGAGTGAAAAAATTGTTCCGTATATTATAGGATTTCAATTAAATCAACTTTTATAATTAAATAGAACATGTGGTAATTGGGAATATTAGAAATAATTTTGAACGTTAATGACAATGATGGTTTCACATCATCAATTTGTCAAACAATGTGTAAAATTATGGAGCAATGTGATTTTAAAATTAATATTGTAGCGTCATAATTTTAATCCTACATAAAACCATGGTTTCTTTATGGACAGTAGCCCTCATTGAAATACAAAAAGTAAAAAAAAAATCATACAGACCACAGCACTTTAGTTGAATATTAATTGTATAATACAGAATATTTAAAAACCCTATAATATATCTCTTTCTATCAAATTCATTTTTTTCTGTAAAATGTTCAATACTATATAGATGGTAAAATAATAAAAATCCACAATGTCACTCGTACTCAATTAACTTAGTTTTGTCTCCTCTGAGACACATCGAAGGTCTCAGAGTATTTAGGGACACTTAAAGAGTCCGTCTCACCTTTCAGATTTCGCCTGATTTAGGTAGGTAATCAAGCTCCAACCAGACGTAGCATTGTTGTCCCGTTTTATGTATTCCGCTTTAAAAATCCGCATAGCAAAGGCCGTTTAAATATAAAAAAAAACATAGATAACAAAATTGGAAAATAAATTATTTAAAATAAAAAACTAATAAACCTATTCCAATTTCGCTGTTGTCAAGTAAACAATGTATAAGAGAGCGATTCGATAGATTCCTGTTTTGAACGTAGTCTTGCGTAGATATTGTTAGTGAGTTGGGATCAAATGTCTACCACCAGTGGAAATATCATTTAATTCCCAATGAAAGCTTTGTTTAAAAGTTTTTGAAATGTTTTATTACAGCTTTAAAAGCAATCGTCTACGAGAGGGTCTATTTTTTATATCCTTTATTTAACAAAACCTATCCCACTTCTCACATCAAGGTCGAACAGAGTTCTCAACACACCAAGTATCTGCCCTAAAAGAGTATTTATAGTCTAGAGCAGGAGTGGCCAAACCTTTTGATCTAGTGATATACTCCAGAGAAGGAAAATCCTTTGTTATCTACTAAGGAACCATAGGGTTACATTATTTGTTTCAATGATAACAAATTAATAACCCATTTTGTGTTTTCTCAATAGTAAAATTAAATTGCATATGAGAACTTTTTGTCCTTCCACACAACGAAACAAAATTTTTCATCAAACCACATAGCACATAATCTCTCTGAAAAAAGTATTTTCTTATCAAACATCTGACTTTGAAGTTAGGACCCTCATAATCTTACGATATTTTGTTGAATGAGAGTTCATAATAATACTCTGTCATAAACGATGGAAGGATTGTAAATGGTTCTCAGTCAGTCAGCTTCGATATTCATATTTTCTAATGTTGACTCAAGACAAATCCGCAAGTCCTCTCTTTTATTTTATTTCTCTCGATCTTTTTAATCAATTGACCGGAGAAGCGACAAACCAGTGGCCGCGGTTGACCGGTAGCTAGCGATCGACTGTTTGGCCACCCCTGGTCTAGAGAGTAACAAGATTATTAAGGAAGTAATATGCATACCATGTGAAAAAACAACCTTAGGAGACCACCTCAAAGCTGATTAACTGGGATACTAGACACACGATAACGATAGAATATAAAATCTCATCCAGGATACTAGACACACGATAACGATAGAATATAAAATCTCATCCAAGATACTAGACAAACGATAACGATAGAATATGAAATTTCATCCGGAATACTATACACACGATAACGATAGAATATAAAATCTCATCCAAGATACTAGACAAACGATAACGATAGAATATGAAATTTCATCCGGAATACTAGACATAAGATAACGCTAGAATATGAAATTTCATCCAGGATACTAGACACACGATAACGATAGAATAAAAAGTCTCATCCAGGATACTAGACACACGATAACGATAGAATATAAAATCTCATCCAGGATACTAGACACACGATAACGATAGAATATAAAATCTCATCCAAGATACTAGACAAACGATAACGATAGAATATGAAATTTCATCCGGAATACTAGACACACGATAACGATAGAATATGAAATTTCATCCAGGATACTAGACACACGATAACGATAGAATATAAAATCTCATCCAAGATACTAGACAAACGATAACGATAGAATATGAAATTTCATCCGGAATACTAGACATAAGATAACGCTAGAATATGAAATTTCATCCAGGATACTAGACACACGATAACGATAGAATAAAAAGTCTCATCCAGGATACTAGACACACGATAAGCATAGAATATGAAATCTCATCCAGGATACTAGACAAACGATAACGATAGAATATAAAATCTCATCCAGGATACTAGACACTAGATAACCATAGAATATAAAATCTCATCCGAGATATTAGACACACGATAACGATAGAATATAAAATCTCATCCAGGATACTAGACACACGATAACGATAGAATATATAATCTCATCCAGGATACTAGACACACGATAACCATAGAATATGAAATCTCACCCAGGATACTAGACACACGATAACGATAGAATATAAAATCTCATCCAGGATACTAGACACACGATAACGATAGAATATAAAATCTCATCCAAGATACTAGACAAACGATAACGATAGAATATGAAATTTCATCCGGAATACTAGACACACGATAACGATAGAATATGAAATTTCATCCAGGATACTAGACACACGATAACGATAGAATATAAAATCTCATCCAAGATACTAGACAAACGATAACGATAGAATATGAAATTTCATCCGGAATACTAGACATAAGATAACGCTAGAATATGAAATTTCATCCAGGATACTAGACACACGATAACGATAGAATAAAAAGTCTCATCCAGGATACTAGACACACGATAAGCATAGAATATGAAATCTCATCCAGGATACTAGACAAACGATAACGATAGAATATAAAATCTCATCCAGGATACTAGACACACGATAACGATAGAATATATAATCTCATCCAGGATACTAGACACACGATAACCATAGAATATGAAATCTCATCCAGGATACTAGACACACGATAACGATAGAATATAAAATCTCATCCATGATACTAGACACTAGATAACGCTAGAATATAACATCTCATCCAGGGTACTAGACACACAATGATCCTAGAATATTAAATCTAACCTAATGTCAATTTTCTTCATTCTTCACTTTACAACAAAGAAATCAGGATCAGTGAAATATTCATTTAGATTTAAAATGTTTATTTTTTAATTACCTGCATCGGTGGTCGCATGGTCTAACAGTTCATACTCTTGTTGAACTTTTTGTTGTTTTTCCTATGCATGATCTCCCCCTCTCCTTCCAATCAAATTCTAGTATAGTTCCTTTAAAATTTACCTCCTCATCACTGACTCCATCAGCGTAATTAATATATTAGAGTATGGTTTTTCTTCATTGGTGTAAATTCCACTATCTTCTAATGAAGACTCCTGGTTTCAGCCCTACTATGTCCCCTGGGCAAAGGTACATTAGTACTGGCTAATCTTTCTAATAAATGAGCTACATATTACTGCGCTATTGTTATAGATATTGATATTACCTAGAAAAACTCACTTAAGTTATGAACAAGTGAGAGTAGATCAAGCAACTTTTATAGATGTCAGAAAAGTCCCTTTCTATGAAAATATATTGACTACTTAAGTACCGATTAATCTGGCCTTTTTTTTAAATGGGAAAAATAGCTGTATAGCTACATATTATACTTTAGCTAAAAATATATCTTGCCAGAATACCAATAATGGGAGTGTAATGATGTAATTATTTTACCTACCTGTTTCACGATGAGTAAAGTCTATCCACGCCAACACTACTGTGAAATAAAATAAAATGTGTAATCTAGAGGAAACTCTACATTTCTACGGTATCTCTCTCTCTCTCTCTCTCTGCGATTCTAATATGTAATCCTGAACGCTCTCTCCCTACTTAGGACTTCAGAGTGAGTCACGTCACCCAGTCTAAATTATTCAGCCAGGGGGATCTCTGGCGCTGAAAACGTGATTGGGCCAGATTCGGGATAAAGTGTTGCTTGAAATAATCTATATTCAAGCCCAAGGGGGTGAACAAATGGCAGTGATACACAGTTCAACGTGTGAGATAGCAGGGAATACACCAAGATTATGATGTCACAGTTCTGGGACCTTCTTTTTATTTGTACCAAATCGAGGTATTTTTATAGCGAAAACATTTTCATGAATCAGGTAAAATATTAAGGTTACATTTTGATTAAATATTACGGTAGAAAGTTAGGGAGAAAAATAAATCTAAAATTTTGATAAGGCTAGTGATAAATAAATAAATATATATATATATATATATATAAATTATCACAGCGCCTTATTATCCAGTCTTGTTAGATACATATGTACTAATTAAACTACACCAATGCATCTCTTTAAGGAAAACCTCCTTTTGTTTTTTGAGGTATTTCGGTAGACATGTTTGGAAGATTGAAGAGGAAAGGTGGATAGAAACACATAAAAGGAAAGAACACAATATGGCTTCTTACAATGAAAAGAAGAACACAGTTCACACTTTACAATGCTGCCACTGGACAGAGAGGTAATGGCTGCCTCTTGAAGAAAATCGATCGTTACCGCCCGACCAAGGTTTCAATCTATTGGGACTCATCATGTTCAACATGTATAATAAAATACCTCAAAGAGCGAAAGGAGGTTTTTATTAAAGATATTATATTCTAAATTCTCATTCAATGTCAATTTATTCTGTGTGTCTTTTATGTTATTCGTTTCTTTTACATTTCCTACCTGTGTGTAATATCATCCTTTAACTATTTCCTTTTTTACCTTTAATGTTTTTTGGTTTCCTCTTTTAGGAAGTTGCTTTGCGCGTTTCACACTCCCTCCTGATGAGTTCCGATAGAATGAAACCTAGGTCGGGGGATTGGGCGGTAACAATCGATTTTATTCAAGAGGCAGCTATTACCGCTTGATCTATTGGCAGCAATGTAAAGTGTGAACTGTGTTCTTCTTTTCATTGTAAAGAGTGATATTGTGTTCGTTTCCTTTTATATATATTTCTATCCACCTTTCTTCTTCTATCTTACAAATAACAAATTACACTAATTTGTTAGATATGAGGAAGTGTACTCACATTTGCAAGCCTCAAGTGTGTAAAAAAATTTAAGAAAATAAACCAGTTCGAGATTGGAACCTAAATCTCTCCATCCTCAGCAGTCCATTTTATTGAGAGTAATGGCTTAGATTTTAGACCTTTCCAATACTCGTACTAATAACTTTGAATAGTAATATACTTATAAGGATTGTTTTATATTTTATTTTAAATATCTTCGAAAGCTATTTTTTCATATTTAAAATAAAAATGATTTAATTATTATTAATTCTAGAGTATCTAATTTTCTTGACTGATAGAACCCTTGCCGTTTTAAAAACTGTATTTTATTACTATGCACAATTATTTAATTAAATTAATGGCTTGGATAAATATTTTATTCAATCAAAACTACTGAAACCTTGTTTATGAGTGATATCCTCTCAGAGGTAGCTATGGGAAACAAACACAGAAATTCACAAAAGCAGGGACTAAGTGGTCTTAGATGTTATATTCACATGGCGCCAAGCTACCCTTGACAAGGAGATAGGGTTTTGAACCCTGGCTGGATGCACTAAGGGTGGTTTGTCACGTGTAATTTATCGCCGCAGTTTTCCATGTTAATACGAGTGCACACCTTTGCAAAAACACTATTTAACTATAGCTCTTACAGTAACACTCTTTTCTTTATCTTGTCCAACTAGCATGCATATCTACTATCAAAGGATCCTGTGTTCGATTCTCGTCATAGCTGATAAACGTATCATTGGTGGAAATAGGGCTTTCCCCATTCGTAGTGACGAATTAACAGCCTGGAGACTTGGTGTTGTGATTTTTCTATAACTAGGCTGGTATATAGGCTGTGTGTTATTTTAAACAGTCATTTCAGAACGTGCACGTTAAATAGTCTCAAACTAATAAGAATAAAAACTCCATGGTTTTAGTTTTCAAGCGAGCTATACCGAAAGACCGGCCAACGCATATTGTTGAAGTTAGTGCCAACATTTGAGGGTGTCCTGTGGTCAGCACATTGAACCCTACAGCTAATAATAGAATAATAAGAATATCTTTATAATACACAACTAAACCGACGAACTTGGATAAAATAAACTTTTTTTTTTGGGATAAAATGATCTTTGAAATAAACGACAACACGATCAAAATTAGATTTATCATCAAATTGTATGAAACTCTTGCACACTCTTGTGCTGTTGAAAAATGAGTAACTTCAACCTTGATGCGCGGTTTGAGTGCACATGTTGGTAAGTTTGAAAATAAAATCCATACTTTTATCTTCAAATAAGTGTACTATCTGTTCTTCAAGGATTTGTCTAAACGAGTCCACCACAGCGCCCACGCTAATAGTCATCGTAACACCTTCACTAGTAGACATCGAAACACCCACGCTAATAGTCACCGTGGTGACCTTGTGGTCTAGGAGTAAGGTGTCAGACTTCCACGCTGGCGGCCGGGGTTCAATCCTCGGTCCCGGCACGGATTTATCTGATTACCAAACCCTTCCTTCACCTCTGACAAGACATCTTGTGAATGTGAGGAATGCCAGGCCTCCACCGTGGTTCGGATCCCACGTTAAACTGTAGGTCCTTCATTTCATCTCACAATCACCCTACCATTACATATTAGCGTAAGTGCGTATAACCCGAACGGGTAGTAAGACGTGGTGCTAATAATAAATAATAATAATAATAATAATATATATAATAATAATAATAATAATAGTCACCGTAACACCTTCACTACTATCCACCGAAATATCCATGCTAATAGTCACCGTAACACATTCACTACTATCCACCGAAACACCCACGCTAATAGTTACCATAACACCCTCACTAGTATCCACCGAAACACCCTCCACACCACCCCCCCGCAAATAAAATACACTATGAATTAATAGCAGCAGAGGTCAAGAATGTGGAAGGAGATGGACTGCTTGTTCTAATTTAGCGGGTGTGATCAATTATTTTTTAGAGCTACATCTTACTACCCGTTTAGTTTACACTCTTGTGCAAAAATTAAGCTAATTATTCTAGAGGTTAGAAAGGCTATATTAAAGAAAGTGTACTTGCTTTTGCATGGAATAAGAGTGGAAAACTATTTTGGAAAAAAACATCCTCATTACACCCGACTGAGATTCGAACCTCAATCTCCGTGTCATCGGTAATCTAATCTACTGCGAAAGTAGCCCGTTAGACCAAGCGGCCACCGATCACTAACAAATATATTCATTGTGAGTTACAATATAATTTTATAATTTATTTATTAACTTTATGGTTGATGTAATAATAAGTATTAATATAATATTATAGTTTAAATGATATTTTGATACAAGTTGATCATATAGAGCTTATTATATCTGGCAGTTTGAAAAAAATACTAGCTCTAATTTCTCGCAGCTATGTTTAGTTGTGTTACCTAGAGATTTCATTTTTGACAAATTGGTATCAATGCATGTAAAATAATACTTCTTATAATAACCATTCAATATTGACCACAAAAATTGTGTTTGTGTTTTCAAAGCTTACCACCCAATGTAACTTGGACAGAGCTGCATTACTTTGGTCGCCCTAAAGGCACTGGGAGCCGACGAGCCCTTTAAGGAAGGCGCAGGGCACACCTTCTTGATTCTCATATCAGTCAATATAGTCCCCTTTTAGTAGTGTTTACTCAGTTATTTTTGTCACAGCATCTAACTACCGGTTCGTTTTGTAGGCATATATCATCCAAGAAACTAAAAAATGTCGTCACCCAAAAATTTGGAAAAATTGAAATACTAGCAGTTTTAGACTTTTGAGCTACACTAAACCTTCTTTTATAATCTTCATTCATATATGTATCTATCCATCTATCTAAACATCATCTTACTATACAATATAATCTATCTATCTACTATCTGTTTATCTATCAATCTCTTTCTCTCTTATCTATGAATCTATCGATATATATCTATCAATATATCTATCCATCTATCTAACCATCCATCTTAAATATATTTATCAATTTATCTACTATCTGTTTATCTATCAATCTCTTTCTCTCTTTATCTATGAATCTATCGATATATATCTATCAATATATCTATCCATCTATCTAACCATCCATCTTAAATATATTTATCAATTTATCTACTATCTGTTTATCTATCAATCTCTCTCTTTATCTATGAATCTATCTATGTATCTATCATTCTATCTATCCATCTATCTCGTACATACCTATCATCTATGTATTTATCAACTATCTAGCTTACTATATATTTATCTATCCATCTATCTATACAATCATCTAACTATCAATCTTACTAACACCTTATCTATCCATACATCTATCTAACCAGCTATACAACTATCTAGCTTACTATATAGCCATCCATTTATCTATCTATCTTAATAGCTGTCTGTATGTATATCTATCTATTTAGCTTGATATATTACTATCTATTTATCTATCCATCTATCTATACATCCATCTAACTATCGATCTTACTAACTACTTATCTATCCATACATCTATCTATCCAGCTATACAACTATTTAGCTTACTATCTATCCAGCCATTTATCTATTTAACTTACTAGCTGTCTGTATGTATATCTACCTATTTAGCTTGATATCTTACTATCTATTTATCTATCCATCTATTTATACATCCATTTATCTAACTAACCTACTAGCTATCTGTATATGTATCTATCTATTTAGCTTGATATCTTACTATCTACCTCTCTATCTATCCATCTATAGTAATCAATACAAATATTAGTTTTTTACTCTGATCTTCTTTCTGCTTTCCTCTTCAGTTCTTGGCAGGTCTAACAACCGACGTCCTCATTTATCTGGTCAATGAAGCGTAGTCGGGGTCTTCCTCTTCTTCTCTTCCACACATCCTTCTAATAGAGCTTGTAGCAGTCCCTCGTGTCTCAAACTATGGCCAACCAGTCTGTCTCTTCTTTATGTTAACATCCTCCACAAGGTTCCCTTTTCATCTATTCTTCTGGAAACGTTTTCATTACTAATTTAATCCACCTATTTCACTTTCAACATATTTCCATAACACCACATTACAAAATAATTTAATATTTTCTTCTATGCAATGCGTATAATCAAATTTTCGCTTCCATAAAGGCGTAACATTCCACATGTAGCTTCTCAGAAATCTGATATTGTTAGAAGAGGACAGCATTTTCATTCGATTGAAAGTATTTATGATCTAGTACCCCCCAAAAAAGTATATTTATTTTATTTTATAAATAGACATAGAGCCATAATCTATAGCTAATCTTTTGTTTAGTTGTAATAATATCTTAATACAAATATACTAGGGTGAAGACAATATTCTCTCACCTGTGTGGTAGGCACATTCATCCCATTAGCAGCTACAAGGGTGACCTGGCGGTCTAGGGGTAAGGTGTCAGACTTCTGTGCTGGGGTCCGGGGTTCAATCCTCGGTCCCGGCACAAATTTATCTGATTACCAAACCCTTCCTTCACCTCTGACAAGTCATGTATTAATCACAACTTGTGAATGTGTGGAATGCCAGGCCTCCACCGTGGTTCGGATCCCACGTTAAACTGTAGGTCCTTCATTTCATCTCACAATCACCCTACCATTACACATTAGCGTAAGTGCGTATAACCCGAACGGGTAGTAAGACGCGGCGCTAATAATAATAATAATAATAATAATAATAATAATAATAATAATACAAGCAGCTACAAATGCTTGGGCTTAATTTTTCTTGACGATAATAATAATTTCTTTCTGAGGGGTGGAGGGAAAGTAAAAAACAACATTGAAAACAAATTATTTTAAACCGAAAAAACTACTAGACTGATCCCAATTTCGCTGTTGTAAGATGAAGACTACAGAAAACAAGATTTCTCGTTCAGGCATATTTTTGTATCTAATATGTGATGGACCGGTGGAATGAGTTGGATATACCTAGAGATGTAAAAACCTGGTCATAGGGTACCCAGTTCTTACCCGGGTGATCTTAGAATCATGTACAACCGCCACCCGCAGTTAAGAGCGTCCATCATAGCAGGACCAACCCAGCTCCCGGCTTGCACGGGGTATGGCAGTTAAAGGGAAAACAAAAGATCTACGATATGTTAGAAATGTGTGAAGTGGATTCATATCTTAACTATTACTCAAAATTTTCCACGGAGACGATAGGGGACAAACAAAATGTCTTGTTAATAACCACAGTATGTACCTATTATGACAGAAAGAAGATTTGTGCATAATGCTTATGTATGAAGCCATTCTAAAATGGTCAATAAATACCTTTTTAAATGCAGTTTTTATCCAAATATCTATAAGTCAATATTTTAACAATGTTCAGTATTAGTAAACCACATTTATCTCCATTAATTTAATCAGAAATAATCCACGTGCAATAGTGTTCGGGTAGATTTACGATTTCGAACCGACTGTATCACAGAGTTGATTGGTATGTGATATACGTCCTTAATATGACGTTGCTAATGTGAACGAGACCTTGCAGAACTCCTGCACGCGGGGTTTATAAGAATGACGGGATAGGGCATATAGTTCAAAACATCCTCGAACTTTATCCGCGGGTAATGTACCGTAATAATGGTCGGTTTATGTTGGTCTGAAGAAAGGCCACATCTCAAGATTGACGGGAGACGGAAGGGAGAAAGGAGTAGGATGAAATACACTTTTAAAGAGAGATACATCGCTGAACTGGACACGTGTGTTTTGATGTCCTTAAAATAAATTTAAATTTGGAGCACCTAATGAGCATCTAGGAATTGTAATTTTGTAGGAAGGATGCATAGCCAACGTCTCATTCTGAAAACAGTCATTATTCAGTGTATATTAATTTATTTAAATAACTTCAGGGATTTAATGACAAATATTAAATATACTATGTGACAAATTCTATCCCGGTTGAATAAAGTCATTGGTTTCAACGGTGGATTGAAAAAAAAAAAGTCTCAAGAATTATTTCCTTGAGCTATAAAGTAAATATAGCCACGTGTAATGTTAAATCTTATCAGACCTATGAACAGTCATATGGTCCTTCTCTAAGACTTCCCCACCGCATCCACATCACCAGGAGTCACTGAGCAGTTTTCTACCAGCATTTGTATTCCCATGGCAGTCTGTTATCCACACCTGTAGTCACCTATCAGCCTGCTATTCACACCAGTAAGTCACATATCAGCCTGCTATCTACACCAGTAGTCACCTAGCTGTCTGCTATTCACACCAATAGTCACCTAGCTGTCTGCTATCCCACCAATAAGTCATCTATCAGCCTGATATCCACACTAGTAGTCAAATATAAGCCTGCTATTCACACCAGTAGTCACCTAGCTGTCTGCTATCCACACCAGTAAGTCATCTATCAGCCTGATATCCACACTAGTAGTCAAATATAAGCCTGCTATTCACACCAGTAGTCACCTAGCTGTCTGCTATCCACACTAGCAGTCAACTATCAGCCTGCTATTCACACCAGTAGTCACCTAGCTGTCTGCTATCCACACCAGTAGTCACATATCAACCTGATATCCACACCAGTAGTCACCTATCAGCCTGATATACACACTAGTAGTCATCTATCAGCCTGATATATACACCAGTAGTCACCTACCAGTCTGCTATCCACACCAGTAGCCACCTATCAACCTGATATACACACCAGTAGTCACCTATCAGCTTCTATCCATACCAGTAGTCATCTATCAGCCCGCTATACACACCAGTAGTCACGTAGCTGTCTGCTATCAACACCAGTAGTCACCTATAAGCCTGCTATCCACATCAGTAGTCACGTAGCTGTCTGCTATCAACAGTAGTCACCTGTAAGCCATATATCCACACCATTTGTCACCTATAAGCCTGATATCCACACCAGTAGTCACCTATAAGCCTGCTATCCACACCAGAAAGTCATCTTTCAGCCTGCTATCCACACCAGAAAGTCATCTATCAGCCTGATATCCACACCAGAAAGACATCTATCAGCCTGCTATCCACACCAGTAGTCACCTATCAGTCTCCTAGTCACACAAATAGTTTTTGAAAATGTTACAAGTTATAATACTATTTATCAGAGCTATTCGTACGTTTTTACTGATGGGATAGGGATGAGGAAGGTAGAATTGAAAGGAGGTATACCCGAATTACTGTGGAGGGAGAATGAAAACCATTTACTAAAAACCATCCCAGTGGATAAGGTTGGGGTTCGAACTCCAGCCTGTCCATTACTATAAACCTACCAGTGTGAGTCGCAATTATATATCAAAAATACTTCATTCAAAACTATAAAACCCAAATTAAAAACAATAATTGTAATCGTAGTTAGTTCATGAATTAGGTTCACTCTATTCTGAATGATCTCGGTCCAATGGATGCAAATAGGAAATGAAAAAGTGTGTTCTATGTTGAGAGATCATAATTCTCTTTCTCTGAGTATATATATATATATATATATATATATATATATATATATTTAAGGGTACTCTGTATTACCTTCGCTCAAGGGGGGCGCTTCGGTAAGCGATAAATTGCCACGCAGACGTTCAGCTCTAACACAATATTTAATTTTAAGATGCGTATTTCGAAATATGATCTACAACAAAATTAAGTTTAAAGATTTCAACAGGGCTCTGTTTCCTTAAAAATACAATATTTTGAGTTTTATTCAATATAAACAAATGTATGAAAATGTAACATTAGCACATTTTCAATGATTTTTAAGCATATTTGTGGAACTATGGGATTAGGCTTGATGAAAATAGGCTTTAGATTTAGCCTACCTATAATAAATACAATATGTTTCTCACAACGGAATTCTTTAAAGATATTTGAGAACTAGCCACGAGCTTTCCTCTTCACCTTGAGATAAGGAGTTTCGTTGTTTTCTTCCCTCCTGTTGTTTTTTTCGTGACTAAGGGTGGTTGTAGATAAAGAGTGAAAGAGATTATACGATTATAAAGAATACATAATTATTTTAAGAAAACGACACAGATCATTAAGCCGTGTGGCCTGACAGCGATTGATACTTTCTCGCCGACTGAGTCGGCTGCCTTAATTTATTCTCTCTTTGTCACACAAACACCCCATGTGGTGTGACCTACAAGGTCTACTTGTTGCTACTCCAATAAAGTTTAACTCTCCTGGACGTATCCAAGGGAGCGTACATCTCTTGCGCCATCTCTACCCCTCCCTCCCTTCCCTACGTCTTCACAGAATGTAATTAAAATTAAAGAACCCCTTCCCCAACCCCAACCTTACCACGATGATAAATTCTAGCTCGCACACTCCAGGAAAATGAGTGTCACTCAAAGTTATTGCGCAAAGTGTGGAGGCGGAGAAAATAAAACAAACGTTTTTTTTTAGCGATACCATTCTGTCACTTGAAAGAAAGTACTGGAGATAAACGTACAAGGACGAGAGATGGAGGAGAAGCAAGGATAATGAAAGTTTTAAAAGAAAGTGTCGAGTGAAGACCATCCATCACGGTGTAGTGGGGAGATAATAGTGTAAGACCACCAAAAAAAGATTTTTTTTATATATATATTGTGTAGATAACTTATTATTTTGTCAACTCACTCCCTCCTTCATTCAAATCCTCCCTTTCTCCCAATTAAAATCAACGTCATTCACTCCCTCCTCCCCTTCCCTCTGTTAAATTCAGTGACACACCTCCCCTCATTATTCTCCCTCCAATCCCTCCCACCCCCGTTCAAACCCATCCCACTCACCTCTTCCCTACTCATCACTTCCTCCGCAGTTAAAATCCTTGCATCCTCACATGCGCCTTTCCTACTCACCACTTATTTAATTTCAGTCTTCCTCTACTCCCAATTAAAATCAACGAATGACCTTTACCCCTTCCCGCCTTCCGCCCTCTGCTTACCTTAAAACCCCCTTCCATTCAAACCCACCTCCTCACCTATAATCAAACCAATTACTATATGTTCAGCTGAAGCTATAAGTTTTACGACTACCTGTCGTCATACACTTGATAAACAATAGTGAATACAATATACTAAGCATAAGTGCTTGAAATCCCTTAACTCATCAACAGATGATACCATGGACACTATCAACAGTAGAGTACTTAATAAGTTGGATAAAGTTCCCTTCGTTGGCAGCCCTGAACGTGGTTAAGAACGTTGAATTTTAACAGCAGCTTCAACCACTTCTGAACCACTGTCTTTAAACTCTATTGGACTTAAATGTAGCCTTAACCTTCAAATTTAAAAAAAATATTTATAGAATTCAATATAAAAATATTTAATATAGTTAGTATAAATAAGAAAGAGTTTTTGTGGAATTACAAGCTTTTACTATAGTAAGTCTATATAGATTAATTAAAATAAAATAAATTGTTGATTAATACACAAACGATTTTTGATATCAGAACATTATTAAAATAACACATTAAAAATGTGAATCAAGGTCACATAATGATTAACAAGTAAAATAACGAAAAAACAAACACAGTAACAGTTATGAGATATGGATGTGAGATGATCACTCCATCTTGGTTGTAACAGGCACGATATGTGGATGTGAAAAGATGACTACAACTTGGTTTTTATCATAAAGTCGATAGTTATTCATAAGATGTTAATGATAGTGAAAGTATTTCAATAAATACACGCTTCGGTCACCGCATGGTCTAAGTTTCACAATAGATTGGCCAGCCAGTGACGGGGAAATAGGGGTTAAAATACCGGTCAGATATACCAAGGGTGTTTTCCTAATTAAGTATCCAATTTCCCTCCACACAAATAAAGGTACAATTCCTATAAATTCAAGCTAAACCTCATTCCTAACACATTAGCCTAATCAGTACATATTCGTAAAGCTCGCCCATTTAGTGAGAGGCAGTTCTAGTAAAATATCAATAAGTTAAACTAAATTAGTAACTGTATTTATTTAGAATGTCATAAAAACCTATTTATTATTCATAACTTCATAACAAGTTAGTGAGAAACATTAGCTACTGCACCCAAATGAAATACAGTAGAATCTAAAGTCCTAACGTATAAAGAAGTTGATCAAGGTCTATATTGAGCTGGTCAGGATGAGAACTAACGACTTCTGGTAATAATACTCCGCGTGCGGTAAGAGCATGGTGCAGACTCTGGCTGTTTTTCAATGTGCTTATCAATAATTTCACTTTCCTAAGCCGCCTGTTAACAAAACAAAACCGCTTTCATTGCCATTCAAAAACTTTTAACTACGGCATCTATTATCTCTTTACCATACTTTATATACGTAGTGATGGCCGAGTGGTCCATGGTGTTTTCTCAAATAGTACTTCTTCGTGGGTGACCTGGTGGTCTAGGGGTAAGGTGTCAGACTTCTATGCTGGGGTCCGGGGTTCAATCCTCGGTCCGGGTAAAGATTTATCTGATTACCAAACCCTTCCTTCACCTCTGACAAGACATCTTGTAATAATATCTCAATACAAATATACTAGGGTGAGGACAATATTCTCTCACCTGTGTGGTAGGCACATTCATCCATTAGCAGCTACAAGGGTGACCTGGCGGTCTAGGGGTAAGGTGTCAGACTTCTGTGCTGGGTCCGGGGTTCAATCCTCGGTCCCGGCACAGATTTATCTGATTACCAAACCCTTCCTTCACCTCTGACAAGTCGTGTATTAATCACAACTTGTGAATGTGTGGAATGCCAGGCCTCCACCGTGGTTCGGATTCCACGTTAAACTGTAGGTCCTCCATTTCATCTCACAATCACCCTACCATTGCACATTAGCGTAAGTGCGTATAACCCGAACGGGTAGTAAGACGCGGTGCTAATAATAATAATACTTCTTCGTCCTCAAGGGATAGGTCGTTCGAATCTTGAACTGGGGCTGTTTTCAAAATATGTCACTGTGAGACTCCAATCTTCCTTCAAAATCTGGTTTTGGTGCAGTCTCCTTTTTATGAGACATAGATTGACTTCTAATTATTATTAATATTGTTAATAGGCGTGTCTACACATGCAGGTCATTAGCGTCTTAAAAAAAGGAAACACAAAAAAAACTTAAAGAAAACAATAAGAGGCGAGACACCTGTTAAAAAAACCGCAGGTGTAAGAGTATGTATACACGCCTATTAATTAAAAACACTTTAAAATCACATGTTAAAAACACCCTCAAGTTTACCCTCCCGGATTTTTAACTCAGAAAAAGTCAGTGAGTTCATAAAACCGTAACCTTTATAGCTGGGTCAACCCTCCCTATCTTTGAGAACACTTTCTTATAATGTGCTTTTCAAGAGCCGAGACAGTTCCCATTCTCACAGTAGTGGGGGTTAATAATTAATCTCATGAAACTCGATTCGTCAAGTTAACTTCTAAGGAGAACCTAATAAATTTTAAGGGAAATTAAAAACGGTTCCCAACTTTTCTAAGAGGGAGTTGATTTAATTGAAGGGGATATGCATTCAAATCTCTAAAAATATGGAGTATCTATAATAAATAAATAAATAAATAAATAAATTTGTTCGTTGATTAAAAAACTAGTTTTTTCACCGCGTCTTAATAACCGTTCAGGTTATACGAGTTTATTAACCACGCAAATAGGATAGAAATTAGGAAGTTGGAATTTCAGAGGAAATGTATCCGTATTCGCATGAAAGGGAATGGGCCAAACCACTTAAGAAAATACATTATAGATACACGCAACGAGATTATAACCCCAATATCACCGTCACCACAGCTATAAAAACTTAAAACTATATATTCTAGGAAGAAAAGTTGAGGATAAACTTAAAGAAACTGTACCGACATTAGCTTGGATAAAGAGGGGGGGGGGGGAATAAATTGTTGGGAGGGAAAAAACCAACTCAGTTGACTTGGTCAGGGTCGAAGCTATGCTTCCGAGGTCAGAGTCAAGCACAATGGTTTGATAATGAGTCTGGAAAACACACATATTTTATACTGACTCGACGCTATTATAGGTTTGAAAAAAAGCAAAAAACGCTGAAGTGTAGCTATTTGGAAAGTTAGACGCTAACACCTTAAATTATTATAAACAGTGCACACGTATGACTTAATTAGCGAAGCTGAAGAAAATAGCACAAGGGTTGAGGAAGGGAGAGGGAGATAAATAAAAAAAGCCACTAGGAGACAGTTTTATTCAAGAGAAAATAATTTAGTATGGCTGTATTTATATTAGAATGATAACAACAAATTTTACAAAACAATGGTGGTTAAACTTATAATTATAAAGGTGGGCCCTATTAAACCTGCATTTTCTAAACCAAATAATTACCTTAGTACACGACATACAAATTAACCTGATTCTAGAATAGATGCAACATCCGGCTATCAATTTATCATTTTTAAAGGGGAAACTTCCTCGATGATGAATTTTTCAGCCATACTGAGAATTAAACTCTTAAGTCTAGAGACCCTTAATCTAGCAGAGAGGCGCTATCGACTGAGCTAAGACGTATATTTAAATCTAGAATACTAATCTAATTCCATTATAATCACAGGGTTATCGAGTATTTTTAGGTTCAGTCTTAAAGTATGAGTGGAGAATGACTCTGGTAACGTGACGATTCCTTAATAGCTCAGTGGTTAGAGCATTGGAGTACTAAACCAAAGGACCCGGGATATATTCTCTTGTTCATATGTCATTTTCTAATCTAAATAATATTTATAGATTGGTTTTACATTGGTGCAATACGTTGCTCCTCTGGCTGGCTTAAGGGTTTAAGGCCGCACCTACCACCTTTGATTTTAATTTTATCTTTAACATATAATTTATGTTTTATGGTAAAGTTACTATGATTTATAATCCTTACGATTCAGAATTATAAAACAAATAAATATTGTGTTAAGCTTCCACGTTATTTTTATGCTTATATTAACCAATTTAGCGTTTTGACTGAAGTTTTTCTGACAAAGCCCTAAAACTTCCAAAAATATGTGAAACTTTTTTTTATGTGACAGTTAAAATATTGTGGAAAGTACCTTACAAAGTTTTTTTTATAACTATAAACTGTTAGTTTAAGAAAGCACAATATTTTCCTTACAAAAAGTGAAATTCAAAATATAATGCAAAGTTGGTATCGATTACATAAGGGGTCGACAAAATTTCTGAACCCCGATCGACTTGAACACTTATCAAAGGTCCTACAATCATCCAAAGTTTCCGCACTGTACTTTTGTTGGGGTTTTTCTATAAATATTTTTTTATTTCCTAGATCTAATCTTCCTCAAATATTTGTGTCTCCACTCTTCTAAAAGTAAATATAGAATAGATAAAATGTATATTTTCATATTAATCTATTTAATTATCTTTGAACATTACCAATTTTAACTGATTGAGGTTATTTTGATCAAACTCAAATATTATTTTAAAGTACTTGATTTGCGTGTCTAGAAGATTTAAAATGACACTGTAGGTTTTTATGCACTCGACTGAAAATTACCGTGAGATCGACTGTAGGTAGCCACCCACTTTGGTGGCTGCGTGGCCCAAGGCACTACTCTCACAGTAGACTAGAATGCCGATGAAGGGGCGACCTAGGTTCGAATCTTGGTCAGGTGTACTGAGGGTGCTTTTTTCAAAATAGTTTCCCATTATATCTCTACGCAAATGCTAGTATACGTTCTATAAATATAACCTTTCACAACCCCGAATCCATTAGCGTGATTAGTATATAAGTGTATGACCCGAACGGGTAGTAACACAACATAAAGAGCCAACCCTTGGACTACACAGTTACAAGTGTCCCTTGGCCACAGACAAGGGTACACGAGATCCTCAGCCTTACGATCCTTGAGCCAGGTTTGAGTCCATCAACACTGGGATTCGCTCATGTCACTGATCAGTAATAAAAACTTATCCCAATGTGCAATTGTTAGCCGACTCATTTTTACATGTTCATCATAAATTATTATTATTATTATTAGCACCACGTCTTACTACCCGTTCGGGTTATACGCCCTTACGCTAATGTGTAATGGTAGGGTGATTGTGAGATGAAATGGAGGACCTACAGTTTAACGTGAGATCCGAACCACGGTGGAGGCTTGGCATTCACCACATTCACAAGTTGTGATTGATACACGTTAGAGGTGAAGGAAGTGTTTGGTATTCCGATAAATCTGTGCTGAGACCGAGAATTGAACCCCGGACCCGAGCACAGAAGTCCGATACCTTACCCCTAGACCACCAGGTCACCTTTTCATCATAAAGAGGCAATTGTAATCGTAGTGGATAGTCCGCGTAAGCTATTTGTGAGGTAGGATTATGGGAAGAAGGGGTTGGGTCACTACCTGAACTTAGCTTTGTGGAAGCCAGTCGATTGAGTAAAGATGGATATTTGTATCCTCTCTCTAGTAGCAAGATGGTGGCAACTGAGTAAGCCCATCTAAGTTTGGCTCGTGTTTTATATAGTTTTCAGGTGTTTTAAAGCTCAATTTAATCCAATAACTAATACAGTTTTGGTATTGTATAATAAATTACCAAATTTGCGTATTCGTTAGTGTTTATTAATATACGTTTGTGTGTAGTTTGTCTCCAAAGTATTTAGACAAATTAAGAAAACATGGCACCAGGTGAAAGTTTAGTTGGTGAAATGAGCGGGGTGGACATGGTAGCGCTAGTAACGAAACAAGTGATGATGGCGCTGCAATCAAAAGAATTTGTCCCACTGATTTGTAAACTGTATTACCGAAGCAGTTACCAAAGCTGTTGTAGATCAGCTATAGCTTTCCTTTGACTTCAACGGCAATGAGATCGTTGCTCTCAAGGAAAGGTTCAATAAGCAGGAACAAAATATTGAGACAATGAAACAAGAGCTAGCCCAAAATGGACGATGAACTTGAGCAATACCAGCGTAGGTCAAGTCTAAGATTGTTTGGTGTTTCTGAGACAATGGGCGAAAACCCAGACATCTTGGCAGTGAATTTCATAAATAAACATCATAAGGGCGTTACTCTCACACCTGAATACATTGACAGATCTCATCGCATTGGTCAAATAAAGGGGGAAAGACCACGGCCAATTTCGATAAAGTTTTTAAGACATCGAAAAAGAGATGAAGTATTTAGAAATAAAAAACAACTGACAGGAACAGGATTCACCTTCATAGAGGCTCTAAGAGAAATACGCCTTAAACTTCTCCAAGCGGCCATTGGAAAGTTTGGTGTGACCCAGGTTGGGCACCAGACGGAAGGGTGGAGATCAAGGTAGCTGAAGGCAAACCTTATCAAACTTGGCCGTGGTCTTTCGCCTCTTTTTTTTTTGACCAACGTGATGAGATCTTTCAATGTCATCAGGTGAGAGAGATACATCACAAAAATGAATGAGCTGAAATCTTTAAAGTAGTTTTTCCCAGCACAGCCAATCAAAGCGCAAACTTTATAATTTAAGTGCATTTTACTTATCTTTATTTTTTTTATATATATATATAAAATAAAGTTTATGAATTTTCTTTCTATTTTAAGGAAAAAGAAATATAATTTATTCTCTATTTTACAAATTTTTTTTATCATTTAAAACTATATTTATGTTATTTTTATTTTTAGTTACGGTATGTCAATATCCTGTTTTTTTAATTATTTTGTGCGTGTGTGTGTGTGTGCGCGTGCGCGCGCGTGAGAGTGTTGGAATTTACTCAGAAAAGTATGAAGACCTAGGTAAGTCAATAATTCACAAAAAAAAAAAATTGTATGCCTAACAATAGTCCATATAATAAGTTAACAGTGTCAAGTCCTGCAACTTTGTACTTTCGCTCGTTATGTCATCTACCCGCGAGTGTCGATGAACCCAACAAGCCCTTACTTTCCTCCTCCTCAATCGATGATTCCCCTATACTACCACTCTCCTTCATAATGCACTAGCACCATCTCCCCGAACCCTTCAAATAGCTCATGTCAATGCCCAGTTTCTACTTGGACACATTACAGACTTCCAAGCAATATTCGCTCCATTGTCACGTCACGTAATACTGGTTAGTGAGAGTTGGTTGAAACCAAGTCTATCTTCCAGTCTTGAGCCTTAGATGGCTGCCAACTGATAAGAAATGATAGGTGCGGGAAAGGAGGAGGGTTGTTGCTATGGATGTTAAAAGTGAAATACGATGGAAAATATTATCAGCATCACCTAACATATACTCAGCGAGACCAGAATATTTGATGTGTAGTTTTATGTTAGGGTTCGGCCAGACTGACAAGCAAGCGAACGAGTGACTGAGCGACTTATTGGCCAGACTGGCGAGCGAGTGCGTGATTAGCAGATAGCTCTAGATAGTTGTTGACGATAAGGTACAGCTCGAATCTTGGCTCAGTGAAATGAGGGTAGTTTTTGAAAAGTGATTGATTTTTGTGGTTTTCCCATCCTATATACGCGACAATGATGATTCTTATTTGCAAAGGGTTGTTTTAATTATAACATTGGAAGTATTTTAACATATCACTTTTACATATATATTGGTTTATGGTCTTACAAATCAAATTATGCCGTTAAAGTAGCAAGTGTGCTAAGCCTTTCAATAATTATAAAAAAAAGTCATATTATGTCGAATTGAGAAGTTTTCCTAGCACTCAATGAACCAACATATAATAATATTGCCCAGCGTCTGTTGGCTAAACTGTCCCGGCTCAATCCGCGCGCTCGCTCCAGCACAAATAAAAATACTTGTAGCTGTAGTGTACTGACCTACTAAAATCACACATATGACCTAGTTTGAAGCTGTTATAGCAGATAATGTAGCCAATTATGAACATTCAATTGTAAACGGGTGACTTCAATACGGACCTTTTCTTAAATAATAATGAAACAACTAAACTGATGGCTATACTAGCTTCTTGCAGCATGAATATTTGTCCTATAAATGCAGCATACCATACACTGACGTCACACACTTGGCTTGACCTAATATTTACATCAAAACTAGATAAGTTGTATCACATGGACAGATAACTGCTCTGGTCCTTTCCATCACGATCTCATATATCTTTCTTATTCCGAAGAACCTCCAAAATCTGAACCGAAAATAATCACACATCATGATATCAATAGTAGTGATATTAAAATATTAAACAAAGATACTGAAATAAGGCCATGGCGCTTTGTTAGTAGGTGTATCAACATCAATTATATACTTGAACTACTCAATGCCATGGTAATGCAGCTGTGCAATAAACATTCCTCCATCAAGACCAAACAAGTGACCAGACCTCCATCCCCCTGGATGACGAAAGACTCACTGACATTAATGAAGAGACGTGATGGAGCATATGCAAAATTCAGGTGTAACTCTAAAAATAAACTAACATTTGTTAGCTGAGAGCTTTGAATGTATAAACAACTGCGTAACAAATGTACTCAGGAAGTGCGTAAAGCAAAAATGAAGCACTCGATGAGTATTTCTGGTGGTCATTCCTCTTTGAAATATGCATAAAAAAACTATATGATTTTAGTATTAATAATAAACAATTAAATCATTCTACCTCGGAAATCTCACCTAATGACCTCAATGAGAACTGCGAGCGCCTACCTTTTGTTTTAAACGACGAGTCAAAAACTACCACAATTAACAGAATTTCACAGTCCATAGCAAGTGGGGTGAAGTCTGATTTTTCTGAAGAGGTTTATAATTATATTATGCACATTAAATCAAAAGCAGTAGGTTTTGATAAAATACCAAAAAATAATAGTTGTTCTCCCAACTTTAACAGATATGTTCATTTACTCATTAATGACTGGACAGTTTCCTTCTATATGGAAGTTAGCTCAAGTAATATCGTTTCTCAAAAGTCACAGCCTAAATGTGTTGATGATTACCGAACAATCAGTATATTGCCATCTCTTTCCAAGTCCTTGAAGAATATTGTAAAGAGACGGATTTATAAACATGTAAACAATAACCACCTACTTGCTGATTGCCAATCTGGCTTCTGGCCTGCCCATGGAACATGTACTGCTCTCATTAAGGTAACTGATGATATATGGCTTGCGATGGACGAGCGACTTGCAACAACACTAGTTATTCTTGATTTCAGCAAAGCATTTAATAGTGTCGAGTGAATGTGTGGAATGCCAGGTCGCCACCGTGGTTCGGATTCCACGTTAAACTGTAGGTCCTTCATTTCATCTCACAATCACCCTACCATTACACATTAGCGTAAGTGCGTATAACCCGAACGGGTAGTAAGACGCGGTGCTAATAATAATAATACTAGTGTCGACTTTGACATACTTAAAAAAATTGTTACTTTGCTTTCTCACCTACCTGTGTTCGTTGGGTACGTTCTTATCCTTTTGGTCAAATGCAAAGGGTAGTTTCAAATAATGTTTACACTACCTGGCACCCTGTTAAAGCTGATATACCGGAGGGCTCTGTACTTGGGCCACTTTTGTTCTCTTTATTCATTAATTACTTACCTTCCTCGCTTATATACCGTAAGCATCACCTCTACGCAGATGATTTACAAATATACCTCTCTGATATTACTGTAACTTACCTACAACTATAGATAAAGTCAAAGTGGACTTGAGAGCAATCTCTTTATGGTCACAATGTAACGGGCTCTAGCTTAACCTCACTAACTCGCAAGCAATGCAATGAGACATCAAGGCTCTTGTCGAAAGTAAACAGCTCTATCTCTACTCTTTCCAGTATTTTAATTAATAACAATGTTATACCATTTAGTGCACAAACTAATTATCTAGGCATACTAATGAATGCAAATCTCACCTGGACAAATCAAATTACCAAAACCTGTCATAAAACCTACGCTGATCTTAATACCCTAAAAAGGGGCAACAACTTTCTTCGTTTCTCTTTTAAAGTTATGCTCGTCCAAAGCTTGATATTCTCATACTTCGACTATTGTGGCATTGTTTATAGTGAACTGAAGAGCTTGCACAAAGACTACAGCGACTACAGAATACATGCATTCGATTTATTTACAATCTTAAGTACCAAGACCACGTACCTAAATACTTTGACAAACTGAAGTGGTTAGGACTACACGGCGGACATTTCTCTCCCTCAGTCTCCTACACATGATATTACACACTTCCTCATGACATTCCTTAGGAACCAATTTTAACCTAATCAAAATCAGCAATAGCTTAATACAAGTACTAAAAGATCTACACTGTGGCGGATTTATAATTTTTGCGCCCCTAGGCACAATTATAATATGCATCCCCTCCCCCTATTTTTCCCAAGGCTTTTAGGAGGTTCCGGAATAAGACGTATTGGAATGGGGGGGGGGGGGGCGGGGGCGGAAGTTAGTATTCGAGAAAAGATTTCAACGAAAGAAAATCTGTCATGTACATGCCCTACAAAGTTAACATTATGAAGAAGGGGAGACTGACGTCAGTTACAAAGTACAGTTATTTAAAAATATATATCGTCGTTATGACTTTGACTTTAACTATTTCAATATGTTAGTAAATATGTTAGTTAATTTGTAAAAGTAATTATTAAAAACAAAATATGAAAATAAAAATAATGTTATCCAAAATGTACCGCACCTAAGTCCGTGCTAGTGGGCCTATAGTGTAAATCCGATTCTGGCTCCACCCTTATAGGCATCTCTATTCACAAATCTGAATTTATTCCCGTTCATTCGCAGTCGCAGCGTCACGGGTGTGAAATGAGCCACCTCCCACAGTAAGGGACTGGGTTGGCTGCTTTCAAAACCGCACTCAAACGAAATATTATTTCTATTAGAATCTAGCTCTTCATGCTTTTGTAAACATTTCAAATAAAACTGTTTATAATAAATCTGGAGTAATTGTATGAATGAAGGAATCAATGAAATAATGTATGGAGGCAATCTAATGATTATATTTAAAATTTAAACAATCATATAAGAGACACTAGATACACTTCTCGCAAACATTATTGGTCAATTGGTAGGTTGGCGTAGGGGTTATCACAAGGTACTATTTACATGGTGGCCGGGCGGAGCGATATGAGCCCGTCAACTCAATTAGAGCGGGATTTATTATTCCCACAATAATGTTATTTTCACGTTCCTCTTTCCAGGAAAATATAATTAATATTTTTAAAAATCACTACACTATATACTATTATTATACTATTGGACAGATAACTCCAGACCCACGTTGACATATATGGACCAAAAACTATCATGGTAATATTTGAAAATAAATATTACTCTAAAATTAATTCAACTAATGATATATTACACCTGTTATTATACCTACGTTAATATATTCATACGTCAACTATAGATGGAGGGTTAGAGGGTTTGAATTTCGAGTGTCAAGTAAAATTTTTAACGCTCTTATACCGTTCGTATACGTTAAACATTACGTATGGATTGGAATTTGGAAGGTTTATGGGAGTACCCGCATTGCGTGAGGTGATGGAAACCTTAGAAACCACAGTTACCACGAGATCGAACCTCGATTCCATCCTCCGTCGAGCTAAACAAGAAAGCCGTTTGCAACTACGCACGGGCGTTCTGTCAGAGCTAAATACTTTACATACGACGTGTCATTTAGATGTTTTACTGGAGGTGTGGTTTTTTAACACCGCATCTTACTACCTGTTCAGGCTATACGCTTATGTAATAATTACATTAATGGTTAAAGAGATTAGGAAGGTTATATTTAGAGGAAGTGTACCAGCATTTTCGTGGAGGGAGAGTGAAAAAAAAACCCACCATTATTACACCTTACCGAGATTCAAAACATCGATCTCACCGTCATCGGCATTCCAGTCAACTGGAGGAGCTGGTTGTGACAACCATAGTGGCATCATCTTGCAGTCACTAGCGAGTACAAGCACTAGAAGTATCAATTTTATATAATGAATTCATGTTTCCACGCGATTGATTTCAGAAATTAGTTGAACTAGACCCTATGAAGGTAACAAACCCCGGAGAGCTCAGTAGTGAGGTAAGCCGTCTTAGGTCTAGAAATCAGGTTGAGGTGTTGGCTAATTATGTCTATAGTTAGTGAAGTGGTATCCATCTCACATCCCGGGTAGACAATCAATCATTCAGAGCTCTGGTGACGTCTTCATGCGTTTAACGAGACACAAAATAGGATGTTCAGAAGGGAATAGGGGGAGATATTGATCGCCAGGTCAAAGGCTGAATGACCCGGCAATTGTTTTCACAGCAGGCACTGCCTAGTGCGATCCTAAACAGTGACTTTTTATGATGGTAGCAGTGAAATAATGGAATTTTATTACTTAAGCTAGTTAAATGTAGCCTACTTAGAGTAGCCGCATAGTCTATGGCATCACTCTCGCAGTAGACTAAACCGCAAATGGTGGGCAGATTGGTGTTCGGATCCCGGACAGGTTTACAAAAGGTGGTTTTTCCTAAATGATTTTCCACTTCATTCAACGAAACTGCGGATACATTACCTTTATTTATTTGATTTATTTGGTGTATTTAATGTGCACTTTCTGAACCGAATGATTCTATCAGCATATGAGAATTCTATGAGCGAGAGTGAGAGGGCCTACCAATTTCACGGTAAAGGTATTTTCACATACCTTCAGGATTCTTTTACATGCTACAAACGACATGGTACCGACGGTTTTACTTACCCTCGAATGAAGTTGTGCTAAGGATATTTATCGCTCAAGAAAATCACGCCAACCCTATCTGGGCTTAAACCCACGAGCATCGAGCCCCGAGGCAAGCACTTTACCCCAAAAATACAGAGGTCGACTACAATCCCTCTAAAATTCAACTTTACCCATCCTTAACACAGTAGCGTAGTTAGTACATGATCATGAAACCCAAACGGGTAGTAAGACGCTCTGATACAAAAAACTCACATGAACTCCCACATTAACCAATAGAAGGAAATTATATAGGAAAATATGTCATGAAACTGAAATTAGTGTATATTTAATATGATCCTCACAAATGGTGGTGACACGGCATCTAGGGTGTCATTCTCGAAATAAAACAGATTACCAATGACGGGGAGGTTGGATCTAATCTGAGTGTACTGAGCGCAGTTTCGTAAATGGTTTTCCATTTTACCTCCACGCAAATCCGAGTACATTTCCTTTGAATTCAAAATTCCTTATCCCTAATTCCTTATTGTAATTAGAACATATGCGTATAACCTGAGCAGGTAGTAAGACGCGGTGCTACAAAACTAAAAAAAACTTCCGGTATACAGTTACCAAAAAGAGCTGAGGTTTTACAGTGCTCAGTTGAGCTCACAACATCATAATATGTAAACACCCGAGTGTGAAAGTAGATTAGTAAATTAATTTCAAATATAGATAATAGTACTAATTAATATAATACTACACTGATACTAACACAGTTATGTGTACGATATTATCTTGACTTTAACTTAAGATATTTCAAGGTGTATGAAGTAACTAAATTCAATTCGGAGTTCACTATAAGTACATTCGCTGGCGTTGATATTGCAAACATTTTTCATTTTATTTTCAACATGGAAGACCTTCGCGCTAATAGCTAATGTATTTTAAAGTTTGGTACCCCCCTTAACTTGTCTCTACTGGGGTGGTCCCTTGAATTGATAACACAAATTGTTTTAATTTTAATTCAATCATGACTGTGTTGTGACTTTTTTTTTACGCTAAATTTACACTCTGTTTTCCTGGCGTTGAATAGAGTAGACTGCATTAGCCACAAGCCAACGTCAATAATTATCTCTCCAAAAGTCGCATAATGTCAGTCTGTTTAGCTCTCGCAACGGTGTAGAGCTAATCAGTATTGCCCCACCGTAGTATATAGGTAAATATATACATATATATAAATATAATATATAGATAAACAACTCAAAATAAAATAACCCGAAAAATAACCTTTTCTTAAACATACCATTTGACAGTATAAAATATTACCTCTTTCAGAAAAATGAAGAAAATACAAATTAAAAACCCAACATCTTCCAACTCTTTAACCCTCAAAAAATAAATTCAATACTCAAATATTCAAATTACAGCAAAAATATCGCCTTCTTTTAAATGAAAAAAAAACAAACCATTAGTTCTAACAAACATCCTTCCAAAAATATACAAATTAATTAAACCATGGTTTAGTCAATATTTTACGTTAATTTATCTTCCACAAATTCTTGAACCTTTATCTTCAAACACGGTATCCTACCAACTGCTAGCTATAGTGTAATCTTTGGAGGAAAGTTTCTAATCAAATACTCTCGAACTATTGGTTTTTTATAAATCATATTAGTGGCAGGAAAAATATAGTTATAGTTATGTTAAATTTTGAAAGTAACTCTTATATTTATGTACTAAGCCTATATTATATCCCCATGCTCCTTATGGACTTAAACTTACAGGATGATTTAAAAGTCTCCATACAACGGAATATCTATAAAAGGAAACCCTTATAGATATCATTCTACTATCCAAATCAAGAAGCTATCATAGATGCATTCGACTGGAGACACTTCCCGGAAAGAGATATTCCAAGCGACACTGTTGTCAAACTTATTGAGAAGTTCAGAAGGATCGGATATGTTAATGATCAAAAAGAGACATGTTCGTTCACAAACACCCACCAATGAATGCATATCGGCCTCGGTTCTGGCAGATATTGAAAAGAGCACAATAATGACATAAATACAACATTCAAATTGAGCACCCTCCCTATGTATGGAGACTTTTGAATCACCGTCTATATTCAATTGTTTGGCAACAATTTTAAAAGAAAACACTCACGTTTTTTACTACCCCCGTCAGACGCAAGGGCCTCGAATGAGGTCTTAGCAGAGGTCACCACCATCATAGCTGACTTATTATATGCATAGGCCACTTGACTTTGTCACTTTACAATTTCTCACAAATAATCTTCTAGAAGTGTAGTGTTTACTCTTAACAAAACATCTCAGTTTGACATGCCATGATGTCTTTAACATCTGCCTGATATAACAATGACGGTGTCAATCGATTCTAGAAACCTTTCACACAAGAACCTCAGTTTGAATAACATACGGGTAGGAACCAAGAACCTTTACAGTTAGTTGGAACCTGGTACTGGCTATTCTTTCTAAGTGGTAAGAATAGAGGGAATAGCTTGGACAAAAAAACACCCACATTTGCGTGGAAAGAGATTAGAAAGCCACAGTGATAATCCCATAAGGGAAAACACTCTCAGTATACCCGGTTGAGATTTCGAGATTCGAACCTCTACCTACCCGTCAACAGCAAATGCAAGTATGACACCTGAGACACTGCGATTCATTTATTGCTAGCATTTGAGATAAGAAACACCTTTATTTAGAAGATTCAACATTTAATCAAAATGATGGAAACAAAAGTTGTGGGTGACTGTCACTATTAACCTCATTATGTATCAATCCAAAGATCTAATGTATTTCATCAATAGTTAAACAAAATGATAAGGAAGCGAAACCAGGTTAGGCTGCATTTGAAGTGTCAATATTGTGTGCTGGTCTAGAAGTGATTCTTTTTCTTCAACACATTTTAATTAAATTAAATTAGATTAAGTCTTATTGTAAATTATCAAACATTTTTTAAAAGTTTACTAGAGTCACATCGACATTTATCAAGGTAGTGAACAGTGGTATATGTTATCATTATTAAATACTATTAACACAGGTGTGGTTTTTAGCAGATGGAAAAACACAACACGAACACTTTGAGCACATAGAAATGTGATTCTCTTAAGGTTGATAGACTACGTTAGAGAGCACAGCGTCTTAATAATATTAACCGATTTGAGCTGATGCTTTTCCACTTTGGCACGGTGCCCGTCAACCCATAGGGGTGTGACAATCACGCACTTATACTATGATAGCCACTGACACTGATGTAATAATACTAACATCGGAATTAGTTGTTTCGAGAAGCTACCTCAACACACACAGTCATACAAATCTGCCTTAACAAACTATTTATTGGCTTAGGTCATTAAAGCGTATGGCTTCAACTGAGACGTCATCTGGTTAAATCCTGGTCAACAATTACCACTTATGTTAACCGACTATCTATTGATGTGCGACAAAGTTACGATTAACCGAAAACGACGCCGTAGTGGCCCTACCAAACAAATACCGACCAGCGGCGTCCGGTCTTCCCCGACGGCGCCCTTGCAGTGTAGGGAGCCACGTGCTAGTCACGATACGGCACGGCCCGTCACGCAAGGGTCTACCGTCTGACTCACGTATTGATCCGCCATAATAAAACCCCTTCACGTCAAAGGACACGAACAGAATAAGCTCGGCCACAACAAGACAAGAATAACAGCTCTAATCTAAGATCTTCAAGGGCGATCATAGACGGCCAAGAAGTTGACATTTCTAAGCTTTGAGAATTTTTATATTTGACACTTTTTCTAAAACATATATTGCTTAACATTGAAAACAAAATGTCACACCTAATTTTTTTCGCGAAAATTGTTTAGAGGATACTTTACATAAGCTATAATTGTGGTATGTTCCTGTGATTGTTGCAGTAAGAAACAAACGCGTTATTCAACTGCAACTAGAGTGTGCCTCTCCAAAATGTGTTAAACAGTAACGCTTTCTAATAAAAGCTATGATAAAATGTGTATTTTTTACACAGTGAGGAAGACTCAACCCAAGTCCAACGCTACAATAAAAACTTTTAAACCAGTCTGAGAATTGTATATTGTAAAAAAAAAAAAAAACTTCTTCCATTGGTAGTTCAGGGGGTGGAGGGCAGCTATACCCCTAAAAAAATCTATTCCCAACCAAATACCCTCCCACATTATAAAATTAAATCACAGCTACGTGCTTGGCTCACACCGTTTTGAGAGTATCAAATGATGAATATATGAATAGAGATTATACCTTTATTTGTACGCATTTATATAAACTCTAGAATCGTTGGTTCCCGAACTTGTTGAATGGCGTACCACCCAAACAATTTCCGTATTTTGGAGTGCCACCAAGATCGTGCTGAATATTTAATATTTAGGTACATTTTAATGATGCCCAGGAATATAATGACTCAACACTATTTATAGATTAACAGTTTTTATTTATCATTATTTAATATTGCTTATCACTCAATACGAATAATAGGGCACAGGTATCAAAGAAATATAAAACAAATTTATATTTACCCCTCCAACCACTGTTTAAATCTCTTTTCTTTTTGGTTTGACTTGGTCGTAATATATTTATGATATTTGATGAGACATTATCTCTCTACAACTTGAATTTGCTTGTTTTGTTTGGCTTCTCACGACGTACTAGCTGGAATAAGTGTGCGTACCACGGTTTGGGAACCGCTGATCTAAATAATTGAGCCGAATACTTAGCGTGCCCTCTTACTAAGCTAATCGTTTAATTCCCGTTGGGGGACGAATATTTATCATATTTTGATTAATTTACAGCCTCTAGGTAGAACGTGCATGAATAACTTTCCAATTGATTTTAAAAATCTAGAGAATCATTATATTATATATTTAGTCACCATTTTTTTCCAAACAACATAGCAATAAGTAATAGGCATAAAATAATTATGTTTTCATTAAATGCAGATTTAAAACGGTTTCAACTTACTGAGAAAATAAAGCAGTTTTTTAAGTAGTGTATATTATAAAGTAGCATTCCCACACGGCGTTACCCATGATTCTTCAAAGATTTGTTAGAAATAGGCTAATTAAGAAGCTATCATAAATTTAAAAATCCGGCTTTGGGTTGCATTTGGACCCTCTTTCTTCCCCCTATGTTAAAAACTTCAGATTTCTTCGTGCTGTAAATTTGGCTGGGCATTGTACACAAACAAACAAAACACAAACACTTCCTTTTATAGGAACAAAGCTTATTCAATGTAACCTTTATTCAAACACTTTGTGAACCCAAAACTTCAGGTAGAGGCGGCCGACCGGTCTCAACTTTGTCATTCAGATTACAGAAAACCAATCTACCAAAAGAGTGACACACGTCAGGGTGGGGAAAGTAATAATGGTGGGGGTATTTCCTCTCCTCAAGCAGGTACTCGGTTCGAGAAGGAAGATAAGACCCAAAAAGGAATTTGGTCTTCTATTCTGCCATACCTTAAATAAATAGGATGTCTACCTAAAAGTGCGTGGAGGGTTGGGGTACGGCCAGACTGAGCGCGCGAGCGAGCGAGCGAGCGCGCGAGCGACTAAAATATAAAATAGAACACATTGGTTGTAATGGGGGGTGGCCACACTGGCGCGAGCGAGCGAGCGAGCGCGCGAGCGACTGAGCGCGCGCGCTTGAAAGATAGAACTGGTCCTATTTTTCAAGCGCGCGCGCTCGACCCGGTACAGTCTAGTTTACAGGCGCTAGGCAATATTATTGTATGTTGGTTCATTGAGTGCTGGGGAAACTTCTCATTTTGACATGATATTTGACTTTTTTCTATCAGTGATAGGTTTAACACACTTGCTATTAATTGCCCGGTGACCTGGCGGTCTAGGGGTAAGGTGTCAGACTTCTGTGCTGGCGGCCGGGGTTCAATCCTCGGTCCCGGCACAGATTTATCTGATTACCAAACCCTTCCTTCACCTCTGGCAAGACATCTTGTGAATGTGGGGAAAGCCAGGCCTCCACCGTGGTTCGGATTCCACGTTAAACTGTAGGTCCTTCATTTCATCTCACAATCACCCTACCATTACACATTAGCGTAAGTGCGTATAACCCGAACGGGTAGTAAGACGCGGTGCTAATAATAATCTAACTAGGGTCCGCTAATTACGCGCTCGCTCGCTCGCGCGCTCGCGAGTTTGGCCACCCAGTCGCTTGCGCGCTCGCTCGCTCGCTCGCGCGCTCGCTCGCACGCTTGGCAGTCTGGCCGAACCCTTAGGGTACGGCCAGACTGAGCGCGCGAGCGAGCGAGCGTGCGTGCGTCTAAAATATAAAATAGAACACATTGGTTGTAATGGGGGGTGGCCACACTGGCGCGAGCGACTGAGCGCGCGCGCTTGAAAGATAGAACTGGTCCTATTTTTCAAGCGCGCGCGCTCGACCCGGTACAGTCTAGTTTACAGGCGCTAGGCAATATTATTGTATGTTGGTTCATTGAGTGCTGGGGAAACTTCTCATTTTGACATGATATTTGACTTTTTTCTATCAGTGATAGGTTTAACACACTTGCTATTAATGGCCCGGTGACCTGGCGGTCTAGGGGTAAGGTGTCAGACTTCTGTGCTGGCGGCCGGGGTTCAATCCTCGGTCCCGGCACAGATTTATCTGATTACCAAACCCTTCCTTCACCTCTGGCAAGACATCTTGTGAATGTGGGGAAAGCCAGGCCTCCACCGTGGTTCGGATTCCACGTTAAACTGTAGGTCCTTCATTTCATCTCACAATCACCCTACCATTACACATTAGCGTAAGTGCATATAACCCGAACGGGAAGTAAGATGCGGTGCTAATAATAATAATAATAATAATAATAATAATAATAATGGCCTAATTTAATTGGTAAGACCATAAATAATATAATGTATATATGTAAACCCGATATGTTAAAATACTTCAATATTATAATCAAAGTAGGCCTTTACAAATAAGAATCACCATTAGTTTGGAGAGAGTATGAAAAAACCACAACAATATATAAGTTTTAAAAATCACCTTCAGTTCACTGAGCCAAGATTCGAACCTTTGCCTCCTAGTCAAAAGTTATCGAGTGCAACGCACCATTCTGCCACTGGTGCGGCAAATCTGTTTTTAAAACACTTAAGTACAGTACCATACGCATTTCTCAATTTATTAATTGGATGCACTTCTACTTTTTTCTTTTTTATAAATACACAATATTTTCTGTAAGAATTTTCGAGGAGCAGAGATGTACTAAGTGTGTTTGACAGAGACATATTCTCTAACTAGGGGGGGGGGGGGGGGGCGGTGACCTAGTGGTCTAGGGTAAGGTGTCAGACTTCTGTGCTGGCAGCCCGGGTTCAATCCTCGGTCCCGGCACAGATTTATCTTATTTCCAACCCCTTCCTTCACCTCTGACAAGACATCTTGTGAATGTAGGGAATGCCAGGCCACCACCGTGGTTCGGATTCCACGTTAAACTGTAGGTCCTTCATTTCATCTCACAATAACCCTACCATTACACATTAGCGTAAGTGCGTATAACCCGAACGGGTAGTAAGACGCGGTGCTAATAATAATCTAACTAGGGTCCGCTAATTACGCGCTCGCGCGCTCGCCAGTTTGGCCACCCAGTCGCTTGCGCGCTCGCTCGCTCGCTTGGCAGTCTGGCCGAACCCTTAGTGGGAAAAAATTCCGGCTAAACCCTCATCAGTACACCAGACCGAGATTTGAACCCCAATCTCTCAGTCAGTGACAGATCATCCATTATATTACGAGAGTGATACCCTAAGACTATTGTTTCACAAAACTTTTAGAATCATGAGCTGATTTTTAGAAAAACACGAACCACCTCGCTTAATGGGAAATTGGAGAGAGGGTATTTTGTACTTCTTTTTTCCCCCCTAATTTATCAATGTCTGCTATTAGCATTATTTTTTCTCTTATTTTTTTTCTTATTTTTTCCATTTTTTAAAGATTTTCCATTATCAAATAGTTACAAAATTTTCACATATCAAAAACTTTTCAATACCCAGTATAAAATCGGCTCATGGACAGCAGTGAGGGAACCACCACCTTAGACCATTCTACCACCTAAGCGGGTAATATTAAATTAATTTGAGAGCATGTTCCATGTTCCTACCTAATGTTGTTAGGGACCATTAATGTATATGACGAGCAGGTTCCACTTTATACACGAGGTCATTATAATACAATGGTTATAAGGTAAAAACACAAAATAATTCAGTATTATACGAGTATACAATCAAAATAAAGATACTGTGAGACAAATTTACATTTTGCATACCCGTTGCCCGATAAATATTCCAAAAAGCGAATAATTCTAGAGTCTTTAACAAATTGCATGTCTAGACTTTTTTAAAAATTTATTTGAGGTATTAACGTGTACTTTCTGAAAACACTAATTATATCAGCACACGACCTATAAACTAACTTAAATCTAGAACGAACACAACATCTAGCCCCCTATCCATTATTTATCATTGCGGATGGGGAAATCAACATTTCAGAAATGATACATTTGTCCACCTTGCCAAGAATCAAACCAGGGACCATTAGCTCAGTAGACAAACACGCTACCGACTGAGCTAAGCAGTTCAACGATGAATAGTAAAAAATTAAAAACTATACACAATAGGGTTTTTAAAAAGGGGTCGACGCCTGTAGAAATAAACATTTCAACGGTAAACAGAAATATGCCTTTGGCTCGTATAATATATGCAGAACTAAACAGATGCTTACCCCAAAATATAGTGCTGACATCTTATTTATTAAACATATATATATATATTTATTAAACATATATATATATATATATATATTAGTGACAAAATTGTAGACAAATTTTCAGTGGTTCGGAGTTCAAAAAGAAACTTCACCTCTAAAGGTTTTTTTTCTCCCCATCGCTGTCTCTAACGCAAATTTGCAGGCTCGAACAATAACGTCGACCCCAACGGAGCTGTGGTTCCCTCAAACTGACCCAAAGGGAAATTGGTTTTTGGCACATTAGCCAATAAGGAAACGAGGGAATGATGACTTTTCGATGAAACCGTTCACGAAGGCGCGGGGTTTTGTGGGAGAGGACGGGAGAACCGTGCGCTGCGGTGCACCACACTCCTATATTGGTTGTTAGGGGAGGGGGTGGGGGATCAAGCCAGAGCGAGAATAGCAGCCCTGAGTGTCAAGTTGGCGAACAGGTCTACATCCAAACAGCGCTAAACGAGATGATGAAGAGGAGCAAGGGCGTAGAAATCTAATTCTTCTAGAGGAGGCTTATCTAGAAACTTTTACTTTAGCAAATATACATTTTTATACGTATATATGAAGTAGGAGTATAGACCCCCTAACTTCCCCACCTACATTTCTAAACCTTTGAAGAGGAACCTCAACAGTACCTTCATTTTTACATTTTAAAAGTAAACTTGATACTGGTACTGAACAGTAACAAACGCATTAGCTTAATTAAATAGTTTAAACAAATATGTTAAATTTCACTATTTTATGTATCAAATGCTACCGAGCATTCCTAATAATCACAATTATTGTTATTTTATTATAATTTTACTTGTTTTAAAATGAATATAGCATTTTATTTAAAGTTAATATTATTCTGAGGCATATTTTTTAAATTAAGGATAGTGAATTATATTAAGAAAAAATTGTAATTGCCCGTTAACGCTGAAATTACTTGTCGGATATTCCATACTACCAGAATCAATAAAAAACAATGTTTTAAATTTTTTTCTATGTGATCCCCTTAAAGGTGAACACTGTTGTCACCCCTCATTCTATTTTCCACTAAACTGAAACCTAGATACGTGCCTGGTCATTGTGATTATTGATAAGAAGTAAAGTAACAATGGATTAGGTTGGTCACAAATACACCAAAAAATCACTCTATTAACTACTAGATGTACCAAAGATTGTCTTACAATATAATAGCAATAATTGACCACGGACTCAATTTACCCATTAAAAACTATATATTACTGTATAATATAGCTAGCTGGTTGACTCGTTCTTCGCACGGTTAAGCAGCATCAAAACTAAACTAAACTAAAAAATTCAACATCCAGCTACCAAAATTTTCAAAGTCACTCTTTGTACTATAATGAACTAACTATGGCAAACCCAAACTCATTCTGGAAATTAAAATATTAATTATTTGAAACCAAATATTACCTATCCCCCAAAGTTAGTGCACAAAAGGAACTCAATAAATTGCTTAGGCACGATCTTAGGAAAAGTGAAACTAAGTAACATACATTATTACAGAAACATGTTGAAAAAAAAATTCCTAGCGTTCCATTTTGAAGTTTTCCATTTCTAGGCATTTCTGGTTATTAGGTGCAATTCCTCTATAATCCTATAATCCTGTGACGTTTCAGTTTTCTAGTCCATCTGTAGGTGGATAAACTTTTCTAGACACACACACAAACACATACACACACTTACTTTCTGCTTTGTGTACACACACACATATATATATATATATATATATATATATATATATATATATATATATATATATATATATATATACTCGCTTTGCTCGTTGGGGCTCCCCCCAGTGGGTTGTATTTGCAAGTGGATGTAAACTAATGTAATTCCAGAGCTTTTTTATTTAGACTATAGGTCTTACCGTTTAACCACAAGAGACCTCCAAAGAAAGGTCCACACCGACTTTAAAGTTGCTCCACCATTTTGAATTTTTTCGGGGGTTAAAATTTAAAATTTCTAACTTTTTGAATTTTTCCATTGGTTACAGAATCAAAGCTATAAGTTTGCCAAATTTCAAGTTTCTATCTCATCTGGAAGTGGGTAAACATTAATGTCAGTGAGTGAGTCAGCCGTGTGGCTTTATAGTAGTATAATGTGTGTGTGAGATGATAGATTAGTAATTGGCTACCAATAGTAGGATAAATTAGGCAGAATCTAAAAATACACACATATTGTTTACAATTCTAGTTAATTTTAAAATTGGATGTAAGATAAAACTATAAAAGTAATTAATGAAGATAAAGTTAATTAACTCGATTTTTTACATGACTGAATTAAAGATTTCTTGATCTAGATTGATCCAAAGAATCAATAAGAGCCCTATGAATCGGCTAGGCCGATTGTAACTACATTACGTCACGAGGGAAGGGAGCACTCTGAAATTTACGCAGTTCCTCCCTCTCCCAATATCCCCCCCCCCTTCAAACCATTTACACACAGTTCCCGACCCCACTAACTTGTTACGGGAAGTTTACCGTCCTCCGCCGGTGTAAGTTTTAGAAGAGTTCAAAGGGGGTGGATGTGAAAAAGGGGAAGGGGGGGACCAGAACCCCGAGTTTCCTAAAGTCTGGTGACACTTGAACTTCTACCCCTCCTTCCTTCACATAACCGCGGGGTCTGGACTGTATATCTTCCAGATGGGCCCAACGTCCACTGGTACGTGTAGGGACAACGCCGAGTGAGGTGTGACGTCATTGCACATCTACTATTGAGCTCGATGAAAACTTACGCGTCCACTGGATCGGACCAGGTTGGGTTAACAAGAACTTGGATTAGTAATTGAGAGTCCCAGTAGTTGCAGCATTGTTATCACGTATCATTCATGTAGAGTTCTAATCTCCAATACAACCCGTTACGTTGAGACTGAATCTACTGGGGATTAAAATGTAAAATGTTATCTTACGTTCATTTAAATTTGAAATACCCGTGGGAAAGTTTCGAAATTTTTAATATGCTCTTGAACTGTACACTAGGAAAATTTATAAAATTGAGCCTCTTTTATAGGCAACTTAAAATAACAGAATTTCTATATAATATATTATTTGGCATTAGTTTAGTTACGTACAATTTGACTTTAAATATAATTTATGGTTGCATACTATATTTTAATACTATATTTCAGACTTGGGTTTTTACTATATACTTAAAAAATAATCATGGGACCCTACTTTCCAAATATGTGTCATTTTCCAATAATTAAATATAGGCTACTATTCTTAAATTTATATAACATATTTTAGGTCGTTTTAAACGTGCACATTAAAGGGACCGGATATTTTTTTAAATTTTTTGGAGAGAGAAGTATTATTATCATAAAATTAAATCTAGTTTAAAATTTTAATGGATGTTGACGTTTCATAATACATTGAACCCGAAAGAGTGGTTTTAGTGATGGTGTCTGTTTTTATGTCTGTATCTCAGCATGGAGCCTAAACAATTTTACTGATCTGGCTAGAACTTGGTATCTAGGGTTTTCATAAGGTTGCTCAGAGGGATTTTTGGATTTATCTATCCAACCTTAAAATTAAGGGTAGTTTGCTTGGAGGTTAAAAGAGAGAAATATCAATTTTCTCAAAATCGGCTACAACCATTTTGTTTAAAATTCTCATCCAGGATCTGTTTGATATTACAAACAAAATGGCACTTCTCATTTTATATTATTTAAATTGAAAAAGGATACCTGATCATGGGAATTGAAACCGGGACTTTTGGCTTATTACGCCAATGTTAACTCACTGAGCTATCCAGGAATCGTCCCATGCCCAGGGTCATTCTTCACTCATATTTTAAGGCAGAGTCTATGATGGACGTGCTGAAATGTCGGTTATATAAGAGTGACCAATTAAGATCACAAACTATTAAATAACGCAACCAACTTCGACTCGGGAGGGCTTTTGCTTCCAATAGTACAATTAAAATAATAATAATAATTATTATAAAAATAATAGTATAATAATAATAATAATAATATAACCATAATAATAATAATAGTAACCTCAATAGTTAGAGTATTAGCGTACCGAACCAAAGGTCCCGGTCTTGATTCCCATATCCAGGTTACATTTTTCAATTTAATGAATATTACATTTAGACGCGGCTATAAACTTAATTAACAGATATAATAGTTTAGTTATTTTTCCACAGCTTATTTTTCTTTAAAAATGACTTTAAGGGTAAAGTACTTTATAGGGAGGTTTACCATCTTGATCGTATCTCTGTAACTATTGGAGATATAGAATAGCTTATCATTGCAAAGTTGCACGACTCTTGAAGGCACCAAACTTGTTTCAGAAGTTATATTTTATAAAATCAATATTTTATTAGCAATAGGTAAATACAATTTTTTGATTAGTTAGAGATTTGGGAAATGGGGAGTTGAGAATGTAAAAAACAACTAATACGTTTCTGTATCAGTGTATATTACTATACCATTTATTTTATATGTAAAAATTACCAATATACGTTTTGACACGGGTGCAACAACTTGCCATTAAAACCCTTTTAAAAGATTGAATCTTCTTTTGTGAGATTTCTCTTTAATTTTTAAATTAATTGTTAATCTTATGTATTCATCCTGTTACTCTTCCCATTCATCCACGGATTCCCTACCATAATTACAATTACTGTATGTGTTTAAAACAAAAATTCTCTTGAAATGTAATTTTGTCAAAATTGGTGAGAAAGTTTCATTTAAAGTATGTTACAGTTGAAACATAGAAATAACTCTAAATACTAAATTTTAAATTAAACTAAATCTTATTTATTAGATGTGCAATAAACTAATGATGAATGATTTCCAAACCTTACACAGTGAACCTATGCTAGAAACGAGTCTAATTAAAACGTGCCTTACGGATTAGACAAAAGAGTTATTTTGTAAAGAGCAGCTCCGCGCCAATAAGTAGCCAGCGTCAGATTGCTCCACGTGGTTGAATAGAGACTCATCAGTAGGAGTATATATTCAGGATATCGTCTATTGATAGTACTCTACAAAAATAACATATTCAGGTTCCCGACTCATTACTCCTCAACTGCGCTATTCATATAATGTATATTCAGGCTGCTTTAAAAACGACATTAGACACAGAATCCTTCCTACAAAAAACTATTATTAAATTTATTTTTATTTTCACGTGATTAACTGCTAGTTGACCTTAGTACTATTCTAAAGTTTCAAAAAGGTTTAGTAGGCTCATTTATAAAACGCTTTAATATCAAATTTATGTATTTTTGTATGTGACAGCTTATATTTATTAGTAGACTACTTGTTCCAGACTCACTGCTTCACAGAACATCTGAAGCGTCGGGGGTCAAACCCATGACTTCTAGATACGTAACCAGGAACTCTGATTACTAAGTCACACAGGTGGTTGGCAAGAAAATATTAATTATTGTATATTCAAACTATACAATTTATCGTCAATAAAGAAAGAATAATTATAATTTGTTCATTTATTAATAGCAATTAACGATCGTTTTCGGGAATAAACTGTAGAGAAATTATATGTTTTGTTCAAAACATGTATAATATATTCTATTTCTATCTAAAAAATCATACATTTAAAATATTTTAAGAGTCTAAAAGTCAAAAGAGATATTTATGTTGGCTGAAGCCACTGATGCGGGATGGGAGTATGTTGTTGGATAAGCTTGTATTCTCTTAATTGACTATTAATCTCCCTTTAAACACAATTGTCTGTCTAATGTTTAAAGAAGTGGGATATTGTGGTTTTAGAAATATATTGTGGTGAAACTTTCCCAAGGTTGAAATAAAGTTTTTGATTGTATCCATTGTGAACTGTTATTTCCCCGGCGTATTTGAAGAGTAGCTTGTGTCAACTTTAAGACCGCTAGGTGACTATAGGTCTGCGCTCTGTGTCCGACATATTTCAGATCCAATATTCACCGAGATAATTGTTTCCCAACGGTAGACGGTTATTCGACAATATCGACAAGGGGATGGAAAACAAGTGGGGAGGGTGAGGGGTGGAGGAGAGATGCCTGAGTGGTAAATAGCTCTCGACCAACAAGCCATTCCTGTTTCTGCTTTAGAAACAATCAAATCGTTTAATTTTGTACAGTTTGTGTTCTAGAGAGGTGCATGCAAAACTGGGTCCGCAGGCCCTCCGTGGCCCCTGCAATCTTTACTTCCTCATATAGAAGATTTTTGACAGCTATAATATTATGATGAATATTAATGTTAAGTGTTCCTCGGAACTCTAAAAGAGGAGTCTTAATATACACATATACATGGGAGCAGACATTATATTTTTGTCCGTCTGTCTCTAACTATAGTTACAACCCGAACTATATTTAAATATTATATGGTCATACATGAAACACATCGTGATTATGATTTTAGCATTAAAATTAAGGTAGTTTACCGATAGATGATTTTTGAAAATTTTACATTTTTCTAAAATGTTTCTAGCGATTTTGTTCAAAACAGACATATAATAATACATAATACTTGCTTTTTGGAGTTAGTTTACCGATAATTAATAGTTATTAAAACTTAATTTATTTTGATACATTTTTAAATTGTGTAATAAATTGAAAATGGTTCAAACAGTTTTGTTAATTTATTTTGTATATTATATATTTTATTTTATATATTTTATATAATATATATATATATATATATAATATATATATATATAAGTATTTAAAATTAATTTAGTGAACAAATGTTCCGATTGAAAGTATTTTAGTGGCACTAGATCTGAATAATAAATCATTCAGAAAGGTCTAAGCCCTTACCGCTAATCTATAAACTACTTATTGCTTTTTACTTACCGTTTATTACCCTCCTTCCTCCATGTGACACCAAGTAGACATATAGCCTGACCCCTTCCCCTCTAACCTATGTTACGTAACTTTTCACATCAAGAACGTTACGTTAGCTAATGGATATGAGCTTAAGATATAAATCCAGCAGAAAAGAGTGTACACATTACCATACCATTCACTTCTGTACATCAAAGGAAAATTGCTGCTTGATACAGGCGCAGTCGTAAGAACTTCAATAGTAGTCAATATAATGGTATACTTCATCTCTTCTCTGGAATAAAGAGCTTGATCAATAGAGAGATATAGGTATATCGACTCAGCTCAGTAACCATCTTTCGATTCGGAAAGTTGTGCAAGCGTACCTTGAAAACGTGGTCTGGAAACTCGACGTAGTACTAGCACATTCCGTGGCCGGTATCTTTAAAGTGTGCATCCCTTTATGTCTCATACTACGATTCAAGGAAGACTATTCCTGCAAACTGATCAATGCTAAACAAGAGGTAGTACTTGTCCGATTGACGACTGACAGTAATTCTCTACTACGAGACAGCCCCGAGACGCCTTCCAAGATTGAAATAAGTAAAATCTTATGGGTAATCCCTTACATTAAGACGTACGATTTTAATAACTCAACCTACTCAACTCCATCAAGAGCAGGTGATATATCTATCTCCATTTCGTAGGCGGTAATTGTAAGTGCCGACCTACATTTAAAAAGACTGGACTGTGAAAACATCGACTATATCGGTAAAAAAACACTTTCGTTTTTTTTTCTTCTGTAAACAGGATGTAACATTACGACAGCTACGGATAGAAGCAAGTTTGATTATTGTAATCCATACTTGGTTAAACTCTACGTGAATTCAGTTATGTATCCCTACAAAATATGAACTTGGACTTTAACCAAGAATCTTCTCTCAATTGTACGAAGGCTTTGCCAATTTTCAGATTTGTACTAAGGAAAGAGTGCATCTATACCAATGTTCGATCCAAAACATTTCAAATAGGTGGGCCCCATCGTCGTGTTTGAAGTAATCAACAGGAAGATACTCTCAAGGACAGTACCATAACATGTCGTATAAAGTTCGAGTCAGATAACAACATCCCCGCAAACTATATAGCTTTCTGCTAAATAATACCAGTCGAAGTGCTTCGCTACAACCCTAGCAGTGACGTCAGCAAGATGGCATCATAAATGGATGAGGAACGACTGAATGACATACAGTATGCTGATCAAAGTGCGAGTTTTCATGAGTGAAGAAGGTATCTTCCATATCAAGGATCTGTCTATATCACCTAAAGTGTTCAACTGTAAGTTCTTTCCTCCCTTACAGATGGTTTACTTTCGTCGTGGATTAGGATAAATGTAGATTGGCTAACTACTTACCATAACGGTCTCTCTTGGGAAAGTGGGGATAGACCCTACTCCGAACTTGGTTGGAAGATTAATTTTTATCTGAAGAGAGAGACATATTTTCACAATACAAAGAACCAATAAGGTAATTAAGCCTCGAAATATCATCGATGACAGTGACGAGTACTACTTTCTGAACTGAGGGATCTCGGTTGTACTTCAATGAAATCACTCAAAGCCTTGCGTAGTGTAGGGAATGTACCAGTGATTCCGGTACCACCTACACTTTGCAATAGAACATCTCAGACTCTTCTATGAATGCATTAAAAGAACTAAGATTGATAAGTCAGAAAGTGTGTATTAATTGATCAATAGCGTTTTAAAAAACAATATGATTTGCAGTCGTATCTTCTCTGCTTCAAATCATCGCACTGATTAAGTATATCGATTTGCCCTCTGTCTGTGGTCAAGACAAGAAGGATACAGTTGCCGTCACTTGGGCAAGAGTAGCACCTTATACCATGCGGCCACCGAAGTGGGTTGCTTTGTTTTGATATGCTTGAAAATATAATATCCTACTCTTTGATTACAACCCAGGTGATAGTAGGGGACTACGATTGTTATATATATATATATTAGTCATCGTACTCAAGTGAAAAGTTTTTTGACCAGATTTCTCGCAAGTCCAACTCACAAGGTTTGTACTAAATCCCAGAGACTGTTCAGACGTTTTGTGAGTTTTGAGTAAATATTAAGCTCAATACTTTTATTTAAACCTTTACCACATTTAATGTTATTGGAAGCAAATTGACTATAATTCTTATAAAAAGTATCTAATTTATTAATATTTCTGTTGACCTCGGTGGTCTTGGGTAAAGTTCTCGCCTCAGGGTCCAATGTTCAGGATTTAAACCCAGCAGGGGTTGATGGTTTTTTTTTCCTTAAGGGATAGACCTTTTACCTTGGAAGGGAAGTAAAGCTGTCATCCCATGTCGATTTTGGCAACTAAAAGGAAGGTATGGAAGATATGTAAAAATACCTTTCCCGGCAAAATTAGTATATCCTTTTGTTCTCGCTCATAGACATTCTCGCGTGCTGATATAATCAGTCGGTTTAGAAAATACACGTTAAATACCTCAAAGAAATAAACACATATTAATATTTCTCTATTGTATGTATTTTTCTTCTTACCAACATCAATTTAGCTAGCCCCTTTAAATTGATATTTATTTTATTATGTGCATTAGTACTTAGGAGAAAATTCAACAAGTTATTTTATCCTGCCTTTATTATAATCTAAATAAAGTCAACTCTCGATTCTACGACCCCAGGAATAGCGTCCCTCTCGAAGTAACAACCCTTTTTTGGGGACCGTGAAAAATGTGGGGAAAAAAAGGTTGAAAAGTTTAAGGAAATCGGCTGTAAAATGTGTTTGTTGCATTTATCTAGGTCGCTGCGTTGCAATTATCTTTGTGAGTGCTGTATTACTAGTACTGGGGTGGTTCAGGTATAAAAATAGACACCATCTCATTAATGCCAACCAATAGCACTTGACTCTGTCCACCCCTCCCACAAGCAAGACAATGTTTCCCCGCGCGTGACTGCCGCTACATCACGGCCAGGCTTGCTTTTGCCATTGTTATTTCGATTCTCGATTTGGTTACTATTTTGGTTTGATTTTGTGAACAATTTTTGACGACCAATGCTATTGTTTAACATTGTTATTTTGATTTGGTTACGTTTTTGGTTGGATTTTGTGAACTATTTTTGATGATCCACGCTATTGTTGTCTAAAAAATGCAAATTTTCGTATGGAGGTCAGGGGTGGAACAAAATATGTTAAAATTCCAATAATGACCCCTTCGAAATAACGACCCTTATCTCAATTGTAGTGATAAATGACTTCTTGGTGATATGAGAAAATCTGCGCACTTTAATCTTAGCCATTAAGGCTATAGCTACGACCATATAAAAGGTCACATCCTACCACCTAAAAAGCATCAAACTAAAAAAAAAAATATTAATTAACAAGAATAAACATTTAAATAAGTCCTCAGAGCTCAACATAAAACAATGAGAGGACGAAAAATAAAAATGTGGCACAAAGTTAGGTACGCCATAATTCCTGCTGAATTATGAAAGCCATAAACAAGCTCCCAGCTTATAAAAGGTTTGGGAATATACTAGCAGTGTTTTGTATAACTTACAATGAACGTCTCCAAGTGAAACAAAGAAAAAAAATGAGGGGTAGGAGGAAAGTAGCTTACATTATGTGGCTATGTTAGGAATTCGCAATAAGAACCCGTTCAGGGAAAGCTCATAAAAACAAACAATGAAACAGCCCCATGGGCCACATTCCCCCGCTCTTTTTTATCCTCCACTACACAAAAACAAACACAGATGGAATTGGTTTCTGTGACGGCCAAAAAGAAGGGAGAAAAGATTCCGCCTTCCGTTTTATTACTATTATATTCCCAATATGATCGTGAATCTTTTAGTTGTATAACATCTCTCTTATGAGGGGGAAGTTTACTAAGACAGTTCTCCAACTCGCTACATTAGATATCGTTGTTTGTTCCAACTACAATACCTTCGTCGCTAAGAAAGATTACTGTAGCTATATTTAGTTCCTTAATGACGCTTGATGGATAATAATGTATTCCTATACAAGAATTGTTAGATGTTTGTAGCGTTTTGATCACCAAGTAGAATGATTGTTTGTATAAAATTACAGGTGCCAAGCGAAATTTCAATTTTCATAGGAAGAACTTTATCTGTCAAACCCGCCTCGGTGGCGTAGTTGGCTAACGCGCTTGCCGTGTTGAGCTCGACTGCTAGGATCGGGGAGATCGAGGTTCGAATCTCGGTCGGGTTAACTGGGGGTAGGTTTTTCCTAAATGGTTTTCCACTCTCCCTCCAAGCAAATGCGAATTCACTTCCTCTAATTCAACCTTCCCAATTCCTAATCCATTAGCGTAATTAGTACTTAAAGCGTATAACCCGAACGGGTAGTAAGACGCGGTGCTAAATATTAAATATTATTTATCTGTCAACTTGATAATTTATTAAATCTACTAATATATTAATACGTCAGGTCATATAATATGCAGCTGATACTTTTGATATATATTAACAATACCTATAAATAAACATTAATTATCTAATAAAATATTATCAATGTTGACCACCAAAAAGTATGTTTGTATTTTCTAAAAGGCCTTTTCTAATAAAATTAGACTGTACTTATCTTGAAAACAATTTAAACTCTTGTAGGCCTATACAATTTGTTTCTTGGCTATAATCTTGTTTAGAAGTGTGAGCGTTTAATAAAAGGTTTAATTCTTTATGTAATCGTACCCCGTAGGACATGGCTCAGATACAAAACAAGCATACAGCAAGCAATAGCGTTCTAAAGATGGTTTGTTTATGTGTATACCAATGATAAAAAAAATTTAATGGTATACTTTTTTAACAAATTTGTTTTGTGCGCCATAAAACGCATTTTTTTTAATGATTGTCAAATGTTTTATAATGTTCTAAATTTAAATTTCCAAGTTTTAATTGTTTGTTTTGTTAGAAATCAAAGGCCGTAGCCAGCTAATATATTCAGGGGGGTTTGGCACATCCCCCAATTGCCGGAAGCTAGAAAAAGTTATAAATGATAAACAGTTTAAAAGTTATCTGAAGTGTTTTTATGACAACATAACCTCCTAACTGCCGAAGTCTAGGAAATATTATAAATATTAAACACCTCTAGAAGCTCTCTGAAGTGTTTTTTTTATCGTAACACAGCCCCTAAATTGTACGTGTACCTTAATTTGGATATTGTTTGAACCATAAATAAAGCCATATAGCCTATATTTAGCTCATAAAATTTAGGGGTGGGGGTTTGAACCCCCAAACCCTCTGACTACGGCCCTGTTAGAAATATATCAACTAAAATATAGGTATGACAACTTTGAATGGTGTTACAAAGTCTTTGTTACCTTTTAAGATCCAATCATATCCATAAGCGTATATTTTATACAAATTTAGCACATAATTTATCCTGAAAATAGTGATTTGTAAGACTATGAAAGAAATATGCTGGAAGTGTCCTGGATGATATCTAATTTACTTTTCATATTGGGTTGAAATATACAGTTTTGACAAAAATATAAGAGAAGGAAATACATATTGAATGCATAAATCTAAATAGATATTTCATATTAATATATAAAAGGCATGGGCGTCGTTCGTTAGAGGAGGGACGTTATTAGAACTACTCCTATTCTCCAAACCATTTGATCTACAAAACCAGCTGTTGCTTTTAACATTCAAAACTTTCTCAGCAAACCATTTGTTTTTACTATTCTTTATAGGTGACCTGGCAGTCTAGGGATAAGTAAGGTGTCGAACTTCTGTGTTAGGGGTCCGGGATTTAATCCTCGGTCCCGGCATAGATTTATACAATTGCCAAATCCTTCCTTAACCTCTGACAAGACGTGTATTAATCACAACTTGTGAATGTGAGAATGCCAGGCTTCCACCGTGGTTCGGATTCCACGTTATACTGTAGGTCCTCCATTGAATATCACAATCACCCCACCATTACACATTAGCGTAAGTACGTAAACCCGAACGAATAATAATATTCCTTTCTTTTAGATAGAACGACTTGGAGTAATATTACAATAGACAGGAAAAATACCGCAGGTGTTGGATTAGGTTCAGTTCATAAGAAGTAGTCAAGATGAAGACAATACGAATCTGGTTGCAATTAGGTTAAGTTAAATTAGGCTAAGTTATTTAAAAAATATTACCTAAATTATTTTAAATATGTTTATCATGCTAAAACATAGTAATATATCCCTATAGGATCCATATAGAGTTAGAAACCTTTAATATTAATTGTTTGAATGATTGAAAAACCATGTAAAGGTAAAGGAAGTTAAATCACTTCCAGCGACGTTTCACGCCAAATGTAATTCAGAGATCAAAGTAAATCAATAGAAACATAGGACTAGCCTTTCTCAAACAAATTGTCATTCTCTAATAATGTCACAAAAGAAAATTATATGACAGTTGAGATAGTTTTAGTGTTTTTGAAGGCACGTAACTACCATTCCCATAAGAAATACCGCAGTGTATTTAAGTAGATGGAGTCCTCAATCCCAACTGGCTTCACTAAGAGCTTTACCTAATCACTCCTCCAAGCAAATTCTGAAGTAGTTTTACGTGTTTGCTATTTTTATCATATTACCACTAAAGTGATTTATTACTAGCATCATGTTACGTTTGATTGGAAGGGAACTCGAGATAAGGCCAGTATATTTGACATTTTAATATATATACATAAAAAATCGAGTAAAATAAATAAAATATGTATTCAATAGATGCGTTTTGTTTAGTTTACTATAGATGGGTATTGTTCTATTATATCACATACCAGTTAACTTTCGTAAAACGGTTTATTGGTTACAGACAAAATCAGCAATTTTAAGACGTCTCATTTACATAAGGTACAAGCAATGAATGAATTATACATGAAGGTATACACAAATCCATGTTAGAACAAAACATTAAAAGTAGCGTACAGAGTAAGGCCAACTGCCCAACAAAATCAGCCTTCAGCTGAGTGAGGTGCAACTATACAACTTTTAAACAGATATCCCAACAGTTATTTCATATTGGTCACTAACGTAATGTAATTTGAACACACACTTTTTAAATTCAGAAGAAAAGGTTATGATCAATTTTCAAAGCTCTTATGACAGATAGGCTATTCAAGAACTGGTGAGGTCAACATGTGTAGACAATTAGACTATGCTCATCTACTGAAGCAATGTTTTATTTATTTTATACTAGCAATCCCGCACGGGGTTGCCCGTGACCCATGGGGTATAAGAATTATATAGCGCCCCCCCACCCCCACACCTATGGTAACCGATTTCATTTTGTAACGTTATCTCTGAAACATAATTCTAAACAAGATTAATAATATTTTCTTCAACAATTTGTTAAAAATAGCATAATTAAAAACCTAATTAAAAATTTAAAAATCTAGCTTGTAGGCGCATTCGAACCTCCTTCCATACACCTATATTAAAAAGTTCAGATCTTTACCTGCCGTAGATTTGGCTGGGCATCGCACACACAAAAACAGACAGACAGACAAACACTTCCTTTTATTTTTATATAGATATAGATACATAATTATTATTGCTATAAAATCTGTAAAAACACTAGACTTAGCTCGCACTTGCTTCCGATACACCTCACAATGCGTCAAATTGCCTTCCAATGCTGCGCGCTTGATGGTTGAACGCATCGTGTGAAGAATAGACGGTTGGCATGCCCCTTGTTGGTATGTGATGATGTTTGGACTGTTGTCGGTATTTTTGGCCTAGGTCAAAGGGAGGGTTCAACGTTGTAAGCTTCTCTCACCACATTCGTGACACCTCTACATGGTGCGCCGAATTTGTGTCCCTCCAATATGTAGCAATGAACCATACAGGCTGTACGTATCTTGTGTGCCTGTGCCTTTGTGTTTGTGGTGGATTTCGAAGATGGAATAGAACAATGAAGAATTTCTTGAATTCGTTAGTTTATATGAGAAATACTCCATATTGTGGGATCATAAGCATACGGGTCATACAAATCGTAACCTGTTGAACCATGTGTGGTTAGCCTTGTAATATGATCTTAACACCGAGGTTCCTGTTTCCGAACTCAAAAAGAAAACCATAATCACTTTTATAGATTTATTGTAACTTGGCCACCATTTGGGAGACACATAGTATCACGTTTTTTTGCAGCTTTTGGTGCATTGTCCAGAAAGAACAATTGGCAAACGTCTACAAGCTCCTCATCTGCATTAGAAGGCAAGTGACGCATCGTTTAGAGCTGGCTTTTAACTTATCCAAGTGAATGGTATACTAATACTGACCACATCCTCCCCATGTCTCCACCAGGGTGCAGGGATCCTCGCCTGGGTCCCGGCAACACTCGATGACGTCACGACACGTGGTGTGCGGCGTCACGGGGACATCCGTGAGCAGCACCGCGCCATCGCTGCCATCGTCAGCCTCTCCGTACACTCGCACGATCATCTGAAAAATTAGTTCATTCTCTCAGAAGTGGCTTAGGGAGGTGTTGAGCCACATTCTGCAGTCAAACACTCGACCGAGCAGTGTTTATCAACCTTTTAGTGTTCGTGGCACACTTTAGAACATTATTGGTGGCACACTTGAAGAGGTTAATGAGCGAACAACCATTGGAAAAGAAGGAAGTTTAGAAATTTTGAGAAAAAAGTTGGTTTTAGTAAAATATAATCAAGATATTCAAAATTTTATATAATAAAGTTTTTGTGCATTCTTTAAGTATGAATACAATATTAGACTATAGAAACATAATTTGAAATTTAACTATTAATTAATTAATGATAATTTTAAGGTGAAACCTTACTACTTTGCAAATATTAGGACGTTTAAAAGGTCAGGTGACTTTTTTTTTTTTTTTTACTTATTAGTTCGCAAATTTCCCCCCATTTTTATGATCGATGATTTCGAGAGACGGGGATCTTAATTAACAGAGATATGATCAACATTTGGTGGGACACTTTTGAAGGGCTAGTGGTACATCAATGTGTCGCGACACACAGGTTTATCACCACCGATATAACGCGTCATTCTTGTGTTGAACTGAAGAGTATTTGACGGGGTGATCGAGGTTTGAATTTCTGTAGGGTGTATTGATGTGATTTTTATTAAATGATCTCACACTCTCCCTCTACGCAAATGCTGGTCATTTCCTCTATTTATATCTTTCTTATTCCTACTTCATTGGCTTAATTAAAGTATGCGTATGACCCGAATGGGTGCTAAGACGCGGTGGGAAAATTACTCGACCAAAGCAACAAACCGGAGATTGATTGACACCGAGATTAATCTAATATTCCCAGGAGTAGGTAATGGGTTTTAGGGAGTGCATGAAGCTACACTCAGACATAATTATCATTAAATATGTTTTGATAATAGTAAATTTGATACATATAGATTAACGCTAATTTTAATGTAATGTCATGTACTTTATTCCTACATCGCGGCTTTATTTAGCTTACCACTAAGTTTATATTAACATTTGGAATTACCTTTTATGCATGACAAGATAGTAGGCATTTGTTTATCAATTTTTTTGGAGACCTGTAAGGGATACGATTTAAGCACATGCCATAGCCATGAAAGCAGTACGTGACTATAGAATGTTTAGGAAACACTGCAATATACCAGGGATTTCCAAACATTTTAGTTCCAAGGAACACTCGCACTAGAAAAAAAATACATACTGCAGCTCTCATAAAAATATTTAAATTTATATTATGAACATTCAATTAAAAAAAAGTTAAATTTTACAAGCATTAACGTATGAAAAAAACAACGGAAAACATCAAATCCAGCTACGTCTTTGGTGGCAAATGTATTTTATTCATATTTGACACACACAAAAAAGAGGCAGTTGTAATTATAGATGCTATTTTACAGAGTGAAAAACAAATAAATAATATTATAAAATTTCCTCATGGAGCCCGACTATGGTGGGGCCCTTTGGTGGAGCCCAAGGGCTCCATGGAACACTGTTTGAAAAACGCTGCTCTTGACTATAAGCTGAGTATTGACTTTCTGCTGTCGCTCACAAAAAGCGTCTAGTTTAACTAAATAATAAAATGCAGGCCAATTTTTACGACTGCTCAGAGGGGGCCCTGTGAAGTTGTGCTCCCATTATTTAATTCTAAATCACTATAACGATCGTGCATGGAGGGATGTATTTCGAAAGTGAAAGGGGCTATTCAGACCAGCCCTGATGGATAAGCCTCGATTGTTTGGTAGAGAGTACTCGCTAGTCGCTTCATCTCTTCACCAACATTTGGAAGTTACCGCGCGTTTAATTTGCACGGTAATTGGCCACCGCCATGCTTATCAATAGCATTAGCATTATTAGCGATACTAGTTGAAAACATTCAGACACGTATGTCCAATTCACGGCCCTAAACACGATTTTGTGTGGTCTATGGACCTTATGCTGAACCATTATGTAATGCGACCCTTTTATCCCTTTTTATGAACGTCGAGTTAATACAACAGTTTTGAATGCCATATTTGGGAATATAACATAAATTAGTAAAATTAGAAATGTTGGGTTGGTGAAACAAATCTGTAATTTTTCTTTGACATGGATCAATTTATAAAAACTGTTGAATTTGTGCACGCGCAATGTTTAGCAGAACATACGTATGTTGACATTTTGTTTCTCACATGAAATTGAACCATTCACTCAAGTGATATCGGCTTACGAACACACATCCGTCAACAATTATCAACATATTTTGGCATAACGTTTAAATCCAACATTTCTGTCTTTCTTGCAAATAAAAGGTTTCACATTTTTTGGTAATAAAATTATTCTTATGGTTTTAGATAGTGGTCCTAGTTTTTCTTTGGTAATAATTAAATAATGTTTTAAGCTGGAGGGTGACCTGGTGGTCTAGGGGTAAGGTGTCAGACTTCTATGCTGGCGGCCGGGGTTCGATCCTCGGTCCCGGCAAATATTTATCTGATTTCCAAACCCTCCCTTCACCTCTGACAAGACATCTTGTGAATGTGGGGAATGCCAGGCCGCCACCGTGGTTCGGATTCCACGTTAAACTGTAGGTCCTTCATTTCATCTCACAATCACCCTACCATTACACATTAGCGTAAGTGCGTATAACCCAAACGGGTAGTAAGACGCGGTGCTAATAATAATAATAATAATAATTTAAGCTGGAATTATTTTTACTTAATATAATGATAATAAAGTTAGTGAGTACAATGAGGAATACATCTAGATACCACGAGCACGGGACGATCCCTGATATCTCAGTGGTCAGAACATTGGCGTAGTAATCCAAAGGTCCTGGGTTCAATTTCCATGTTCAGGTGACATTTTTTAATTTTCGTTTACACTGAAAAGTAGCAGGCTCTCCTTAGCAGATTACACTATGGACCTAAATTGTGAGTTAAACCATAGTGAAATAATACAAGGTAGGCTTGCTACCTAACAGGGTAAACGAACGCTACATAACTGGTGTACGAACTAGGTTTTCTCGAAAGTTAAGAAATGAAGCCATACCAAAACAATGTCAAATTGAGATACATCCCTTCTATGGCAGGAGTGACAGTAAAATCATATCAAATATACTCTCGTGTATCCAGTCGCCAAACCATATGTTGATTTATTGTCACTTTCGGCAGTCAAAACTTTCAGAAAAAATAATTTGTTTCTAATTATGTGTATTTCTATTAGACATCTTTTAATATTTTGCTAGAATGTCAGTTTACCACTCTCTGTGTCGAATGGACCTTAGATTGTAATTAATGTCATAAACTGGTACCATCGATGTAATATTAGGCAACACATCATCAATCTGGTTAGTTAAGAATTAACTTCGACGTATGTATAAAATGAGTTAACAGCATCACCGATCGTGTGCATGGTAACGCTCAATTTACAATAGATTAGATCGCAGCTGACGGGGATGTTAAGATTTGAATTCAGACCAGTTAGTTGCACTGAGAATGCTTATTATTAAATAGTTTTCCATTCACTCTCCCTACATTTATTATAAATTCTACCTTCCTCATTTCTTCCCCTATTACTTTAAATATGTGGATAGCTCGAATGGACAATAGGACATGGTAAATGTAGTAAGATGTGCACCAACTAAGGACATAAAATGCGTAGCTTTAATGCCAGTGATTGAATTATATGGGCAGTATAATTAGTTTAGCTGGAAATACTTAACTTTTTAAGCCTTAATCTGGATTCGAACTAGGTGTTACAAGTATATTTATAGAAATCATATCCCATTTATTCAGAAGGGAAGGACAAACGTATACGTCTTACCAGTTCTCGAATTGGGAAATTTTAATAACAGGAACGGTAACAAATAATTACCAATAATTTGTTTATATATTTTACAGTACGAAACTATTACAATGGTAGAGCCTATTGCAGTGTGTCTACACACTTCATTAGGTTGCATGCTAAGCCATACCAATTAAAATGAATTTCAGTAAAATGAATAATACATTGCAGTTTACTATACTAATCTAATTAATTGATGATTACAATTAATTAATATTGATTTATATTGAAACAAAACATATACTGCCACAGTAAAACGATATCATATATTTAAATATTTAGGTAGCATATTATATTCATTATTAATTAAATTATTTATAATCAAATTCAAAATTAATTATTTTCAGAATAAGAATTAATAATTACATCATGTTGACATTAAAATATAAACATTACATTGTTGTTAGCAATTTTGCTTCGCATATCTTTCGTACTTGTAAAAAATAAGATACTTGAAACATATGAAGGATACCTATCATTTGTGGGGTAAACACTAGACTGAAATTAATTGAATTACAATGAGAGAAATATGCTTATAAAGACTTTCCCCAATCACTTCTTTTAAAGTAAAAAGGAATTTTATCGTACAAAATGTTGCTACAAAAGAGGCAAAATATGGCAGCAGAAAACTTGAAAAATTCTTTGTTTTACATTGTTTTGAAGAATTATGAGAATATTAAGAATTATTATTATTATTATTTAATCCATATGAAAATTTTGTTTCAATGTAAAATGTTTTGTAACAAAATATTCATTAAATTGGCAGGAACAAACCCAGAAATTATATTATTTAATGTAAAGCCACTTCTCATCATCATTATCATCATCAACTTTTCTAACCTGTGTCCGAATCAGTTTAGTAAAATGCTTTCATCTTCCTCTATTCTTCTACCACTCTTCCTCTATTAATTTTTTATATTCTTCTCCTCTCAATTGAACACTTTCTGTTATCTGCTCCTCCCATCTATTTCTTGACCTCTCTTGTGGTATTTTTCCTAGATACTTCATTTCAAACTTTTTATTCGCTATCCTCTCTTTTCCATCCTCATTACATGGCCATACCATCTCAGTCTTGATTCCTCTACTATATCATGTACTCCAACATCCTCAATACATGGCCATACCATCTCAGTCTTGATTCCTCTACTATCTCATGTACTCCAACATCCTCAATACATGGCCATACCATCTCAGTCTTGATTCCTCTACTATCTCATGTACTCCAACATCCTCAATACATGGCCATACCATCTCAGTCTTGATTCCTCTACTATCTCATGTACTCCAACATCCTCAATATATGGCCATACCATCTCAGTCTTGATTCCTCTACTATCTCATGTACTCCAACATCCTCATTACATGGCCATACCATCTCAGTCTTGATTCCTCTACTATCTCATGTACTCCAACATCCTCATTACATGTCCATACCATCTCAGTCTTGATTCCTCTACTATCTCATGTACTCCAACATCCTCATTACATGGCCATACCATCTCAGTCTTGATTCCTCTACTATCTCATGTACTCCAACATCCTCATTACATGTCCATACCATCTCAGTCTTGATTCCTCTACTATCTCATGTACTCCAACATCCTCATTACATGGCCATACCATCTCAGTCTTGATTCCTCTACTATCTCATGTACTCCAACATCCTCATTACATGTCCATACCATCTCAGTCTTGATTCCTCTACTATCTCATGTACTCCCTGTACTCTTACTCTTTCCCAGATAACTTCATTCCTAATCTTGTTTCTCCACGTGACAGTTCGAGTGGGTTTGTTTCAGCCACCAGCTTACTAAGCATATCATGATAAAGCCCTTTATACTACGTGCAAATTTTAATATATATAAAGATTATTTCGGAACACACCAGGACAGTGTTTTTTAAAAAAAACCAACATATTGACAGTAATTACCTGGGTGATGGAATTACGTATGCATTTGCATATTTCAGACATAACATAGGTAAATATTGGACTTTAATTTGGATGTACATTTAGCCAATGATCAGGTTCCGCTTTTATTAAATACGCTTAGAAATTCTAAAGATTTACCCTCCAACGAACGTACACCATTTGTCATTTTTCATTCCATTATGTTGAAGTAATTGTCTTGTTATAGGAATCGTCGTCTCTGTCGTGAAGCAAATTCTTGGAAAACCCGGTGTAATACAAAATACAATACACTATACAGACACGTAGTAAGTAGCATTTAGGTCCATTCAATACCCAATACACTATACAGAGATGTAGTAGGACCTAGGTTCTTTCAGACTATAATAAAGATCCTTTTGGGAAACGATAGGAAGAACGAAAAAGTAGCTTTCTAGTGTGCATGCAGAACACTTTAAACTTTTGTTGTATCAACCGGAACGCTCGTAATATTCTCTCTTATCAACCGAAACGGCGTTCCGGCCCAATTCGAGCACTTTATCTTACTATACTAAAGTGTTGCCCGATATTTCCTTAAAATGATACCTTCATAATATATATTCTATTCACGTAAATTTGCGGACAGACCAGATCAGTGGCAAAACGTAGTTTTAAAAAAGAGGAGGGGGGGTGGGAGGGAAAAGGACAAAATATGATAAAAAATATTCCTAGAATAAAATTGTCCTAATTTAAACCTTTTCCCCTCATCCCCTAGACTTATTACTTTTGACTTTTTTCATCACATATTTATCGTCAAATGCACTTGACTTTGAATATCCTTCGCGCTGTTTCTAAAATAATTCACACACCCGTATATGTAATAGCGGTCTACCTTTGAGTATCACGCAAATGTAGAGATATAAATCTAGAAGGCATAAAGCACCCACATATTAGACCTCTTCTATCTTCGGTCCACACGGAACCTTTCTCACAGAAGGGTGCAAATGTCCACGTTAATATATTCTCGTCTCGCTGAATATAGGCGTGCCCTTCTTAGTTTTTATATTAAGTCATAGTCGCTGTACAATAAACTTAATCATTTTCACCTGAGGTTTCTTAAGTCCAGGCTTTCCAGAATTAAAACGTAGGATTGATGTTGTCACAAACTAAGGTGATGGTGGAATTAGGATGGGTTGTGAAAGCCTAATGACATCTCGGTAAAGTTAAGGCGAACGTAGATATATATAAAGAGTACTTTTCTTCTCCAAGTTGACCATTTTTTTCCTTAAACTCCCTGGAAAGTAGTTTGAATGGGAAGATAGATGATAGCAGTTACAGAAAACGCCGAGTAAGATGTGCCACATATGACCAAGCTCACACGATTTGTAACCTGGGACTAGTTTTTTTCAAGGGAGGGAGGGGGTGGCAATTTCCGTTGTTTATAAGGAAAGGAAGGAAGAAACGAGATTGAAAAATGAATCCTTTCACTTCATGTACAAAATTATGTCAATGTATAAGAAGAATTGCTTGGGTTACGATGACAGAGTTTTACCCCTAAGGGAAAAGGTTGGGATTCATACGACAGGGAAGTGATTTTCTTTCATAGGGTGAACAATGAGAAGACAGAGATTACATAGCCTCCAGGAGTAAAACGATACAACTCCACGTTATCACCCAACTCAAGCTATCGATCGCAACGTCACCTGCAGGGTTGGATCACGTGGCTAGTACTGATGTGGAAATAATGTGTTAAAGTTCATGTTTAGCTGTGCTTTGTTGAAGTGTCTTATTTTTTTTATTTCCATCTTGTTGAAGGAATTGTAAAGAAATCTGATACGTATATGTTGTGGCAAACATGAAGACGTGTGCTAAATTAACATCGGTATTGTTTTATTTAGTTCTTCGAATTGTAATTTGATCAAAACAATTCGCGTAGGGATGTCGCTTACATTTAATTCAAAACTGGAACCAACCTTAAGCGATGTTCAAAGCCTATATTTATTAAAGTTGTATTTAATTGAATAGAAGGGAAAGACAATAAATTAGTTGCTACATTTTTCTTTCATAATATGTGTCTAAGAAAATTATTTTATGTTGTTTAAGAATTTTCATCATAATCAATGTTTTTATTTAAATAGTTAGAAAAATCAAAATTTTAGGAAAAAATTTGTCTACAGATTTAACCTCTTAAAATATTTAAAATTATAATATAATTATTCCATACTGCAAGACAAAAACTAAATTTTTCACTTTCTATTTATATTTGTGTGTGAAAAAATTGTGGACAAGGTTTCCCACTAAATATTATACATATGTATATAATTTCATTTAAAGTTTTCAGAAGCCCATAGACGACCTATAAAGTTAAAACTTTGTGATCTAGGATTACAAAACACGGAAAAGAACCGAAAGCAGATGGATTTTCGACTTCTTTTAGTTAATGAAAATAAAATTAATTCAGTTCCCCCTTCCTTTGCTTCACTCTTAGGTAGTAGCTGATAGTTTTTTTAAATAAACAAAGCCCAACCTTACACGCGTTTATCAATATTGAGGATTTAGCTAGGCTGGTTAGTATTATAATCAACCTGTCGTATAAAAACCTAAAAACAAGTACAAAAATGTTTTGAGATAAATAAACTGTACGAACAAATAATTTATTTTGGAGAAATTTGAAAGATGTGCTGTATATTTAAAAAAAACTACGTATAGTAGTAGCATTTAAATCCTTCGCATAGAGCAATTAATTCAATTGAACATAAAAATAAGTAACAACTAGAATTGAGAAAAAGGAGGAAAAGGAGAGATCTAAAAGTATTTTCCAGTCTAGATTCCAGTAGGGATAAAATTAACTTAACTTTAAAACACGTATGTTGTAAAATCTAAACTGTCCTTCTCCTGCAAAAAAAAAAAAAAGTCAAATTCCATGTTTTTTAAAATTTTAGATTATAACACACATTTGAAAGTCCAACTTATATTTTTTAAATATTAAAACTAACGGAACGTGTAGATTATATATATAATATATATATATTATAATATACATAAAACACAACAACACACACACACACTCAGAATGGTTATTGATCAATTCAACCAAGGAATTTACTACAATTTAAGACATGCAATGATACACCAGTGTACAAAAACTAAATTAAACTTTATGGAACTGTTATTACATCATATATTTATTTTGATTTTGTTTGTTGTAAGCCACTTTAATTCATTCCTAAGTATATACAATCTACTTTTATAAAGTTTTTCTCTGTTTGAGCAATGTTTAACTTATGGTATGTCACAGTTTATTTATTTATCTGATTGCGCTTCACGTCATTAGCTCTTTTAATCACCACGTCAAACCTTAATAAATGCATTCTGAAAACATTTCAAAATCAGCACTTCTCCATTTCAACCTTCAACTAGTGAGATTGTAGCTCATTCTATTAGAACGTGTGGTAGGTATATAAATAGGCTGCACTTTTAAATTGGAATACGCCCCTTCCTATGATAATAAATGAGGTCAGAAGAGACCTTTTAAATAGGAAGCCATTGAAAATACGCGGACACCAAACTTTTTGATGTCCTGAAATTGGTTGTATCTCTACTTCTAGTGGTTCAATTTCAACTTTAGTTTTTGTTGCTCTTCTTAGTAAAAAAAACCTATTTTTCATTATACATTTCTCTTAACCTTAAGGGCTTCCCAAAATTTAAGAAAAATCGAAATTTACTTCATTTTTCAGGTATTATTTTCGTACTTTGATTTTATCTATTAATTGCGTATTCGTTTACATTTATTTCACTAAGATATAAATTATATTAATTTAAATCACTTAATCTTTTATTTGGCAGAATAGACTAATTTGACAGGTTTTGAAAATGGCTTCAAGGCGCCGATAGCTTGGCGATGCTAGCTTTGAATCTCCAACTCTATACGTCATTGATTAGACCAAACGTTTCAGATATCAAAAAATCTAGTGATGAAGTCTTGTCCAGCCTTAAACAGTGCTAAATCACTGGTTGGTGCTGTTTACAGGAAGCTTTCGAAAAATTTAAGAAAACTTCAGAATCTTGGTGCAATGCCCCATCGTTTGAATCTAAAAAAGTTAGATGAAGGCGGAGGAACAGAGGAAACATTAAAAATAAACAAAGCAAAGTGGCACAATAAAGGTTGATTCACACTGATAGGACTGTGCGCAGAATGTGCTGGGACTGTGTCGTGTCGCTACCATTCACACTGATAGTACTGTACACAGACTGTGCTGGGACTGTGTCGTGCTGCCAACAATCTCGAACAGGTCATTCCCATAAGAGTTACCTTGTAAGACCGTTTTTGATTCACACTCATAGGACTGTGCTCAGGCCGTGCTATGACTGTGACGTCTTGGATCGTTTCAAAAGTGATTTCCCAAGGTCACGGTCCAGCACGGTACGAACACAGTCCAACACAGTCCTATCAGTGTGAATGTAGACGATGTCACCTTAATGTTGTTGTTTTAGTGTCGTTTCACCTACTTCGGCTTCTTCCGGCAAGCGGCGAACCTTCCCGAAGGTTCTTATCTACAATCTGACAGTGGCTGCGGAACATTCCAACATTGTTAACACAACTGTGTAAGATAAGCCAAAACTATGGATGAAGAAAACTTAATAATGTTAGTTTGTATAATTTGCAGCATAAAAATTATGATAATAATCTCACTAAAGAAAATATCTGGAAGGAGATAGCTGAAAAACTGAATGCAAGAAGTTTCTCTAAGGTTTCAAAGTTCGGGACACTCATTCTTAATATTTGTGAAGCTTTTGATGGTCATCTCTGAGTTGCCCAAATATATTGTGGAATTCTTCTTCTCTTGCTCTAAACAAATGATGAACCCAGTATTTTCTTCGTTTTCTCCTCTTTTTATCAAGTGAAATAAGATAGAAAAGACCACATGCAACAATCGCATCTTCCTCTGATTCATGTCTACTGCTGACCATGAGCAAAACAGCGCTAACAGCACAGTTCCAGCACAGTCCTATCAGTGTGAATGGTAGCGACACGACACAGTCCCAGCACGACCTGAGCACAGTCCTATCAGTGTGAATCAAACTTTATAATTCCAATAAAACTAAACCTACAGGGCAAAGAACGCAAACATTCATTTTCCTTGTCAAATATGTCACATAAGTACAATCCCCAGTCTCTATTAATATAATATATATATATATATATATATATATATATATATATATATATCGTAAACACCTACACTATATATATATATATGTATATATATAGTGTAGGTGTTTACGATATCACCTATTCAAATGAGAGATGAAATATGTTTTATTTACAATCAAAATGGTACTACTCAAAGATCTCTATGTAAGGTTGCTTATCTACAAGTGGTGACTTAGTTGCTATAGAAACAAGCTACCAACCGAAGGGTTACACAAATCTGACAAATCGTATGAGAACATCAAGGAGGATACAAGAAGAAGTCATCTCTATCTGCTTCCGTTACGCGCCTTATAAGAGAGAAAATTCAGGCCTATGAATTTGATATCAATATTGTATTCAAAATGCTGCACTTAAGAACTACAGCCAAGCAAATATTTTGGGAGTGAGAAGTAAAGACCCCAAACACACATACTATCCGTCTAAGTGAGAGAGTTCTTAATCACTTCCCACAACTCAAAGCTCAACTTTCAGTCAGCGAATACACCCTTTAGCGTGATGGTGCTAATATTTGTAAATGTGTTTATTCTGAAAGATGTATAATGTTGTTGCATGTGAAAGATCAATTAAACAAATTACAAAGGTCATAACCCATTAAAACGTTACTTTTTATGGTCAACTGAACGACGATCAACACGCTGCAAGCGTTCCTCCAGCGCTTCTGGCTCTAGTGTGATCGCTTCTCCATAGTACGCTTCACTTACTTTGATACGTGCTAGTATTTTTACAGCCAGCCTGACATGCACAGCACCCCTGGACAGCAAGCCCCAGGGCACTTTCTAGGTTGGTACCTAAAAAGTTCCAACCCCCCACCTCGAAGAGTGGGATGATCCGGATCAGGTCGGATACCCAGGGAGGCGAGAATTAACTCCTCCCCCCCTACCAGTATACATTGGTATGACTGCCACCGGGGACTCGTGCCTACCACATATCCAGGGTGGTAAATGGATCTGTTTACTTCCACTCACAGAAGCGGCCTTATGATCTCCACTCTTTCCAGTGTGTAGGTGAATGGGATTACGCCCATTGAGCGTGGGAAAGTGATTCTCCAGTACGAGTGGAGGCTTCCATGTTCTAGTACATGCACTACTACCTGTCCAGATTAGCACCGGAGTTTTAAAATGGCTCACCACACGAATGGAGAGGCCCAGAAGCCCAAGCGCCGAGGCCGAGAGGCCCAGAATGCCAGGAGCCTTGACCAAAAGGCCCTGACCCTATCGCTCTGCCAACACCATCACTCGTCGGCTTTTAAACTCACTGCCCCACAGAGTACAACACATTGCTGGGCCAGCGCCACGAACGTAGCTCATGACGTGGGCTTCCGGCCCAGCCCTGTATTGTATACTACTTATAACGAAAGTAGTCAAATAGAGGCATACCAGTCCGCAGGGCCACCCCAGGTAACCGATGCAAGCATCAGTCTCTCTGGCACGGGGAAGATACGCTTCAGTATAAAACGTTACTAGAGCAACTCAGCATACTTTTAATATCAGCTAATTGATAGTATTCAACCAGAGTGAAAGCATTCCAAAAGGTCACAGTACTCACCATAAGAAAAGTCATGAGCCACCAGTTCTAATATATATATATATATATATATATTGGAACTGGTGGTTCATGACTTATGATATATATGCTTGTTTGTATTCAGAAGAATACAAAATAATACAATTATTTGAAAGCATGCATGAAGAGACCTCTACATATTAACAAACATAATTATGGAAATAGCAGCAAGTCTTAATTAATCACTTTGAAATCCAGAAAGCATAAGAAGGCGTCTTATGCCTCTCAAATCTGCTACATGGTATTTTTATGATTGGTTAGTATTATAAAATTAATCACAACTACAGCAGCACAAATTCTTGACTTGGTGGTATGGGGGGGAGGGGGGGAGGGAGAGGATTACAGGAACAGTTGCAGGAAAGGAATAAGTAGGTGAAAAAGTGTGTAATGAAATTTAGTATGGCGAAAAGGGAAGTGATTATGATGACAAGGCAGAGAACAAGGCCAAGAAAGGTGATATAACTGGATGGAGTAGAAAGACGCAAAGAGCGTAAAGTATTTTGGTATTGTGATTGAGGAAAAGGGGGGCAGCTGAGATAATATAGTGATATGAGGGCAGCAGGAAGAGGTTTTCTACAAATGTGTAAGATAGCTACTATGGAAAAAAGAGGTGCCCCTGAAGTGTATGCAGCTGTTGTATAGAGCATACTTCATAACCATAGCTATGTATGCTGCGGAAACTTGGACTTTGGATAAAAGAGAAAGGAGGAAAGTGGAGGCAATGGGTATGAAGTTTTTGAGTAGCATACATTCTGTCAGCAGAAGAGATAGGATTAGGGATGAAGATGAAAGGTCAAGAGATTGTGTACAGGGGTACATGAGATAGTTGAGGAAACAAGACTGAGATGGTATGGACATGTAATGAGGATGTAAGTGGAGAGGATTCCAAGAAGACTAATGGGTATGAAGTATGTAAGGAAGATACCACAAGGAAGACCAAGGAAGGGTTGAGAGGAATAGATAGTATTAAGTGTGTAGTGAGTGGAGGAGAGTGCAGGAGGAAGAATGTTGGGAGGACATAGGGAGATGGAGGTATTTTACTAAACGGAACTTGCATACTTTGATGCTAATGGCGCCCATTTTCAATACTTGTCTATGAGATCATCATGTTTCTCATACACCAAGGTATGTCTGTAGCAAATTGTATTTTGAAAGTTACAAGGGAAACTCAGGGACCAATAGCGAGTGAAATATCCTGTATAATTAGTAGTAGCTCTTTACTGTCTACTAGCTTAAAGCATTGTTACTTTTGATTACGTTTACAGTGAAATTTCTCTTCTGATAATATTAATATACTCAGAATAAAAATAATGTCTCCTCACAGCGCAGGGAAAAAACCCTCTTAACTATTATTAAAATAATTAGTTAACTGGAACTTCCACTATCGCAGTAATAAATTGATAGTCGGGGTATTCGGTGCTGTGTTTGATAATCTATTGAGTGGTAATATAATTAGTCGGTTCAGAAAGGGAATGGTAAACACACCAAGCTAATATAAATAAAAAAACAAATATTTACTGTGAAAAATATTTCTTTGGTTCTTCTTGCAGTGGTTTTTAATGTGTGGACTGCCCTTTCCCCCTCCTCTGACTTAATGGTAGAGGGAAATAGTAGGAGGTCAACCCTACCAGTCAGGGTTTGACGCCCATTACGTCACGCCAATAAAACTAATTCACTTAGCAGCGGACCAAGCCGAACGATAATAAATTTTCATTCATTCATTCTCCTCCTTTGAAACCTACTGAAATTCGCCACTGCTCTTTCCCTGTTCTTTATGGGAGGGTTTATGGTGCCGGTAGAGCTTTAACCACACACTACTTGGAAAAGGATTCAGAACAAATGGCGCGCAGCGGAGTGTTATACAGTATATTTTTATTTTTTTTCTCAGAAACTTGTGAGGTTCATTTCTCGTGATAGATTTTACTTTAAAAAGCGTGAAACCATTTTCAAAAGGACACAACGTGATCTAGAGGAATATGTAATAAGAAAGTAGGGAGTCTCGTTTAAAAAAATCAACGTGACCTTAACGTGACCTTAGCAACGCCACCCAAGGTAATACCACCCTTAACAGCTTATTTCCCCCTGAGAACCAAACAACTTTTGTTAAAAACTTTTTTTTTCTTAAATGTATGTATGTATGTATATACGTATACAGGTTAATAATAATTCACGGATACGGACAGTAGCACATGATTAGGTGGGTAAATAAAAGTCTAAAACAATCTTTTCAAAATGTATTTTCTTCCTATAACTTTTGAGAAAAACTCCGTTAAAGTTAGAAAGGGGCTGTATGGCAACACTTTGCTTGAAACTTACATCAAACTTATATGTTGGTTCACAATAGTTTTTTTTAGCACCGCGTCTTACTACCCGTTCGAGTTTTACGCTTATATCACAGTAGGTGTTCAAAGGTTGATCCTCGTTTGGTTATATATTTTTATAAATGGCGTATGAAAATGTTGTGCACGCGTCAAAGCATGTCGACGTCAATTGTCGTAACAACCGCATGGAGAACTCGGGTGACTCCGACGTGTCATCAGGTGGGTACATCAGAAGTTTGAGGTGACCCCACAAGAAAAATAATTGAGTGGTGTAAGTTTTGGTGGCCTTGGTGGCCATTCCACGGCCCACCACGCTCAATCCACTATTTGGGGTGACACAATTGTGTCCCATAGTGTGCAGTGACGCTGTCGCACCGATACCACATCTCTGTCATACAAACAATGGTACGCCCTCCCACTAGCCCAGGTAAAAACCGTGTCAAGGAACAGACGGTATCTGTGGGAATCCTAATGATCTGGTATCAAATAGAAGCCCACAATCGCGTCCCCAACAATACCGGCCCTACATTAACGTCTTCCGTAAAATAAATCAGCGTACAGCCGCGCCCTAGGTCCGGCTCGACTGTCAGATGTTCCCCTGACTATTGCCATATACCAGTATTTTACATGTGTGTTGTTCATTGCTGCCAACATAATACTGACCTCTCATTTCTGTCTACGTCTAATAGTAAATTACTATGAAGTTTCAGGCACGGCGTTGACACATAGACTCTCTCTAACTTTAATGTCATTTTTATGAAGAGGCATGAGAAAAACTGATTTTTTGCAAAGAGTATTATTGACAAATATTTACCCACCTAACCGTGTGGTACTGTCCGTGCCCGTAAATTTATACTCACCCTGTATAAGCATATTTATATATATAAATGTATATGTTTATAAGCCTACATATATGTACACATAGGCCCACATATATATATCTATGCATAAGCCCACAGATATTTATATACGAGGTTGAGTAGACCCCTTTTCAGAGCCACTACTACACAGGAAAAAGTCTGCAAGCGCCCAGGATTGAAACCTAAACTTCTGAATGTGTAAGCAGAAACTCTGGCCACTAGACCACAGAGGCAGTTTATATATATATGATTATAAATTTTTTTAGTACCGTAATCTTACTAACTATTCAGGATATACGCAGTGTACTAATTAGGCCAGTGAGTTAGGGATGAGGAAAGTTGAATTTAGAGAAAGTGTAGCCTCATTTGCATGGAGGAAAAATAGAAGAACACAATATTTTGAAAAGTCTCACTTAATACACTCGACTGAGATTCGAAACCAGGTCTCCTCTAATACATTGCTAGTGTGATGCTTTAGACAATTCGGCCACCAAAGCAGGTATTTTTAAATATATATAAATACTTGGTTTAGGATCCCAGTCGGTGTACTGAGGGTGATTTTTTAAAATAAATTGTGTTCCACTCTCCCTCCTCGTAAATGCTGCTACACTTCCTATAAATTCAACATTACTGATCCCTAACTGGCTTTAGTAATTAGTACATATGCTTATAGCTTGAATAGGTATTAAGTTGTGGTCCTAGAAAATATTATAAGCCTTTTTCCGGTAATTTAAATAACAAGAAAATGGATAAACCAATTTTGGCAAACGTCCAGTATCCACTCATTTTAAAGGTTAGGGGTGTAAGATGTTGGCAGAAATAGTAGCTTCCAATGAACATCCAATCTTACTTGTGTGTTTTCCATATTTTCCTTCTGTGTGGGCAGTGGTTCATATGTACAATCATTCTTTGTTTACATCACCGTGGAAAATATGATTTGTATCTATTATATATGCGAATAAAATAATATTTATTTTGGGTTAAAAGTAATAAATGAATACTTATTTAAGTGTTATGGTGCTATAAAGAGATATTATATAACGCTCATCGTAGTGGGAAGGGGAAAAATTCAAGCTGTTCTTAAAATTAAATTATAAAAGCGTAAAATAAATTGATAGTTTATTATCCTTTGACGATTAAACATTTAGCTATAGAGTCGAGACAATATAACTTTTCCAATTAGAAAGTTTTGAATACATTTTAGCACAATAATCTGTAGCCATCGCTGCAATAATCCTATAGTCTAATACATTACATTAAATTACATAATATATTTTCGAGACAATTCATCCCACTCCAGTCGTAGGAACGTACAAATACTAGAAGGGTTGCTTTATGATGGGGGTAACGGGGGTGCGTGGAACGGGAACCCTCCCTAAGGGCACTCCCTGAAAGCCTCCTTGAAATGGTGCTCGTAAAAACAAAACACCATCACTAGAGGGTGTCGTCTTGCGCTATTCCTCACACCCATTTTCTTCCACACACACAGGACCACCGGGCGTGAGGATGGTAGGTATAGTCGTGAGCAAAACTCACGTTACATAATGTAAATCTAATTATTATTATTATTTATTATTAGCGCCGCGTCTTACTACCCACCCGGATTATACGCACTTACACTAATGTGATATGGTATGCTGATTGTGAGATGAAATTAAGGGCCCACAGTTTAACGGGAATCCGAACCATGGTGGAGGCCTGGCATTCCATACATTCACAAGTTATGATTAATACACGTCTTGTCAGAGAAGAAGGGAGGGTTTGGCAATCAGATAAATCTGTGCCAGGACAAAGGATTAAACCTAGGACCTTTAGCACAGAAGTCCGACACCTTACCCCTAGACCGTCAGATCACCTATAAATCTAATTATTGGCATCCTTATGTAAGTTAGTAGATTGGTTTTTCTAGGCCACTTATTAAAATAGTTCCCCTATCTCTATCAAAACTGATACAATTTCGCACATGAAGTTCAAAAAGTTATCTCATTAAAGGGATACAAAAATTAACCAATGTTATTTTAATGGGGTTAGATCGAACCATGATTCAATTCCCTGCCTAGGTATACTTTTTATAAATGAATAGTAAACACATGTTAGAACATGGTTGTGGTTTATATACAAACACGTTGAGATACTCAAATAAGCAATTATACATTAAAAAACTATTAACATCAAGAAAGCATATTTATATTCTATAAAAATAACGCAATTTGCTTAATTTTATAATAGGTGACTAATATAGTTTAATAACCACTAACCTTACAGGATTATATTGAAATATACCCTACATTTTCGTGGTGTAAGAGGATAATCTTGAAATATACCCTACCCTTTCGTGGTGTAAGAGGATAATCTTGTAATATACCCTACCCTTTCGTGGTGTAAGAGGATCATCTTGTAATATACCCTACCCTTTCGTGGTGTAAGAGGATAGTCTTGTAATATACCCTACCCTTTCGTGGTGTAAGAGGATAATCTTGTAATATACCCTACCCTTTCGTGGCTAAGAGGATCATCTTGAATATACCCTACCCTTTCGTGGTGTAAGAGGATAATCTTGTAATATACCCTACCCTTTCGTGGCGTAAGAGGATCATCTTGTAATATACCCTACCCTTTCGTGGCGTAAGAGGATCATCTTGTAATATACTCTAAACTTTCATGGTGTAAGAGGATCATCTTGTAATATACCCTAAACTTTCGTGGTGTAAAAGGATCATCTTGAAATATACCCTACCCTTTCGTGGCGTAAGAGGATCATTTTGAAATATACCCTACCCTTTCGTGGTGTAAGAGGATAATCTTGTAATACACCCTACCCTTTCGTGGAGTAAGAGGATCATTTTGTAATACACCCTACCCTTTCGTGGTGTAAGAGGATCATTTTGTAATATACCCTACCCTTTCGTGGTGTAAGAGAATCATTTTGTAATATACCCTAAACTTTCATGGTGTAAAAAGAGTGATCTGCTAATAATAACCTTTAACTTTTCATAGTTTGTAAATATTACATTTAGAATAACAATAATAATTTCTAGTACATAATTATTTCATGTAACCATTTATTCCGGAATAAACACATTTTGTAAAGTAGGAGCCAATCCATCCTAAGGTTTCTTGGTTGTAATCGGACACGCTGTGATAACAACAATCTAGAGCATCTTATTTCCACGAGAGCTTTGAAATAAGTAAAATGCTGGGATCTGATGGGAGAAAAATATACTATTGAACTATCGAGGGGGTAGTGAAATAAATGGTACGGAACTCCGCACGGACTTTCTCGCTCTATTGTTTGACAATTGAGATATTTACTCAAAATTCGTAATATCTATGAAACGAAATAATATACACTGGCAAAACCAAGCATAAATTGCACTATAATTATGTAAAACTTTTTATAGTCCTGGTTTTAGATATTATAATTTTTTTTTAAAGAATTAATGTCTTCATTTGTATGTTTGGACCGATAATAAATATCAATGTTGGGTCCACAAGGGTCAACACTTTGTATTAAAATTTCAACATCCTGTTAAAATGTTCGTCATTTTACTAGGTGTTGCAAATCTTCATGCCATCGCATTGCTATTAAATTCCTCATTTATAAATTTTGACCAATAAAAAATTTAAATATTGACTATTGAGTCTAAAGTGGATATAGATAATTGTTGTACAAACATTTATCCTAAGAGGTTTAAGAAAAAACAACATAAACTTTTAGAAACTTATTTATATTTAATTACTCTATGTCATTGGATAATTATTGAGTTAAAACTTAAGTAGTATCTCTTTACAACTAAAGCTTACAAAATTGTATTAATATATTTACCAATATCTCAGAAACTGTTGGATTTATAAAAATTTATTTCATATAAAAGTTTTTTATTTTTAATAGTACTACAATTTTGCAATGATAAGTTATTTAGTATCTCAAGTAGTTGCGGAGATACGGAAGTTTATGCTTCTGTAAGGTACCCTAAAATTCATTTTCATGGTAAAATGAAAGTAGCCAGTTTATTTATAATCTTAATTAACACCTAGATACGAATTTTAATCAAAATCGTTTAGTCGATTTTGAGAAAATCGATTTTTTCTCTTTTTGCCCTTTCTTAAACTATTCTTAATTTTAAGTTTAAACAGACACGCAGACAGACGTCATTGCAAAGACCACTTTTTAGGGTTTAGGGGGTCTTGAGATGTCGAAATTCATCAAAATTTCAGGTTATGTTTTCTTTTGCGGTTGCAATACTTTTACCTTTTGTGTTCAAAACGTTAAAATATATATACATTTACGAAAAGCTTGAAAGTTATTGGTTTTATAAAAATATGCTACTTATAAAATATTTGTATTATAAATTTAAAATAGTATAAAAATAAATATTTGTATTACATATTTGTAACGATAAGTAGTTTTATATCTCAAATAGTTTAGGAGATATTATAAAAAAATATATAATATACGCATCAGACCGGAGCCCTTAAAGTCATTTTGCTGAAATATTGAGAGAAGCCATTTTGTTCGGATTATTTATAAATGTTTATAAATGAAATTTTATCATAGTCGTTAGAACCAATTTTGAGAAAATCGACTTTTTCCCTTTTTGCCCTTCAGTAAACTACTCTTAATTTTAGGCTTAGGTATACATTTCCAAAAAAAAAACCTTGGGGCGACCCTATGAAAACCCAAGATACCAAGTTTTAGCCCAATCGGTAAAATAGTTTAGGCTCTAGTCGGAGGTACAGACAGGCAGACAAACGGAAATTCAAAAACAACTTTTTTGGTTTCGGGGGCTCATGAAATGTCAAGATTCATCAAAATCTTGAGTTAGATTTTTTTTTGACGATCACAGTACTCTCTACCTGTTTTATTTTTATTATTATTTAGCACCTTTCGGGTTATATATACGCTTAGGTACTAATTACACTAATGGATTAGGAATTGGGAAGGTTGAATTAAAGGAAGTGAACCCGCATTTGCGTGGTGGGAGAGTTGAAAACCATTTATGAAAAACCACCCCCAAGTCAACCGACCGAGATTTGAACCTCGATCTCCCGTCCTCAGCAGTCGGGTTCAACACGACAAGCGCGTTAGCCAACTACGCCACAGAGGCGGGTCTGTAAGATAGCAAAAAAGTAAAAATAATTACGTAAACGCAAAAGAAAACTGTACAAAGGAAAATTATTAAGGTGGGGATTTAGTGAACGCGAAAAAAGGCCAGTGTTTTTGCTGTTTTTATAGCAATAGAATTTTATGGCTGAAATAAATAAATGATTATTTCAGTACAAACATAGAGACTAATTTTTTCACAAGGAGATATCAGCATTTGTTGATTTTTGTCATGAAAATAGCAGCATTAGAGTACAAACTTTTTAAATGAAAAGCTTTCACCAAATTCTAGGACACCCTTGACTCAGATATTTAATAACTGGTTTTATCACCATGTGAAGAAAACTAAACTTTAGGTTTCTACAGAAACAATAATTGATTTATTTTGTCAAAAAAATGCTTAGCTAAAAAAAAAATCAAAAACACTGACCTTGTCTCGAATCCACTACAACCCCACCTTAAAAAGTATAATTTATATCCTGAGAGTTAACGGGTAGCGCCTGTTAAGTGCGAGATATGTTTACCACTATACAGACTGGTACGGCAAGCAACATCACTGTGCAAAAACAAGGATGAATGAGAGAGTATAGCTAATTGTTACACAAGTACATTATTATTTAAAAACAAATTAATGAGACATTCATTAAACTAACACATTAATAACACTGATGTGGATATAGTGGTTTATGAACATTTTACTGATATGCACTTACTACTATTTTAACTAAAATATAAACATCCGATTTTTTTTTCCTATTTCTATAAAATATAATTTATTTTAATCGTTATTTATATGTCAATCTCTTTATAACGGTTATTCAAACGTCAGGGTGGGGGTGGGAAGGAACTATATATATATATATATATATATATATATATATATATATATATATATTATATATATATATATATATATATTAAGGTTTCAGTTTTACTTTAAAATACATGACATCCAACCAGACACCGCTTTCAAGCTATGGCCCAGTTTGATAAATTTACAAACAAAATTAATGTATTTATAATTAAAATTCAATTTTGAGTGAAATTAGGTTGTTCAAGTTGTATTAAATTAAAGTGAAAGACATAAATGTGTCTTCTGATTGTATCAAACAAATTACATCTCTCCTCAAATCTGTTTCCGATAAAAAAAAAACTATTTCCAAGTTAACAACCAATTTTACTCTCAAAATGATGGTTTAGAAATGGCTGCTCCTATTTCATGTCTAATGTCTGAAATTTTTTTACAACACAATGGTGATAAAATAATAAGCCAACTCAAAAATCTCATCAACATAAAATTCTACTGTCGATAGGTAGAGGATATCCTAATAATTTATGAAAAATATCCTAATTCACCTTCACTTTATTTTATTCCCAATCTCATTAATATTCATTCTCTACTTAAATTCACCTTAGTGCATAAATCAATAATAATATCAATAATCACCAAAAACAAGCATAACAATCTTAATATAAAATCTACATAAAACCCATTCATACTGATGTAATCATCCCGAATGAATATAATCATCTTTCAATTCACAAAAGAGCTGCTTTCAACAATCTTATATATGCACTACCTCATATACCTCTCAACAAAAAGAACTTAAAAAATGAACTCAACGTTGTTTTCAAACAACTTGCTGTTTCCAATAATTAATCCTATTCATTAGTTTACCAAATTATTCAAAAATAAAAATCACAACTTACCAACCAATCCACTCTCAACAATTCTTATGAAAATTCAGAAATCAAGACTAAATGGATTAAGTTCAACTACACAGGAAAAAGAAATTAATAGAATAACCAACATTTTCCAAAAACACAAATTAAAGGTAGCCTTCAGCACTAATAATAACATCAAAAAATATATCAAAAACTTTAACCTAAATAAAACCAACCCATATGAAAAAAGTGGCATATACCAACTCACCTGAGATTGCAACAGCAGATACATTGGAAAATCTGGGAACCAAATTTCTACTAGATTTTCTGAACACATGATTGATTTCAAATATGAAAGGAATAAGTCGAAATTTTCTGACCATCTCAAACAGTCAGGACATAAACCCAATGAACAAAAGTATGAAACTAATTCACAATACTTCAGAAACACAACAGTGAACACAGCAGAAAATAATTTTTATTCAAACTGCCTTATTAAATAACAAAAATATATTGAATGAACAAACAAGTTTTGAAAACCAAATAATCATTAATACCCTAAGAAAACTCCCTCAACATACCAAAATCAAAAAAAACCTTCATTTCTGCCTGCACCCTCCCATCCTTCCATATTAGCTAATGACCTGTTCGGGCAGTGTCGAGAAGACTTGAACCCTTTTCCAATTCCTTTTTTTCATTCTTTTTTACAATCCATATAGCAATATTAATTAAAATAAAATATGTATATCTACTATCTCATTTCACAATATCTCAGTACATAATATATTCCAATATGTATATATATTTAACTTCTTATTATATTTTTCCAGAATTATCTTCTCTCACTTTATATATACACATTATTTGTAATTCTAATATCAATTTCCTCAATCTCACAACATGGATGGAATACTCAATTACATAGTTTTAATATCTGGTAAATATCTTATTTCATAATTTTTTATATTATGATTTATTAACCTTCTATAACTTTGATTATGCTAACGCATAGTATTTTAACCATGATTTCATTTGGTGTGTTTCTTATTTTTAATCAGACCTAGGTTGATGCCGTCGTAGCATCGAAACATGTATAAATAACGTTGCAGCACTTTCAGTAGTAACCAAGGAACAGGGAACTACAGATAAGAAAGCAATTCAATTTTAATATTTTTTTTAATTTAACAACTTGTTCTGTCAATTCTAAAAATAATACAAAAATACGAAATATACATGATTACATCATCCTTTGTTTTAAAAACATAGTTTTGAGTATATCTTTAACTCAAATGTCAAAAATGTTAATATGTATTGAATTTTTTAGATGTTTGTTATAATTTCAAGATATTCCTCATTATAATAAAGTATTATAACTTGTAATTAATATTACCAATCTCTTTCAAATATCAATCAAATATTGTGCATATATATTATATTACACATTTATGTATTTCACGTTAATTTAGTACAGCTTGACCAACATAATTTCACTAAAAACTGAATTTTAATTATAAATATTCTTAAACGTTCCCTATTAAATAATTAAAATATTTTTCAAAAAATTAATGTAGTCAGCATATAACTTTTTTTAGATCACGTCTTACTACCCGCTCGGTTTGTACCCTAACTGTTAATTAATAGTACAAAAAATTTGACACCTTAATTTATCCGTTGCGTGTTTTCCTACTGAGCTAAGCGTCCGAGGTTCTATTCCAGGTATGGGTGTAAAATATATCATTAGTGGAATCGTGATTTCCCCTTTCATGCTGATTAATTAACGGCGGGGGTTTGGGTATTGTGTATACTGTATATTTAAATTAGTTTATAAGTCATGAGTTGATATAATCTGTCAGTTCAGAAAGTGCAAGTTGTTATTATTATTAATTATATTATTATTATTATATTTTATTATTATATTATTATTATATTATACGTCTTACTAACCGTTCGGGTTATACGCACTTACGCTAATGTGTAATGTTAGGGTGATTGTGAGATGAAATGGAGGACCTACAGTTTAACGTGGGATCTGAACCACGGTGGAGGCCTGGCATTCCCCACATTCGCAAGATGTCTTGTCAGAGGTGAAGGAAGGGTTTGGAAATCAGATAAATCTGTGCCGGGACCGAGGATTGAACCCCGGCCGCAAGTGCAAGTTAAACACCTCAAATAAAAAATAACCCTGCACAATATGAATCTTATAACTTAAGAAGGGGTACATGTGTATTTTAGAAAAAAAACAACAAAAAAACACTTTAATTCCTAAACCCTCTAAAAGTAAGTAAAACCGTGGTTTGTCTGCGACTTGAGACTTTTCATTCCTCTTCATCTTTCGTAACTGTGAGGAACTGAATGCACCCCGGAGCGACACTCAACAGGTGTCACTAGAGATCAGATACAGAAGAGGGTTATGACGTCAGATAGAACTTCCATCTAAAAATAGTTTACAGGGGTGCACAATAATACTGCTCACATAACCTCATAGCCAAGTAGCTAGTGGGGCTGACAAACTTGATTTTTTAAGAAGCCCGTTTTCAATCACCGATATTGATTGAAAGTCACTAAAACTTTGCATTCTAGAATATATATATAATATCTTAACTGATTTATTAATTCGAAAGTTCATCCAAAAGTTATCAAAACTCCCTATAATAGTTATTTATGCAGCATTATATATTATTATTATATTAGCACCGCGTCTTACTACCCGTTCGAACTATACACACTTACGCTAATATGAAAATATGTGTCAGTTTAGCAGGAAAAATGTACGAGAGGTGCAAATTGTCATTTACATAAGTATTTAGTGGAAAATATTTATTTGTCTTCGAAAACATTAAAACAAATTAAAAAGCTTTTCTAAAAAACTATAAATGCAAAAATATTTTTAAATAAAGCACTCAGTAAAATAATAGCATTCTTACAATCAAAATGGTATAAAATTCAGTTTCAAATGCCTTTTAACTTTCCGTCAGGTTGAAAGTAAGATATGTTTTGTACACTGTATTCCTATATATATGTGATGTTTTCACCATACTACTACTATTACTACTACCAAATACCATTACCACTACTACTACTACTACTACTAATACTACTACTATTATAATATATTATTATACATGCAAATAATGATAATATATACTTTACACATCACTGACAACTATGGTAAGGGAGGGTTATTTGAGTTATTTCAACTAAAATGATGGTTTTAACTCTTAATATTATTGCACAAAACTGTTAAACTAGACTCAATACGTTTAATAATTTCTTATAAATTATTTTTTTTACAAATTAATAACTGTACTATATATTTTACTTTTGAAGTAACTGGCGTTTTGGAAAAAACGTGAGAATACAAATCGGATAAGAGGTTTGGCTATATGAACCCTAGCAGCTTTGTTAGAGCAATTTACTGTACATATTTTCCACAGTTATGCCTTACATAAACTAACCCTCGTAAAAGTTGAAAACTATCCATATTTTATATAAACTAACATTGGTCTAAGTTAAGAAAGTATCCACGTTTTATTCCATAAAACAGTATTATCAACTCTCTCATAAAATTAGAAATTATATACGTAATTTGTTATCCATTATGAGCCACTTTGGGCAACCAGTTCTTGTTTAAGTTTAAATGCTATACGTCTTCCAAGGTGAGTCACTTTGTGCAACTAATTCTTGTACAATTGTAAAATGATGAATGTTTTACATTGTGAACCACTCTATTCGAAAACTCTCTCTCTCTCTCTCTCTTTGCCAACCAGTCCCTAAGCTCTTTCCGTGGTGAAGGATGGCTTCTACAAACTCACCCGAGCAACTATGGAGAACTACGTACAACAATGTATGTATGCAATTATATTTTGCCAAGTTGACCTTGAGAAGAACCATATATGCATACGTAATTTGTCAGTGAAAAAGCATTACAAGAGACGTCCATACATGGAATGGTAGAGTATAAATAGATGAAAGAACGTTAAGTTAATCTACAATAAAATTATATGTCTTGGCAGTCGCGAGATTTTAACTTGGTACCATACAAGTTGGTCTTGTTGTAAAATTTTATAATTTATTTTTACACAATTTGTCTCTTTAAAGGAGTAAAAAAACCTATTTTTATAGTCTAAATTAAACATTAACTTTACTAAACTGGGGCATTGAGTGATCACATTGGAAATCTTAATAGGTTATAATTTTAGATATTTGTTTTATAAGAGAATAGCTCGTCATTCGAATTGTTTGGTTGGTTGGAAAAGCTAGTTTTTATTTACCAAAGCAAGTTCTGACTACTTAACTGTTAGGATAGATAATACTACCAAATTATTAATACTTAAATACACAGCCTCAATAATAATTGTTAAATTACTATGTATTATGAATTCAGAGAGTATTATAGTGTATAACCAGTTACATCCATTAATGTTTCCGGGTCAGTTTTCAATCAAGTCATATATTTTCCACAACCGGCTTGCTAGACCTTGTCTAACACGTATAAGATTTTAAAAGGGGTGGTTTTTTCTTTGTTTGCAGAGCTCTCGTCACAGTTTTGTCTCCAAGACGCTCTGGGTGGGTGAGAGTTAGAGGTTGGTGTGTGAAGAATGTTAGCAAGGGGTGCTGTAATGCCATTAAGGGGAGTACGGTTTCAATTAGGGGAAGTGCTCCAAAGCATTAAACTCTCCCTTTACTTCCACCTTAAGGGGGTGAAAGTAGCGTTACTACGCATTTTATTACCCCTAACAGAGGTCGAGGAGTTCACTTAACATCTTCAACCAGAAGGCCTTATGTGCTCTCATATTACACCTTTAGATATTTAAGGTAATTGTTTCTTAGCTATATGCAGAGATGGTGATCATAGCATTTTTTTAAAATTCATTCAATGAGTTGAGATGAGGATTACTTATCATAAAATAAAATGGAATGCCTGATGTAGTACAGTTGGAAACCATTAAAAAAAGCCTATGTTAAGTTTGTTTCTCTATAAAGGTAAGTTTTATACAAGTTTCATTTTTATCTTACACGCACCAGGTCCCCTCTATGCAATACATTTAAATAAAACCATATTCTAGTCACATGAACAAGTTGATATTTGCATGGGATTCTATAAAATAGACGCTTAAGTCACATTAAACATAGCTTTTATATTACATATCTAGGCGATGTAATAAAGAAAATTTTCTTAAATTGCGTCTTACCACCCAAACGGGATAGTATACTAATGGATAGGGATGAGGAAGGTGACATTTAATTAAAATGTTCAATAATTTGGGTGGAGGAAGAGTGAAAGAACATTTAGGATCACTAACCTCAGTGCACCCACCCGGATTTGAATCCCAACTTCTTATCTCCAGCAAACTAGACTAGACGAACTTGACGATTAGTCCACTTGCCCACAGATATGGGTGAGAATATATCTGACAGTTTAAAATTTGTTCCCCTCAATAAATCTAGATTCTAAAAACATACATGCTTGTATTTGAAATTATAATATATCCTATCCGGTTATAAACATTATATTGGTAACAGTGTTATTTTAAAAAGATTTCTGAATCTTATATTAGGCTTACACAACTAGACATTTACTTATTTAAATATTAGAAGGTGAAATAATATGTTAGAAACGAAACAGGTCAAGCTACCTTCTCAATATTCATTGTACTTGGAGAGAATTCGATAACTAATTATTTATTGTCTCATGGGTAAGCTTAAATTATGTTTCAAGGAAAACCTGATGTATATTTATTTACATAAAATCTTTCAAAGCCTACAATAGTTTAAATACTGATTAGTGTTTATACCATCTCTTTATAAAGATCGTTTTCTTTTCCCGAATGTTCATTCATCGATAACAGATGTATTTGATGTTAAAATAGGCACTTTCTAAAATTATAACTATAGAATAAAGAGATATTTTACCAGGCCAACAAATACCTATAAATATTTACTTTTTCTTGTAGTTTTATGTTAGTTACAAGTGTTAAAAAAATGTTAGCCACTGAACGATTGGAATATTTTCTTATTATTCGGAAATAAAATGAGTTTACCTAAAAATGGAAATATTTACTTAAAACTCGTTTGGATATGTGGGGGAGGGAGGATAGACACTGATGCAGAAACATAATGGAAAAAAGAGGATCACATTTAACAAAAGAGCATAAATTAAATAATATACACTGTTACAGAAACATTTATAAAACAGGAACCTCTTGATCCTCCAAAGAGAATAACAATAAACTCAAAATTTTCCTGACCTCCATTAAAAAAATTCTTATAAATCAGAAACAATTTGTTTTATAAAAAATGTTTCCATAAAATGGTTTTATTTTTAATAGTTCTACCATTTTGTGGTAAGTTATTTATTATCTCAAAAATTGCGGAGATACATAATTGCAGATATCCGCTTTAGTGAAATACCATTTAAATATTTTTTTCAGAAAAATTAGATACGCCCTTTTGTTCGTTATACTAAACAATGCCTGGATATAATTTGTAATAAAAATTGTAAGAGCTGATTTCCAGAAAAATTAACCTTTTCTCTTTTCACCCAATTTCGAAAAAATATTTTGGGGAGCCCTATAAAAATTCTAGGCACCAAGTTTTAGCCCGATATGTAAAACAGTTTCAGCTCTACTCCGAGATAGAAACATACTGACAGACAGACAGACAGACAGACAGAAGGCACCACTAAAAACAACTTTTTCTGTTTGAGTAAGTAAAAAAAAACCGTCAAAATTAATCAAAATCTCGAGTACAATTTTTTCTGATGATCAAAATATTTTCTCTCTCCGAAAAGTTTAGAGAATGTACAAAAAATAGGGTGAAAACTGATACGGTTGTTTACTATTTACTGAAAAGTAATTAGCCTGGATGATAAGTTTACTTGGTCATTGAAGTGATCGTTTAAAAATAATTATTTATATATTCAGAAAACAGCCTTAGTAGAGAAAAAATAATTATTCCAGTTTCTCAACTAGCAATTATTCTTTAGTTTCAAATACAACGTCTTACATTAATCATGACTGCTGCTAGTAATTGCTGCTAGTAATTATATTTCCAAAAGTGGTGCAAGCAGGAGATAAATTGAACTGCGTATTAAATAAAGTTATATACGCTGTGCGAATTTATCCAGGCCGGAACCAAAAGACACACGACTCCTCTTGTCTGAAATACCTAATGAATACTAAATACCACAGTACACTATAATGTGAGGCATACGCACGTCACACGAGTCAAGACAAATAGATCGAGTTGGTAGAAACTTGCACTGTCACTTTTACACTCTTATTTAAATAGGTGGTTTAATTATGTTTTTCACCTGCCTCGGTGGCGTAGTTAGCTAACGTGCAAGTCGTGTTGAGTTAGACCACCGAGGATCGAGGTTCGAATCTCGGTCGGGTGAACTGGAGGAATTTTTTCCCTAAATGGTTTTCCACGCAAATGTGGGTTCACTTCCACTATATTCAACCTTCCAAATTCCTAATCCATTAGTGTAATTAGTGCTTAAGCGTATAACCGGAATGGTTAGTAAGACGAAATAAGCCAAGTATTACTACCCGTTCGAGATACATGCTTATGTACTAATTACGCTGATAGTTTCAGGAATTAGGAAGTTTATAATTAGATGAAGTGTATCCACATTTACGTGGAAGGAGAGTGGAAAACAGTTTTGTCAAAACCACCCTCAGTGACCCAACCAAGATTCTAACCTCGAGCTTCCCATAAACTGCAGTCTAGTCTACTGCAAGGATGTCTGTCGCCTTAGACCATGCGGCCACCAAAGTGAATATTTAATTATTGTAAGTGTATGTATGTGTTTGAAACACCTTACTTATTAAATCCTGGAACCACTTGATTTTAGTAGGCTCTGAATAGTTCACCTTCTGAAGTCCTTAACCGGGATTTGAACTTGAGACACTCAACAGTATCAGATAAAACTGGACAATATTTGTCTTCGGTGGTTAATTAGTTCACGGAAAACTATAATTAAATTATACGAATTTAAAAAAATATTTATCTTATGGTTGTTAGATCCCTCTAATTCATAGCAACTTAAATATATTTAGCCAATGATAAAAGCCGATAGAAGAGTCCTCTAGCTTATAATACTTAAACAATAAAAGCTTAGAATCACTTTAATGCACATATTAGGCTTAATTAATTCAAATGTTAGGGTTGATTAAAATAAATAGACAATATTAAAAATAAGTAATATCAATTACACATTCATATGGAAACTGACTCAAATCGGTCAAATCGATATATTTTTGTTAAGAAATAAGTGTACTTTATATTATAGAAAATACGCTCAGGTAAGCACACGGTAGGATATCAAGCTGTTGTGAGAGTTTTTTTTATTTTCAAAATGGTTTCTCAATATTCATTCAAATAAATTCAGGTCCACCCGCTTTAATATTATACCTTATTCATCTCTACCTTATTAGAGTAATTTGTATATGCATATAGCATAAGCAAAGGACAGAGATCATTTGCGGTTTAAGTTCACTGACAAAAGAAATGGACCTGTCGTAAGATAGAACACCCAATAATAATAATAATATCAAACCGGGGTGAGATATGAGGTAGAAAATAAGTTGTTACTATAGGATGTGGTCATATTCAAAATGGTATAAGTAACATACTACCTTTACACGAACTAGAATGAAGCACACATCAACTCCTAATTGTTTTACCGTTAGAAAAGTTTTTAATCTTATTGTGTGCTTCTACTAAATAGAAGTTGTGTGCTTTATTTTTTTTTTAAATCGAACGGAGACCAATATATAAATCAACACAGATAACAGGTGACCTGGGGTCTAGGGGTAAGGTGTCAGACTTCTATACTGGCGGCCGGGGTTCAATCCTCGGTCCCGGCACTGATTTATCTGATTACCAAACCCTTCCTTCACCTCTGACAAGACATTTTGTGAATGTGGGAATGCCAGGCCTCCATCGTGGTTCGGATTCCACGTTAAACTGTAGGTCCTTCATTTCATCTCACAATCACCCTACCATTACACATTAGCGTAAGTGCGTATAACCCGAACGGGTAGTAAGACGCGGTGCTAATAATAATAATAATAATAATAATAATAATAATAATAATAATAATAATAATAATAATATAATAATAATAATAACACAGATAACATTTTGTAGTGAAAAATGATGATAGGTCCACGTGGTATCTAGCTAGACATGCGGAAAACTAATTGGGAGACGTGGAAAGCGAAATTCACTGTTCCACATGTAAACTAAGCTGAGAAGGAACGGAACAATACTATGGAATGGCGTGCTATTTTATTCAGATCAGACGTATTCAATCTACACGTTCTGAACTAACATTAAATCACACGATCTACATACAAACATCACACAGTCCACCAGTCATGCGTTCACTAGGAGGAGCCAACTCCTCCCTCCAGCCGGTCCCAGTGTAGGGTGAGGGGGGTGTTCCCAAGTAACCCAAGGCAGGCTGGCATGGAAGGGCTGGTACTGGTTTTTTCGGGTGCCCGAGTACCCGGAATGGCACTCGTGGACTTAGACCCATGTCCAACGAAAAGGTTCCGGCCCCGATGGGTATCAGAGGTTGCACTGTAATGGGCCTCTGAGCCCGGGTATAGTGTAGCTTGAAAGCCTTTCGGGGGGCCTCTTTGGAGGTTTAGTCTGGATACGAAAGTCCACCAGTCATTAATTCATCACTGTGAAAGAGAAAACTCTAATTTCATCAATAATACCTATTTAAGCCATGCCGGGAATAGAACCTGGGACTCCTAAGAATGTAAGAGAATAAGAATTTATTTTAAAAGTATCAGGTTCGGTGGACTTGCGGAATGAATGTCAGGCTAGTAGCCTAATTCTACGGTGACGGGGAGCTTTGGGTTCAAATGACGGTAAGGTGTAGCATATTGAGAGTGATTGTTCCTGAATATCTCCAACCACACAAATGAGGGAATATGTCCTATCAATCCACAGCCTTACCTCCTTAGCGTAATTAAAATGCGCGGAGCTTTAACGCATAGTGATACAGAGTAGAAAAATAGTATTCAAAAATAAGATTATGAAAATTGTATTACCAAGGCATAAAAAATATAATTACCATTTTAGGCAAACTGCACCAATTTAAGGATTAAAAACACTTGTTAGTAAACGAACGGGCAGTAAGACGCGATAATAATAACAATAAGAATAATAATAAGAAAATATTTGTAATTTCCCCATATTTTTATGAATTTGAAGTAAATATCTTCATTTTTAGGTAAAAGAGTGAGAAAGTCTGTGTGGTGCACCGTACTTAATTTTAAATTAGTATATTCAACTTAATATTAAAACTCTGTAGAGGGGGTGAGGGAGGTTGTTTAGTTGAAGAGCACACTCATCACCAGAATATAGTAAGACTATAGTGATGTCACAAGGGTAAAGCAAATCCTAGTGAAGCCAGTCGGGACTCGAACATCAAACTCTCTATCAACTGTGACCAAGTACGATGCGATTATAGCACCTTATATTATTATTATTATTATTATTATTATTATTATTATTATTATTATTATTATTATTATTATTATTATTATTATTATTATTATTATTTATTAGCACCACTTCTTACTACCCGTTAGGGATATACGCACTTACGCTAATGTGTAATGGTAGGGTGATTGTGAGATGAAATGGAGGACCTACAGTTTAACGTGGAATCCGAACCACGGTAAAGACCTGGCATTCCCCACTTTCACAAGTTTTGATTAATACACGTATTGTCAGAGGTGAAGGAAGGGTTTGGAAATCAGATAAATCTGTTCCGGGACCAAGGATTGAACCCCGTAGATATACATTCAACGACCAGGTCACCCTATAACACCTTATACCACTTGGCCATGGTGTTTTATTAAAAACCCTAGAGAGGCGTTTCTCTACAATATAAAGTTTCCACTGTGGTTTCCCTATTCTCTCTCAATGCTGATCTGGGTGCGTTTTATCTATGATATCCTCTAGGACCCTACTCGGTAAATCACGTTTTAAAACCGGCAATTTTTACTACTGTAAAAGAATTATATATATAAATAAAACAATATGTGGATTTTTACGATTGTGCGTGTTTTAACGTTAGGGCTCTCAAACCAAGAAACCTAAACAAGTGAAACATTGCGTACGTACAGTACATAATATGAATACCTGAAGACGTGTTTGTTTTTAACTTAAATTTGTTGTGAATCTGATGTCTTAATCCACGTGGATAACGTTCAATTCACTATCAATATATACTGTTTTATATTGTACAAATTCATTTTCTGAACCTATCATCATAAGAAAATACACCAACTTTAAATCCAAAGATAAATTATAGAATATATTTCAACCTCAAATCAAAAAGTGAAAAACAGATAGTCAAATGTTTTTCATAAAGTGGTGGATCGTTTAGTTTTAATAAATAAACAAGTTTATTTTGTAAACAAAAGTTACATTTGTAACGTTGCACATCTTTACCACATTTGATCTTACATTTACATTAAATACTAATCAATACTCTAGAGTAGCAAAGGATTTATTATACAAATTAAATAGTGGGTATGTAAATGTTGTAACTTAAATCGATTATTGTGAGTCGTATTCCTTATATTGCCTTACTGCCAGTGCGGTGGGTTTAAAATCAATAAACCTTAACCTTACATCCTTACTTAGGAAATATTTGAAGGTGAGTTCTTTGAGTCATCCTATTAAGATGAGTTTCAATAATATTCTAATTTGATAATATACAAAGTTAATACTAACATACTGGGCTCAATTTATTGTAATTTGAGACCTGTAGAGTGTTTGCATACACATAGATCGTAAGGAGTAGAATAACGGACAACATCAAGCTTATTTTACGTTTTTTCGACCGAAGGATGAAAGTCAATCGATGCCAAATTTGTATTTATATATATATATATATATCTCAGTCTTCTAGTTTTTTAAATATAAACTTTTTTGAGGATTTCCTCAAAAGGTCTGAAATTAAACTCATTTCATTGATGCAAATCCCAAAAGTAGACTGAGGGAGTGAGAAAAGATCCACTCCTGTTGAACCTCAGTGAAGTGTGGTCAGGGCTGGTTTTATCGTCAGTGTAACACGTGCATGAGTACGAGTGGGAAGGCGGGGGGGGAGGGGGAGAGTTCTGAGGGCGGCAAAAATCTAGGGCATTAAAATATAATATGAAAATCTATTGAAAAACGAGTTTTTTTCTGTATTCATCCTCTGTCAGATCCTTTCACCAAATCCCTTAAAATAACATAAATTTTCAACGATTGGGAAGTAATAATTCCATAATGATGAGTTGACAACACTGGGCACAGCTGATGAGCCGAAAATGTGTTTTTGTTTCTGAGTGCAAATCACAGTAAGTTGATTTTAAATAGAGTTAGAATGATAATTGTTTTTATTTATTCTTGGGATATATTCGCTATCTCAGTGCAAATCTTATCAAAAAAATGTATTTAAAAATATGTGATTTTAAGAAATTTAAATCTTTTTTAATCTTCATAAAAAAAATCACCTCCATTTTGTAGATTTGGAGCTTTTATTTTATTTTCAGGTAGGTTTGGAGCAGGAGCGGGTAAGGAAAATATAGGTCTCCATTCAGGTTTTCGCATAGGGCACTAAAATGAAACTCATCTGATGAATTAATTTTAACGATCAACCTAAACTATATGTCTCAGTGTTGTAACTTAATATAGTGGGTAGCCAAGACTTTCCGAGGTGGGTGAGCCAGGGTCACAAGACAAGTCAACAGCTGCTGCGAGGAGACTCCCACGACCTCTTTTGTTTCAACATCCCTTGGGAAACAATGACTGTGTCCGTAGCAACAATCACATCACTGACACACTTCCCTCGCATTGTTTCCACAAGACACACATCAACTACAAACCGTTATATCACAACAAAGATATTATTATATTTGTTCCCATTCCACACCATACCATTATGTATTCGAGCATTATTCTTAGGTCCATTATTTTTGAAATGATTTACATATTTAGGTCAAACTCTTTAAACACATAGATAATAACAACGAATATATATTGTTTTTAGTTATATTCTTCTTCTGTTGTCACATTCTTCCATGGTTGAAATACTCTCACGATTTGAGCAAGCCTAAGATGCAAGTAGTGGGCCCACACAAGTTGCTGTTAGCTGACCTATCAAGGGTGTCCTGAATTTATTAATAAAATATCCTATAGAAATAGCTCAAATATTTGAAAGATATGAAATTTGTTCAAAGAAGACCAACTATAAGAAAAAACCAATCAGTTTTTGATCAAATTAGTAAATATTTAATTTTCATTCCGAACGTGTTTAATATTTTTGAACCAGAAAAATCAAGTCAGTATTAATTATTGAGTTTGATTTAATAAAGACACTATAGTATTGAGCTTTTTTTTAAAATAAGCACATTTTTATTAGATATGGCACATTATAAAAACTGGGAGCTTTAAATGAAATAAAATATATAATTATTTGTCTTAAAACTAAGTTGGAAAAAATTATAAGAGATCAAGTACTATTTTACGCCATCTTTGTTATTTAATTACTATTACTATTCAAATCAAAGTGTTCCAAAAATTTGTTAAAAATGAATTTACGATTGGCGATTCAAACAATAATACTAATGTCCGCATTGATGATCAAACGGTCTTAAGAGTAATTTTACTAATAGATAGGATTTATGATGTTAGTAAGATTAGGGTTCAATTTATGATTGACTGTAATAATAACAATACTTTTTTTTTCAGAACAAGAAATATATTTATTTACTGGGTTTTTATCCAAATATTCCATCCACATTTTAAAACAATACTGATCAGGTGTAATTTTATTTTTAACGTCTTCTACGAGATTCTACGAGAGTTATAATGGCCGATACGACACGAGGAAGAAAGAAATGGACTGTAGCAGAGGGGGAAGGCGGGTGAATGTGACGACACAGATACGTCATCCAATCTCGTTCATTTTAATTTTAAAAGGCCCGCGAGGAAAAAAAAGAAATTGAGTTTATTTACAAACAATGATCATATGTAAAACTGTCAGATATCAGACTCTGCATCCATTTAGTTAAAGATACAAATTTTATCAAGCTTTTAATTATCATTCCGCTCCCCTCCCCCAAATATTCTTGTTTCTAATTTAATTTCACATATTTATAGACATATATTTCAAATTTAGAACTATCCGCGAGATTTTTGGGGCCTCTACGAGAAATGCCGGGAGTTAGAAGAAAGAAGTGGGAATGGCGTCTTGGAACTAAAGAGATGACACATTATTTTCAGTGCAAAAAAAAAACTGAGATTTTAAGAGTTATTTCTTAAAATAATATTTAAAGTGTTCATCAAATGATTAACATAGATGCGACAACTTTAGACACTGGTAGACCTTTGCAATGACGATTCTTGGACTTTTAGTGAGTTTTGGACTAGCTCATAGTTTCAACGACGACCTCCCAGAACATCTTTTGAGACAATAACAACAATTTTTGTTTTTAAATTGTAATATCTACACAGCTTCGACCTCAAGCAGACGCTCTATTCTTTGAACCTTTTTCACTACAATTTCAAGACTTCATGTTATTTTCTTCTAAAGTAATAGTTATATATTTTATTCCTCAAGCTAAAATTTTTTTTTAACAATGACTCTGGAAATAATCATTTGCCCAGAGTCATTCCTTCGACACGAATGCAATGTCTTATGTTCTTTTATTAATTTATTTTAACTAGTACCCCATAAAGGACATCTATTAATTATAGTGTATCATGAAATTATAATAACTTTATTATTATTTCAATAACTATCCACAAAGAATGGACTTGATGTTTTTAAACTAATACATTAACTTACTGAACTGTTATTTGAATTATGAATTGCATTTTAGCTTTATAATTTAGCAGACGTCTATTAGGCATGGTAACATTTTAGATTTGACCATTATTTATCAAAGTAGAACTAAACTTATTTTTCTAAGCCAATACATTTTAAGTATTTTTTATATTACTATCACCATCATTAAATGTAATCAACTATTGCTATAAAAAGAACACATATTTAACAATGTCTTACATGCAAGCAGTTCCCAGGGATGCTGACCTTGGAGGCCGGTATTGTTTACGAAAGGTGAGTCCATTGTTGACTAGGTACAGTAAAGGTATATTTTTTCCCAACATGACCCAGAGGTCCTAAGAGAGTCTCGTGTTCGATTTTATGCATTATTATTATAAGTTCTACCCCGAGATAGTAAGTTTTCTTGTTGTTAAATGTAAATGTTGGTTTTGAACTCAAGGTAATGTATTCATTTTAAATCTGAGCTATCCCACCATTCTTTTATAATCAAATTGTATGTACTATTTTTAATGACGTCATTGGACTTAAAGTTAATAAGCAGATAGATGCCTTTTTTTCAATATTTCCTCCTCTTTTCAATAAAAAATAAATTACACTCATTACTTTATAAACAGAGTAAAGTTTTTTATTTATTTCTTATTCACAATGTCAACATCAAGTTGTTTTAATTTACAATGTCAACATCAACTATAGGTGCCACTTCTAAAAATAAAAGTTTTAAATGTCAAAGGACTACTAAAAAAATGTGTAAAGACCATAATATAATTTTAAAAACTTATTTTAATGAATGTGTATTGCCAATGTAGTTATTTCTATGAGCATAATTAGTATATATTTGTATCATTTTAGTTGTTTATAAATTCATTAGTTATAGATGTTCAAAATAAATAATAAATTGCTTTAAATAAGTGAGAGCTTGTAAATAATGTATATAAATTTATTTATCTAAATGGGCACGCTGCAAGATGTATCACATTACTAAAACAAGATCATTAAGTTAAAATATTATGTCATCCTGTACAAATAAATCAAGTGACTAAAGTATATATTAAATTTCAACCAATTTAGATAAAAAATATTGATCTACCCATTTAGTTATCCAATTGGTTGCAATTCATATTTACTTATTTTTTGGGCTAGTATGGTTCTGTGTAAAGGAGAAGAGAAAGTTAAAATGTAATAATATAGACTAGTTAGGTTAACCAACCTAACAAACATATTATAATACAACCAAATATTTACTCAAATTTAATTTACGTTCTTAATAATATGCCTGTAATGTTTATTAAAATATTCCAAATATTAATATATATATATATATACTACATATATAGTGTTACAGTACATTAAAATATTCTCTCAAGAGAGATTTAAAAATGTACGAGGGCAAGGGTTGCCAACATTTATAATGCGCACCCAAAAACATTAAATAGTTTTAATGTAAGGATTTAAAGCAAGATTTTGATTTAAATAAATTTTTCAATAAACAGTTATAAAAAAAGGTTCAAAACAGCTCTCCACACTAATCAACAGATATAGTTTAATAAATGATTGAATTATATTTTAGTCTGCTACACACGTTCTAGAAGAACAAGGACTGTAAATAATCCATAAACAGTTCCTGTTGATCATAGTAAATATCCCAGTTTAGTTGGCTCTTTAATCTCTAGACGCTCTGACTTGTTAAGTAAATAATGCTGAGATACTGACCTGTTGAATTCTGCCTTGTTCAGCTCACTGTTAACACTGTTTGAGATAGTAACGGAGGGAGGAAATCAAAGAGATACCCAAAGGAGTGACGCAAGCGAAATATTAGTTCGACGAGTAAACAAAATTACTGTTTATTTAATCAGAGGAAAATCTAACAAAAACACTTGCAAATTACAGTAAATAACCAAATATTAGTTTGAGTTTTGTTTTAACACCGTGTCTTACTTCGCGTTTGTATTATAAGCATAAGTACTAATTACGATAGTAAAATAATTATTTTCCTCTTCATTTGGGTGAAGTTAAGGCCAACGCCTTTTCTTAAACTTAACACTTTAATAATAAAGAATCACAGTACATTTAATACTTATAAACTGGAAACCAATAATTATATAATATCTGTCCAAAAAAAAATCGTTATAAAATATTATGCCCATGCACATAATTGTCATTCACATTTCATTATACAACAACAAATGGAATAATTTTAATAAAGAGTTTCCAAAAAAATTAAAATGAAGTTTAATAGGTATTAATTACTGTTCAATGAAAAGTTATAAATATACTAAGATATATTTGACCTAATTAAATTCAAGTTATTTTATTATAAAAATATAGTAAAAATAATTATTTTTATTTAAAAATCAAGTATTAAAACTCATAATGATTTATGTCTCAAGAATGGAAAAAATAATCTTAACTTCCAATTTGACTAATTTGAAACTATAATTCTTTAAATAATGGTAAAATAAAAATATCATGCATTCTAGAACCCAAATTATTAACATACACACATAATTAAATGATTGCTTTATACTCGTATGTACTAGTTTTAGATGATCTTTTATCTAAATATAATACCCTAATTTATATGTCTACTTTTGTGAACAAAATATATTCGAAAGAATGTGGATTAATTCATAAATTATTTAATATATTCAGCTGATGACACTATTACTTTGTATGCCCTCACACAACCAGCTGTGTCCGTGTGGTTTAAGGCGTTAGACACACATCTCATTTAGTAACCATCATTCAGGGAAGTTGGGCTCGAATCCCGGCCGAGTACACTGAAGATATTGTATTGTATTTCCATAACTTAAGCTAAATTTTTAATTTTGAAAATCCAAATGCTTACCTATAATTTTGTAATCCTTGGTTGAAATTTACTTGTCTGTACATAGAAATAATGATGATGAGGATAAGCTTTGTGATAAACCTAAAAAAAAAACATTTTTCTGATCACTTCTTTTTCACTACCTAGGAAAATTCTTTATTTCTGATAGAACTTTACGAAAATGTTGCTGTACAGTGAGAGAGATGGGGATTGGATACCAATGGCATAACTTTGCGTTAGATGTAATATTTTTAAAGTTTGTCTTCACTGGTTTAGCATGAGTTCCTTTTGAAGTCACAGCAACACTTGTGCGGATGTAATAGATTCACTATCCGCTACTCTAAAATTAGACTGGACTGCTGATTACGGGGAGATCGGAGTTTGAATCTCGGTCAGGTGTACTGATAGTGATTTTTCCAACATGATTTTCTACTCTCCCTCCACGCAAATTAAGATAAACTTCTTCTAAATATAATATTACTCATTACTAAAACAATTAAAGTAATTAACACATAAGAGTGTAACCCGAATGTGTAGTATATTGCGGTGCTAAGAAAAAAAGAAAAAAACTATATCGTTCAGCCATGATCGTTTTTATGACACATTGTAGAAGCGTATGTACAGCCAAATTTAGATAAGAAGGAACTTTTTAAACAGGCTGTTATAAAAATTAATCTACTAAAACAGTTTCCCCGTATTTATAAGTAAATTCATGTGATAACTATACCTATTTTTGAACCCGCTTCAGTGTCCGAGTGGTCTAACACGCAAAACTCACAGTAAATTAGGCTGCCAATACGGTGAGATTGAGGTTCAAATCTAGGTCGGGTGTGCTGAGGGTATTTTTCCCAAATTGGTTTTCCAATCCCCTTCCACGCCAATGTGGGTACACTTAGTTTAAATTTAACTTTACTAAACACTAAAAACCACTAGTGGAGCTGATACATGACCCCAACGGGTATTATTATTATTAGCATTGCGTCTTACTACCCGTTCGGATGATTGTGAGATGAAATGGAGGACCTACAGTTTAACGTGGAATCCGAGCCACGGTGAAGGCCTGGTGTTCCCCACATTCACAAGATGTCTTGTCAGAGGTGAAGGAAGGGTTTGGTAATCAGATAAGTCTGTCTCGGGACCGAGGATTGAACCCTGGACTCCCAACACAGAAGTCCAACACCTTACCCCTGGACCACCAGGTCACTAACGGGTAATAAGACGCAGTGCTAAAGTAATAGATAAAATAAAAACTGTTTCTTTTCAGAGGTAGTATCATAAAAAGGCCTTATGTGACAACTATAAAAGCTACAATATCTTTCATAAGTCAAGTCATGTGATCTGTAGTTTTGTTATATAAAATCAGTACATATGTATTGTACCTATGTAATAGAAATAATAAAATAAAAATTGTTACCATGACCGCACCAAATTCAGTTTGTATTTTCCGAACGTTCCTTTTAAACAAATCCTTCTATATATGCCTTTGTTACCGAGTTACTGCCGTCCTCTCCCCTCGACACACATGCCAGGTTTCCCCCTCCCACCCAAACTGAGTTCTGTCCCATTCCCAGCGCCCACCAGGGTGTAAATTTGGCAAGGGGTCGGACTACAAGCGAGCGGGCGCCTCGAGAGTCGTATCGCGAATTAGAATCTAAATGGAAGCTGTCAATCTTGGGGCGCTGTTGTCATGACAATGAGGTTGTAAACAATACATCACGCAAACCGGTGAGGGCGGTCTCATCCCATATTGGTTTCCACGATACTTCAATGACATTCAGCGGGATTCTACTTGATGGCGGCACGGATTAGAACGAATCTGGGTGAAGACAAAATGTTGGTGGGGAATGTTGAAGAGAATATTGATTTATTCTTATGAACTGAACTTTCTCATTTACTATGAACTGAACTTTCTCATTTACTAATTTGTGATGTAGTTTGTGTTCGAACTACATAACTTTGTATCGTGAACAACTACACCTCCATTACATTCCAAAATCTATTAATTGTCGGTATGCGAGTAAAACAGTTCAAAATAAAATAGAATGATGTGCATTAATTCATCTATTTAGATTTATTAAATGAATATATATTTTATCTGTAACAATTAAAATATATATCTTAGAATCTGACTTTGTTGATGTCAATAACTCAAAATTGGCATCAAAATAAGTGTTAACACTGCTGCCTTCAGGTGTCGAGTTATCAAAATGAATAATTTACCATAGATATTGATGTAGCTCTGTAGATGGAACATATTACATTAAAGTATTTGTAATATAGTTTGTATTTGGTAAAATAAACTATTTAATGTAAATATTTCATATTTAATAACATAGAATATAGATCAAGACAAAAGTTGTATATTTATGTATAAACAATCTAATTGGCTTTTAAGTTAATATTAACTTAAAATTTATCTTCTCATATAAGATTGAAATCATACTTGAAGACAAAAATTTGATTTTTTAAATTGTATTATATTAAATATTATTTTTAAATGAATTACTACTTTAACTGCTAGTAAACTTTATATTTTCATGTTATTTAACTTGTATAATAAATATTCCCAGAGTAATATTATAGATCCCAATCATCTAATACCTATATTAAATATATAATTACAATAATTACAAAATAAGTGTATTAATAAGACACAATTTTTTAATGAAAAGCTTTAAAAGTATGATTACAATTATTAATAATAGTTGTTATATTTGTTGTATTTGTAATTTTAAAATAGGCCTAGTACTAAACACCTGCTTAAAAGTATTTTTTTTAGATAAATAAGCGCCAACAGACTCGGCTTCAATATTTGGAGTAGAAATCTTTTTAACTTGCCTTAACACACCAATAATTAAACTCAAAATTATCTCTCTCGTGTGTAATTCAAAAATATCACCTCTCCTCAGTGATTGGCTATAAAGGAGAAGCCAATGTACCAACGTACCAATATATAAAAGTACCAAAAGTAGATATTTAAATGAAAGTAAAAATGATATCTCATTTTAAATAATGGTAGAGATTATTAGCTACCACGAAGACAAATATTCAACTGAATGAACCTTTTGACGTTGACAGTTTTTATCAAAGAGAAAAACTGTTATTAACTGTTTAATGAAAAAGTAATATTCTAGCTGTAGTGGTTGAAAACACAAAGGTGTTAGTAACTAACGTTGACCCGAGGGTTTTCAAGGCATTCGTTCTCGTATCCAATGTAAGGCTCACCTAATTTTATATTAGGGGTAGGTTTACTTTGTTGGGGATACAACCGTACTCTGGGTGGGGTACACATTTCAGTTAAATTAAATATAGTTTTTAAAAAAATGCTACCTGCATGCGAGAATTGAACAAGAGATATTTGGTTTAACACGCCATAGGACCTTGGTTCGATATAAATTCCCAGGCATCCTTTTTAAAATAAATTTTATTAATTACTTTATTTTAGTTTGTCAGTGATGGAGAAGTAGTAGTTTGAATCCCAGCTGGGTGTACTTGGGTTAATTTTTCTAAATGATTTTCCCCTATACCTTTACGAAAATGGGGGTGCGTTGCCTCTAAAATGTACCTTACTTATTCCTACCATCCAATAACGTAGTTAAAATACTTACAGGTAGTATGGCTATTAAGAAACTGTGAAAGAAATACCTCAAATATTGCAAAATACGTCAACATGCAGGTAATGAGTGACTTGTACTTCACTCTAATAAGGAATCATCAAGTTCTAATAGCTTAGGAAGGTGAGATAAGTTTGTACTTAACTATAGTCAGGAAGTCTCAGTGCTAGTAGCCCAGGGAATGTGACAGTCACGTTTGTACTTATTACACTCAACCTCCGATGCTAGTGACGGAGAGAAAATTAAAATTGGCTTAGACTAAACTTTAATCAGAGGATATGTTTTTATTCACCGCGTATTTCAACCTGTTTTAGATGTTCTGTCTCCCGACCGTTTGTTGCCTTGTCCAAATTTAGTCCTACTGCATGTTTTATCATTAACTTTCATCTTTACATCCAGAAACTTCATCTTCTTTCTATATTTGATGTTATCCATCAGTTGCAGTTGTCGGATTTCTAGTACCCTTCGCCCTTCTACTTTATCTTGGGTGACCTGGCGGTCTAGGGGTAAGGTATAGGACTTCTGTGATGGAGTCCGGGGTTCAATCCTCGGTCCCGGCACAGATTTATCTGATTACCAAACCCTTCCTTCACCTCTGACAAGACATCTTGCGAATGTGGGGAATGCCAGGCCTCCACCGTGGTTCGGATCCCACGTTAAACTGTAGGTCCTCCATTTCATCTCACAATCACCCTAACATTACACATTAGCGTAAGTGCGTATAGCCCGAACGGGTAGTAAGACGCGGTAATAATAATACTTTATCTTCAATGACACCACACAGTGAACCGTTTCTTTTCATAATGTGAGCTATCTAGTTAGTGTTTCATATTATAATTACCTGCATATTATTTGACTTTTAGTTAACTGTTTTTAGCACATCTTCATTAGTCTACCAAACTGTGCACTTTGCTGTTTCTATTCTTTATTTCAAACCTTTCAAAATATTTATTCTCTTTTTTCTTAGAGCACATGTTTCAGCTATATGTAACACTTCACCAGTCTATTCTTCCTCTACTTTCGGCTTATAGGCATTAATCTGCATTATATATTAATAATGATAATGTGTTAGGGATTAAAAGGTGTAATTAAGAGGGTACATACCCAAATTTGCGTGGAGGAAAAACATTTTCAGTACCCACCACCAGGATTCGAACCCCAAATCCCATCATCACTGGCAAACCAGTCTAATGTGACAATTCGACTATCTATACTAGAAGAGGACATAATAAGGGGTTTGTAAAAATATTTGTTGTAGAGAACAATATAGAGGGTGACCTGGCGGTTTAGGGGTAAGGTGTCGGACTTCTATGCCGGGGTCCAGGGTTCAATCCTCGCTCACGGCACAGATTTATCTGATTACCAAACCCTTCCTTCACCTCTGACAAGACATCTTGTGAATGTGGGGGATGCCAGGCCTCCACCGTGGTTCGGATTCCACGTTAAACTGTAGGTCCTCCATTTCATCTCACAATCACCCTATCATTACACATTAGCGTAAGTGCGTATAACCCGAATGGTTAGTAAGACGCGGTGCTAATAATAACAATATAGAGAAATTCAATTTCATCTTTGACATTATAAACAATAAAAACTAAAACTCTCACAATCAGATCAGAACTAGAGTGTAATCTTGAGAGACGCCCGCATCCATTCAGATGGTTTTAAATTTCCATATCGAGCCCGTGTGTTAAATTCAGAAAGGTCTCGTGAGGGAAACCCCTGTAACGATATGCAACCAGCAATATACGCGAGTATGAAGGCTTTCCTCATACGTGTTTCAGGCGAAGATACGCCCCTCTAATTTGTCGGGAACTTCACGGGTCTGGACATGGCGTGTATAATACTCTCACCTTGTACCTGCAATTAATGAAGTAGATTATTCGGACACATATAAACTGTCAAGATTACAATACTTTATCTTGACATGAGAAAGCAAAAATACGTGGAACCATAGATTAAGAACAATAAACCAGAAAATAAATAAATTTGAATCGCAAGTCAATGTTGTACATGCGCAAATAGTAGAGTGAGTGTGTATGCTCGACAACGGAAGAGTAAAGGTGTTATCAGCAGGTGAACAAGAGTGATTCGCTCATTATGTTACCTCTCTGTTTAATACATTGACGTCTAGAGTGTGATTGTGTGATTGTTCTAAGTCAAGATTCAACCTGCTCCGCAAAATAGCTTTAAATTCAACAAGTAAGCAACGTCAGTTCGAGATATTTTGACTAATAGTCGCGGAGCAGTCATCGAGGTCCTCACCAAACCCCTACAAAAAAAAGTTTCACGTTCTCATAATTAACAGCATTGTTTTTATACACATGAATATGATAATACTTGAGTACACATGTGGATATTTTACTGTTTACCTTTTAGATTGTACCACATGGTTTTAATTATCTTTGTGTAGAAAATATAAGTGTGATATTTCAGTACTACATACATGTTTCTTCATCCCTTCCGGGTCACACACTTAGTCACACGACTATTATAACCACACTCACGTCACGTCACATCACCAAAACTATATCACTAAAAGACCTTACCGACCACACTAACGTCACATAACCAACAATATATCGTCACACGACCATTACAACCACACTCACGTCACATAACCATCAATAAATTGTCACACGACCATTACAACCACACTCAAGTCACATCACGAACACTAACTAGTCACACGACTATTACAACCACACTCACGTCACATCACCAACAATAAATCGTCACACGACATTACAACCATACTAACGTCACATAACCAACAATAAATCGTCACATGACCATTACAACCACACTCACGTCACATCACCAACAATAAATCGTCACACGACATTACAACCATACTAACGTCACATAACCAACAATAAATCGTCACACTACCATTACAACCCCACTCACGTCACACCACCAACACTATCTCGTCACACGACTATTACAACCCCACTCACGTCACACCACCAACACTATCTAGTCACACGACTATTACGACCACACTCTCGCCAACCACAAACAAACTCCCTGTAGCTTCATTTACGTGGAGAAAGAGAGAGTGGTAAACCTTTTAGGAAAATCCTCGCCGATTCTACCCAACTGAGATTTGTACCCGGATCTCCCCGTCACTGGCAATCCAGTCCAAGACGAGAGTGAGGCGATCGGCTCTGATTCCATCCAAAGTGTTGCATTATGGGTACCAGCATTGAGTATTTTGGTTACATTTGACATATATTAAGTTATTTGAGGAGATGTATTTTTATTTCTAAATAGTAAACTCAATTAATAACACAGGAACATATACATCTCTCACAAACGAGAATAATTCACAGGATTTGCGTGATAATTAAGTGACTTTAATAAACGAGAAATATATTTTGATGAAAATTAAAGGTTCTTTAAAATGATAAAGTAACGTGACAGCAATCCGTCAATTTAATCATCTCAATAAGTGTAAGGTTTGGTTCCAATTAACTTAAAAATAAACTAATATGAGTATTTTTTTTATACTTATTACAATCGCTAACAAAAGTGGCTTTCCCCGGAGGTTCAAAAAGTCGACACTAACACTATAAAGCAGGGGTCGACAACTTGTCAATCGAGATCTCGCAGACATTTTCAGTCGATCAACAAGAACTTTCAAATAAAATTTGAGTTTGATCAAAATAACCTTGATCTGCCATAATCGCTAATGACATTAGAAAATCTAATAGTTGAACATGAAAATATACATTTTATTTATACTATAAATTTATTTCTAAGCAAGTTTGGGACACAATGATTTGAGGAAATATATAGATTATGGATTAGGCTATATAAGATGTATAGACAAAAAAAAATAGAAAGAAGAAACGGTAGGTGATCACGGGACTTTTGATAAGTCTCTAAGTCAATCGTGGCCCAAAAATGTTTCCGACCCTTGATTTAAAGCATCATAGCTATGACAGAATACTTTTTCCTCAACACCCTTCATATTACTATTTGTCAGGGCTATTAGGTGGAATTAAATTAAGTTTTCCAGCATTTTCATGGAGGGAGAGTGGGAAAACATTTTAAAAAAGCCTTAGACAGGCGGTTGAAATTTGATCCCCATCCAACTCACCAATGTAAATACAAGACTGACGCTTCTGTCCTCGTGTTCACCAATACAACAATTAGTTATTGTAAGCCATATCATCATCCCAATCCATAGATTAACTCTTATCACGTTTACAAAATTGCGTGTGTTTTGAGTGTTAAAGTGCAAATGCCTTCAGTATTTATTAAATTGTTGCCCGACACCGTATCTCAGTTGATAGTGTGTCCAGCTGCTGATCTATGGTTATCGTGTTCGACTCTCAGCATAGTCAAAATGTTGCCATTAGTAAATATGTGTCTCCCTTTTAACACTGATAGATTAACGACAGGGGTATATTCTAGATTTAAATTAGTTTATTGTAATGCGCTGAAATTATCATTTGGCTCAGAAATACCTCTTATAAAATAACAAATGAAATAAAAAATATATAAATATATTTTATGTAGAAATTCGTGAAATATTTAAGAGAAATCAGCCAAACAGAATTGTGTTTTTGCAGTCCGGTACTGTGTAAGCCAGTCTATCTGAGAAACAATTTGCTGGTATGTTATTTCTTGGGCCCCACGAGGTGGTTGTAAATGTTGGGAAAAGGAGGGGTCCTCTTGTCTTCCCTAACCCCCTCTTCATCCTTATGGGATGCCTGTTGATAGAGAAGACCTAACTTTCTACCGTATCGAAGAACCACCAAACTTTATTCTCCAGCTTGGAGAAACACAATTCAACTTGGACAATAAACAAGTAAACTTTTGCTACTTCACTTTTTCTTGATGGTTGTGTGCTCTCTAGCTCACTAGGGTGAAAAGTCTTATTTGTATTTATGAGATTCTTCAGGTCTTTGAGCTAACATTTAGGTTTTTTTTACACCTAATTGCTTTTATTATGAAACACGTTTAAATTATGTACTATCTTAATAAAATTATATTAACCATCAAAACTTGCTACTAAATATTCCTCAATATAAATGAAGCTTAGCCCAGTGGATCAACGTATTTTATCCATTTTTTGCGAATTTTGGGTACAATAAAAGGGTAATAAGACAGTCGCCAACTTTCATAAATATATTATTATGTCACAGTCATTATTATGAATGTCTGATTTTTTTAGCATTTCATTACAATATTATCACAGAAGTATAGGTAAAAAAAATATTTTTATGTTTAAAAAAAATTAAATTGAACTTAATTGAACTGAGAATACAGAATACATTTGTATAATATTGGAACCGTAAGCTCAACCATTTGAATAGATTGAAATTGACACCCGTAGATGGAAATTGAACCCACGACCTTTGGCTTAGCGCAACAATGCCCTCCACTGAGCTATCCAGGTATTATCCCATTCTCAAGATCAAAATATGAGCGAAGAATGTGTTAATGTGTAACTTTTCAATGCATTCGTATATGGTTCAGTTACAGCTGATTTCCGTAATTGTAAGCATTCATCCCAAACTTCACCTTTCATGCATACCTTATAGCATTGCATTCTCTCATTTTTAAACAAAATAATAAATAGTATTTGGGCTAGTTTCGCATATGAGACGGGCCCATTCCATTCTGGTCAAATTATGTGTCATCTTGTACCCTATTAGTTGAGTTTAGCTAAAAATAAGGGCATTAGTGTCATTAACAGATAAATTAATACAGGAAAGTGAGATTAAATGAGAAGCTGAAGAAGAAACAATTCACAAAGGAGTAGAAATTGAGATGAGTAAATATGAAAGCCAAAAACCCTCACGTACTTTAACTACAACGGCAAGATTATAAAAGTTCCTAAGGGTGATGATAAAATAACTATAATCACTTTTCCGTTAAATGAGTGAGTCTAAATAATGTGTGAAAATGAATAATGACCACTTGAGAAGTATCTTATTTTTTAAGTTCAAAAGATGCAAATAAAAATGTTGATGCCAGTTTGTGTGTCAGTCTTATTTCTATCACATTTGAAGTTAAGACGTTTTCTTTTAGTGGGAAAATATTATATTGTTTTCTTTTTCTAAACATTCAATCATATTGAATTTCATAAAAGATTGAAATGAGAGGACAAGTGGTAAAAAAAAAAAGAATCTACTAAACATGTACTGATATTTCATCAATGTCAACTTTATATTTTTTATTTTAAAATTGGTTATGACTTTTTTTTTACATGGTAAGAATTTTTAAACAATGATACCAAGATTTATAAATTCCCTTTTTAACTGCTTTCTGCGAGAAAAGAGTTTTGGAAGTTAATTTCTTGAAGGTATTATTAAAAGGAGATAATGTAAAAAAGACAAACCACAAACAAATTAAAAAAGTTTCAATCTTTATAAAGTAGAATATAATGTATGTAGCTAAAAAAATATACATTAACTAAAGTAGTGACAATTTTAAAAGCAATATTTTTGCTGTTTGGTGAGAAAATAAATTACTTACTTTCCTTAATAGAATATTTTGTTAAATGACTTGTCTTATTATTGTAAACTGACTTCAAAGAAAATGATATTATTTAAGTGTATCGTGGGTGAAATGTGGGTTTCCCATTTAACAGTGACGAATTAACGCGCGAAATGTGGGTTTCTCATTTAACAGTGACGAATTAACGGCCGAAATGTGGGTTTCCATTTAACAGTGACGAATTAACGGCTGAAATGTGGGTTTTCCATTTAACAGTGACGAATTAACGGCTCGAAATGTGGTTTTCCATTTAACAGTGACGAATTAACGGCCGAAATGTGGGTTTTCCATTTAACAGTGACGAATTATACGGCCGAAATGTGGGTTTTCCATTTAACAGTGACGAATTAACGGCCGAATGTGGGTTTTCCATTTAACAGTGACGAATTAACGGCCGAAATGTGGGTTTTCATTAACAGTGACGCAATTAACGCTGAAATGTGGGTTTTCCATTTAACAGTGACGAATTAACGGCTGAAATGTGGGTTTCCCATTTAACAGTGACGAATTAACGGCTGAAATGTGGGTTTTCCATTTAACAGTGACGAATTAACGGCTGAAATGTGGTTTTACATTAAACAGTGACGAATTAACGGCTGAAATGTGGGTTTTCCATTTAACAGTGACGAATTAACGGCTGAAATGTGGGTTTTCCATTTAACAGTGACGAATTAACGGCTGAAATGTGGTTTTACATTAAACAGTGACGAATTAACGGCTGAAATGTGGGTTTCCCATTTAACAGTGATGAATTAACGGCCGAAATTTGGGTGTTGTGTTTGTTTTAGGTTTAAGCTAGTTCATAAGTCGTGTGCTGATATGTTCATTATCAGTCAGTTCAGAAAGAATACGTTAAACTCGTCAAATAAAATCAAACAATTTTATATATATATATATATATATATATATATATATATATATATATATATATAGCATAAACATATTTACTCCATCCATGTGGACAGTTTGTTTCCAAGTTGAGGCTAAACAAACACGAGCTCTCGCATATGTAAAAGTGAGCTACAGAATATTTTCAGTGTGAACTTTTCAATTCCCGTGGGTTTACTCCGTCTCACATTCAAATGTGCGCCTGCCCCTACCCTAACAAGCCGTGTTGATGTTTGGAAATGTCAGCTGCATACAGTGCCACGACGACTGTTCCCTGCACTAAAAACTCGTCCCCTAGAGAAATCAAGTCACAGGGAGCTTGCAAAGCCGGCAGGATATTGTGACCCTTAATATACACTACAGCCAATTAATATACATTTTTAAGCATTTAAGGTTTTTATAGGCTAAGACCGGTTCATGTCCACTTATTTTTAGGGCAAATACAGCCACAATTTTGATTTTGAGACCGCTATAAATTACTGTAACAATTATTTAGCTGTAATATTTTAATTCATTATCTTCACCATGCCAAAGTACCCACTAGACCCGGCATATATATATTAATTTCGTTACGTTAATTTTTGTATGGTTTTTAAATTTTTATAACAATCTATCTACTCAAGTGTTAAATTTTTAAACTGTTCCTTTAAACTGCATAACGATAAACTTTGTGTTTTAATATTTGTTATATTATTATTATTATTATTATTATTATTATTAACACCTCGTCTTACTACCCGTTCGGTTTATACGCACTTACGCTAATGTGTAATGGTAGGGTGATTGTGAGATGAAATGGAGGACCTACAGTTTAACTTGGGATCCGAACCACGGTGGAGGCCTGAAATTCCACATTCAAAAGTTGTGATTAATATACGTCTTTTCAGAGGTGAAGGAATGGTTTGGCAATCAGATAGAACAGTTCCGGGACCAAGGATTGAACCCCGAACCCCCAGCACGGAAGTCTGACACCTTACCTCTAGACCACCAGGTCACCTTTTAATGATTTTATTTTTTCACATTAATTTACTGAACTAACACTTCTTTAATTTTTATTACATTCATTTTCATTACTTACATGCTATCAGAATTTTTTTTAGAGTTCATCTCCAACACCTTAGATGGATACATTATTTTTGATGTAACTGATTTTAACTATTTTAGATGTAGACTCTATACTAATATTATAAAGAGGAAAGATTTGATTTTTTTGTTTGTAATGGATAAACTCAAAAACTACTGGACCGATTTTAAAAAAAAATTCACCAATATAAAGCTACATTATCAGCGAGTAACATAGGCTATATTTTATTTTGAAAATTTAATTTATTCCTCATAAAAAGTCGATAGTATATTATATAGTCGTTGGAAAAAAAAAAGTTGTTGAAGGGAAAGTGGGGTTTGTGAAGGGGGCGGGGGGGGGGGGTGAGGAAAGAGAAATAAATGTATTGACGAGGAATGAAAAAAAAAAAGATTAAAATAAAATTTGGGGAAACGAGGGGAGTAAATGAAAGTGGAGGAAGCTGAAAAATTAATTTGAGTTTAACAATTTGTTTGATTGGTGTATACACAATTCCTTTCGCGCCTAGAGCAAACAAAATTATAGAGGAATGAGATGAAAATAGGAGGGAGGATAAAAAGAGGGAGGGGGTTATACAGTGATGGTAGGACTGTATATTTTTTTTAAAAGTTTTGTTTTTATATTGACATGATGGATGATTTGAAGCTTTGTTTTACAGGATTCTGTACAATATTTTTTAACGAGGAAGAGGGCTAGTATAGACTAAATATAACTTGCATTATCTGGGTCGCCACTATTTTCATACACCAAATTCCCCGTGTTTATCAGGTTTTCTAGAAGAAATTCACATTTTCTCGAGCAGCTTAGATTGAAGAAAATAGTTACAAAATTTCAACTTTTATCAAAATAACCTATTTTAGGTCAAGTTAGACAGAATAATTTAAGATTAAATGGAAAACTTATATTATTTCGCTCCACAACCTTTGTTTAAGTTCAAATTCAAATACACACTATTTTAAACTTTTAGTTAAATGTCTCAAATATACAAACATTCGAGTATTTTTTACTAAATTTGACAAAATTTATTGTGTTTTCCTTGTTTTTTTTCCTGACAGGAAAATTCCATGTGTTTTTGTCCGGCTATGTAAGCTTGATTATGCACCAATACCTTAGAGGGTTCGATGTTGAAGATAAAGTATACCTGGGGTTACGCGAACAAAAAAAAGTTTTAATACCACTGGCTTAGAGGTACTTACAGGTATCTATAAAAACACAAGTTAAGCCCGAGGAAGCCTAAAAGAATCTAGTAATTGTGTTATCCTGTTGCCCTCATATTACAATTCCTGAAACTATTATTAGTAACTTAAATAAATAAGTTGTTCAGTGTAAACATTTAATCTTAAATAGTGTGTTTAACGTAGGGATCGACATTTAAAAAAAAACAGGTTTATAAAGAACAAGTGCAGCGCGCAACTAAGAAAGAGAAGGGCTCTGTATTGAGCTTGGAATGGCGCCTCAAGGTTGAATACAATTACCTTTCATCATCGATTTGCATTGTCCAAGCCGCTGAGAGAGAGAGAAAGAGATAGATAATATTATAGCCATTAAGTGTAAGCCTGTTACATGACTTCCTTGCAACCAACAGTCTCACTGTGTGATATATTTAAAAAAAAGGGTTTTGGTCAGAAATTCAAGGCGTGGTTTTTTAGATTGGCGTGGCATATTGATCTTCCACTTTGCTATCCAGGATCTTGTCGATACCTGAGGCACACTTATCTTTACCCCTAAGCCTCCAAAACACTACATAGAGGGTATTATTATTATTATATTATTATTATTATTATTATTATTATTATTATTATTATTATTTAGCACCGCGTCTTACTACCCGTTCGGGTTATACGCACTTACGCTAATGTGTAATGGTAGGGTGATTGTGAAATGAAATGAAGGACCTTACAGTTAACGTGGAATCCGAACCACGGTGGAGGCCTGGCATTCCCCACATTCACAAGATGTCTTGTCAGAGGTGAAGGAAGGGTTTGGCAATCAGATAAATTTATGCCGGGACCGAGGATTGAACCCCAGCCGCCAGCACAGAAGTCTGACACCTTACCCCTAGACCACCAGGTCACCTCATATAGGGTAGTAATACTCATAGTCACACTATCACATCGATTAAATAATCGATAATACCCGTTTATCTGGTCGCATGGTCTAAGTCAGGGTTGTACAACGTTTTTCATCCCAAGGACCAAATCTGACTCAGTTTGCACCGTGGGCCAAATATACTATAGTTAGCAATCTCATCAACTTAATATAGGTCTTTAAATTACACTTAAAATAAACAACTATTTTAAATTCTTAGGTATAATTGGAGACTTTGTTGGTAAAATATTTCAAATTTTACTGCAAAATAAAGTTCAATAATTTCCCAAATATGTTTGATGAAATATGTACGCACACACGCTTTCAAAAAAAAAAAAAAATCTTAAAATTATAATTACTTTATTCACTTATAGGGGTAAGTATTTTTTACTAACAAAAATAAATGCTTGGTAAAATGTAATCATGACCTTTTAAAATCAATATTTGTACGCCTATTTGAATCATAAGCTATTTTACCTAGTACTTCCCTTTAATTTTACTCACAGATGATTTTCAGTGAGTGCGGGCCGCACGAATTCTTAGATCGTAAAGCCTGTTCAGCGTAGGAATTGTTTTCTGAAAGGCCTTTTTCCTTACTAGAAATCTATTATATAGTAGGATATTGGTAGGAAAAAAGACCTTTCAGAGAGTAATTACTACCGTGAATGGCGTATTTATTTATTTTCGCTCTCTTGCCGAAATATGTATAAAAAAAGCTTATGTGACTTTCCCGCGCTGTGGAGCGGTTTCCTCTGCGGCGTAGCCTTGCAAGTGACCTTGACTAGTGAGAGGCCGCCACGTTCCAGCTCGCGAGATTTCGGCAACCCGCCCAATGAGTGCCTGCCGTGTCTTGGTGGGAGAGGGGAGAGTCCTTGTCGAGCTCAGATTCCTCTTCTTTTATTTTCGCTACAACTTTCAAGAGACCAAGGTTGGTTTTTCTTTGCTCCGCGTCTAATTACCCTACCCATCCGATATTTGTGCGTTTATTAAATAATGGGATAAGAGTGAGCAAGGTGGACTTCAAGGGAATGTATCGGCATTTGCGTGGAGGCAGATTGGAAAACAATTTAAGAAAAAACAAAAACGGGACACCCGAATGGGATTTGAACCCAACCTCTCCGTCACCAGCAAACTAAAGTAGGATTTTGGTAGGAATACATCTTTAGAAATCACAAATATTCTTTTTCTGTCAACATTAATTTTATTTTAATACTTTATTAGTGCTATATTTTATAGTCGTTATTGAAAATGATAACTGCAGGTAACATCACTTGACGTATGATTACGTGAAGCCCGCTTCGGTGACCGAGGGGTAAAAAGCGTCTATCTCGCAATAAATTGGTTGCTGATGATGGGGAGCTCGGGGTTTTAATCCCGGTCATGTTTACTGAGGGTGATTTTTCCTAAATGGTTTTCCCCCTCTCTGAACGCAAATGCAGGTATACTTCTTATAAATATAACCTTTCTAGTCCCTAAAACCATTAGTTTAATCAGTACATAAGAGTATAACCGAACGGTTAGTAAGACGCGGTGCTAAAAAAAAAAGTTGACAAACAATGTCAATTTTGACACACCTACGTTAGAAAGAGTTCATTTAATTTATCATCACGGCGTTCGGGTTATACGCTTTAGTAATGATTGCACTAATGGATTAGGACTAGAGATGGTTGAATTTTAGATAAAGTGAACCCGCATTTGCGTGGAGGGAGAGATAGTGGAAAACCATTTAGGAAAAACCAGCCCCAGTTCACCCGACTGAGATTTAAACTTGATCTCTCGTCTCGGGAGTCTAGCTCAACACGAAACCAGCGCGTTAGCTAACTACGCTACCGAGGTGAGTAAGAAAGAGTTAAATTTGGTTAATTTTCGCTATCTTGTAGATTAGATTATACGTACAAATTTGATTAATATGTATCATTGAATTTAAATTTAAAATTGTTACGATAAAATATATTAATATTAGATGGATAAGTAAGATGATATAAATATTTTCTACTACATGTATAGGCTCTGTGCAAAGTGTAGACGATATTTGAATTAACGACACAAGCGCGCAGGACGGCCACGTTTTTAAGTTCTTGAAGGGCAAATCCAGGGCTATATATACTATATAGCCCTGGGCAAATCCAAGCGGCATCATGTTTACCGCGATCAAACACTCGAAAATCCTAAAATAAAACTCACTGTTTCTCGTAAACTACTTGGACAATCACAGTATTTTTTTTCAATAATCTATTAAAAAAACGTTAAAAGACATTAGGATATTATTAAAATTCCCATATCCCTATTGGTTTTCCTTGAAAGAACTATATAATGAGGTTTTTAGTGCTGACATATTTTTACTCTATGTAAAAGTTTTTTCCTTATTAAGATAGATGGGTACGTAATGTATGAAATGTTCATCATGAACTGAATTTTATTTTTATATAAGACTCATTCCTCTAACACCAATACTTTTCACAGTTTGATGTGTTTACTATGAGATCTTCACGCGCGCCATGTTTTCAATAAACTGAAAAGTGTCAGAAAGTCCGGTCCGTCATTCCGTTCCTACATTTTTTTTTCCTGGTCTACTTTACTAGCTTTACTATTACTAGCTTTATGATAATTATTATTTTGTTAAACACTTTAAATCACTTTTGCCTGTGCACTCTATAATATATTCTAACTTTATTGTAAATTAGTGAATAGAGCAATCTTAAATTTATAATTATTGTCCACTTTGTCCGACAATAATTCAGCTCAGTCGATAATACGTCTACCTAATGTGTTAAGGATCCCGGGTTCGATTCCCGAAATACTATTTATTCCTCTTTGGTGAATGTTGGCCTAGAACTGGATGTTGAGAATTTATTTGCAAACAAAACAAGTTTAATCATAAAAGTCCACGTTAATTTATGGTAGAACTCCCGCATTTATCAGTGAAATCATATTATATCGTGTCATATAAATGCATTATTAAATGAATGATATTAAGTTAATATTATAACTTCTGAAAAGTAATTTAGTAATACTTATACAATAATATTGAAATGCTATTTATACATAATTTTGACAGATTATAAGCTATTGACTTTGATAAAACCACATATAACTTTTTATAGCACTAGCCATCGTTTTCAAAAATTACGATAATATTTTATATGTTTATTACTTACATGTATTACCACTTCATAATATAAATGTAGGCTTACTGATGTCTACCTTAGGATGAAACATTAAATAATCTTTTCTAGACTGCCGAGGACGGCGAGATCGAGGTTCAAATCTCAGTTGGGTGAACTGGAGAGGGGGTTCCTAAATGGTTTTCCACCTTCCCTCCATGCAAATGCGGGTTCATATCCTCTAAATTTAGATTTACCAACTCCTAAACCATTAGCGTAATTATTACTTAAGCATATAATCCGAACGGGTAGTAAGAGGCAGTGTAAATAAATTTAAAAAAATATTTTTCGAATCTCGTGTTATTTCCCCCACCCTTGTTACATAATTACTCGCTACTATTGCTTTTCCCTTTGCCGATGGACCATTCTTGAAAGGTATGTATTGCGTTATACAGACAAATAAACTCTTATAATTACTTCCACTATTAAATCACTATTATAATGTCCAGCTTTCTTCATGCAGAATCGTCAATCAGTGACCAAACGGAATGATGGACAGGTCTTTCTGACACTCCTCAGTTTATCGAAAACATGGCGCGCGCGAAGAGCTCGTAACTAAACACATCAAACTATGAAAAGTATTGGCGTTAGAGGAATAAGCCTTACATCAAAATAAAATTCAGTTCATGATAAACATTTCGTACAATTATACTACCCATCTATCTCAATTAGGAAAAAACTTTTACGCATAGTGAAAATATGTCTGTAGTAGGAACCTCATAGTTCTTTCATTAGATTTTTTTTTCAAAGCAGACCAATTGGAATATGGGAATTTTAATAATATCCTCATGTCTTTTAACGTTTTTTTAATAGATTATGAAAAAACTACTGTGATTTTCCAAGTGGTTTACGAGAAACGGTGAGTTATGTTTTAAGATTTTCGAATATTTCATTGCGGTAAACATAATGCCGCTCCGATTTTACCAGCAAGAACTTACTAAGTCATCACGAGTCACGCCACCAGCACTGGCGCACATCGCCTATAATAATTAATATTCAACCTGGATGCCTGATATGTGGATAAGCTAAAATTGTAAGTAATGAGTTTTAATTTAAACCCGCTTAAGCTCCGATGATTACAGAAAATATTCTTACGATCCGACTATAGTATAGGCATTCTGTAGTGAGATAGAACTTTTAAATTAAACTATTTTGTCTTTAAATTACTATAGTAAAAATATTACTTATTGTGAATTAATATCCTTTAACTAATACCTTTTTACTTACCTTTAATTTTTGAAACTGGTTCCAAGAGTAGGCCTTTATAAAGAGTCCTATAGTCTTAGAAATATTAACAGATCTACATTCATAGATTCATAGGCCTAGTTCAAGTCATGTAAATTGTAGCTGTCACGTTTGATAGATATTACCAAAAATTAAAAACATTGCATTAATAATACAGTAAAATACTATCAATGTTTACTGCGAAAATATATTTATATTTTCTGAAAGGTAAGACTACTCTAAATGTCAATTTGTAAGAAAATGAAGGTTTATTATATCCGTGCCCAAAATAACTTTTTTGAGCACATGCCAAATTTTTGTATGGTAACCAATATTGACCATAGTAGTATATATTTATCTTCTAGATGTCGAAATTAACACAATCTAAGTGAGAGCTGCAGAACATCTCATGGCGTAGAAGTAGGTCTAGTATTTTTTACTGTCATAAATTCACTAACTGGTGGATTGACTACACTCATCATTTTTCATTTCTTTTTCAGTTATTTGAGGTATGTAACATGCGTTTTCTAAACCTACTGATTATATCAGCACACGACTTATAAACTAACTTAAATATAGAACAGACACAACATCCAGCTCCCAGACGTTAAATCATCACTGTGAAAGAGGAAACCCACATTTCATCAATGATAAATATTTCAGCCATGCTGGGAATCGAACCAGGGACCCTTAGCTCAATAATATATACTATTATATTTATCGTTCTTCCAATGATTGGAATCATGTTAAAGACTCCGGAACAATCAAAAATCGAAATACATTTTAAAAAATCTAGAGAGTAATATGTCATTGACTTAAACGTTACGAACTTTAATTTCTTTGTGTACCCGCTTCGGTGGCCACGTGGTCTAACGCGCTATTTCATGTTAGACTAGACTGCCGAAGACGGGAAAATTGGGGTTCGATCCCGGTTGGGTGCACTGAGGGTGGTTTTTCCAAATAGTTGTCCACTCTCCATCCACGCAAATATGAGTACACTTCCTTTAAATTAAGTATTTTTAATCCCTAATCCATTATTGTAATTATTACATAGGTGTATAGCCTGAACAGGTAGTCATACTCGGTGATAAGAAAATATTTGTAAGCGCATAGCCCGAACGGGTAGTAGGACGCAACGCAAAAAAAAAATATTCATATTATGATTTTTTACAAAAGTTATATTAGCTCTTAGCACCGCAATAATAATGAAATCTAAACCATCCCTTCATCTGCTTTCGCCTTACGTGAAAATTAGGAGCCGTATTTATAGACTAGTCTTGGGTGTTTACCTACCAATCTCCCGAGAAACTAATAACAGTTTATGTCGAATAAGGAATTGGCTGATTTTCAAATCTCGACTAAACAGTGCCTAATTCATTTAGCTCTTCTGGTTTTGAAACAAAAGTATCTCTGAGGTGTTTTTGGGCATAGTTTTAAACACAACACTAGAGAGATATTTCCAAAAACCGAGACTGTTTAAGTCTATAATGATGTTAATCGATGTGACATTTCTTATAAATCCTCATGTGTGGGTTTATTTCAGCATGAAGAGGTCTGTATAGAAATAACTGTTCATAGTTCTTTAAAAAAAAAAAATGAGTGATGGCAGCAGGCAGGCTCCCCAGCCTCCAATCTTTGGACCGGTGGACCACGTTCACCTTATCTCCTGGCCGGTCCTCTCGCTACTGACCTTGGCGCTGAGTGATGCCTCCTTCCACTTCACCTGCTAGTTCCTGACGTCACCGCACACTCACTTCATAGAGTTTACATCGTCAATATTACATAGACTTGTTCATACTAAGTGGTCTGAGGTCTCGCAATATATACCACACCACAAGTTGTAATCTTGTATAATGGAATTGCTACGAGGTTGTTTAAATTTATTTATACTTAAACCTGTCGTTCCTGAAAATGCTAGTGAATGATACGTTCTGTTCATCTTGATTGGAGCAATCTGATTTACAGCCCTACTCTTTACTAACTGAACTAAACTGCTGAGGTTCACCTTAATTTTATTACGAATAGACATTTGGAGTACCTTTTAGAAAATACGAACACGTCTTTTTTTGCGGTGACAGTGATAGCATTTGATTACTATATTGTTATTGTTGTTTTATAGTTATTTATAATATATTATATGAGAAGTGACAGATAAGTACCATATACCAATACCATATTATTCTGATATTGAGTTATCTGTGCTAATGGTGGTTGTCCAGGGATGTCCTATGTTTTAGCCTCGCATCTTAATACCTATTCAGGTAATAGGCAGATGCACTAATTACGCTAAAGAGTCAGGGATAAGGAAGGTTGAATTTTATATGAAGTATACCTGCATTTGCGTGGAGGGAAAGTGGAAAACCAGCCTCAGTCCACTGGACTGAGATTTGAACCCCAATCCTTCTATCATCGGCAGTTTATTCTAATAAAACAGTGATGCCTTAAACCATATGTCCACCGAAGCAGATTATGTTTATTTTCTATGTAGGTCGTGTGTTTATAATGTTGCCACTTAATTCCGAGACACTTTGTTGCTTCGTGCCATGGTGAGATCTAAGTAATTATTGTTCCCGTGGTTCAATAGCAGGTGATAACGAGGGGTTCAACATTCAATTACGGGCCTAGACGCAAACTTCACCAGTTTTATATAATAATCACGAAATTTATAGTGAAACATAACTAAAAATAATTGTTGGTACAAGTATAATTTATGTATTCAACTGCTACAACCACGAGGATCTGGTAGGAGGGGCCTGACTCTTAATTATTAATCCACTAAGTGAATGCTGCTGCATATATATGAAACTCGCCTTCTTCGCTCTGTGTTAGTAAATTAGTGTTGCCCTAAAAGGAATTAATACAAGTGATTCTAATAAATAACCTTATTTAAAACACTTCAGTAATAATGTCATTAAATTAATTATTAATATTCCCTTAAAGTTGGGTACCTTGGGTTTGGTGTTTTAAAAGCTATATTCGGTAGAGACGTTATTATTTAAGCTAAGGCTTCGCTTAGTTTAAAAACTAATTTCAAAGGGGCAATAAATTATGACAATAATAAGTAGAAATGTTCCAAGACAAAACAAAAACCACTTAATGAGGTAAAAATGAAACTTCCTTTGGCTAAGTTGGTCGGGATTTGAACCCCAAACTCTCAGACCAAACCACTCTACAGCCAATATTGAATTTGTCATTTATGTACGAAGATAACTGAACGTATCTATTAAGAAACTTTCTCACGTTAAGTTAACCGAAAGTTTAGGTGCACTTCATTTGCCCTTAGGGGTAGCAGTATTTACTTGATGGATTACACTGTGGTCCTATCTTGATTCATGCTACACCTGAAACGTGAAAAGTAGTATTATGATCGTCAAAAAAATAAATAGTTTGATAATTGTCAACGTTTCATGAAACCTGAAATAAAAAAAAAAGTTGTTTTTGCGATGCTGTCTGTCTGTATCTCGGACTAGAGCCAAAACCATTTTATTGATTGGGCTAAAACTTGGTATTCAGGGTTTTAAAAAGGTTCCTATGAGGTGTTTTTGGAATTAAATATCTAAACCTAAAATTAAGGGCAGTATTCAAAAGGTCAAAAAGGGAAAAAATGATTATTTTTTTAAAATTCTGCTCTAACAATTTTGATTAAATTTTGTATATATACACTGTTTGACATTACAAACAAAATAGAAATTTTAATTTTTCCATGAAAATGATTTTGAGGGTACCAAAAATGGGCATAAATTTCCGATTTTGGTCACATCTCAGTAATTATTTTAGATACGAAATCGTAAAGTTGTAATACTGTTAAAATCAATAATATTTTAATCTGGGATATAGTTTTATAAAAACTAATAGTTTCTGAGTTATAACTAAGTTTTAACATTTTTTATGGAATATTTAGAAATATGTAATTGATTGTTACCCTCTTTGGTGGACAGAGAGGCTACTCTTTTCTCAATGTTTATGTAACAGTGTATATTATTAAATTTATGCTTTTTGTTGTAGTGTTCCTGCAACAATAATATTATTATGTTATTTCACAAATCCTACTAGTTTTTATTGTATATCTCAATTTTAGGATTAAAGAGAAAGTCTATGCGATGCACCGTACAATTTATTTTTATTTTGTTTTATGATTTGGAGAATAAATACTGCGCTCATCTGTTTACGCATGAATTGGATTTTGGCGAAAATGACGTTGGGGAGTAAACATAGAAGAATTCAAGACTTAAAGATAGAATATGAAAGTATTTTAAGGTTTAAAAAAATATATTGATTTGAATTTTAATCAAATACTTTTTTACACCTCTCTTTCCCTTCCAACCCCCAAGTTACTATAAAATAAACGTTCGAATAAATGTAATGAATAAGTTCCGTTTTTAGGGGAACGGGCGTGAAAGTGGTAGCCCTAGCTACGATACTCCCTGATCGTAACCTTGCATGGTAATGAGCTCGGGTGGAGGCAGGTGGATGAACGGGTGAAAAGGGTTGTTTGAAGAATCTTTACACCCTCACATCTAAGCCAAAACTGGCCTTCTCTTTGTTATTCATCTTGTGGTTTAAGGAAATTAATTCTTTTTTTTTAAATATATTTTGATACATTCGCGTTGACGTGATAAGAGTCTAATTTCTTATTCTAACGTCGTCGTCACAGAACCCTGGCTGTAATACCTCCTCCTGCCCCTGCACCCACCTGTTCCCATGAGTGTGTCCATGGGAACTGGGTCAGTCAGCCTTACACGGGGTAGTCGCACGCACCGTGGGAACAACGTTTGTCTGTGTCCTCAAGATAACGTGCGATCCTCAGCTTGATAACAGCGCAGATACACACGTATATAGGGGCTGTAATGTTCACCAAAAACACACGATACTTCTTATGGCACTTATTGGGCCTTTTCAAACAAAGGCTCTCACACGATGTACTTAACTACATACATACATTAATACATATTTTAGCTGCATATTTCAGTACAATTTATATAGGAAAAGTGGTCTAGGGGGATGGTTTCAGACTTCTGTGCTGAGATCCGGGACTCAATTCTCGGTACCGGCACATATTTATCTCATTATCAAATCCTTCCTTCACCTCTGAGAAGACGTGTATTAATAACAAATTGTGAATGTGGGGAATGCCAGGCCTCCACCATGGTTCGGATCCCACGCTAAACTGTAGGTCCTCCATTTCAACTAACAACCAACCTACTATTACACATTAGCGTAAATAGCGTAAAAACCTGAACGGGTAGTAAGACGTGGTGGATATATATAATAATAATAATATAATAAATTAATAATAATATAGTCAAAGTCATTTAAAAAATACAAACATTTATTTTTGTGGCCAAAAATAATACCATTGTACTAGGATTAGTGTTCTTTAAGAGGTTTTGAAAAATAATAAACAAGATTATAAAAATAAAAGCGTAATTTATTTAATCATTTTAATACGTTGACATTTTATTTTAATTTCAATAGCAAGGAGAAACTAAAACATAAATTTCAATGTTCAATAAAAATAGATTTTTTTTTTTTATATTTTTGATTTTAATGTTATTTTAATTTTGTTTGTTTTATCGTACATAGTGAGAAAAAAAAAGTATTTCTTTGGCAAATAACAATTTTACAGATAGCGTTCAACATGGTTATTTAATATATTACATTTACATACATATTTGTCCAGACAAATATCTTACATAATATTTGTCCAGACAATCCTGACAAGGTTACACTATTAAAATACATCTTAAAAATAAAAAAAAGTTTGAGAGGACACATTTATGATGTTTTAGTGAAAATACCATATCCTCTCAGGCAGCTGTTTGCCTTCATTTGTGTATTTGGTTCTTCGGCCGAGCCTAAGAAGCCGTGAGAAACTTTCTTTGTTATCTCCACAGAGGCCTTTGCCAGGAAACATGATAATCATACTCCCTAATGTTTTGATTGGAAAATTTGGCTCACCGGGTTGTATAAAACATATCGATCCTACAAGGCAGAAAGTGGGAGGTCTTTTACTAGAGGATACCACAACATCACCTTCCGGACATTATCTAAGATAAGTCTGGCATGAACAAGGAAGAAAAGGGTTTTTGCAACAGCTGTTTTTGTCGTTGAACTCAGAAAAAAAAAACTTTCTTTAGGCTGGCATTGAATGATGAAACCATCATCAGAGGTAAAACTGCTAACATGGGATGAGTCAAGCATAGTTCCAAGCCATGCAATAGATACAGTCAATCATTTGTTGCTAAATAGCATTTAATGAGTAATCATTTCCTATTTGAGAGAAAAGTGTCATTGTTGGGGAAGACTTCAGGTAATGTTTACCAATTCTTCCGCATCTTCATAAAATAACAATTGTCCAGATAAGCATTAAGTACTCTCAGCTGTGAAGGAATTTAACATTCTCAAGTTAAACAATAATGTACGGAAAATCGACAATAGCTAAATAATTGGGCGGTGGAAAATTGAAAAAATACAGATTGAAAGAAGATATAATAGAAGGGCCAGAGGAAATAACAACTTGGTAATTCACGAAACATTTATAAATAGGCTGAGCCATTTTGTGTCTGTGAAATGAAGAAGTTCCTTAAATAATATAGTATATATATATATATATAATTTTAGACTGAGAAGTCCGTTGTTACATTAATCGACTGTAGATAAGCGGGGAAAAAGGCAACTATCGGATAAAGTTTCTGAACAGTGTGATGCCCTCAGGAATACCACCTCACCAGTTAAACATAAGACTAAATAGGGCCTACGTAATGTAACTCCCTAGCAGTGGCAAAATTGGATTAAAAGCTATAATTCATGGAGTAATTTAACAGAGATTGTATATTTCTTACCGACAACCATTTGGTACTCGTAGGCCTTGGCATTCCCTTTATTCTATTTCTCAGTTACACTGGTGTTCTCAATTACGATCAATTAGATACAAGGTAAATCCTTGGACATGGTTGATATTCATCTAGTCAATCCCATTTTTAGCCATAGTAAGTTTTGTGTGAACTTTTCAAATAATATTTCAAAATTAATTTAATAAAAGTAGGATTAATTTATTTCACTCTCACTTTATATACTCTTACGACAGAAATATACTTTTTTACAACGCTTAAGCTTACAAACGTATATAATTAAAGGTTAGGTTTTGTTAGGTTGGGTAGTATTATGACCAACTTGTCCTATACAGGCCTAAAACAAGTTGAGGTAATACATATATAACAATGATATCACACTAGCTGAAAAACTGTATAACTATGAGTAATAGTGGCACATTAATTGATTTACTTAAAACCTTTCAAGTTCACGAGTTAAAAGAGGTTAAACTTGCTTTTCTCTACTGTTTTATTGATCATTGTTAAGATAAAACAAGTAATGAAGGCATTGTGGTGGTAATTTAGTCCGGCAACACATGCATGTAAGTTTCATTCAATTAAATAGTTATATGATTAGTATATATATATATATATATATAAATATATATATATAAATAAATATATGTATGTGTGTGTTTTAAGTTTTGAAACTAAAACGCAGTTAAGGTCAAAGAGCAACTTAAAATAACTAGTACATTTGAGTGCGCTACTCACAAGATAAAAGATTGGGACGATGAAAGCATCTTAGAGGAAGTATACAAGGATTAGAGTTAAGATAAAAAAAAAGTTTTACACCAAATGGGGAAACTATGCTTGGTACACTCAGCCGAGATGCGAGCCCAAACTTGTTCATTAAATGCAATGCGTGTTTAACATATTATTTTGTACTGCTCAGTCATTGATTTAGATAAATATCCCCTCTTTTCTTTTTACCACCGCGTCTTACTAACCATTCGAGCTATAGGATTGTGTAATAATTACACTCATAGGTTAGAGATAGGGAAAATTTAATTTAGAGGAATTGGATCCGCATTTACCTGGAAGAGAGAGAGAGAGAGAGAGAAGAAGGAGAGGAGAGGAAAAGTGGGAAACCATTTAGAAAAAACACTACCCTCAGTACACACGAACGGTATCAAACCACGATCTCTCCGCCATCGGCGACTATCTAATTATTATTATTATTATTACTTATTATTATTATTATTATTATTAGCACCGCGTCTTACTACACGTTCGGGTTGTACGCACTTACGCTAATGTGTAATGGTAGGGTGATTGTGAGAAAATGGAGGACCTACAGTTTAACGTGGGATCCGAACCACGGCGGAGGCCTGGCATTCCACACATTCACAAGTTTTGATTAATACACGTATTTTCAGAGGTGAAGGAATGGTTTGGATATCAGATAAATCTGTGCCAGGACCGAGGATTGAACCCCGGATCCCCAACACAGAAGTCTAACACCTTACCCCTAAACCAGCATGTCACTCTACTATCTAATCAAATGTACAGAATGAGGAAGGGGAATTTTAAATAATTCCTCGCACAATTCGCATGAGGAAAGAGTATCCATGTGTAAATAAAACTTCATTATAAGGGGCCTACACCTAATTAAAAAAACAGACCTATAACACCAGTCGAGCCAGGGACCTTAGGGAGTAGACCTACCCCTGACTGAACTAAAGTGTTGGATATCCCCCTTGTTGAAACTGGCAGTTTTTTAAATCCTGCTTTATTGAATTAGTCAGACAAACAATTCTAGTTTGTACAGTACAACAAGGATATCCGCTCATGGCCTAGTCATCGGAGTCCTCATTGCTCTGTTACTGAGACGTCCTTGGTCATCCAGGCGAGGAAAACTCCCTGGGAACACTGTCAAGGAGCGTTCCGCAGGAAAATATCCTTGAACTCTTACAAGACTTATTCACTGGTTATTATGTTAATTTCACTACCCTCCAGTCGCAATACTGTGAAATTCCCCGAACTTAAAATGTATTCCAAACAAATACCGTAGAATTCTGATAAAATGTTTCAGTATATTTAATTGTGTGGATTTAATAACTTAATATTATTTAAAAATATATTCATACACCCTTTCGTGGGAGTTTTAAAGCACAATGTTTGGCATTATATTAAAATTAAAGACTATGTGTAAACATAATGTTTGAGAAAAAATGATATTGAGACAAAAAATAACAGTATGTAGGTTTTAGCTGAACAAAAATGAATTATAGTTTTTTTTTATCACGTCTGGGTTAGATGTATATTAATTAATTACGCTAGTAGAAAAGAGAAGGGGGAAACTACAACTTGGAGAAAATGTACACATATTTGCGTGATGGGATAGCGGTAAGCTATTTAGTAAAAATACACCTGACTGGTATTCGAGTTCTGACCTCCCAGTCACCAGTAAATATATACTTTATGAGCTTGACTTTCAGACTGCTTGTCCACCAATGCTGGCTTATTATAATGTTGGATGTAGTTTGTACCTACTTAATTGTACACAATTTATAGAAGGCAATTAATATAATTATAATATAAACCTCCTGGAATCTGTCCCATATTTTGATTCATAGGCATAAAATCAATCATCAATGTTGTTTTTACCTAGAATCATGTAGCTTTATTTGACAAATCAATTGCTATGAAATATTGAAACATGTTTGCTTATTTTTTAATTTCATTTGAAGCTCTTCAGCTGTGATTGCAATGGACAAAATAGGCTCAACCTATTTATATTTCTGAGGAGCTTTACTTGGGCAAAGTTTGACATAAAATTGTTAATATATTGGCTGATTAATTTATGACTCTTAGGAGGAATCTAATCGAACACCCGGGGTCAGAGCCGAGTATTATCTAGCTCAGTATCGGGTCCAAATCGTCGTCGAAATGGGATAATATTCTAACGTGTATGACCAGCTTTGGAAGTTGCCCAACCATTTCCTTCTTTTGGCGTATTTTCCTAACAAATATAGACATAAATGTGAATATTTCACTAAAACAGTCCGGGAATAGCATTCCCCCTTAGATATCCATTACAATACAACCTTATACTTCAATATTTCATTTCAACGGTCGGGAAAATATATATGTTATATAGAAAAGTCTAAAATTTGGTCGAATGTGAATTAATAGCGTTGCTTCCCTCACCCCCATCCTCTCCCAACGGTAATTTTCCATGTAGGCCCTACAACGACATCTTTCACACTGAGAAACACCTATTTGATAATCTCTAAAAATAGTTGTTACATCATAACCTTCTTCCATGTATAAACCGCTGTGTACAGTGGCACCAGTGTAAAATGTAAACAGACCTATTTCTAACTGAACAGTTAATCTTCTGTTTGCCCTTCATTACATAATAATTTAAGATGCTAATTAATCAATGAAAGTAGCAATATCTCAATGATATGACTTTGAAGACGTGGTGTTGTAGAAGGGTTTTTTAAACGTGAAATGGCGAATAACAAAGTTAAAGAGTGATAACTAATATTGCTAGTGAAGATATATTCTAAACATGTACTGTACTTGTAAATGTAGCATAGTTTATTACTAGAACATAAGATTATATTGGTATGAACTTCGTTAAGTGTGGTATTATAATAAATACAAATAAATATATTAAAAGCTAGTACCTAATTAACTGGCTATGTGTTAAAATTGGTGGCCTCTTTTATCTCTTTGAATTGCCTGAGGAACCGCTCGCTACCTTTATATACTCAAGTGTGAATATTTTCTTCCCAGCCATACATTAGTATGATAAAAAAAAGTAGCTTAACATACCTACTTGAGTAGCACCTTTGGTCAAATTAGAACCTTAAACCACTCGTGCAAACAGACATTGCATTCCCTGGGTGGTCCTCGAATGCAACTATTTTGTATTTTAAGTGCTTTAACTTTGGGGAACGATGTAGAAACAAGTGCTCTTCCTTTTTGCTTTGGTTCGTGGTCATTGAGGAAATACACATTGCTCACTAATGTACTCATGAGCTTCTTTTAAACCCACTTTGGTCGTCAAATAATCTAAGGCGTCACTTTCGCAATAAACTGAACTGGAAGATCACCGTTCGAATCCCGGTTGGGTATTCCTAGGGGTGTTTTTTTCCTTAATTGGTTTTAAACTCTCCCTCCAAGTAAATACGGATACACTTCATTTAAATTCGATCTACCTCCTTCCTGCCACGTTAGTATAGGCATAATTAGAACATATTCCTACAGCCCAAGAGTGTGGTGGGAAGTGTTGACAAAAATATACATAGCCCTATTTATTAAAAAGAAAAAAAATTATTTAAGAAAATTATATGTATTATCCCTTGGTCTAAGGGTTAACAAATTGACCAATTTATAAGATATCATGGTTTAAAAACAAGTTCTAACTTGATATTTATGCATTGTCCTATGTTCATATTACCATCCAAGTTGTTATCTATTTTTATCTAGTGATGCATTTGTTTGTTTTGAGTTAATTAGAATTGAGACCTGTTTTAAATAGGCTACACTGAATAAAACTAGATACGCTGGACCAACAACATATTAATGCAACATCGACCCGTCAGAATTGAAGAGGTTATAACCCTGAATTTTTACCCTTATTATTTTTAGCACTATACGCACCTAAAAATTAATTTTATCATAGTATATCAATCTTATCAATTAAGTAAAAAATTATAAACACTGGGATCAAACCTGGGACTCGGAAGTGAATAATATCCCTGGATACGAAATAAACCAGGATGGCTCAGTGGCCGAGAATTGGCGCGCCAATACACAGGTACCGGACTATATTCTCGTGTCCGGGTTGTCCTGATTCACTTAATTGAAAATTACTATAGTATCGGGAGTGTTCCTGGTGATAACATCCATTGTGAGTTAATTATACATGGTGGGGCGGAAACAATTATACGCTCTATGCTAAGGAAAGTGATGAACAACGCGCTGAGGTTTGTCTGACGTCCGGTGGAGTTCACCTCATTGACATTATCTCCAAAAATTGTGGTATGTAGTTTGATTTTAGTTAACTAGTGAATATTTAGTTTTCAATTAAAGTGTTGATTTTCAATTGTTTCAGCCCCATCCTGTAGATTTGATTGAGATAAATCTTAGTCACAATTCCTCGTGTATAAACCCTCATTGGGTGAGCTACAACGTGTCAGCCTAACCGTACTTTTAATCATAGCTGCTTTTTCTATTACGCCAGCAAGCAGTTCCTTGAGAAAGGAAGGAACTTGGCACGTGTAAGACGAATGGCGTGCCGATAATATGACATAAAGTGGACGAGCCTTATTCAAATTAGCGTGGTCCCCCCCGGAGGCAATGAAGATCATGTATGTATTAGCATTCACCTCGCGTGATGAGTCATCTGGTTAATATGGTGGTGAGTGTCGTGATGATTGTGATAATTACACCTTGTTGGAAGCACCTTTCATCGCTCACCTCACGGGAAGTGGGTCGACCCCAAGGCAGAGGAAGCACACAAATAGTTGTATCCGCACTATACACTAACATTTTCAATACCTTTTAGAAAATACAAACTTTATGACAAAATTATATCGTCTTTATTTTTATTCCCATCTCCTTATTTGATAGTAGATTAGTCTTCTATGACAAATGTTTCGGTGTTGTTATTGATATTACACCATCTTCAGGTGTGAGTAAAACCAGTATATATATTATTTTAAAATTAAATTGGTTTTCTTCACAACTTAAGATGGTGTAACATTAATAATAACACCGAAACATGTCATCATAGAAGACCATGCTACTATCAAATAAGGAGAAGGGAATAAAAATAAAGAAGATATAAGTTTTCTCTTTACCAAATCAAATCTGAACATTATTAAAAACAAACATTTTTATTTGCGGTCAATATTGATAACATGTTACTATTTTATTAGTAGTATTTAATTTATATTGATAATATCTATCAAAATGTACAGCTGAAGATGACATGACCTGACTTATGACTATTTGGAAATAGTTTTAGTAAATTTTATAACTGTCAGAGATTCTATTATTCCTACCTGAATCCTATTATAATGTGTGATGTATTACGTCACTCATAATGTTCATTATTATATACATAACCATGCCATTGCAGTTGGGTTCATCTATGTACATAACTGAACTATGTTCAAAATTTAAATAAACCAGCATTATAAAAAAACATTTACAATATTTACACACCAGTCCAGCTGTAGAGGATTAAATCATCCGAAATTAACCTGTCCCTTAGGGGCAACTCTGATCGATTTATTATTATTATTATTATTATTATTATTATTATTATTATATTATTATTATTATTATTACTAACCTATTATTATTCAAGCACTCCCAGCTCCTACTTAGCTCTTTGTGGTATATCTAAAGGGGAAAATTCAGGTCCTTTCTGTTTAATAAGTTTATCGATTATGTTGGTAAGTATATTATAATTTCTTAAAACTATTTAGTGTTTGCTGGTGATCTCAAATTATTCAAAAAACATCAATTCACTTTCTGATTGTTTGGATTTACAAATTGACATTAATGGTGTATTACTATGATATATTGAAAATGGAATGCCTATTAATAAACCTACAAATTTAACTTTCACCAGGAATACAATCCTTTTTTTCCACTTGTAAACCTGACAGTGATTTTATGGAACGCTTTATCTATATTAATGATCTAGATGTAATATAAGACCATAAGCTCTACTTCCAACATCATATTGATCATTTAGTTTCTCACTCTTTGAAGACACTTGACCTTATTAAATATATAGCCACCTCATTCTATAAAGTATACTGCATTTAAATTTTATATTTTGCTTTAATCAGGTCCAAGCTCGGATATGATCGTGGGACGTGAAATTTCAATCACCTTAAATGACTCTCATATAGGAACATGTTCAATGAAAATTTGTTGCTGCTTGCTATGATGTACGTATAACCCGAACCGGTACGCGATGCTAATAATAATAGTAATAATAATAATAATAATAATAATAGTAATGCTATGATAAATTATATTTTAACCAATTTTATGATGATTATGATAGAATTCGAAATTTTTTAGTGATAAAAACTCTTATCATGAATTGTCTATAGTGATGCCCTTTTTGATTTTAACATATTTAATAGACCAATTTCTTGTTAATCCACCCTTTAGCATGTGGGCATCCTTGTGCCCTATCGTGCCCCTGATCTCCTAAAATGTTTCCTATCAGTTAATTTACCAAATTAGCTCACTTGTCCAATGTAGCGTTCGTTAACTCTAGATTTCCTGAATTTGATTTTATCATAAAAGAAAAACCAAACTTATAGACAGATTCAATGTACACCTTTATAATTGATTACTCACTGTTCACGGTTCAATAACAACTAATTATTACTTTTAGATTAGCCCCTTATGATTTTTTTTTTCACTTTGCGTTTTTTCTTCCATATTATTAATAATTAATTAAATCTATATCGTTATAATTCTTGTATTCGAAGTTGGTCTAGTTATTTTTTTGTAAGTCTTGTGATCTGTATGTTCTCAATGCTAGCCTGTTTCGAGGTCTCGACTATTGCTAGAACTTAAAAAAAAATCATATGCACAGTTAAGATTAGTTAAATCCCTTATCTATGAAAATATTAGTATTGGTTATTGTAATCATCTTCCGAGTCAACATTTTTTCATATTGAATTTCTTAGTAAAACTATTATATTTGTTAATTACGGTTATAAATATCATATTCTTTATATTGAAAAATGAAACTTCAACACAGGAATAAAACCTGGGACCTTTGGGTTACTATTCCAACGATTTTACCACTGAGCTATAGTTCAGTGGTTTATATCATTGGCATACTAAGCCAAAGGCCCTGAGTTTGATTCCAGTGTCCAGGTATCATTTTTCAATTTAAAGAATATTTTTCAATGTTCCACCACACTACCAAAAGCATTTGGATAAAAAATAATTTATATTTATAAATTATATCAGAAAATTATTTTTGTTTGCTGCCATCTGATTTGTATGAGTATAAACAATACAAGAAGTACTAGGTTATTTTATCCGTTTTTTTTTAAATTTCTTTATACACGCATACTTATTAATTTTGTGGACTCTATGACATTATGGCCTTATCTTGTAAGACATACCGTACTGGAATAATACAAAATAAGATTGTTACCTTACAGGGTAGACGATGGGTACAGTCTTGAAACTACAACTTTTAATTGGTGTTTAAAGTTTAATCCGACCCCACATTTCTAAGTGTATCAGTGTTTATTTAGAACAAGTAACCCACAACTTGGAATTCCAATCCACAGTAGCCGCTGATGGGACCGATGGGTTCACTTACTGTCCACGTAGGTGTACAAGTTTTTTTGTTTTCTTTTTCGTTGAGGCACTCTTATTAATTAGAAAGAAACTCGTTCAGTACATTTAAAAGTGATTTGCAAAAAAAAAAAAACTCTCGTTCTTCAAATGGGTGCTACTACCATTATTGTAAGCGGCCTCTTTCTCATTAGCGAACGTCCGAAGAGGAGCCATTAAATGGGGGATTACTTGTGTTTTTTCGGACGTTTCGTTTGCTACGTGTGAAGATTTCCAGTGAATGGAAAGGGTGAAAAAGTAAAGAAAAAATAGTGTAGTGCAATAGCAAAAAAAAAAAAAAAATTATTGATACGCTTTTATGCATTTACTCATATTGTATTTGTTGTTTAAATATCTTGATGACTTAGATCAACCCACACCGGTGATCGAATAATCTAAGGCGTCATACTGGAAATAGATTAGATTTCGGGTGATGAAGAAATCAGGGTTCAAATCAAGGCAAAATATCATAAAGTTAATTTTCCTAAATGCCTTTACACGTTCCCTACAAGCAAATTATGGTACATTTACTCTAAATTCTACTCTCCTCGCCCCTACTCTATCAATATAAATATTCTGATAGCAAGATTGGGTAGTAAGACGTGGAACACATAGCTCACTGCATTAAAGATTGTGAAGCTATAAAATGTCACTATACGAATAAAATATTATTTAAATGTACAATTCGTTTATCCTGAAAGAGTGAGTATAGCTTACAGGGATCCAAGTAGCTTATAGGATAGTTCCATAGTGTAATCCAACAATAAAATACATTTCAAGGTAAGACTTGTACAATTCAAAGTAAACTAAGATTGAAAATACTTAGAATTACTTATTGGCAGATTTAGGTTTTTGGGCCAGTTTCCTTAGATGAGACTCAGAAGGATACGTTACTATGAATAACATATAATTTGACAGGTTTAATGAGTTTCAATGTCAAAGAACAATTTTAACTAGCAATAACGATATTAAATTAAAAATTCTGGAAATGTATGCGATTACTCGATCAGTAAGTGTCGATATCTCGCCTCCTGACCAGGTAATGTTAAAACTCAGAATATACAAACCAATAATTTTACAGTTGTTCTCTAGATATTCGGTCAAAAGGGGGATGAGGATTCTAAGGAGTGGAAGTGAAGAGGAGGTTACATAATGATGAGTTACATAATCTGTACTCATTACAAGACATTGTTAGGTTAATCATGTCTCTTAGATTACGGTGGGCATGACATGCAGTGCAAATGGGAGATTATCTAAAATCTTGTTCAAGGTACTGATTGGCTAAGCTAAGCCAATGGGAAAAGACCATTGGGAGGACATAGACGCAGACGCAGAATGGACCTGAAAGAGATGGGTATAATGAGGTGGACTGGATAGAACTAGCTCAAGATAGGGATAAGTGATGTACGTTTGTACAATGTGGCGATGAACTTTCGAGTTGTTAGTGTCATAGGCTTAGTAAGTAATGTTATTTTTGAACCCCTCGGCCAATGTGTATGGTTGTTGACTCGTAACATTAACATCAACTATATATTTTCTAAAGTGCCTTGTAAGGAGAAGTCGAACAACTTACCGAAAATGCAGCTTTGACACTTTTGATATGGACAAGTTTAACGTTGGTTAAATACAACTGTTACGTTCTGTTTTTCAAATTTGAATCTTGTTCAAGAATGAAGTCTCCCAGTATTTACTAACAGGTACACACCGCAGAGAGCTCACTCTAAATAAATGACGAGCTATCTCGTTTGTTTGTTTGTTGATTTGTCTGCCTATTACCTGGTTTTGTTGAGTTAGCACAAGCTACGCCTGCACTGGCAGCCAGACTATTGCGATGATGGGAAAGTTGCTGAGGGTGCTACGAGGGATGTGCAACTAAATATTTGCTAGGGGCCGTCCTTAAATTACTTAGGGCTTTTTAGGGAGTGGGGTCAAGAAGTGTGCAAGAGAGGATGATAAATTCTATTCCTGCAATATAAGGAAAATAATTTTCGTGGATCAGCGACAAAGGGCTTGACTTGGTTATAAGTGTGCCATCGTATTATAATTTTAGGACTACTTTATACCGCGAAAGAACCAACGCAACGGGTAGTAGTAAAATATTTAGTGATTGATCCAATTTCATTCCTGAAGCGACTGTTTTAATGCCGTCGGTTCTAATTTTGACTTGAGGACGATGGCACTGATGAACAAATCCCGATTTTATCTGCGTTTAAGCGTATAATCCGAACGGATAGTAAAACGTGGTGCTAAGTATTATTATTATTATTACTATTATTATTATAAGAGTCTGTGAATTTTCAACTTCTTTTGGGGATGGAACCTTCAAAACGAGTTCCTCTCAAATTTATCAACTCTACACAATTCAAGTATATTTAGGAAGTTCTGGTTGATTGACTAACGTAGTTCCAGAAATGTTCGCAATATTTCCGAACAAAACAGCTGAAATGTACAATCGGATGCATTGATTGATAAAGGAAAAATTCCACCATTCAGTCCCAAAAAATTGAAAGTTCACAGTAGTCAACTGTATAAAAACACATATCCTGACTGTAAAATAATACTTCCATATTAATCAATATCTTTGGCGTGCTATTCAAAAGTTACATTTGACAGACAAGTGAGCTAGGGATGAAACTTTTCGCGTACATGTGTGGAAAATCTCAGCCCTGACCCATTCTGAATGCCCTGGTGACGTGGACTTTACTTCTTTTGAACGATTATTTTAAGGAGAGCTGGATGAATGGTGATGATAAGCACTGAAATTGCTACAAAGAGAGAGACACTGCACGACGAGTTGTTCGTAAGGCTGGCAATCTGAACTCCGCAAAAAAAATCCAAAGTAAAATCCAATTTAGGATACTTAAATAACATTTTAAAACCAGAATCACATGCTGTTGAAACAACAAATTCGACTTTAACATCACGTGGAACCCAAACGACGACTTATGAAATATAAATTCCTGGACAATAAAATTTTATAAATAATGTCGCAATATGAAAAAATGTGATTTCTATTGATAAATGCATCGCTTCTATAGAAATTCATAGCAACACAATTTTTTTAATCAAGTTGGCGATGTCATAATAAACATATTATTTGTCATAATTTATATTTATTATCCACTTTTCTACGTTAACGTTCAAGTTAGATACCGAAGTGGGATCAGTCAAATTCGATTTGGGAGCAGGTGCCGAAATGAGACAAATTTTTTTATGTACCAAAGTGGGACGTGCCGAATTGGGCTAACTCCTTTCTTATTAGGGATTGGGGTTCGGAATACATTTTACCAGAGTTTTTTTTTATAAATGTTTATGATGCAAAATCTAATTTTTGTTTGTCAGAAAATATATATATATTAATTATCAAATTTCACTTATATTTCAGTTACTTACTCCAATTAAAGTAGTCTAAAATTTCTTATCACTCGCTTTGTTTCCAATCCCAATGTCTAAAAATAACAAAATGATTAAAATAATATAATTTACCTAACCGTAAAAAAGTACGTCAGATAGAGGAGGTGGAAGGAGGGATAGAAAATCTTACAATACTGTAATGTCCCTGATTTGATCCTAAAGAATATTTGAAAGCATTGGCAATATTCTCCTCTTAATTATATATATATTTTTTATTTGAAATTTATATATTATTACTTGGCGCTTAAAGCACGTCTTCTTCTAAATTATTCAGATATGATAGTTACCAGATTCTAACTAGGAAACTACTAGTTATTTCTGGTTTTTAAGTTCACGCTCTGAAGTTAGGAGGCATCAGCTACTGTAACTAACTTCAGTGTGTGACGTAAAGTTGAGTTAAAATTGCAATGTTAAAGTCTTTTAAAAATTAACTTCCTGCTCTCGAACAAACCAGAATAATGTAGATGTTTAATTTGAGGCAGTTTCCGGTTCTTAGACATTCTAGTAAGTTCTATTGGATTGAGATATACCAAACAAGTGGTGCAATCTCAAACACCCTCTGATGTCAGTCATTGTCATGGACGGACGTTTGCTCGGCGCTCGTACAACATGATCATTTTTCAATAACTATCAAAGTATCAATGTTACTATCATTGAATAAACTAATATCAACTTTATCAGACGTTATTTATTTCTATCACAAAAAAAGTGAAGCCCAATGTCGGGGAATAATAATAACTATTACGTAAGATAACAGTAGGCGCACAACGTGGTCCCATAGCAATAGACTTCGAAACATAGTAACATTACAATTGGCATCCAAGTAAAGGTGCCCGTTACGGGAATGTTACAAATTGGCATCACAACGAGGGGCCCGTTATAGGATTGTTACAAATGTCATCCCAACTAGAGGAAAGTGTTGAAGGATGTTACAATACCTTAGGTGGGGAGAAAACGAGGGTCTAAAATGACGAGGGAAAAAGGCTTATGTAATTTAAGGACGGCTCCTAGTATTAGTGATTCCTAACTTATGTACACAATAAACTTCACAGAGACAGTGAGTGCCTTTTTATGTATCCTACAGTACAAATCCCGAGCCATATATTTCTAGGGAATTTACATTCTAGCTTTGCTTTTGGATTATCTGCAGTATCTGGGGTAGCCAAGGTCGTTTCTTCGTATAATTGATGAATAAATGTAACTTTGGCCTCCATCCGACATTTGAAAATTTTATAAAAAAAAAACTATTCCCCATTTGTTTGAATTGCAAACATGCTTTGTCACTTTGACAAGTGATTTAAATTGACTCTACTTATCAAAGAAACCAAACATATTTTTCAAGATGGTTGAACATGTAACTGATTTGAGTGATTTAAAAACACAACAACACAACAACAACAACAACAAAAACGAATCGGTGGTCACACAGTCTAAGGCGTCACGCTCATAATTCATCGGGTCACAGGTGTAGGGAGGTGAGGGTTCAAATTATGTTTGTTGTAATGAGGGTGACTTTTCCTAAATGGTTCCCTAATCTCCTTATATGCCAACGTGGGCACACTTTCTCTAAACTATATATTTCTCATCCTTACCCCATTAATAAAGGTATGCAGGGTGGTAATAAGTGTCAGACGAGGGCAAAGTAATCATGAACGGACTATAGCAGTATTCGACTCCTCCACAGGAAGTTGGTCGTTTTGAACCGGGAAAAACCCGGGAGATACGATCTCTACGTGGGAACCAACTCAACTAGATACTTGTTACTTCTACCTTGACATGATATAACAGTAGAATACATTGATTAGCAGGGCTTCGTACTTTGATGACCTAAAAATCATAGAAAAATTCCCTACACAATTACTTAAAAATGATCAAGAATCATTTATCAAAAGTAAAGATACTTTGTGAACCGACTTTGTGGAACCCGAAGCACTAAATTTACTACAAAACACATTTAAAGAATGACATCTGGTTGGAAATCGATACTTCAATGGAAATTAATTCTGAAAACTGTATCATTTTATACAATTGTGTTTTATATTGACAACAACGTCTAGAGATATTTTCACCTTCCATCATTAAATACATAACAATAAAACCAGCGCTGGCAACCGTATGTTCGACATATTCACGGTGACTGAGTATATTAGACGATTTGCAGTAGCATTTGCTCGTGTGACGTTCTAAGCTTTCAAGTTACATCACATGTTACACCCGTCTGCACCCGGATTAAAGATTTTTTTAAACTAAAAAAAGTATGAACAAAAATTTGCAATAAATGCACGCGACTAAATCAAACACGCACTTTTACAAAAGGAAGCTAGAAAATATATACTGTCTACGATAAGAGAGTAGGTAAGTGACAGCTAGAAAATTTATACTGTCCACGATAAGAGAGTAGGTAAGTGACAGCTAGAAAATATATACTGTCCACGATAAGAGAGTAGGTAAGTGACAGCTAGAAAATTTATACTGTCCACGATAAGAGAGTAGGTAAGTGACAGCTAGAAAATATATACTGTCCACGATAAGAGAGTAGGTAAGTGACAGCTAGAAAATATATACTGTCTACGATAAGAGAGTAGGTAAGTGACAGCTAGAAAATATATACTGTCTACGATAAGAGAGTAGGTAAGTGACAGCTAGAAAATATATACTGTCTACGATAAGAGAGTAGGTAAGTGACAGCTAGAAAATATATACTGTCTACGATAAGAGAGTAGGTAAGTGACAGCTAGAAAATATATACTGTCTACGATAAGAGAGTAGGTAAGTGACAGCTAGAAAATATATACTGTCTACGATAAGAGAGTAGGTAAGTGACAGCTAGAAAATATATACTGTCTACGATAGAGAGTAGGTAAGTGACAGCTAGAAAATATATACTGTCTACGATAAGAGAGTAGGTAAGTGACAGCTAGAAAATATATACTGTCTACGATAAGAGAGTAGGTAAGTGACAGCTAGAAAATATATACTGTCTACGATAAGAGAGTAGGTAAGTGACAGCTAGAAAATATATACTGTCTACGATAAGAGAGTAGGTAAGTGACAGCTAGAAAATATATACTGTCTACGATAAGAGAGTAGGTAAGTGACAGCTAGAAAATATATACTTTCTACGATAAGAGAGTAGGTAAGTGACAGCTAGAAAATATATACTGTCTACGATAAGAGAGTAGGTAAGTGACAGCTAGAAAATATATACTGTCTACGATAAGAGAGTAGGTAAGTGACAGCTAGAAAATATATACTGTCTACGATAAGAGAGTAGGTAAGTGACAGCTAGAAAATATATACTGTCTACGATAAGAGAGTAGGTAAGTGACAGCTAGAAAATTTACCAGATCAACTCGTATGTATCTTTTTAGCTAATCCCCAGATATTCAGGACCCTACGCTGGTGTCACTTTGGCAGTCAACCCATTTGTTTTTAACTGTTTCTTTCCTTTAAAGTGGAGATATAGGGAGTGAGAAAGGGCCAGTGTTTTTGCAGTTTTTATAACTAAATATATTTTGGTCTAAATAAATAAAATATTGTTTCAGTACAAAAATAGATTGTAGATTTCTTCACATGGTGATATCAACAGTTGTTAAATATTTGTAGCAACATGTGAAGCTTTTACAGATATTCAACAACTGTTGATATCACCACGTGAAGAAAATTAAGTTCTATGTTTGTATTAAACCAATATTTGATTATTTGAAGAAGAAAAACTTGCATACACACCGACATTTTCTCGGTTATCCTACATCCCCGAGTTTTTACAATTTTTAGACACGAATCTACGTAAATTACCATTTGGATTATTTTTGTATGTGAAAGTGGCTTCTGTAGTTCACCTAATAATGATTTACAAGCAAGATCTTCTAAAAATCTTAATTTTCTTCATAAATTAAGATGGTGTACCCGACCAGACGAAATGAATTAAGAGGTGTTGATGACATCATACGAGCCGTTTTCGGTTGTGTCAATGCGCATGTATTTACAAAATAAAAACGTTTAATTTTAAAACTAATTTTTTTTATGGCTTTTGGTTATAAAAACATTGATTTATTTTGGTGGCCAGAACTATAAGAAGGTACAAGTGGGAATATTATAATTATTAATTTATTATTTCACGCCCTATAATATCTATTGTTGCCACAACAGCAAAATAATAAATAAAATGGTATTATTAATATTTTTTGTTTGTTCACTTAATTACGAAAAAGCCAATCATACAGTAATTCTTAAGGAAATGGAAGCGTATATAACGACTTGTGATTTATAATATAGTCTTACTAAGGAAAAATGCATTATTATTTCCTCATAGGCTGTAGTAAAAAATCTTCTGCTAGCTGTCAGTTATTATTACTCCGACCATGGATCGACTGAAAATATATCCCTTAAGGTGAGTTGGAATGGGATGCAAGAAAAATCCAGTGTTTTTTTAAGTTTTCATGGCAAATTTTCTTTTTGCTCAAATTAATGAAATATTGCTCCAGTTCAAACATAGAATTTTATTTTCTCTTGAATATCTGTCAATGGGGTTCTGGAATTTAATGATAACTTTTCTCTTAATTTAAAAAGTTTGTTAGATAATGCCACATATTCTTGATAGGTATTTAACAACTGTCGATATCAACATGTGAAGAAAATTAAACTCTAGGTTTGTACTAGAGCAATATTTTATTTATCTTAGCCAAAATAGTTTTGCTATAAAAACTGCAAAAACACTGGCCTTTTCTCGCGTCCCCTTCCACCCCACCTTTACAAATAAGCTCTTGCATCCCGTTGAATGTATTATGTACAGCATTTACAAATGTCTGCTTCAATATCTCAACGCCATCCTTTCCAGATTAATTGTAGTGTCGTGTATTTTACAATCAAACAAGTAAAGGGAACACAAAGTGTATCATATTCTCATTCTGACAACTACGATGTGTATAAAAAAAAATATTTTTTGGTATTGTTGCATATATAAAATATCGATAATATTAAAATTTCGATTACCCAAGATGACTAAAAAATAACGTGAACCAATAAAATATTACCTAAATTTCTAAAATAACAATAATTTACCAAATAATGTCCTATAAAAAAGTTTACACCACCAGAGGCTCACGAAGAGAATATGTGTATGTGTACATAGGTATTGTATGGGATGTATAAGGAAAATAGAAAAAAAAAGACATGTCATCCAAATCCAGATGATATTGATTAGTAATCCTCAGGGCTCAAGTTTTATGGAAGCTTAAAAGCACTTTTTAAGTGGTTGTTATCACTTAATCTTATGCTTACAAATAGAATAACGTGAGCCTCAATTTTATAACTGTGTTTAATGTTTCAATAAATTCTAGTTGCTAAGACACCAAATCCCTATAGTTAGTTTGTTACAACACAAGCCAATCAAAAGAGGAATCTTCTTTCTATTAGGGTGAATTAATGTGATACTTTTAACTTTACTTTACATCCATTACTGTTTCCATCCTGTGGCCTGGGTCAGTTTTTTTTATTCAAACCATATATTTTCCCCGACCGGCTGGCTAGGCCTGTCGTAGCTTCATATACCTTATAATCTATCTTAAGACTAGGACAGGCACAACATCCAGTCCCCGGCCGTTAATTTATCATGTGAAAGAGTAAACCCACATTTCACGAATGATAAATTTTTCAGCCATTCCGGGAATCGAACTCGGGACCTTTAGCTTAGTATGCAGACAAGCTACCAACTGAGCTAAGGTGTCGGATTAATATATTAACAACATAACTTAACAAGGGTGCCAGCATGTGTTTAACAAATAGGAGGTGTATTTGAGTCCCATCTTTCAGGGGTGTGGTACCCCTCCCTTCGAGAGAAAATTTAAGGAATTGAACTTAGGGGGAGAGAATTTCGGAGCATATGAACAGAATTCTAAGCTAATTATATGACATTAATGAGTCAAATTTTGCAAAAAGTTTCTAAAAATTTAACATAAAAGTAAAATTTAGCTGTGGCTGAACCCATTGAGAAGAAACATTATATTTTTCACAAGTTGATTGAACACAACAAAATGAAAAGAGAGTTGTTGAAGAGGGAATTAGAGGAAATCTAATCTATATTTTATCATGTTTATCTATGTTAACTCTGATATTGATTGATTAAAAGTTGTTAATAGCAAATTGCAGCCAAATCCCAAATACACTATTTTTATTTTTTCATAAAAACTAATAAAAAAGTTCCTATTGCAGAATGATAAGGGGGCTTGTACCCCCTTATTACGCATTTATGGGCACCCATCTACCTTAATAATAGTCCAGCGAAAACACACAGTACCTCTTTTTAAGTTTGAGAATGTTTGAAGCGAAGCGAATATTGACAGTACAGTTCTTTATGTACTATCAGAACAGAAACCCAATGAAATTTATCACAATTGGAAACCAGAGGTAGAATTTATATTCAAAAACGTAGTTTAAGGGGGTGTGCACTTTTGGTTTTGTCAATTATTCTATTACCGCATAGTGGGGCCGATGACATCACCTTCATTAAGTGTTTCACTCCAATACATTTTTGTAGCGATAAGTTAGAAAAAAAAACTGTAGTGATTATTATTTTTAACAATTAAGAATAATACAATATGAGTTTAAGAAAACCCTTTTTCACAAGAGGCGCCTCTGAATCCGGCATCGCGCGTCAAGACGTGGATCTTGTACGTGAGTTTACAAGGGTGCTCCAATCAACACCGAGATCTTGGTCACCCCTCTTTTCCCCCTCTGGCGAGTTTAGAGCAAAGCAATATAAACAAACCCTTCACTCCAGCGTATATTACTATGTGTTACTCGTGTCTCCCTATTCTTTACCACCTTTGTGAGACACAAATAAAAGAAAATCGAACATTCAATTCGTTCGAGGCTTGTAACAATCTCATTAAAATGAATAGGTGGATTTGTTGATTACAAAAATATATTATTTTGTTTTGATATTTCACAGATTATTAATTCATTAGTGAATACAACCATTGCTCGGTAAAAGTGGTTCATGATAGCTTTGCCTTGTTTAGTGACTATTTATTATTATATTTTATTATTATTTATTATTATTATATTATTATATATCTATTATTAGCACCGCGTAATGGTAGGGTGATTGTGAGGTGAAATGGAGGACATACAGTTTAGCGTGGAATCCGAACCACGGTGGAGGCTTGACATTCCCCACATTCACAAGTTGTGGTTAATACACGTCTTGTCAGAGGTGAAGGAATGGTTTGGCAATCAGATAAATCCGTGCTGGGACCGAGGATTGAACCCTGGACCTCCAGCACAGAAGTCTGACACCCTACCCCTAGACCGTCTGGTCACCTTCAGTGACAGTTGAAAAATTACTTTAAAAAGAGGTTTATTTAAGTAATCCGAGAACTCAGCTCAGTCGGCAGCGTGTCTGTCTACTAAGCTAAGCGTCTCAGGTTTGATCCCTGGTACTTTCAGAATTTTCTGTGAATCAATGTGTCCGGAACAGGATCAACTCAGTCTCGCTAGGACAAATGAGCTACTTCAATAAAGAAGTAGTAGCTCCGGTCTGGACGACTGAGATCAACGGCAGGATAGTTCGTTGTGCTGACCCCATGACAACCTATATCCACAAATGTTGGCACTATCTTTGCCAATATGCAGCAGCCGCTCATTTGGTATAGCTAGCTTGTGGGCTGACAGCGTAGATTTTTTTATATAACATAACTAAATGGTTAAAAAAGGCTTTTAATAACTATCTTTATATAATTCAATAAGAAATAATTAGTGTAAAAAAGTATAGTAGGAAAGAAATGAGAGAAAATTACAAAATTTAAGTGAAATTGGAAAAATTAACTCTGATATGTCAACATAAATTAATTGAATAGAAAGTTTGTTAATTATACAAATACGATTCAAGTTATGAATCACAATTAAAATAACACATTAAAATGTGAGTCAAGGTCACAATATGATAACAAGTAAAATTATGACAAGAAAACACAACAAATTAAACATAATTAAACATAATTATACATAAATTAAACCATATGGGTAAATTAGTATTGATTGACTAGAGGAGTAAGGTTTATAATTTCAAAGAATCATTAGGAAAAATTAAAATTTTAAGAAAGTTGACAAAATGGTGAAGTATATGATATTGAATTGAATTCTATTTTTCTTATCTGAATTCCCTTGCTCCTTTATAGGCGTCGTTGAGATAGCCTTTAGAATACAACATGTTTCGGCACATCTACGGCGCCATCATCAGGACATTTGACTGTGCCTGTGTGAGTAGTTCCAGTGAATATCAGAAACTAAACATTTTGCTATTTCACTTAAATTTTTTAGTCTAAATTTTATAATTTCTATTAATTTCTTTCCTATCATACGTTTTTTACACTAATTATTTCATATTGAATTTTATAAAGATAGTTAATATTGCTTCCTTATTAAATTTTCATCATGTATTTCAAAAAAAGGTATTTATTACCTTTGATATTCGAATATCTTTTAAATGATTTGGCACGCAGTTCAAGGTGCTAGACCCACATTGCACAAATCACCATGGGTGATTGGAATTGAGCTCTCACAAAGTGCACTGGGTATGGTTTATCCATTTAGTCTTAACGATTATGTAGGTGCACTTTTTTCTAAACTCTCCTACTCTCTTAGATTAAGTATCCATAAATATTGTGTTAAATGTGTTAACTAAAATAATCGTGGTGATTTCAAAGCTTTCAACACGTTCCATAACATAGATATCACCTAAATTATTTCTGTTGAGATTTTAAGGGGTACTTTAAACTTTTTGAAAGTCCTACTTAGACGGTATTCTTAGTTATTATTATTATTTAGCATCGCATCTTACAACCCGTTCAGGTTATACGTTTAAGTACTAATTACGTAATGGATTAGGAATTGGAAAGGTTGAATTAGAGGAAGTGAGCCCGCATTTGCGTGGAGGGAGAGTGGAAAACCATTTAGGGAAAACCACCCCAGTTCACCCGACCGAGATTCAAACTCAATCTCCCCGTCCTCAGCAGTCGAGCTCAACACGACTAGCGCGTTAGCCATTACGCCACCGAGGCGGGTAGTATTCTTCGTTAAGTAACATAATTTATATTGGTGATAGCCCTGTCAGGCTGTATGACAAGTGGATAAAAAAACATAGCCCTACGACCGATTCTATTATTTTTGTCTATGCTGAAATACGTATGTTTCCCTTCCCCCCCACCCCTAAAAAAACACGAATCAGAGCAAAGTATACGATAGATAAATTGATTGTAAAAAGGCATTTACGAGAGGAAGAATATAGATAGGCAAATAACAAATTAGGTTTAAGGACTAGTATCATGGTTGAATAACCTTGAAGTGCGCTTGTTGTAAAACGGAATGAGTTGGGTGAGTGGGACTATGAAAGCCATTGAGCATATGCATTATTTTATAATATCTGAAATTATGATTTGTTCCCATCGAGAAAACTGCCCCGGTTACATCATCATACCCTCTTACACGCCCTCCGCTCATCGTCGCCCTTTCCTGCGAGGAAAGCTTACACAGCGAGAGCCCGTCATGCAGGATTAATGGAAAGAGAACTTTGGAGGCGAACGTGTATAAATGCCAGTCTGCATGGCTGAAGCGTCGCTCACACGTTCGCCGAACGTAGAAAGTGGAATATGCTTGAGTGGCGCAGCAATTCACATCCATAATGCTTTGCAACACAAACATAACACAGCTAATTACTGGCATACTTTATTTTCTAGTGGCTAAACAGATCTATAAAAATAATATTGGAGTATAGGCTGAACAGGTAATAATGTATAGATATCACAATGGATGGGTTTTTTCTTCAAATTAGGTGACCTGGTGGTCTAAGGGTAAGGTGTCAGACTTCTGTGCTGGGGGTCCGGGGCTCTATCCTCGGTCCCGGCAAGATTTATCTGATTTCCAAACTCTTCCTTCACCTCTGACAAGATGTGTACTAATCACAACTTGTGAATGTGGGGAATGCCAGGCCTCCACCGTGGTTCGGATTCCACGTTATACTGTAGGTCCTTCATTTCATCTCACAATCACCCTACCATTACACATTAGTGTAAGTGCGTATAACCCGAATGGGTAGTAAGACGTGGTGCTAATAATAATAGTAATAATAATACTTCACATTATTGTGCTATGTATTTATTTGAGTATTAACGTGCTCTTTCTGAACCGACTGATTATATCAGCACACAAGAACTTCTATGAGCGAGAGTGAAAGAGGTTACCAATTTTGCCGGGAAAGGTATTTTCAGATATCTTCCAGGATTATTTTACATGTAAAAATCGACAGCTTTAGGTGCCCTCCGAAGGAAGATGTGCTACGGGATTTTATCACCCCAAGAAAAAAATCCATCGACCCCGATTGGATTTGAACTCCCAAACATCAGCTCTTGAGACGAGAACTTTACGACAAGACCAATGAGGTTGTTTATAGTGATAGGTAGTGAGACAAATCAAAACAACGATAACGACACACACACACACTTTTCATTGAACGAATTATTTAAAATCATCTCGCAACAGTATATGCAGCTGTATACTAGTATCTCATATTGTAGGCTTTGATTTATATGATTGGTTTTGAGATTGGATCGAGTCTTGCAAGCTGTTGTCACGAATACAAAGGAAATCCGTCGTTATTAAGTAGCGCTGAGTTGACACCGCCGAGGAGGTTGAAATGTCGTGATTGGTTCAGAACTCTTCACGTGACTATGTTTCTACTCTGCTATTGTTTATCAACGAATGTGTAAATCCACTGTAATTGATTAGTTTTGCCGTTAAAAAATATAAGTGACCCATGATTGATTCCGTGTAGTGCTGACGAAGATATTTAATATTTGTATACAAGTTCATGTTTTAACAAATAGTACATATCTGGTTATTTGGGGGAGATCTACAATATTAGGCACGGTGTCCTAGTTATTTGTGAATATTGCACGTTAAATGAGTTTTTTTTATCACCACGTCTTACTACCCGCTCGGGTTATACTACATTGTACTAATTTATCTCATGTGTTTTTAGTTTATTTAGTAAAACACGCATTTCCACCATCGTGTGAATCAAGTCTCGCAGTTCATTCAGAAAGGCTTAAATGATAAGTCTTATCTGGAAAGTGCTTGAATCTCCTAGTACTAGAGGAATATAAAGGAATGTCTCTTAAGGTTCCCGTCTGTCTCAGTTAAGATGGGGTTGTAGTAAGTAAGGTGAGATGGAAGAGGACTAGAGAAAAGGTTAATGTTTTTGGAATTTTTCAGGCTCTCCAGTAGAAACATTGAGTTTAATTTTCTACGCAAATTAAACTCAACATCAGCCAATATTGATCAAGATACTCCTAAAATTTGTTGATTTCTTTCCATTTAATTAAAAAAAAATTCTGATCAAATACTAATATGCTTTTGACAGATATTCAACAAATTATTAGGATTACCATCTGTAGAAAACTAAACAGATATGTTTATAATGAAACAAACTTTTATTTATATGCTAAAGTACATTTTTACTGCAAAACCTTTTCTCGTGACCTCTTTCATTCCATAACTAAGCTGAATAAATATACGCAGTTCAAATATAGCAAGGTAGGTAATCTAAAACAAGGTAATACATTACGTAATTAATTAATTTGTATAACCTCTCATTTATAAAGTTCTTGGAAAATTATGACTGATAAGAAAATATATTCCAATTTGAACCAAAAAAGTACCTTACCAATTTTTATTTATTTATGGGTTTGTGTGTATACCCAAATAGCGTTAAAGTAGAGTTTTTAAGTTTTGGAAGTGGTATTGAGGTAAATAAAATATACATATTGACCTGGATAGTATATTTCCAGACTGACAAGCGTGCGAGCGAGCGCGTGATTAGCAGATAGCTCTCTATAGTTATTGGCGAGCAGGCAAAGGTTCGACTCTTGGCTCAGTGAACTGAGGGTGATTTTTGACAAGTGGATTTATTGTTGAGGTTTTCTCATCCTCTCTCTATGCTAATGGTGATACTTATTTGTAATATTAATAATATTGAAGTATTTTAACATAGCAAATGTTTCTATTTGCTGAGAAGCTTAAAACAATTTATTTCATACATGAAACTTGGAAGATAATTATTGAAGTCACATGCGTAGTTTTTCTTGTAAGCCTTTTACACGCTTTCCTGTTGTTTTACCTAAAAGTGTTGTAAGGTAAATAATATTACTGTTTTTTTTGATTAAATATAAGCATTAAAAGGCTTTGTTTATTTAACAAACAAAAGCTCTTGTTCTCGTTGAAGTCATTTTGTAAACGTGGATATAGCACTCGATCTTAAATTGTTGAACATGTGTGGTTGAGGAATATATTCTTCTGAGCTAATAAATATATTATTTATGAAAGCAGCTGTATGTTTATTGTATTAAATATAATATATTGTATTTATTATATGTTATAATAAATTTAATATAATGATAGTGTACCTACCTTTACTTGCATGGAAGCGTGAGAAATAACAGTCAAGGATTACCAGAGAATAACATTATACATTTTAACTGTAATACAACAAATGTATGATACCTAATAAAAATTACAAATGCAGTAATATCGCTTAAAGCGAGTTAAGTTGAATACTTTGTAGTTAAACATAATATCTCTTAAGATACCAAAATGAATAGAATGTTCCAAATAAGATACTTTAATTTAAACATAATGTTCCATTAATATGAAGATAGACTAGAGTTTATAGTGAGAGACTTTAATATAAAGATATTATTCCATCAATGTGAAAATAGACTAGAGTTTTTAATATAAACATATGATTCTATAAATATGGAAATAACTAGAACTTAATGTGAGAAACATTAATAATCAATAAGGCATCCCCATAAATATAAACTAGTTTATAAACTGCCTAAGGCCAAAATAAATGAGAGGACGCCGTTAATATACGAAACTCACTAGGCAACCCAAATATAAGAACATTAATATTGCACAAAGAAATTACAATACTAAAATAAATATATATTATAAATCCCAGAACACTCTAAGGTAAAGACGATAATATCAATAGAGCCCGCCAATAATGGCGTAAATATCCCGGGCACAGTAATGACAAGGATCTCCAGATCATTTTATTATTATTATTATTATATTGCACCGCGTCTTACTACCCGTTCGGTTATACGCACTCACGCTAATGTGTAATGGTAGGGTGATTGTGAGATGAAATGGAGAACCTACAGTTTAACGTGGAATCCGAACCACGGTGGAGGCCTGAATTCCCCACATTCACAATATGTCTTGTCGGAGGCGAAGGAAGGGTTTGATAATCAGATAAATCTGTACCGGGACCGAGGATTGAACCCGGACCCCAGCCAGAAGTCCGACACCTTACCCTAGACCGCCAGGTCACCCACCAGATCATATAATAAATCCATAGTAAAGTTTGCCCATCTCCTGAGCTAATGCTTTGTCCAACGACGTTATAGAGCAGCGTGAAATAAGGTACAACATCGAGAAATATGGCTTACTACACTATTAAGTTAGCACGCATCATACATTAAATAGAGTCAGAGTCAAATTAAGTACCCCGTCTAGCAATGTATCCCATAGAGATAGACTCGTACAAAAACCGCACTAATATGCGACGGCCATCTTCCTTTGCACCGCTTAAGGCAACACACGTAACCATAGTTACATACATTAAGTGAGTACTCCCATATATTATACGCTTATGCACTAATTACGGAAGTATACCCGCATTTGAATAGAAGGAGAGAGGAAAATCATTTTGGAAATAAATCTCAGTACACCCGACTTAGAATTGAACCTCGATTTCCCCGTCATCGACAGTTAATCTTCTGTGATAGTGCGTTAGACCATGCGGCCACCCAAAAGGGTTAATATGTGTATTTAATCGTATAGAGATACAAACATGGTTACAGCTACATGAACATCCTACCAACTAGAGATTTAACGTACATTTACCCATAACAAAATATAGTAATATCTGACCAAGTCTAGCTTCCACTAAACTCTATCACAAGGAATACTACTATTCGTAATTAGACAAGCGGGCGAACTAGACAACTCCTTTGAGAATATGCAAACGGTAGCAAACCAGGTTCTTATAAACTTGAAGTCAACCCTAGTAGCCACTCGGACACGGAGATAAACCATTTCCCTAATCTCCAGGAAACTGTGTTTTATGCTTCGCCACAGTCGACAGTTTCGACCTGTAGACCATTAGTCTGAACCTACTAAAAACTCCCATTATACAAATCAAATAGAAATGCCACATTCGTTTCATGCGTGAACAGTTTACTCGGGACGATCACGTGAAATGAGAGTGGTAACCACTTCCAAGGTCTCCAGCGGTTCCGGTTTTTTTACTTCTTCATTCTCTAGACGAATCGACTCCGAGACCACCAGGGCCGACATTAATCAGGGCTGTTTGGACTTGCGCCAATATGGGCGCAACAAATGAAACAGCACGATTCCCAGGTCTTGATTACTCGCTTCATTGCCCGAATGGTCTAAGGCATCACTCTCATGTTAGACCAGCCTGATGAAGACTTGGAGATCGGGGTTCAAATCCCGGTTGGATCTAATGAGGTTTTTTTTTCCTAAAATGAGTTATCATTCTCCCTCCATGCAAATGCGTTATAACCTATTACATTTAAAAAATGCTTCCGTCACTATCCCTACCCTAACCTGAATAGGTACTAAAACGCGGTGATAAAAATAAGGAACTTGGTTGGATCATAGCGCGTTGAGTCGCTTTATCCGGCCAAAGAATGTCAATACAGTGGCGAGTACAGTGAGGTAACCATTGTGTTAATACGTACGGTACCCACTTCAGTGGTCACTTGTTCCCTTCACTCTCACATTAATATGGACTGCCGATTATGGAAATACAAGGGTTCGAATATCAGTCGGGCGTACTGAGAGTGTATTCTCTTAAATTGTTTCTCATTCTCTCGCCTTGCTAATATGGGTATATCTCCCTCTAAAATTAAACCTTCCTCATCCCTAACACATAAGCGTAACTCGCACATACGCGTATAACCTGAATGGTTAGTAGGCCTAAGACACGATGCTAAATATATAGTGTATATATACATACACACACCGGAAAATGTTCATTTGAAAAATTTCCAACAAAATATCTCGAAAACAAAGCATTGCAGCAAAAGATATTTTAAACAAAAGTTGTTTGGTTATGAGGGGGAAGGTGTTAGGGCTAGTATGACCTTGGGTGGCGTTTCTAAGGTGACGTTAAGATCACTTTAATTTCTTTTAAATGATACTCATTTTTTATTACATATTCTTGTAGATCAGGTTGTGCCATTTTCAAAATGAGGGTTTTAAGCTTTTTTTAAATAAAAGCAACCACGATAAATGACCATCACTCGACGACGATCAAAATACTTCTTTCTCACTTCGAGGGATAAAAAAAAAAAGAGCAAAAATTGGCTAATTCAATCTTTAGCAATCAGCCAGCTTGTTTGATTAAATGACACGTTTCGCAGGAAAAATTTATGAAACGTTTACGCGTTTCAATTATGGATAACAGGACAAGGAAGCTTGCTATTTTTTCTCTCTCACTTAAAGTGAAAGTATTGTGGCTATAAAAAGAAATCTATCTCGAGATTAAGGCAAATCTTTACATTTTATGTAAACACGAACTCAAAAAAGTGGATTTTACAATTCTGTCGGTTTTTACCTTACCACAGATCCAAAATTGTTCGGTGGATTTAGTTCAAACTTAATGATTAGATTTTATAGGGCTAAACATTTACTTTTTTTTTCACCATAGAACTTCAATAATTAAGGGTAGTTTACTAATGGGTGATCCAAAATATTTGGAACAGGCTCTAAGAATTTGGCTTAAAATGCCTACATAGAATTTGTTTGACACGGCAAATAGCACTGTATAGTTGTTTTTTGGACAAAAGTTCGTCGAAGGACATTTTACAAATGGGAAATTCAAAATATTTTGAAAATATCTCAAACTATTTTGTTTAAAATGTGTATCTGGGGATTGTGTAAAATAACAAAAAATACGATATACTTGTTTTTGTGGTAAAATTCATTGTTGAGTAGTTTCCTGATGTTTGATTTTTCAAAAACTTGAAAATTCTTACAAATGGCTTTAATGATTTGGCTTCAAATAGGTATATTGAAAAGGGTTTGACATGAAAAATTACACTGTTTACTTGTTTTGGGAGCTAAAATTCATTTATAGGTAGTTTACTGAGGGGTGATTTTTCAAAAATTTGAAATATTTTATAAAGAGCCTTTACGATTTGGTTCCAAAAGGGTATCTTGTAAATGTTTGACGTAACAAATAACACTGCATACTAGTTCTTGGGTTGCAAATTTGTTTATAAGTAGCTAACCGATGTATGATTTTTCAAAAACTGTAATTATTTTTAAAATGGCTCTAACAATTTGGTTCCAAATGGGTATCTTGCCCATGGTACAAGTGGTGCGACCTCACAAGGCCCAGAGCTCTGGGAGTCTCAAGGGGAGGGGGTGAATCCTTATTGTTCTATGCATAAATGTGTTCACTAAAAGTATTTATACATTATTTTATGAGCCCGTAAATTAATACAAATGAAATATTATATAAATAGTAGCATAAAGATTAAAGTTTGCAATGCTATAAGAAGGTCCCATTCTTTTACATTTTCTTTGACACCGCCCAAGATATAACTAAAAACATCAACTAAGTTTAGTACTTTGGTGTGTTTCCATTGGAAAATAAGAGAACGGTGTTCCAAAAAAACTTGATGTAAATTCATTGGGCTAACTGTAGCAAGCGATAATTCGGCAGAATGACTTATGAAACCGATGGAAGATAATTTATAACACTGTGTCCTGGATATAAATGAAATACGTGGTCAACGTTAAGATGGAGCAGCTGTTACGAGTGAAACATATGTTGGGATGCAACACAAATTCAAAATGCTAAATAAGTATAGTACATTATGCCGCACACATTCTTAATTTAATATTTAACAACGTTATGTCAACATTACTCGAAGTCATCAAAGTATTTGATCTATTTAAAGGTCCCGGGGTGTTTTTCCAAATAGTGGTAAAATATGAGTGTATCTGTAATTTTTCACATAGTCCACTAAAATATTTTTTAAAACACTATCAACAACTCGTTGGTAATTAAGGTACTCGCTAGTGCGTGTGCTGAGATCTAATTTTACAAATGTGATAAAGAATTTAGCTCTATTTTTTTTTTTATTGATCTCATACAAAGACGAAACCTTAAGTGTAAAAACCTTCAGACGAAAATTTGAAGGTTTGACTGTGCATTCCTTCTCGTAGTTTTCTCAAATATTTTGCCGTCAGTAGATGCTGTCTCAAATTTAATACAATTCCAAATAATTGATTCGTCGAGAGACGCTCAGTTGCTAAACAATGTTTTGGAAAGTCTGTAGGCATCAAGGGACAAGTTATGTCTCTTTTACGAAAGTGTAAAAAAAAATTGCATTATTATGGAGAATAGATCCAACATTTCAAGATATACATAAGAGTAGAGTCAAACGATTATCTGGTGAACTATGCGAGGATCAGAGCATTATGAATGCAAAACATCGTTTTCAAAGCTACCTTCTACAAAGCTGTAATTGAACTCCAAAGACGTTTGAAAGTTTAAATTAAATCGCTGGTAACTTGCCACCTTACAACATTCAAACAGCTACCAATGAATAACTAAACGAGGACGCAAACGTCTGAACAATAATTTAACATTTTACCTCAGTGTTCAACTCCTTTTATTCAGGGCTAGTTAGGGACCGCTAATAGCTAAAATGTCTTCAAAAATATAATTAGCTGAATTGATAATTATTCTAATGGACTCCCAATTTACTGCTTTTCTAGGTAATTATACTTCACTTTTATTATTTTAAACTTTGCCAGTAATTGTGGCAACATCGGAACAATCAATCTTGGAATTAAAATTAGCAAAGAACTATTGGCAAATCAAAATAACAGGAGAAAGGTTGTCAGGACCTGTTATTTTTTTCAATTAAAAATCAACGAGTGCCTAAATTATTATTATACCAAGAATGTTGTAAGAATTTTCATAAAAATGAAATCAGAAAATTTTAGATCAAAGTGTATTTAGTTTCTAATAATATATTATAAATGGCACCAACATTTCAGTTTAATGTTTGTCTTTGAATTATGAGCGTTGATTACATTTCTTTTCAAACTAATCGGTGATTTATTTTTAAAATAAAAAGGCTTTAAATGATAACATCTCCATAATGATTAAGTAATTATGAATATATGGTGATTAATCAAGTACTATAAAAGGATTTCGAGATTTTCAGGTTGTAATAGTAAATTTTAGGTAAGTCGGAGCTCGATTTATAAAAAATAAATAAAAAAAATTGCAGATCCCTTTTATTACACCCAGGCATATTTGAAAAAGTTAACATATTTTTTATTATTCTTTTAACATTATTTTATATAATTTTATGCAATATATATAATATATGCACACAAAAGTTATCAACTGTGTTATTAACTAAAATTTTAAACAAGCTATTTTTAATAAAAATTCCTTCGTTTAAAGGCCCATGAACAAAATTGCAAAAGGTCCCTCGCTGTTGGGGCTATGTCACTAGTATCGTGGGAGTTTTTACATGATAAAGGACACTGTGTAATTGTTTTTGGGGTAAAAAATTATTCATAGTTACTGGGTAGTTTCCTGATAACTGATTTTTTTTTAAATCTAGAAATGGCTCTAGTGATTTGGTTCCAAATTGGAAGCCTTGGAGTGTTTGACATGAGAAATAACAGTGCATACTTGTTATGGGGTTAAAAACTCGTTTATGGATAGTTTATTGAAGACTGGATAATGTTATTTACCACAATTAGTTTTAAATAAACATTTAATATATTTTGTAGTGCAAAAACTAGCTGATAAGTTTGTCTCGTTTTATGCTAGAAACCTGCGTCGAATCCCTAAGCACACAGTAGACTAAACTGCTTAATTAATTAATAACAATGGTAAACAGAGTTGTAAACGTTACAATGGTATTGTAGATTTCTTTCCAGTTCTGAAAAAAGCATTTATTTGAATACAAATTAAGGCTTCTAGACGATACAAGTGTGCCAACATTGATTATTTACTTTCCAAGTATCAGTCTAGCAAACGGTGAGTTCGTCTTATAGTGGCGGAGAGCTTAAACGAGGTGGAGTTGGTGTATAAAGGTATAGGTTTTCTTATTTAATGTAAATATTATCTAAGGCATTTTATTGTAGTATAAAACAATAACTTTATACAAACCGTTTAGTAAAATAATATCATCTGTCGTCATTCAACCGGGAGAAATGTCACTTATTTAATACTGTTCCTTTCCTTCTCGAGAAAGTAGCGCGATATGAAAAACAAACGAGGAAAAAGTGTGATTGTTGTACAATTGGAAATGGGCGAAAATTTTCTGTGCATCACATGCCAGCTAATTTAAAGATATTAACATTGTTTTTGTGCATCACGTGGCAGCTAATTTAAAGATATTAACATTGTTTTTGACACTATATGGATTATGAGTAAGCTGAAAGTTCTTCGCAAGTTTCTTCTTCGACTAAAAATATTTTTCATCTTATAGTTATAGACTAAATGGGTAAATATTAGTTAAGATTGGATATTCAGTAAGGAGTCTGCTTAAAAGGGTGAATAGCGTGGTGACGACTAGGGGGATGGATTTTGTGGAAATTGTTATAGCCCAAGTTGTTTGCATTATAAATAATATTTTTTTTTTCTAATGTAGAAATGATTTAAGAGTAGTCAACTGATGACTGATTTTTGTTAAATTAAATTTTTTGGAAAATAGTTCTAAATATTTGTTTCAAAATTGGCATTGGGAGACTATATATATATATATATGGGCGATAGCTAAAACTTAAATATATAAGACGCAACACTAGCTTTGGCCTTTTCCGACAGCTCAAACTTTACTAATATTCTGTCCATTTCACAAGTGAGGTCAGTTTACATAATTTATAAAATGCTAAGACAGGTTTTAGAGACAGGTGGATACGAGGTTGTTTTTAATACATTTAACTTTGCCATAAAAACCCGAAGTTATCATGCAAGGACTGGTTATTTACTGTATATCAATGACATAGACTATGTTTTTGAGAGGCCTAAGCCTAGGTAAAGTTAATTACCTATTTATAGTTAATTAATAATTTTTTTGATTTTTTTGTTGATTGCGGTTAGGTTTGTATAACATTTGTTACAGTATGTTTCTGTTAAATAAGGTTAAATTTCCTAAAGTTGGTTATGGTTCAGTTGGGTTTAGAATACTGCTAGCCGATGAACGAGAAGCTTGTTGCAGTTTCGATCAACAAAGTTTATTATTTTAACCTATTTCTTACGCTCTAGTTCCTTAAACTATCTGACTAAGTGTAACGGCTACAAGCCTTGGCGCATGAATACATTAAAGAAGGTTCAGTAGGTTCAATATCATACAAGCTTAGAGTCAATGTAGTTTCGTTGTTGGAGCCAAGGGGTGGGAGGCGAGAGGAGAGTGTATGGGACCATTCTCCACGACTCCCCACAGTGGTACCGAAACCAGACCGTTGTTGCCTGGTACGCTCGTATGAACCGAGCCAATCAAACGTGAAGAGGACACCTTCGTGATGCGGAACCCGGGCAACCGACGGGTCCCTGTGCATTCATCTGGTATATGTATAAGGGCGGAACCCGCTTCGGTGGCCACGTGGTTTAACGCGCTAATCTCGTGTTGGATTAGACTACCAAAGATGAGGAGATTGGGGTTCGAATCTGGTTGGGTGTATTGAGGTTTTTTTTCCTAAATGATTTTACACTCTCCTTCCACGCAAATGAGGATGCATTTATTCTAATCCAAACCTTCCTAATTCCTAACCCATTAGTAAAGCCCCGTAAAAATGGATTTATTTTTAGTTAAATTACGTTTTTTAAATCTCACTTTTCGGTGTTATTTCGTGTTTATTCAAAATTACATGTTATCTGAGGTGTTACATATTGAGACAATGTATATAAAATTAAAATGTATTGTTGAAACCTATAAATATTTGCTTTAAAATTCTTTGTCAATTTTGTCTGCATATTTCACAATTGTGTAGTCTAAAGATAGCTTACACTACACAAAATACAAATCAAATTACAGCATGGTCAAACTTTCGGCTTAATTTCTTCTTAATTTCGTGTTTATTTAAAGATTTTTTTTATATAAAAACAGTGTTATTTCGTTTTATAGGAGGATTTCGTGTAACAAGAACATTTCGTTTTATTTCGTTTTTCAAAAACATTTAAATCATATCTAAAAACTATCAAAGAAAAAAGTACTCGATTCCATATTTGTATGGCACTTTCGCTTTATCGCGTCTCACCATTTTTACAGGGCTCTACCCATTAGTGTAATTAGTGTAGAAGCGTAGAACCCAAACTGTATAGTCAAACGTGGTGCTAATATATATATATATATATATATATATATATATATATATATATATATATATATATATATATATATATATATGGGGGGAGGGAGCATGTGAGAGCTTCCACGCGCGCTTCAAGAGAACAGTTTACGATGAATTTTAAATCTGTGAATTTTAGATTGTTGAAAAACAGGAGAAGGTGATGTATTCGTAAAGTCTTTAACTATATTGAAGTATTATTATTATTATTATTATTATTATTACTAACACCGCGTCTTACTACCCGTTCGGGTTATACGCACTTACGCTAATGTGAAATGGTAGGGTGATTGGGAGATGAAATGGAGGACATACAGTTTAACGTGGAATCCGAACCACGGTGGAGGCCTGGCATTCCCCACATTCACAAGTTGTGATTAATACACGTCTTGTCAGAGGTGAAGGAAGGGTTTGGTAATCAGATAAATCTGTGCCAGGACCGAGGATTATATTGAAGTATTAACATAATATTATTTGATCTTCTACAACAGATTGGGAACATGGACGTTTGTGATACTTTAGCGTTCAGCCACGAAGTGCTGTTGTCAATACGTGAGTGCGAGAAGAGTTCTGGACTCGCTGTTATTGCTTTGTTGTATCTAATATGATATTGCTGGTTTTATCATCTTTAAGGTATATAAAACCGAATTGAAAATGTTAAAACTTGGCTATTGGGATATATCGACTGTACTCGTTCCATTTAAATAGCTTATATTGTTACTGTAGAGCAATAAGAGATATTATCTCTTCTCAAACTCACGTATAAATTTCAGTACTTAGACGTTGAATGCGTCACTCAAGTTGGATGTATTTTAGAAAATATATATTAATACCTCAATATGGTGATTAAAACCATAAAGATTACATCCTCTTTCCCTAGGATTCAAAAATTTAAAAATATTACCGAAAAATTAACATATCTTAATTATTATTATCATTAAATTATTTGTTTGGATTTAGTATTTGTAAACCAATTATCCCCTCCCCTTTTCTCCATACTATTTCATAGCTTTATGTATAGTTTCTAGGGGGCAACACCTCCAGCCCGACAAACAACTGTTACTTCAAGCATTCGCAGTCTGTGCTAATAATGATTTTTATATAAGTAGATTACGTTGGCTGCCAAATTAGCTGAATTACTTATCAGTAGCAAATATAAGTATACTTTTAGTAATGCAAAGCAACAAATAGCATAAAACATTCGCTATCAAATATGTCTGGGAGCGACCTATTGTATACATGAAACAAGATAAGTCTTCCAATTATTTATTTCTATATAAATGATGAGATTCACTTTGAAATGCTCTATTCGAATACATATTGGGATCTTGTAGCTTCTTGTAGTTATTTAACAACCAAATGTTAACTGTAGATTCGTTCCGACCAAGCTCAAGTTTAATTGACAACAACCTCAAGGATACTAATATGAATTATGAACGCTTCTCAATAGTTTCCTGCATTCGGCCAGGAAAGATATTCGAGGATTTTCACCAAATTCCCACGCGTTTACCCCCTCTCTAACACAAGGAATATGAAACAGGTTCTTCCTGTGCTATTCAGAGAATGTATGACCTAGTTCCACTCTTTAGAATATATCCATGGTGCGTTGTGGATCGAACACATTCGTTCTAGCCTATAATCACAAGATCATCTGCCAATAATGGTAGCGGGTGGTTTATCAAAATCACTGACTTGGAAAGGGAATTAAGGTGGGGATGTAGGAAACGCGAGAAAAGGCCAGTGTTTATTATTATTTTTTTAAATAAAAATATATGTTTGGTCAAAACAAATAAAATATTGCTCTATTAAAAATATAGAACTTAAATTTTCTTCGCATGATGATCTAAACATTTCTTGAATATCTTTCAAGGGGTGCTAGAACTTTATGAAAACTTCTCTTAATTTAAAATGTTATCATCTAATGCTCCTATGCTCTTTACAGACATTCAACATTATTGTTGATACCACCACGTGAAGAAACTTAAACTCTATGTTTGTAACCTACAGAAGTGATATTTTATTTATTTTGTCCTAAAACGTTTTAACCTTAAAACTGCAAAAAACCACTGGCCTTTGCTCACGTTTCTCATAACTATCTGCATCTTAAGTTGTTTAAATCATCCCTATGAGCAAAAGTGTGATGGGTGAGTATATTCATCTGTCAGTGGCGATTCGACTGTCTATTGCATCTTTCATCTCGTTTGATTCTGATGCATGCAATCTTCTACTGTTTTTCCGTGGTCTAGAATCAACAGAAAAAATTGTATTATCTCCTATCTACTTTAATGATTATTTCCTAGAGATATTTCATTACCAATCATGGTCAACAAGTAAACATGGATAAATATCGGCTTTCACGATTTAAAAAAAAAAGTAGCTCGCAAGCAGCAAAGCTAGACCATCCTCATCGAGAGCATTACCTCCTCCTCCTTCTATCCTAAAAATGAAAAAATAAAGAGGAAAGAAGTGTATGCCGCAACAAATTACACTTGACTTGTTCAAACAAACGTTCATTACTGTTCTGGAAGAAGTGTATAGGTCAGTAGGGGAGGGAGGGAAGAGGCAGGCAGAACCCGTCTTGGACCATTTAATAAAACCCTCCTCCCCATACCATGAACATAGCCTTCATGTGTTATTACAGTGGAAGGGAAGAGATATCTTTATTAATTCCATAAATATAGATCCTTAGCACGCTATGGCCCCGGCTCGCTATTAAAATATACGACGCTGCCTTTCACCCTAAAACTGTCTCACGCGATGTATGTGAAGATGCGCCGCACAGATCCCTGCACTCCCTTGACCAACCTATTTTAAACTTGGCCCTTTGATTCCATTTCATTGAACAACCATAAAACAGTAATTATATTCAAGTATGCACGCATCTTCAACTTCCTAAGTCAACTACCCAGAGTCCTCGGTCCCGACACAAATTTATCCGATTGCCAAACCCTTCCTTCACCTCTGACAAGACATCTTGTGAATGTGGGGAATGCCAGGCCGCCACCGTGGTTCGGATTCCACTTTAAAATGTAGGTCCTCCATTTCATCTCACAATCACCCTACAATTACAAATTAGCGTAAGTACGGGTAGTAAGACGCGGTGCTAATAACAACTACCAGAGGTTGTTTTGATGTGATTTATATCTATCTGGCGCTGGGCATCCATTCAACCCTTTGGCTGGTTAGTGTTGTCTGCACAATCTGGTAAAAATACCATATACTAGGGGAGTTCAGGAAGTGTGGTGGTTCCCCATTGCCTTACATATTTAATTTCTATGGGCGAGCGCTAAGGGGCCTGTCAATTTTGCTAGAATAGTTATTCTCACATACCTTTCAGGGCTCTTTAACAAGCCACAACCAACATGGGACCGACGGCCTTACCTCCCCTCCGAACCTCATATTTTTTAAAAGGTTGAATAAAACCACTCCAATATTTATAAAACTTGAAGATATAATGAAATGAACATTCTCGCGTCCTAGGGAAAGTCGGAGTTACAATCACGGATTGGTGCTCTTAGGGGTTATTTTCTGTATTCGAGTTCATTGTAGTATGCTCTTAACACTGTAATTTATGTACATCTACTTTAGGCTATCCTCTTTATCCATATTCTTTAGATCAATATCTTACTGGGCAAAAAGTACCGGGTCCAATTCTCGGCACGGCCGAAAATTGTCTAATTTGTGAAATAGTGAGTTTCCCTTTCAAAGATACGAGTTGCTAGTCGAGGACACCATGTTTGTTTTGAGAAATACATTTATTTGTTCTATTTTTAATTTAAATTGGAATGTTTGAGAATAACTCAACGATTCTTAATTATTTGAAAAAATTTGCTACCAATAATTTTGAAATATTTTATTTTTTCCTTCAGTTAATTTTTACTTTCTCATGGCCCTTCCGATAAAGTTAGTATTGTGATCTAGATTTTAATGGATGTCTACGTTTCATGACCCCCTGAACTCAAAAAATTGGTTTTCTCGATCCCAACTGTCTATGTGTCTGTAACTCAACCTATAGAAGAAATCATTTTACCGATAGGGCTAAAATTATGTATCTAGGGTTTTCCCATTAAATTTTTAAATGTAGATATCCAGCCCGAAAATTAAAGTTAGTTTACCTAAAGGCGAACATAAAAATAAACTATTTTCTCAAAATCCACTATAACGATTTTGATCAAAATTTGTATCTAGCTACTGTTTAGTACTATAAAAAATGTGTATGTATAATTTCCCTAAGTAAATGACACAGAGGGCACTTTACATTATACTACTATAAAGCCACATGGCTTACTCACTCACTGATATTAATGTTTACCCACTTCCAGATTAGATAGAAACTTTAAATTGGGCAAACTTATAGATTATAGCCTATAACCGACGGGAAAATTTAAAAAAGTTAAAAAAAAAAAATTAGCCCCCGAAAAAATTCAAAATGGTGGAGCAACCTTAAAGTCAGTGTGGACCTTTCTTTGGAGGTCTCTTCTGGCTAAACGGTAAGACCTATAAAAAAAAAAATCTCTGGAATTACATTAGTTTACATCCACTTGCCAAGAAAACTCATTGGAGGTTTGGGGTTGGAGCCCACAATGAACAAAGTGAGTAATAATATACACAGCTACAATTCTGATCATATCTCCGTAAATCGTTGAGACACGAAATAACATATCATTGCAAAGCTATAGGATATAAGAATAGAAATATAGATATATATATTTAATTTATTTTTACAAAACCAATAGTTTCTGAGGTAGGCCTACAAGCAAATATATTTTTCAAGTAGGTTTGGAAAATGGGGAGTTTATTGTAATGATCTTTGGTGAACAGTAAAATCACTTTTCTCGTAATATGTTTCTGTAACAGTGTATATGATTTCATTAGCGTTCTTTGATGGAATGTAATGTTCTTTTCTCAACTACGTTTTTGCAACAATAGCCTATATATTGTTTAGTTTTAAAAAGCTGACGCGTTTTAAGTAAATATCTCCATTTTTAGGAAAAGGAGAGAAATAGTCTGTATTTGCACCAGTGGGCACAGCGATAAAGGCGACAGATTCGTATGACGTGACTGTTATCGGTAGGTTGAGATTCATATATCTACTGGATGTACTAAGATGTATTTTACTAAATGGCTCTCCACTCTTCCTTCACTCGAATTAACGTATTCTTCCTTTAAACTCTACTTTCCTCATCCTTACCATATTTGAGATTCTTGTAACTCACGAATAATGTAAATGTTACGTTCTATGCTTATTTTAATAAGGAAATTTACACGCACTCTCTGAACTGAGTAAATAAGCACGTGGTTTGTAAACTAACTTTACTCTAGAAAATACACAACATTCAGTCCTCCGATCGACAATTCATTACTGCAAACGAAGATACATTTTTCGACCACGACGAGAATCAAACTCGTGACCTTAAAGTCAGTAGAAAAACGTGCTACTAGCAAAGCTAAGGAGCTAAAACCATCCGATGATCCCAAACTTTTCTTTTCTCACCTGACTCTAACGTAAAAAGAGAACAATATCAACTGCTGTTCCCAGGTTTATTATCAAGAGTTACCAACCTTTAAGAACCAACATTGTTATGCCATTAATACCAACCTTACCAAGTGGTACGGACATAAAAACCATGATTACAACCCAATGTTACATTGACTAAAAAAAAAAAAAGCTAAAATCGCAGGTATTTACTTTGAAATTTACGACGCATCGTATTTGTTCGAATGGTAAAAATTCCTTCGACATCAGAAGGTCGGCATGGACATAAGGAGAGACGCCCAAATAAGCGAGGCCCTACCCAAATTTTCACTGAGGATTTTTTTTTTTGTTCTGGCTGGAATGTCAAGAGGTCAAACAAAAACGGACGTAAAGAAAGTGCGTGTTAGCTTTCCCCCAGGGGTAGACAAACACAGCATCCTTTAATATATGTTCAGATTCCACCAAGGTACATATTTATCTTGAAAATGTTTTTTTCCCCGCCTTAATGCTTGTACAGGCATTGCAACTCTAGTGGAGATATGGGTAGGATATAATTTATAGGAAATGTACTAGCATTTGAATGAAAAGAGCACGGAGGACTATTTAGGAAAGAAAATACCTCAGAGTATTCAACCTAAATTCGAGATCCAACCTTTCCAAAAGTGGTAAATTAGATGAGACGGAGGCCTTTGAAAACGTGTCTAAGGGTGGTGGTAAAATACCACCTTGGAATGGGGCAAAACGCCATTACGACGTCCATTTTAAACCAAATATAAGAACCATTAATGTTGGTAGCATGGTGTAGTGGCTTACACACTTGACTCAAGAGGGTGGGGTTCATTTCCAATCGGCTACATTGGAGGTCCATTCAAACCAAAGGAATGAGATGGAATTTTCTTAAAACTCATCCTCTTTATCCTGTGACTTTAGTAAGTTAGTTCAAATTGCCCGAACGTACGCTTAGCACTTAAAAACCAAAAAACAATATTGAAATAAAAAATAGTTTAATTATGTTCAATTAAATGTAAAATATGGTCTAAGGCGTCACTCTTATGTTAGACTACCAATGACAGAGAGATCGGAGTTCGAATCCCAATTGGGTGTACTGAGGTGGGTTTTTTTCAAAATGGTTTACCATTCTCCCTTCAAGCATATTCGGGTACACTTCATTCATATTCAACTTTACCCATGCCTAACTTAATAGCGTAAGTATGCGTATAGCCTTAATAGGTAGTAAGACGTGGTGATAAGGGAAAAAACTTGCAAAATAACATGGACTCGGTAATCAAACCTGGGGCCTTTGGCATTGCGTGCCAATGTATTACTGATTTGATTCAGTTATCAGGATTGAGACTATGGACAAACACCAAGTATCAGTTTGTAATAAATATGAATTAACAACCTAATTACGAATGTAAATAATTCATTTTGGTTGGTTATTAAGTAGGCCTTCCTCTCTCTTGAGGCGTGAGGATGTGAGTCAAATGTGATAGTATGTAGTCTTATGGAGCCGATGATATTAGCTATTAGAGTTCAGTGGCACACACCAGAAATCTAATTTGGATTTGAGGGTATATAATTTACAAAAACTATTATTACTGAACATTTTCTAAAACTATTAATTTTAGGAGCAATCCGTATTAACTAAGGTGTCATAGCTTTTGAATATGAAATTGTAAGCTTGGTCTTAAAAATGTATCATATGCGTGCCACTCATCTTCAATACTATTATTATTGTACTTAATTTGCTTTAAGTTGTGTTTAAATTGTTTGTGATCTTGAGGGTGCCACTTTAAAGGTTATAGTTATTAGTAAACTCAAGGTCCCATTTTTAAATCAATGGGCCTCTTAAAAAATTGTCAAAATATAAACTTTTTTCTAGACCAAAATTGATAATACTTTATTATATTACTAGTGCTATTTTATAGGTATTGATAGTATAATATATATTTAGTTGGGGCTGTAGGGAACGCGAGCTAAGGGCAGTGTTTTCCACATAACTTGGCGTAGGAATACGGTAAAGTAGATCCAATTACTAGTCTAGACACCCACTTCGGTGGCCGCATGGCCTAAGACTCTCGCAATAAACTGGACTGCCGATGACAGGAGGATAATGGTTGGGTGTACTGAGGGTAGATTTCCCTAAATGGTCTTCCACTCTTTCTCTCCACGCAAATGAGGGTACACTTCCTCTAAATTAAATTTTCCTCAACCCTAACTCACTAGTGTAATTAGTACATAAGCGTATAGCTCGAATGGGTAGTAAGACGTGGTGCTTATAAAAACCTATTTAAGCCGTCCTAACAAAACTGGACTGTAAAAACATGTTTTTTTTTCCTGTGCGCTAATAATCTATACATGGTTCCTTGCACGGTGTGCGCTGCTACACGCGAACTTACACTTTCAGGTATCAACACATCAGCCTAATCTGAGGACCAACAAAATTATATTCGAACCATCAACGAGGAGGTGCCATTAACATATTATCCTATTTGTAAACTTGTCAGGAAATCGCAAGAAGGCATAACGTTAAACTAAAATAAACTATTTCTAAATCTGACGAATATGGTAAACTCCATAACACGCTCCATGAACCATTGTTTATAAAACTTACTCTATGGCATTAGGATATCTAAAGTTCATAGTCGCACCTACAAAAGTACGCCATCAATCCCTATCTTGAAATAGCTCTATCCAGTACACCTTACTACATCCTATGCCTAGCTGGATCTAGTTCTATCCAGTCCACCTCACTACACTCTATCCCTATCTTTACCTAGTTATATCCAGCCAATCTCACTACACCTATCTTGAGCTAGTTTTATCCAGTCAACCTCACTACTCCCTATCCGTATCTTGAGATATTTGAATCTAGTCCACCTCACTACATCCTATCCATATCTTGAGATAGTGATATCCAGTCCACCTCACTACATCCTATCCTTATCTTGAACTAGTAACTAAAGTCCCCTTTATTAGACACAATTTATTTTATGTCCATTCTAATTAGGGTGACATGCGTATAGACCGAACAGGTAGTAGCTAGGACATAGTGCTAAAGAAAAAGGTAGATCATACGTATGGGTTTTTGTTATACAGGTCTACATTTCCCAAAGATGTTTCTTGATATTATCTGCTTTCGTTCCTAGAGTTGTTTTGCTTTTAATGCAATGTAATATTAGATATCGTATATTGAAATATTAGTTTGAAGTTATTAACAACCATTATCTTACATTTATTTATAGTAAGCAATGAAAATAGAGGTAAAAGAAAAGGTTAAATTTAAATTCATATATGTATCCTTACGAACAATTTTCCTTGTCATTAGTATTTGTTCTTTGACGATGAAATTAATGTACTTTTAGGTATTATTTGACTTCATGTTACTCTGTTAACTTGAATTATAAATAAAAAGGGAGATATAATACGAAATCGTTACGTGAATAGTGCTGTGTTTCAACTTTTTTTTTATCTTCATCTATTATTTTCCCTCTTTTTACTATATTTCTACTTTTATTTTGGTAGTCCTGCTTTTCCTAAATCTATAATATGTTCACCATAATTTTAATTACATCCTTCCATCTGAGTCTAGGTCTTTCCACTTGTCTTTTCACACTATGTTGGACAGGCAGATCTAGTTTCTTTCTTCCATTCGTTCTGCATGTCCTGCCACCCGTAGTCTGCGATATTTGAACCCTGACAATGTCTGGTGATGAGTACAGGGTATGTAACTCCCAGTTATGTAATCTCCTCACTATCCATTATCTTCATCCCTCTTCGTACACTATATGTTATTGATTAATTTGTTCTCAAACACTTGAAATCTGAGATCGTAGTATACATGTGGCACTGTAATAGCTCCAAACTTACAAACCCAAGTGTGGGAATAGGTCAAGGAGAATGAGTTCACATGTGTTCACAAAAAGGCGTCCCACACTCGCGTAGAGAATTCATGACAAGAATAATAAGAGATTCTCTAAGAAGAAAAGTCCACTTACTATAAGAGATAATTAAATTGTCTACCACACTGTTTCAAGGCTTGACCACAATAGTTGGTTCATTATGTTTTTATATATATCTATTTTTAGCGCCACGTTTTCTACCAGTTTGGGTTTTTTCTATTCTTTACTCATTGCTAACGCTTAGTTCTTATAGGCCGTATGTAAGCTTAGCTTATTGCATATTTTTTTCTAACTATGTGTTTTGACTATTTTCTTACTGTCAGTTGTATAAAATACATAATGTATAACTCTTTAGTAGAGAATGTAGATTATACTTTATTCCTTCATACAAACAAAGACAAATAATATGTTCCGCAAATACACAAATATTATAATTTGGGAAAAATGTTTATTAGTTATTTCTTCCTCTCCTCACTCCAGTATCCCTGTATAAAATTAAACTATAATGAAATGAAATGTAAAAAAAATAACTAAAAGATAAAAATAATCAAAGATTTAATTTTGTATAATAATGGACCCTCAAAGTCTTGAAGAAAGACATACAGCTATATAGAATCCACTTTTGGTCAAAGTTTGTTCATTGGTTTTAAAATTAGCATATGGATTGAATGGGTAGTAAGACGCGGCAATAAAAAAAATATTTAAAATCTAAGGAAAAAACACATTGCGTTTCGCTATTACATAGGAAAAGAATTAAATTTGTAACTATTCTAGAAATATATTGGAGAATTAAATATACATCTAAAAAATAATATTATATAAATCAGGTATCAGCATCCTCTTTGAGCCCCAATCAACTCTTACATTTATCAAAGGCCCGCAGTCACCCTTCGTTTCTCCATTCTACTTTTAATTATTTTTTGTATTTATAAATTTGAATTAAATATTTCCCCCAATACTTATGTCCCTATCTTTATAGAAAATACATAAAATGTACACTCCGTTTACCCTGGGTGGCAGCAGCCTTACCTTGACGGATTACACTATGATCCTATCTTATAAGCTGTACCATAGTGGAATAATGCAAGGTAAGCTTCCCTTTTCGTGACGATATACGTTTTTTTTACGCGATTGACGGAAATTTGCTGCTAGTTAGACCCTTTGCTAACCCCTGATATATATGTTTACATTTATAATCATTAAATTTGAATCACATTGATTCTGAAACTGCTGAAGGGGGCATCCCCTAAATTTGATTACAGAACACATAAATAAACAAAATTAAAATACTTTTAGTAATATCTTAAACTGTTTGAAAAGTGTCCGACTATACGATACAAATCCGCACCTGTAAATACTTGTGTGTCTGTCCATAATCCAGACCATCCCCCCGGCCCGGTTTAATTAGCCCTTTAGTAGGTTTCACTTTCCACTCAGTCACTGGAGTTGGGCTGTATGTACTTGAGCATTGCAGTCACTATCATCAAAACAGCACAATAAAGAGAGAGAGAGATAGAACATGAAAGCTTCCTCCCACACACGCAATGCGTGACCTATTGACACTTGAGCACGTTCTTAGGCTCCTGTAATATTATGCGCAAACACGACACGCAATGCGTGACGCTGCTGGAAGGAGACGACAGGCTTAGCTACAGATTTCATGATACACGCTATACATAGCACGTAGAAAGACAACTTAAAACTTTAGATATCAATATACACATCATACATAGCACGTAGAAAGACAATTTAAAACTTCAGATTTCAATATACACATCAGACATAGCACGTAGAAAGACAACTTAAAACTTTAGATTTCACTTTACACATCATGTATTGGACGTAGAAAGAAATTAAAACTTCACATTTTATGATACACGCTATACATAGCACGTAGAAAGACAATATAAAAATTCAGGTTTCAAGAAATTCTACAAGACATTGTATTTAGAAAGCAAGCAGACGTAGCTCCAGATTTTTAAATTCCCTGTTCTTAGAAAACAAAGAGCCTTAACTTCAAATGTTTACGACACATCTTATAGTAGGATTCTGGTGGAAGGACAATATCTGATGGTTAGAAAAGTCATTAAAACTACTCTCATATGCGTCAAGTTACATAATATTTCGCTATCATATATTATAGATAGTATAAATACTTATAAAATAATACTAATAATATAGTAAAATGTTATCAACATTGATAGCAAATAAATATGTTATATTTTTTAAACCATTAAGCCAAATAAGGAGGAGATACTGAGAGGGTGGGAGGTTACATTATGATGAGCTACATACCCTGTACTCATCACAAGACATTGTTAGAATAATCAAGTCTCGTAGATTACGGTGGGCGGACCTGCATTGAGACTGGGAGAATCTAGAACCTTGTTCAGGGTATTGACTGGTAAACTCAATGGGAAGAGACCATTGGAAGACCTAGACACAGATGGGAGGATAACACCAGAATGGACCTGAAAGAGATATGGTGTAGTGAGGTGGACTGGATAGTACTATTCTTAAGTATTACTTTAAATCAGTTGAACTACCACTATTAATTTATTCCAACCGTTCCACCTCCCCTTCACCCATCTCCTGAGTGGTACATGATATTTCCTTATCTATCTTTCCACACTCTCTCCTCCTCTCTTTCTATCTTTCTCTCTCCATGATATGGGATATTTCCGTTTTTTTTTCTTCCCACGTGAGCAAAGTGCCATTTTCGTAAAAAGTATGCGCAATGCCGAAAATAAGTTCTGCAGAAGGCGGTGCTCAAACCAAGGTTCTCCAGATCTAAAGTCAGACCCTGTCTTAATGACCAAAAAGCAATTTTCAAACTTAAATAAATAAAAATCACAATTTAGTATATTCAACATAAATCTTATAACTTATTATATTCTACAAATTATTGTTGGTAATATGTTCAATTAGTATTTTCCACTAGATTTTGTTTTTGAGTACAAACCCAAAATAGTTGATTTGAAATTTTGATTTAACTGCTTTAACAACTTAAGAAATTTATGATAAATTTTAAAGCATGGGTTGGATATGGTTTATTATGATATGTTTTGAATACTTAATTAATAATTAATCAGAGGAATTTGTGTTAAAATGTGTACCTTGTGCTACTTTTTTTTTAGTTGGAAAGAATTTGCCTCATGGCGAGCATATCAGGTCCGGACAGTGCAAGGTTGCGAAGCAGCAGGCGATGCGAGCGGGAAGCGAGGCGTGCGAAGCGAGGCGTGCGAAGCGAGCTGCCTTGCACTGTCCGTACGTGGCTTCAATTCTATAGTTTGGTTTTTATTAATAGAAAAAATGTGTGAAAATGTAACAAGATCATTTTCAACGACTTTTTAAGAATCTTTGGAGATCCATGAGATTAGGCATGATGAAAAAAGGGCTCTATATCTAACCTCCTATTTACAAATACATTATTTTATATGCTCACAACAACAAAAATATTAATATATATGATAATTAGCAGCTCTTTACTGTGAGAGAAGAAGTTTTGCAGATTTATTTCTGGTTTACATGACGATAGGTGGTTGTAGGTGAAGGGAGAAAGGTAGTATAAGCTCAACTTTAATAGAGTAGTTCCAGAAAACGACAAAGACCAGTATATTTTAATCCGTGTAGCCTGTCAGTGATTGATACGTTCTTGCTGACCGACGTGGCAGCCTGAACAGACTCAAAGAGGAACAGTCATAAACATTTAATAATGTTTGTATAATCATACGAGAATAATGATAAAATTAATAAAACTTACTTTTGAATAGCTAGTACATTTTTCAAATTTTAGAGTTATACTATTCCTTTTTATCAATAGTTTGACTTAAAATAAGTAAAAACTATTACAAACTCGTGTTAAGTTATACTTCTTAGTTATATTGTCACAAAACAAAAAGTAGTATTTGAATAAATTTTTCAAATGTATAACTGAAAAGAAATTAGAGGAAAGATTTAAAATATTTTTACTATCTGGCACCTTACATCAAAGTTTCTTCCAAACGTACTAGCGCAACATCCAGTTCAATCAAACAGATTACATCCTGGGAACGAAAATTTGATTTTGAGCACAATACTCTCTATTCGCTGAGTCATAGTGGTACGTCTAAACACTCCATTAGAATCAAAATTACAATTTAGCTTTGAGATAGCAGCATATAAATATCAAATTTGAATGAAATCTATCAAACTGTTTTGCTGCAGCCCTAGAGACAGAGATAATTGTAAGATCCACTCTTTCGAGTTTAAGTTACATACAACCAGGGCTGATATAAAACACTAAGATCAATAATAAAGTTGAGCTAAAAAATTTACACGATTAAATTTATTTTTCTTTGTATGAAAAAGTAAAGAAGAAGATAAAAACAATCAAGTTTTGAAAGTATGAAGCCTCTTACCCTCCAAAACCATTCAAAGCCTTACATTTACAACAAACGAAGTAAGACCATAGAGAAAGGGATAACATAGTATACATTTCTCTATGGTAAGACTAACCAAAAAGATTATATTGGTATAAAAAATAAAACTTTTTCTAGTACAATCTTTTTGACTTACTAAAGTAATCTTTCAATTAAAAAAAGATTGGATCCCGCGTATTAAATCCCTAATAAAACTAGTGCAGTAGAAAGGCAATGTTTTTCTCTCTCCAACGGTGCAGAAGTAAGACCATTTTCTCTTTCTACTTTTTTTTCACATGGGCGAATCGACTCACTTGAGTCCTCGATAATCCATACTTCATTACCACCGCCTCCATTAATAGTCAGGGCAACAATGGCATTTGAATAAAGAGACAAGTTTTCCATCTTCGCTCCAAGTTCGATACCTAACCAGGTGCAATTGGGCTGGATTTTTCAGTACACAATGTGGATTCTCAGCATATATTCCACTGTTTAATGATAAATTGTACAGCGTCTTACCATAAGGAAAGAACATGCTACCGGTAGGACTTTTTCTACTGCAAATATGAGTGCGTTCTGTCCTGCTAGCAGGGCAGGGATTTATACAGTTGTTAAACGCAGAAAATTCTCTTTCAGTGCATGCAAGAACGGTGCTGGTACGTACGCTTTATGGTCTAGAAATGGCGCAAAAATTAGGCGACAGGATTCACGTTGTCGCGACATATTTCAATTCTCCTGGCAGTGAAAACGCGTGGAGTAAGGGCAATTTTGGTGATCGATGGAATGTAGCTAAGTGTCATTGTATTTTTAAAGCCATATCTGGCCATATCAATTTAACCATGACTACTCCCCATATCAGGTACAATATTAAATTCCAATTAGATAAATGTTTTCTATTTTATCAATTATTTTTTCTTTCATTTTGAAAGATACACAATAATAACTCATGCATAACTCTTTACTCATAAATAGTGTGTGTATTTTTTTGTTTATTTAATTTTTATTCGTAGTGAATTTTTAGTTTTTTGTTTCTGATGTATCATTTTATTAATATTCATAAAACTATATTATTTTTAAATGTGTGTTTAAAAACCACTATTTATATCCACCTGATTTATTACCAAGAACAAATTATATGTGCCACATATAGTCAGTAGTGCCTAAAGGACTGCGTACTGCCGGAAGGACCATTATTTGGACCGAATGAGAAATAACTGCGTCCTGTTAGAAGGACTTTCTCCCGAAAGAAGCCTTGTACAAAAGTCCTTCCGGAAGCGCTTCCAGCAGGACGCTGGCTTCTACAAGCTATGGTTACCATCCTCCCATTCTGCTCTCTACTTAGATAAAGTCACTACAGAAAAAAATAGCACTGGCACCAAAACGTGTCAGTATCATTCAATAATTCAGATTATTAATTTCTAAACTATATTAAAGAAATCTGTTACGTCACCAGCTTGACACTTTATATAATTCAAAGACTTTTTCAAAGTGGAACTCTTTTTCCATGTCAGGGTTCGGCATCCACTTGTATGGGCATAGATACCGTTACGAGGCTCCTCTAAACCATCCTGATTGTGTCCCTCAAGTGTAGACACGCGCATTATATGGCAGCGGGCAATTTAGGGATCGACTGCCTCATGTCAGCCGTTGACCCTGTCATCACCGGACAGCTGGGGACCCCCCATACCACCTGCCTTGGTCAGACTTCAATCGGAGGGAGGAGTTGGCTCCTTCTTTCATGGGCCCTGAACTCACAAGTAAAGGAGTTTAGACACAATATAGAAATCGTCCATCGGGCTTTTGACCTAGGTTATACTATTGGGCTTTCAAACTAGATCATAGGAACCGCCCTTAGGAGGGCCTTAACCTATGTTTCCCTGTTTGAGCCCTCGGGGAGGTCGGCACTTACCTAACCTTAGGAAACAGCCTGAGTGGCCCAGTGGGGACCTCGTGGAGGTGGCTTGGCCAGCTTTACCGAAAGGTACTAGACACCCATCACTTAATGGTTGGCGAATAGGAGGCCACCTCCCTCCCAGTTCATTCCCGCACAGAGACCTCGACATAGATTTAGCCGTCTTTCGGATTAAACCCTCCGGTAGTTGCCCAGTGGCCACGAAGAGAAGCCACTCCGCCAGGATTACTGGATGAGAAACATCCCGCGGGCAGAGAGAGGGAGCCTCTCGTCCCATCAGGGTCAGAGCAATCGCCAACAGAGTGAGATCGACTTCATCCCAGGAACTTACAACCCTTGGCTCAGCGCTACCGCCAATCTCATAGCTACAATCCAAACAAAATATAGGCCTACATGAAGCGTAGAAGTATCTTTTTAGCAACTTGCAGAACAGGAAAGGGGAAACTTCAAAATGTTTTCTAAAACAACGTGTCCGGGGTAGAGCCAAAATTTTCAGAATGTTGAATTAAAGAACATAGTAAATGATGGCACATGGTAGTCTCACATCATTGCAAATAAAATTTTATGCTAGCAAAATAAAAAATAGAATTAGTGAACTAAAAACATCTTAATATTTTACCTTGTTCACTAGAAAAGGAATAGTTGTTTTACTGTCGGTTCAGGTCATCCGCAATCTTACACTAAAGTGATACTAGTGGGGAACGTAAAATATAGAGGAATTGTATCCGTATTTGTATGGAACGAGAGTGGAAAATAATTTGGTAAAAAAACTCTGTGAATTCGGATAGGATACGAACCTCGGCCTATAGAACTGATCAATCTAGAATAGACAAGGATGACGCCTAAGCTCGCGTGCCCCCTATCGGATAGTAACGATGATTCTTCAACTGGAGAGTTGGTCATGATGTGCTTCCCATCCATCTGTAGTTTTACATGCACACAGCTCTTTAGCTGGTTAATCCATTATCTGGGGGAGAGCATATTTCCTAGGGAAATCCTGTAGTACAGTAATTCTCTGTTGCTCTCCGTACTAGAATTATACTATCGAGTGAGAAAGAGTCTACATATATTGCCGGAAAGGTACTTTTACATACCTTCCAGGGATCTTTTACATGCCACAAATGATATGGGACCGGCGGCTTTACTTCACCTCTGAAGGAAGTTCACGTAGAAAAAGAATAATTTTAATCTCGGCAAGCTCTGTGTTTTAGCTGAACGTGAGTTAGGCACAAACGTAGAAAGGTGGGGGTCACTGGCCGGAAACTCCCCTTCCACCCCTCATTTTTGGTACATCCAATATGGTGTTAGAGAACGAACAAAATGTTTTTTAGAATGAAGAGAGTTAGTTTGTCTGAGAAAAGGAGTAAAATATTTTAATTATTCACTATAAAACTATGCGGAGAAATACACACATTACTCCCACCATCCTCCTCTTTATACGCACACACACACACACACACACACACACACACACACATTTATATTGTAATATAAAAATTATCTTGATATATTACATCAACTTTACGAAAGGACCATCTAGAAAAATGAATTATGGAACTAGGGCAATAAAATGTATCGAAATGTTTTTATAACCAGTGAATATAAGAAGCTCTATATTTTCGTTGCTATTCATTATCTTGTGTGACCCTCAATGGCACAGAGATAAAACAAAAGTTTGCAATACATGAATGTGATAACCTCCAGAGGATTGGAACCAGGGAAGACCAGAGGTCGGCAACCAATCGAGCACACAGCAATTTTCAGTCGATCGCGTAAGAAAACTACATGTAGTTAAAATTTGATCGTTGGGTCCTCTAAACTTGAAAATATACTAAATTATCTCATATAATTTTAAGAGTGACCTAAATAACCTTGGTCTGTAATAATTGGTTATGTTAGTTAGTTCCCGTCTTAGTGGTAATGTGTCTAATAAGCAAGCAAACATTGAGAGAAATGCAACATAAATATTTGAGTACAGGTTTAGACTCTGACATTGACAGCAGATCAAAGTTGTTTTACGAAGCCTAGTTTTGTTTGAAAATGTTAGCATAGTGAACCGGCCCTTTTCCTAGGTAGCCTTTGGCTTCTAGTGAAGTAGGTAATTTTCTACCACCTTGGCTTCGTTCAAAGATGCACATGTGCGGCTAAGAAGAAAAACCCGTTCACCGATGGCGAGTTGATTGAAGCTTTTGTAGAACTATTTGCTGGATTCAAAGTTAATTAAAATTACTAGCCGCTATTATTTTTGTCCAACTTTCGTTCCAACTATCAGGGCACAATGTGACATGTATATTCTAGCTCATAAGCATGGATTTAATCAAAAAACCTGAGGTGGATGTAGAAACATTTTACTGCCTGACAGTTTATAAATCTATGAATCAAATGCTTTTGTTGACACATTTCAAATAAGGAGTTTTTTTAAATGACCTCCAGCAATTTTTCAAAAAAAGAGGATTTTTGAAAATCATGCTAATAAACGTAACATCTACAGGAGTGGATATTTATTCTAAATTCAATAATTATGGTGCTCGTGCATGAATTCATAAGCGCTTTTTTTCATTATGTCAAACAGATTAATAGTTTACGTTATTTCTGGGATTTAAATAAACAATTCACGCTCAAGTGCTTTGCGGAAAATTCTTATATCTAGAGGCCGTCATGAAAGTTGGTTTAAGAGTTGTTAATACTACTCGGGCATTAAAAACTAAGATTTTTCAGAGATTACAAAATAACTGGTTTGTCAGTTTGGAGAGCAACTTCTTCACATCAATGCTCGTCGGCTAAATAGAGGCAAAGTCCTTTGGCGATTCAAAGAGCTGCTTCCTCGAATAAAATATGATCTAAAAGAAATGGATATGATCTACTACCCAGTACTGGAGTGTCCAGGATCGCTAATATATTTATAATCTTTCTTGATACCACAGTTAAATTGAATAAATTTGGAACTGTAAGGACCAAAAAATAAAAATATGATCTATGCAGTTTATATCATTTTCAGGAAAATTGACATTTTGATTGACCAATTTTCATAAAATAGATTTGAAACAATTTATTTACTACAAAAGAGTGTTTAATGATTATGATTACAAAGAGTTCAAACTAGAAAAAAACACTCAAAATTGTCTGTCATCTGAAAGCTAAGTTTAATTGAGGATATGCGAAGTTTGGAAAACTAAAGCCAGTTACAAGTTAGAAAAAAAAATGTCCTTGTTGTGTAAAGATATATCTAATTAGGTTAGCTCTGCATTTAGAAATATCGATTCTATAAAATTGGAAATGAAATTCATCAAAATCTAAAATTAAGTTGAACTGGAAACACTTCCTTTGGGGCGACTAGCCAATGTTCACAAGTATTTGCGTTTCTTATGTTTCATAATAGTTCTATACCTTCTATGCGACTTAAGGAAAGTAGTTAGTCTAATTTAAAATACACCTTTTATATATTTTATATTCTCTTTATTGTTGAGAGAGGAAATAGGTATTGGGGAAAGAATGAATTTAAGGAATAAATATAAGCGGTATAGACGAAAAGTTAATAAAAATTATAGTAGAAAAACAAAGGGTGATAGCGGGACCTTTCGTAATATTGTTAAGTCTTTCGGGACCCCAAAAAGGTTGCCGACACCGGGGTGGACTATTAAGTCTCAACAAAACTTCTGCTCTACTGTTAGAAAAATCAACACCAAAGATATATAATATATATATATATATATATATATATATATATATATATATATATATGTATATTTATTTTGTGAGTTTAAAAACAAGTCCTCAAAGCTATAAAAAACCATATATCCTTCCAAAAGTCCTCTTAAGGTTTTTTGTGTTGTACCCTTCCTCCCACCACACCCCCTAAACCCTAGACCCATGTAGAAATGTTAAACAACATTCATGAAGATATTTCAGTTACTCCAAATAATATATTCGACAATTATTTTAACAGTTTGTACTAGAATTATGTTGATGATTAATTATTATGGCTTATATATTTAATATATACAATATTATGTATACAATATGTATATACAATATTTATATACATTATATATTATATAATATATACCTAGCATAAAATAATATATATTGAAAAAATAATTTCAACCTCACTCTTACCCACTTGACAAAAAGACGTCAGCCCGCCCTTTTATGCTTCTTGGGCGAGAAAAGATTATATTTTGTTTCTTTTCTCCTAGTGAGAGCCATCTTATATTTATTTTATACGCTCACCACGTCTTACTATCCGTACGTGCGATATACATATATACTAATTACGTTAGCTTGTTAAGGATGAGGAAGAATGGATCTAGAAGAAGAGTCCTCAAATTTGCGTGAAGGAAAAGTGGAAAACCATTTAAGAAACACCACTCTCAGTACACTCAATTGGGATTCAAACCCTGACCTTCAGGTTATTGGCGTTACAGCCTATTACGTGAGTAACGTCTTTATACCAGAGATTAATAAGCTTATTTACAGATTGGCAAAAAAAAAAAGGGCCAAAGCCTCTAATTTATTAATTTTTTCCTCAAAATGAATTTAAAAATATGATAAACACACATAATAAACTGACATGACTAAGTTTAAAAACATTGAGAATGCAGTAACAATCATAAATAGCTTAGTGGCTTAGTATGTTTTTAAGTTTGATCACAAGGACGGGGATATTGAGGTTCAAATCTCGGTCGGGTAAGCTGAAGGTTTTTCTTAAATGGTGTTCCATTCTACCTACACGCAAATGTGGGTTCACTTCCACTAAATCCAACCTACCCAATTCCTAATCCCTTAGCGCAATTGATACTTAAGTGTATAACCAACCCGAACGGGCAGTAAGACGCTGTGCTAAATAAAAAGAGGTTTGACCGGAAGATTTATGTGGAGGGGTGTGAGTTGAGTGTAACTTTGAGAAGGAGATTCTCAAGAGAAAAGACAGATGCTCATCAGTAAGTTGGTTTGTAGGTTACTAAGTTTCATGGCTGAAAACTTGTTCGTATGAATATGAGAATGCAAACATTAATATATGTTTGAGCATGATTTACTAAATTTGGAAATGTTGATTTTGCCATAGTTTTATAAAAATACAGTAAGTTTTGTTGTGTTCAAAAACCCTGCTTCACAAGGCAACACGCAATTTAAATTATTTATTCCGTGGACAGGATTGAACACGCCAGCGGGTGTATTTGACTCACGTGCCGTAGTTTATCCATCCATGCCCTAAGGCTATTCATGTCAAACTTGCAGTCCGTGGACCTTATGATGAACCATTGTGCAATGCCACCTTATTCTTCTTTTTATAAATGTCGAGATATTTGGGATATTTCGGAATTTAATATACTAGTTTGTAGGCCTATAAACCTGGCATGTGAGGTTGGTGTGAAAAATCTGTACGCTTTATTCAAAATGGATCGAACCCTAAAAATGGTTTGATTTGCGCAATCACAGACACACATTTGTCAATTTTATAAAAAATGACTTTGGCCCAACTTTAACACCGTTGTTGTAAATTAAAGGCTTCAGATTTTTTGGCAAAAAAAAATAAATAATAAGAGCCTAGTCTTATTGTCTTATACCGGGGTTCTACTATTTTATTTTTCTTAACAATAAAATATTAAGTTGTAATTCTAAATATAAAAGATAAATACAGTACAGAATTCGTCTTTGTTCAATGTGTAACCTTATGATCATACAAGTTTGACGCATCTGTTTTAGACCTTTAGACCATTCAACCATCGACCATCCTTCAATATGCCTTTCCCTCCAACCTTACCCTCGGTGCTTTTCTAGAATAAACTATTATCTGGAATGGTCAAACTTATTGGTGTTTAACTGCGAGGTTTACATATTATTAGATTTTGTAGGTTGTAATTTTAAATAACTAATCATAATGAATGTAAATTGGACAGAAAACCCTTGTTAGATTCCACTAGTAGTTTCAGGTTCCACTACTGCAACCTAGCGAGATATAATAACTCTTGTGGGTACCTTCATGAGGGAAATCATCAGAAAAGGCCTAGCTGCAACTGTTTTGTACGAGTTCAATAAGATTGTTTCCCAGTTTTACTTACGACGTAACTTCCAAGTATATTGCTTGTGGCTTAGCAAGTCATTAATTAATGCTAGCTAATAATTAATACCCTGAAGCTTCGGTCACACCCTGTCTTCCCCTCTTCCCCATTAACAGTTTAAATTAAATCCAATGGTCCAGAAACAAGAACGACCATAAACTAAGAACTTTTGCTTCATCTAATTTTCTCTCCTTTTCCACATTCCTGCCTTTGTATCTTTTATGGATCTTTTTCTTCTACCTTGCTTATTTTCTTGCGCTTTGTCTCTCTAATATTCCTTTCTGTCCTTTCCTTCCAAACCAATCTTTCCAGTTTTTACAGCTGTTAAACGAAACGAAACCCCCATCCCCGATGAATATGTGAATGAAACTGGTCTCCAACTTTTAAAACAGTGGGGGGTCTTGTTCAAAGCTCGGGTAACTCATTTAACGTCATCCTCCCCCGCCCTCTTTTACCCCCTAGCCCGACAGCTTGTTCCCTCTTCTCTCTATCGTTCCCCCGAACCAGTAAAAAACATTCCAGTTGTCCCCATTGGCGTTTTACCAGTGAAACCCTGGTTATAGTATATTGGCTACGTAACACTTAGAGGAAACATCACAAACAAAAACTTTTAACGGAAAACTTTCACTTCGGTAATAAAAGTGGTAGGAAACTTAAAACGGAATTTTTAGTAAAGAGAAAAATAGCACATTCCACTCCTAAAATGTTCATAAATGTAATCTGGCATAAGGAGATTTCAATAGTTAACTTTGTTTTAGATTAAATAAAAATTTAACTTTTTTTAAAACGTTAGTTATACAAAAAACCATTAAACATATATAATGTATTCTCTTTTTATTGAAGAATATATTTTTAAGTGCAAATCTACTTAATCCACAATAAAAAAGATCAGATATAGTTGGACTATCGTAAGACAAAACTTGACTGAAAGTAAAAATATATATATATATATATATATACATGTATATATATTAATAAGCAAAGTCAAGTGTGAGTCATGAAGATGTAAATCGGCGAGATCCAATGGAAAACTTAGAATACAAATGGTATAATATGGCATATAAAATATATTTATTATATGGATTACTTGGATGAAGAAACATTAGTAGCTTTTGAAACACCCGCTTCGGTGGCTGTATGGTCTAATGTGCTACTCTCTCACTAGACTAGACGGGCGTACTGACGGTGAATTTTTCTAAATGGGTTTCCAATCTCCCTATACGCAAACGCGTGTACTCTTCATCTAAACGCAATCTTCTTCATGACTAAAACATCATCTTAATTATTGTATAGGCTTATAATACGAACGAATAGCAATACATTTCTAAAAAAAGACAACATAAATGTATAATCATACTTGATACACGCTAGCTTAGACAATTACAACACAACCAACACTATCCACGTACGTTAAAAAGTTTTTTTAAGCTAATTTGAAAATTGTCGTGAAAAAACTTAAAATATCACGATTATTTAAGACGCTATTTTTTACTGTAATATTACATTTTGGTACACACAGAAGGGCTGGAACAATTAGGCGATTAGTAACTTGAAAATTAACACTCTAATTGAAAAGTAAATTGTCACTAGCTAAATAAAAGCAAACTACATAATACAATTTTTCACTTTTTGAAGATAATGTCACTCAGGTGAGCTCCACTGGACGTCAGACAAACCTCAGTACGTTGTCCATCACTTTCCTAAACAAAGATCGTATATTCGTTTCCGACCCACGATTGAAATAGGATTGTTTCTTTTGTACTCTATAGAATGCCAGGTCGCCACCATGGTTCGGATTCCACGTTAAACTGTAGGTCCTTCATTTCATCTCACAATCACCCTACCATTACGCATTAGCGTAAGTGCGTATAACCCGAACGGGTAGTAAGACGCGGTGCTAATAATAATTTTGTACTCTATATTTTACAGAAGGGGCACCTTTTCCTATAGCGGTATATTTTATAGTTTTGTCCATATATTTTAAAGTGAGTATTCGTTCATGTTCACGCTCGGTTCGTTCTGTTCGTGCGCGGTGTGATTCGGCTAGTGAATGGCTATTCGCGAGCACGCACCGAGCCGAACAGAACAAGTCGAACTCTATCGAACAATTGGGAATGCCCAAATGAAGTCAGATGTTTGCTTGTGTTCAGTGGATACGTGTCTTCGTACCATTTCAGACCGTTAGGAGTGGGCTGCTGAAGAAAGTTTGAGGTTGATTAATATATATATATATGAATAAAACCGGATGCTATGGGACCCTTAACATGAACTTTGTGGTCTTCGAAATGTTATGGCCGACAAGGTTTACCAAAATGTTAAAGCCTTGAGATACATTCGTGTGAAATTATGGCAATATCCTTCATCCAATACCGCTAACAGCGCTGTATTTTCTGTCAACAATACTTGTGCTTCATCTACGTTTCCCTGTCCCTCTTTTTCCTCTTTTTAGTTAATGCACACAGCACAGAGAAAAAAACATCCTGCCACAATCAAATCCATATTGAGACTGAACTCTATTTCTTGTCCTATTCACGTCGAAATTGGTGGGAACAAAGCACTAACGAACAGTCCAAATACTTAGTGTTTTCAGAGGTGTAATTTGTTCGCGCTTGTTCGGGGTGTTAGACTGGTTTTGTTCGTTCGGAGTAAACTGCCCAAGTGAATATCCACCTTTAAGTTAGCGCACTATAGGTCTAAGGCTCAAGACCTCATGTACACACTAGATAATTTCTACTTTCTGAATAAACTGTAGTACACAAGCTTATTTTTAATAAATTACTATTATTTAAATTATTTTAAGCATGCGTACGATGAAATAAATGGTAGGCGCAAATAATATATACTGTTACAGAAACATTGGGGAAAAAAAAGAGAGAAATAATAGAACACCTCTGTTCACGAAAAAGCATAGCAATAAATTTAATTAACCAATTGTTCCATAAAAAAGTATCTACATGGCTGCTATAGCTCAGAAACTATTGATCTTATAAAAATATATTTCAAATTAAAATATGTAATTATTTTTAGTACGGCACTAAATTACAATGATAAGTTAATTCTTATCTTAAAAAGTTGCGGAGATATGATCAGAATTGAAAATTTATACTTCTCTAAAATAATCTTAAAATCATTTTCATGGGAAATCGAAAATTGTTAATTTGTTTTTAATGTTAAACAATGTCCAGATACACAATTCTTAATCAAACTCATTATAACGGAATTTGAGAAAAATATTTTTTTAAATCTTTCATCCCTCAGTAACCTACCCATAATCTTAGGGTTGGATATCTAATTCAAAAATATCCTCGGGGGAGACTTATGAAAACCCTAGATATCAAAATTTAGCTTTATCGGTAAAATGGTTTCGGTTCCAACCCGAGGTACAGACAGACGGAATCTTAAAAAAAACATCACTTTTTCAGCTTCAGGAGGTTATGAAACGTCAACATTTATCAACATTTGGAGTTTGATTTTTTTACGATCATAATACTTCCTTTATCTGAGGGGTCGAGAGAAATTGATAAAGTGGTATTTTGTTTTTTCTCCAAGCTTTTCTTTTCTTTTACCTAAATGTACATAATAAATAATTTAAAAATTATAAATAGTGTTATGTGACAGTAACCAAAACCTTATTTTTTTATTTCGGTGTGGACTTTGCTTCGCATGTTTCAAGCTTCCCTTTCGCTTCACTTCGCATTTTAAAAGCTAGGCCTACCTTCGCAGACCTGACATCAATTCCGAAGACCAAGCTTCAACACCAACTTACTAAACCGAGGTAGTTTTATTTAGAAACGATAGTTTTCCATTATCCCCCCAGACAAATTGTGGTACACTCCCTCTTTAACTTAATAATCTGATCCTTGTTCCCACTCATTCCAGACGCCCCCTCCCCCGCCGTATGTTCAAAGTATGATCAACAGAAGTGTACTCACAGGCACCATTTGTGGCACCGCTGTTGCCTGCACGGCTCATTGGACCCGACAGGATCTCGCTAGGTGGTTCCCACACCTGGTCACACTCTCACAAGGTTGGTAGACCTGCACTCCTCCATATCTGAAAAACAAAACAAAAAAATTAACTTGATTATCTGGAATTTGGCCAGCTATGAAAATAACCACAAACTTGTCAGCCTTGTGGTTAGTCTGAGAAGAACATTTTATTTGTAATATTTGAATATTTAGATAACGACAGTTGATTTGTCTCCTTTTCTTGGGGGGTCAACAAGATGATGAAACTGAGTCGGCGGCCTAACCGTCAGGAAGGGGAACCAAAAAACTTCGAGTACCTTCATAACAGTTTGAATTTGCCACGTTCCCATTGGTGCAAATTCAAACATGGTGAAGAAGGGTAGGAAGGTAATGACGAGTAAATAGCGGTCCAACCGAGGGGTAAGTATGGTTGGACCGAGCAAACCGGAGAATCTTGTTTAAAAATCCGGTAGGACTCGGGCGAATCTTGTGACTCTCAGGGAGGACTTTATTTATAATATAGTACTAATACTATTTGTTAAGCATTCAAGATATACTCCCATTATAATTTACTTAATCATGAGTAGTGTGTTAAATATACTAATTCTTCCATTATATCATCGGTGTAAGGCACAATTCATGATATATTAAGTATTAAGGAATTCACAATGCAATAAAAGTATAATCCTTTAGTAACTACCCTATACTTTCAATATCTTAATGGCCGAAAATAAGTTATAAAAAATTAAAGTAACACGTCTAGCTCAGTGGTGTTCCGCGAAATTAACTACGTGAGCAGCGAAATTATCGACGAGGTGTTATTGTTGATAAAATAAATACCGTAATTAAAATTAGTATAATTCGATAATATTATTTTTAATGAATAAGGTAAATTAATCGAAAGCTTTAGTAAATTTATTTCCTAGATAATTTAATGACTTGCAATCAAATAGTTATTTTCACCCTATTTTGAAAGCAATTTTGTATCCACTACTGGCTTGCTATGCCCATCATAGTTTCACCAGAGCCCCATCAATATTCATTTTTTTAAGGTTCCGGAACAAATAAGAGCAGAATGAAGGTGAGTTAAACGAGATTTCTGAGATAAGCGTGACAAAATTTGAGATGATGAGAAATAAGAGCTTAAAAGGGGTAGTAAATAAAAAAGCAGTCCAGGACAGGACAGAGAAGGCACGATTAGGGTGATATGGTCATGTGAGAATAATGGAGGGGAAAAGATGTCCAGGGCAGGACAGAGAAGGCACGATTAGGGTGATATGGTCATGTGAGAATAATGGAGGAGAAAAGATGTCCAGGGCAGGACAGAGAAGGCACGATTAGGGTGATATGGTCATGTGAGAATAATGGAGGGGAAAAGATGTCCAGGGCAGGACAGAGAAGGCACGATTAGGGTGATATGGTCATGTGAGAATAATGGAGGGGAAAAGCAGTCCAGGACAGGACAGAGAAGGCACGATTAGGGTGATATGGTCATGTGAGAATAATGGAGGAGAAAAGCAGGACAGGACAGAGAAGGCACTATTAGGGTGATATGGTCATGTGAGAATAATGGAGGAGAAAAGCAGTCCAGGACAGGACAGAGAAGGCACGATTAGGGTGATATGGTCATGTGAGAATAATGGAGGGGAAAAGATGTCCAGGGCAGGACAGAGAAGGCACGATTAGGGTGATATGGTCATGTGAGAATAATGGAGGAGAAAAGCAGTCCAGGGCAGGACAGAGAAGGCACGATTAGGGTGATATGGTCATGTGAGAATAATGGAGGGAAAAGATGTCCAGGGCAGGACAGAGAAGGCACGATTAGGGTGATATGGTCATGTGAGAATAATGGAGGGGAAAAGCAGTCCAGGACAGGACAGAGAAGGCACGATTAGGGTGATATGGTCATGTGAGAATAATGGAGGAGAAAAGCAGTCCAGGACAGGACAGAGAAGGCACTATTAGGGTGATATGGTCATGTGAGAATAATGGAGGAGAAAAGCAGTCCAGGACAGGACAGAGAAGGCACGATTAGGGTGATATGGTCATGTGAGAATAATGGAGGAGAAAAGCAGTCCAGGCAGGACAGAGAAGGCACGATTAGGGTGATATGGTCATGTGAGAATAATGGAGGAGAAAAGCAGTCCAGGACAGGACAGAGAAGGCACTATTAGGTGATATGGTCATGTGAGAATAATGGAGGAGAAAAGCAGTCCAGGACAGGACAGAGAAGGCACTATTAGGGTGATATGGTCATGTGAGAATAATGGAGGAGAAAAGCAGTCCAGGACAGGACAGAGAAGGCACGATTAGGGTGATATGGTCATGTGAGAATAATGGAGGGGAAAAGCAGTCCAGGACAGGACAGAGAAGGCACGATTAGGGTGATATGGTCATGTGAGAACAATGGAGGAGAAAAGATGTCCAGGCAGGACAGAGAAGGCACGATTAGGGTGATATGGTCATGTGAGAATAATGGAGGGAAAAGATGTCCAGGATTATGTTGGATATGGAAGTGGGGGTAGAAGGCTGAGAGAAATACCAAGGGAAAGATGTCTGAAGGGAGTAAGGAGGATTGTGGAGGAGAGAGGAGAGGGCTGGGCCAAGGTTGAGGTAGAGAGGTGGGGGAGGAAAGGAGGCGGTGGAGAGGCTTATGTTTCAAACAGATCAAGCCAGAGGCTGGAAGATGTTCATGATGATGATGATGATGATGATCAAATAGTTGAGTAATTGACGAGAATCTTGTTGTTTCTTACACAAATGATCGAATAGAGGCCCAACACATGTATTTCTTGATCAACTGAGAGAAGCTATTTATCTGCCCATTCGTTTGTCCGAGTATTCGTATGTAACGTGTAAGCTGGTTGCACTAAGGGAGACTCGGATATACTTCATTTTTAACACGTAAATGCAATGAAGCCCTATAAAAGGTAAATACTAGTACTGTCAGATATATTTAGTTATAATAATGTGTGGCAGATATAGACTCACTGTGACATCACAAGGGGAGACGCCCAATTCTCATCAAAAGTTACCCCAGTTACCCCTGATGATTACCACCCCCTCTTCATACGTGGAGAAAACCTTGCCAACTTGTATTAGTCCCACTGGTATAAATAGGCCTGTCCTTGGTTCAAGTATATCTATTCTATTGTAACCACTCGTCGGAGGAACTGATAGAAGATATTCACGCGCATCAACTAGGAAGACGTACTGATGACCACGATGGTTGAGGCGTATGTGTCACTTCCTCGCGCAGAGCAATAAGCTATGGTGGATACTATAAGTATTGAGGAATGTCGTAATATTTAGTAATATTGTTCAATGTTCATATGACGTAGTTTTTGTATGTCAGTACTACTGGTTTGTTTCCCTATGCCCAATGGTATAGTTTATAGCTTTATGCACTCCCTTTCTATGTCTATTAGGCTTAATCGCAAACATTAAGGTCAAGATTAGACTCCTTAGACTATATGACCATGCTGCGGCTAGCTTAAAGAATAGAATTTAATAATGGAGGATACCAGGTTATCTATTGCTATGTTTCACGACCTAATTGGGTCTGTAACTAACACTTGTCTCTGATGTGTCTAACAGTGTACTGGCTTGCGATGAGCAACCTGTGGAAGTGCTACTTGTCCATAGAAGTGGCCCGCGGGGTTTTGTCTATCGTGTATGGTCCTCTTGTGGTGCCTTTAACGTTAGTAAATAATGATCACTATCTTGTATAGTAAAATTGTCCCGTTAGTAGGATAACAGAATAAAGATACTACTGATTGCTCAGGCAGTACTAATTAGGAAGAGTCCGGCCATAGTAACAGTAGCATCTAGTTTCCTGGTAGTTCGCCTAGTACTAGTAGTAAAACTATAGTTTCACTTTTAGGAAGTTATAACGTTATAATGTCTAACACTCTATGGAGTTAACTCACGCTAATTAGCTCATGCTAATTACCTCCCTTCTACCTCTTTAAATTGGGACTAAAGTTGTGTGGCTTAGTTCTTTATATTGTTTACTAAGTGCATCAGCTGGAAGTTTCAGTCGGCAGGCAGGAGTAAAATCAAGTATAGTAAATTTGTAATCAGATTTAATTACCACCACTAATTCTTATTACCGTGGAGTTGCTGCCTTTCATCCTATTTGATAAATTAGTAATTGTCCTGCTTTAACGAGTTACAAGCTTTCTTATTTACACCTATAACTATAAGTGTGAGTTATAGGGTGTACCTAGGTACTTCACACCTGATGCTCTTTGTCGAGCTATATATATTATTGTATCCGTTCATATTCTTATGTTTAAACAATGGATGGTTTGAATAGTTTTTTATTGTAATACAATGCACTTCCTATTGACTAGTTTGAATATTAATAAACTGATTTGTTATAAGTTACTTGTAAAATATTCTTATTCTTTGTTCCTTGTGATCACCATTTGTAAGTACTACAAGGTTTTAGCACAATTCAATGTGCTGCGGGGAATGATATAAGCATAAAAAGTAAGGAGGTCAAACTCGATTCTTCGATACCTCGATACCCTCGATTCTCACTGGTAGCGAAATAATCGAGAATCGATCTTAATATTGTGATTCTTATCTCTCACGGTAAAATTTAGAATGTGTTGTAATCGATTATCCATAATATTATATTTTATTTACTTTTATTTGATAGGGCTATATATTTTTGTTCAATTAATTTGATGTCTTGGGGTTTTCGACATTTTTTATTATTCTTTTTTTTAAACCATCTATAAATGTTTGATTCATTAAGGATTTATTTGTAGGCTTTAGGGTGGACACATTGACTAAGGTGTCAAGCTTGTATAGTCTAGAGTTCTGGGAAAAGGGGTGAAAAGGGTGGGTTTCAAATCCTAATCGGGTGTAAAGGATATTTTTTTCATTTCTCCCACGCAGATGCGGGTAAATTCACTCTACATTCAATCCTCACTATCCAAACACTATTACTGTATTATTATTATTATTATTATATTATATTATTATATTTTTATATATATATTATTATTTATTAGCACCACGTCTTACTACCCATTCGGGTTATACGCACTTACGCTAATGTGTATTGGTAGGGTGATTGTGAGATGAAATAGAGGACCTACAGTTTAACGTGGAATCCGAACCACGGCGGAGGCCTGGCATTCCCTACATTCACAAGATGTATTGTCAGAGGTGAAGGAAGGGTTTGGAAATCAGATAAATCTGTCCCTGGACCGAGGATTGAACCCCGGACCCCAGCATAGAAGTTCGACACCTTACCCCTAGACCGCCAGGTCACCACTATTACTGTAAATTTAATGACTGATAGCTCGGATGGGTAGTAAGACGTGATACAAACTCAAAAGATAAAGCCAGTCAAGTCGCTAAATATAGAAACAGTATAATCTTAATATTAATAGTAACTTTAAGAGAAAATGTATTTTAGAATTTGATGAATAAGTTAAATTTATTCAATAATGAACATAATGTGTTAGTAATTCTTTAAAGTTGGATCGGCTCTTATTCTTCTTCTTTTTCTTCTGTATGCCAATAAACCTTTCATAATTAGGTAGCTGTCGTTTAAGGTCACGGTAAAATCATAGTAGCACATTAATTGTTTAAGCAAAACTCCAAGGCAAAGTTGTCCTTGAAACCACATTATATGGAAACAATTTATTGGGACGAACATTATACATGAAATGAATTTATAAAAAAACAAACAGTCTTCTTTAATTTATTCCTGCCTCTTCCCACGTATGACTTTGTTGTCTTCGTGTAGACACAATTTGTAGGGAATGTTTTATTCCTCCTGCACGAACGATCAAGGTCTAAAGATAAGCATCGGCATTTCTTTTTTCGCGCACTAAACGACTCCGAGTGTGACTGTACGGTCGACTACAAACCATCATTCCGCTTTTTATGTTGTTTCTTAAGCATCGCGTCTTACTGCCCATTCAGGTTGTATTAAATATGTACTTATGCTGAGGAAGGTTGAATTTTAGAAGAAATATACACGCATTCACGTGGAGAGAGTGTGGAAAATAATTACAAAAAAAAACACAACCTAAGTGATCTCAACTGGGATTTGAGCCCCAACATTCCTATCATAGGCAATCCAGTCTATTGCAAGAGTTACGTCTTAGACCATGCGGTCACCGAAACAGGTGGTTTCTGTTTAAATAACAAATGGGTTATACACTACCCAGTAAGCTCATAAAAAGTATTTATTTTTGTACATTTGGTCTTACTACCCATCTAGGTTACTATATATTTTCACTGATATGGTACGAATGTGAAGGGTAGAATTGTAGAAAATGTAATCGCATTTTCGTGAAACAAAGAGAGAGAGTGTGTGGAAATTCAAGTATTGTTAGGACAAACCACACTTAGCTTATCCACTCAGGAATTGAGCCGCAGCCTAGAGATGAACATTTATCGATAAATCTCCGATCGGAAACCTTTCCGCAGTGGCGTCTTGCGACCTACTAAGTAGGTAAGGAGTTAGGTTGATGGAGGTGGCATCCATAGCCTATCACACACACACACAACACACACACAATATATTATAATATAACATATATGTCTTGAAGAACAAGTGATGGAATGGGAGGGGCGTTATTAGCCCATACTTAAATTAACCTTAAAGTTAGATTAGATAAATTATTTTACTCATTTCGGTGGCCGCGTGGTCTAACGCGCTACTTTCGGAGTAGACTAGACTGCCGATAGCGGTGAGATCGAGGTTTGAATCTCGGTCGGATGTACTGGGGTGGTTTATTCCCACTCTATCTCCATGTAAATGAGAGAAAAATTCCTCCAAATATAGCCTTCCCAATTCCTAAAACCACTAACGTAATTAGTATATAGGCGTGCAACCCAAACGGACGTGAGACGCGGTGATAAAGAAAAAATAAATTAATGATGATGTACTAAAATAAAATAAAATAAAATAAATAGAGGCCATGAGAGATGAATTTATTTCAGATCATTGAATTCCAGGGAATGTATTCGTTTAAGGCTCTGATAATAACAGTGGAGTACTAACATATCTTGTCTAGAGCAGTTCCAACGCTAGTGACACACTCAACCACCAAGCGCTACAGTTGATACTTGAGTGACGATAAATTGAATCAATGTTATCGTTTTATTGTAATTTTGGTGTTAACGTTCTCAGGATAAATTAAACTTAGGCGCCATCTTTAAGACTTAGGATATCTCGAGTGTATTCTTTTCATTTAAATATGTCTGGACATTTTTTTCAAGAGAACTCTTATCGTTCAACTTCTTCCCAAACAATAAAGTTTAAGGGGAAGTTTTCCAACTTACAGCTCTACCTCAACCTCATTGCCAACAAAAACAAACCAAACGAGGTTGGCGACTTATCCCCCTTGCCCACCAATGTAAAATAAAACCTGGATGGGTATTTTAGCCATCAGTCTCGTTTTTGACACGTAGCGTTACAGGTCAAGGCTTCAAATCCTTGTGTGGGTATTGTTTTACTAATATGTATAAAACATTTTATTTAGACTTCAAAGGTTTCCGCTTTACACGGTATATGGCGTGAGGCTCGCAATAACAATGAATTACTGGTGATGGAAATATCGAGGTTTGACTCCAGGCCAGGTACACTGGAGGTGATTTTCAATGGAGGATGTCCCATTATGGTTTTCTCAAACTCTCTCCACGTGAGGTTTTATGTGACCTGGGTTCAACCCTTCTCCACCCATCCTAGCCCTTCCCTCCACCATAAGGGTTTAAAATTGAGTGTCCCTAAAAGCTATTTAAAGTGGTTTTATCTGGCAAATTTTTGAAAATTGAATGCATCTATAAATCATTTGTAGTTTGATCTAAGACCATTTTTCAGCTTCATATTCGATCATATTAGTAGATTTGAAACGTATCTGGGGTGGGGAGTCAAACTCATTATAGGGGAGGCAATGCTCTCATGATCCCCCCCCCCCAGTTACTTACCCCCTCGCTGCTTTTAATCCTTTTGTATGTGGAGAATGGCACATATCTAAGAAATTTATCTAACTGTACAGCGAGGGGGTAATTAAATGGTGTCAAATATTCTAAGAGCGTATTCCCGTCCACCAAAAACTAAGACAATTTCAAATAAACATGAGTCTATAGAAAATATTAGTTTTAGAGTTACTAAAGGCTTTCCTCAAAGATTGGTCGGTCGTAGGGAATCCGTTGAGGGTCTTCTAACGCCTCAAATTTGAATTCAATCGATTTTTATATGACATTCAAAATCCATTGTTCACGCAACTCCTGTGCCTGATGTTGAGGTTATGAGCGAGCGTATCGTAAATGGATATGAGCAAATGGGTAACACTTCAATCGTATTCTTCAGAGGAAGATAAAGCTTGGAACGCAGGCTTAGAGGGTGCATCGAATCAGGAGGAAAACCATTTTTGTTAAAAAATGTTATGTCTTATGTTTTTGTATGTATCTGTTAAACTTTGTATTGTTTAAGAATCAATTAGCCAAAGCTGTTATTAATGCTTTTAGTGAGGATTGCTCCATCTAGATATCATATTCTGAAAATTTAAAAATGACATCTGGACACGGAAATAGAATCAGGGGCCCTTGGCTTAATATGTCAATTTCTAACCACTGACTATCCAAGAATCGTCCCGTGCCCAGGGCCATTCTTCATTCATATTTTAATCGTTATCTTGATAAAAAAAATCACACATTTATAGCTGACGATTTCTACACGTCCATCATAGACTCTGCCTTAAGATATGAGTGAAGAATAACCCTGGACATGGGTCGATTTCTGGATAGATCAGTGGGTAGAGCATTGGCGTACTAAGCCAAAGGTCCCGGGCTCGATTACCATGTCCAGATATCATTTTTCAATTTTCAGAATATTTATTTTTTTGTTCGTGTTTCTTATTCTGTTGGATAGTTAATTAATTGATCATAAAAATTACTCTTGCCTCAAAAACTAAACGTTTTTAGACCCATGTTTATATGAACTTCTCTTGGTGTTTGGTGGATGGGAATATGCCCCTAGAATATCTGACACCAATTAAAATACACCCTGCATTTCCTAGATAGATACTCCACCTATTGATCCTTGCATCCGAACGTAACATTCTTAAAAATTCGACCTTACTGGGGTTTGAAGAGATGGCAGCAAGGAAATGCCGTATGTGGTTCACTAGGCTGAGAGAATAACATTCCTCTGTGTGTGTGTGTGTGTGTGTGTGTGTGTGTGTGTGTGTGTGTGTGTGTGTGTATACTTGGCCGCCCAAACAGTGCAATACAATGGAGAGTGAGAAAACAGGTCCGCCCACCAGGAACCCGAGAAGGACAAGGAAACAACACCGGCAGCAGGCCCTTCTCGTGGGTTGCGCGTGTGACTCTGTTGGAGGTCGGGGTTATACTCCTCGATATATTATATTTTAAAAAACTAGCACCGTATCTTACCACTCGTTCAGGATGTCTATGTACTAATAGCACTAATGGGTTGGGGATTAAAAGGTTAATCTAAAGCAAATACACCAGCATTTTCGTATAGGCAGAGTGGAAAATCATTTGGGAAAACCCAATTTAGTGCACTCGACCTGGATCGAATCTAGATCTCTCCTTCTCTGTCAACCTAGTCCAGGGGGTATCCATATGCCTTGTGGGTATGGGAACCAAATAATGGGGAATGAAACTCGATCTTTTAACAGTTAAGAAAAAGGTTTCTTAGATTAGACATAACTATCACCGTTATTAATACTGATTTTGTATTTGTGGTTTGCTGTTTTTTTATATAAATAAATATGATAAATGATGATTTTCTTTTAAATGTTCTGTTCCTAGCTATTCATATGTAGAGTTAAACGGAGCTATTGACATATTTTGAAGTCATACCGTTCCCTAATAGGACTGATGAAGATTATAATTCAGGCACTGTGTAGAAGGAAGTACGGGGGCAATTTTTGATAATCCACTATAGATCAATTCCCTTCAACCACTATAATACAACACAAGTGAATATATTAATCCCTTTTATAGACTCATGAAATATATACTACATAGTCTGTACTTGTACTTGTTTATGATCCAAAGAAAAATAATAGTTTGTTAAAGAAACAAAATAGGTATGTCTGATGACGAAGAGCTATAAACCATATGGCGAGGTAGAAGCAATTGGGCAGAGTTCCAATGTTATGTACAACTGTAATAAAAATGTAAATGGCACGCCTCGTAGTGACTTATTGCAAGCAAACCTTTTGAGATTGCGACTTGGAGGAATAGAGAGGAAACATCTATTCATATATTTCTCAAAATCTCAATCTCAAGTAAAAACATTAATAAGATAGAAATTCTCTAACATAGTAGAGTACTTATTGTAATTTTTTTAACACCACGTTTTACTACTCGTTTGGAGATATAGTTTTATTTACAATGTAACATGTTTGGTCATAGTCGGAAATCAAACTAAAAACTATTAAAAATCCATATAATGACCTAGTTAAAAGGATGTAAATATATAAATACAATATAATTAAAAAGAAGCATAAAATTTCTTAAAAGATTTGTGTGCAAACCTGATCACAGAAAGTGGTATTCTGATTTGTATTGTATTCTGATATAGATAGATATGTTGTAATTATACTATTTTGGACCCCTCTCATATATTTAAAAAGTCATGGATGAAGTGTATTTTTCTTTAAAGAACTGTATTTAAAATATCCTTCTAATACTTCATCCATGGAGAGTCACGCTCTTTTCAGAAGTAATTTCAGTATATTGCACTTTTTATTTGGTAAAGATCAACTCAGTTGTATTTATAAAAATCAGGTGACGTGCTAGCTATACCCAATAGGAAGCCAGCCTTCACAACATCAGGTTGCCAGGAGTTTTTCCATTAGTTAGTTTTAAAACTGGTGACAAGGGGTCCAAGAAGCAAGGGGTAGGTCATATATAAGCCTCTTGTACGTATGAATCCACACAGTGCCGATAACTCCAATCTAGAGAGTGCCGATGATGATAATAATATAGTAACATAAAACCTATACTGCACACAGTACTCAGAATACGGAACCGAGATTTGAACTTTGATCTTCCCGGTATAGTCAGTCTAGTCTACTGCAAGGATAGTGCCTTAGACATTGTGGCCACCAAAGTGGGACATTGGTATATTGCTTGGCATGTGAATATATTATTAAATAAGATAAAGTAATGTTTTTAATGTTAAATATGAAACCTCAATGGTGATCAGGTGGTTTTAGGCACCAGGTTTGCAATATATTGTATTTGTGTATTGCTGGTGAAACTTACCATATGCAGTGGGGATGGCTTGTAAATAAAACCACTGAGGTTCTCTCTCTTCTGATCTCGATAATGTAGATATATTAAAAATAATTATCTTCTCATAACCATCTCATAGATTAAGCCAGCAAATAATATGTATTCTAAAGCTTTTAATTTAAACTCTCAGCTACAGTTATTTCAATGACTAGCCGACTAAAAATACTTCCTCTCTTCGTTGCCGGGACTGAACATACTTATGAAAGTTGCAGAATAAGCTCTGTCAACTTCAACAAAATATCATTTAGACTCTATTCTCGAATAGAATGTGGTGTCACGATTTTCCCGGCCAGGCGCTTGAAATACCACGGCCAACAATTGATGCTGCCCCCTGCTACTTGATTAGTTGGCGTTCCTTCACCTCAATTTGTGTAGCTCTTGTCACGGTCAAGTATAAAACAAAACTCTTTTAATTGGCTAACGAGGTGAAGGGAGCTCTCCGGCATCAAAAAACGCCTTTTTAGCTCTGGCTATTTCGAGGCTTTCAATTTGTGACCAAGTTTCTCTTTTATTGGCCAAGAGTAGCTAGGCCGGCAGGTGCTTAGCGGGCAGGGGTGGCCAACGGGCAGCTGAAAGTGGAGCGGTGGTTAAAGAACAGTTCAAGTTACTTTTTTTTTTTAAATTATGGTTATTAACGACTTATTCTGTGGGGAAGAGATAAAGAAAGGTATTCTATAGATAATGCAACACCATCAACGAAGAAAAAACTGATTAAAAAAATATTTCCAAATCAATAGAATACTCGAATACTGAATCTAGTTGGAAGGCTACTTTTTTCTTAGTATTAATTAGACTAAATCCATTACTTGAGGGTATTTACAATTACAATTACCCAAAAACAAATCTAGGAAATAAAGTGTATATGACTTTGATCCTAAAGCAAGGTTTTGAATTCCAACTGGGTACACGAAGGTTGATTTTCTGATCTGGTTTATATCCTTTTACCATACGAATGCTGTTGAATCAACGATGAATTTACTATATGCCCTGAGAATAGTCGGTGTATATTGCGACTATACAGAACTGAGAGTTGTCTGGTAGTTGTTCTTAGTTTGCACCACGTCTGAACACATATCACAGAGTCTATGGTTCAATTCTAGACAAGACAAACCGATTACTATCATTGTGGACAAACTCTTCCATAGCTTTTAAGATAATGGCCTTAGGTTTTGTTGTTGACTTGTCTTCAAATTACAAGAAACAAAAGGTTTTTAACCCGTGGCTGGTATCAAATATTATTCCCACGTACAAAAGGAGAACAAGACAGCTAGTACAGTAGATCCTGGCTAATTCGAAGCTGAAGGGACCACTAGAAAAATTGAAACATCCAAAAATTTGAATTAGGTAAGTTTTTATTTGGGATGGAAAAATAACGTCAAACATCAATTCATTGAAGTAAAAGATAATAGTGTATACCATATACGTATAATTTTATTCTTACATTTTCCATATCAATATGTAGACCTTTAATATAAAATTCTGTATTTATAATTTCTCAAAAAACCTAGTAATCATTTATTGTTTTTTGGAGTTAATACCTGAGCTGGAGTAAACTCTTCAAGTTTATTGGGTGCCTGTAAAATAGAGGGGATTACATTATGTTGTCTCTCAACAAACCGTCTCAATTCTTCGATGTGGTCCATATCCTGTGTAGATGTTGGGATCAGCTTCTTTGGATATTCCGTTTGTTCCCTTTCTTCAACTGAAGATGCACTGTCTTTTATATTGTTCATAACATCTGCCAAAATTTCTGCATCTCTAAGTTCACAGCAAACTGCTAAATTCTCGTCCAAGTTTACATAATCCTCACAAGGAATACAAAACACAAAACTTTAGTGCCCTTGCACGAAGAGAGCCTATTATGTACGCAGCAACAATCATGATGTGGTGAACGTGTTTCCTACGCGAGATTTCAAGCTGATTTTCGTCATTTTTGAGGCGATTTTACTTCGAACTAAACAAAATAAGTTCGAATTATATGTGATTGTTTATCATTGTTTTAATAGAAGTTTCAAGGGACCAGGGGAAAAGTTATAACTAAACATGAATTCGAATTATATATGTTTGAATTATCCAAGTTCAACTGTATGAGAAAAATACAGTAACAAAGCTAAAACGTAAAAATGGAATATGAAACTTGTTTACTTCTCAAATTTTTTAGGGGGTCAACTATAGTTTAGGGACCTTAGTTTAGTAACCCAGTGGGTCTTCAAATAGTATAGGCCTAGTATATAATGTACTCATCATAAAAACAAGTATCTAGAGTAATTGTCCATGACAAAGATTATTAAACTTGTCCAAACAAAACTAAATCTCGTACTGGGTCAGATCCCGCTGAGGTAAAAGTTGCTTAGTCTTCACGTAGAGCAGAATCCGGTTGGATATCATATCTTTGGAATTCCCTTTAAGCTTAACCATGACAGAAAACTTTCTTATGCTAAGCTCAAGGGTTGGTGTTGAGTGGCGGGTTGTAAGCCGTATTACAATGTGGTACTCTAGTTTTAAGTGAAAATTAAATAATAGCTTTAATATTTGTTGGGGGGCGGCTGAGACACTAGTACAAACAAATCTAACATGAGAACTTGGCTCACCATACAGATATTCTACTCCCTAGCCATCAATGCTCATCTTGTCCTCAAGGTATTTATTACACCACTGATTACTATAGTTTAGTTATAATCTATGATAAAAAAATTAGTGTATGGAATATTTGACTGGGAGAGATACATTATCTGGTTCGGTCACCTCTGTGTGTGTGTGTGTGTGTGTGTGGTGTGTGTGTGTGTTGTGTGGGTTGTTGTATACATTTAGCCACTCTGGTGGCACAGAGCTTTACCCAGGGTACACCATAGGAGGTTGTCCACACGTCGGACCTACAATGATATGATGTGATGAAAGTGAATATGGTGTGGAAACAGGAATGCTCTTAAACCTAACTTAAGACTAATTAACCAAAACTTGGTGACTGTTGGGATAGTTCCCCTTTTGGAAATAATTACCCATAGTACCAGCCGGGATTTGAACCCGGGATCCATAGGTTCGTAGCCAGGTTCACTGACCACTATACCACAGGACTGGTTTATGATAAATGATATTGCCAGTTACTTAGAGCTAACATAATCAGCTTTATGATTTGCCGAAACGTACAAGATTTTCTGAACAGGAGTTCCATTCACATATTGCCATTGAGGTGCTAATCCAAAGTTCCAAGGTTCAATTTACATGTCCAAATGTCATATTTTAACCTAACATATTAGAATGTTTTAGATCGGCATATCAGCATAGCCAAATAACTTTTAATGGCATATACCATTACAGTATGAAATAAATTTCTTATTGAGTGATGTCATACTTTACAAAATGTAAGGAAGAGAGAGAGAGAGAGGCTCTATAAGACGATGATCACCACTGACGAATGACCTCAAGTAAGGAGAGAAGATGAAGGTTCAGGATCTACAAATAGAAATCTGCTGTTAGGGAATTCTGGAGGACTCAATTTGGACAAAGCAACGGACCTGTCGAAGAACAACACACATAATAATAATAATAATAATAATAATAATAATAATAAATAATAATAATAATAATAATAATAATAATAATAATAACTTGAAGGATTTCTGGATGGTCAGTGAATAATTTTCTGTCCATAAGGTCCAAGTCTGCACACCCCTGGCTCAACAAACATTTAGATAAGGCGGTCACGCTTGGCCCCGTCATGTAGACCTGCTGGAACAGTTTTTTTTATTATTCGCTGACCACGAGAGGGAAACTGAACTGGTATCTTCATAGCAGTGATGTGGTATCGCGACTATCTGGATCTGGTATTTGAACACGATGTGTTCTGTTGCTCGCTCCTGTGGCCGAGAAGCTAGAGCTATGATTTCTTCGACACACTCCGTGATAGTGTTTAATTAACTATCCAAAGGCTCTATACAGCACTATGGTGTAAGGTTGGTTCCATTGGTTTGGTCCGTGTTCGTCAATGACGTGCCTAGACCTTTACACCAGCAAGATTCAACTTTGAACAAAGTCACTACTAATGTTCCGTCAACTGATAAAATACCTTTTATCGATGATAAAGTAAAAAGGGACGCTGGTTAGTGGTCTTAGCTCTAGAGCAGTGGCTCCCAACCTAGAGGGCGTGATAAACTTCCGAGGGGGAGCGAGGATGCGTGGAACAATTAGAAAATAACGTTAAAAATCAGATAATAATTGAATAACTTTTTTTTATCTAAATTACTTTTCCTAGTTAATTAGGTTTCTTTTTTGCTATTGGCAAAACTCCCTGCAAGTTTTAATATATTTGGTGATTAGCCAAAAACGAAGACTCTCGTGCGCATGCACGAGTTTATTTTCAAGCCCTCCATTTCTTCTCTCTAACCTACCCCTTAGCTACCATTGCGGCCACGTGCAACACCACCCATTTTCAATCTTTAACCTACCCCTCAGCACCATTGCGGCACGTGCAACACCCATTTTCAACTCTCTTTAACCTACCCCTCAGCCACCATTGCGGCCACGTGCAACACCACCATTTCAACTTCTCTCTAACCATCCTCAGCTACCATTGCGGCCAGTGCAACACCACCCCATTTTCACTTCTCTCTAACCTATCCCCAGCTACCATTGCGGCCACGTGCAACACACCCATTTTCAACTTCTCTCTAACCTACCCTCAGCCACCATTGCGGCACGTGCAACACCACCCATTTCAACTTCTCTCTAACCTACCCTTAGCCACCATTGCGGCCACGTGCAACACACCATTTCAACTTAAAGTCAGATAAAATCTAAACAGCTTTGCTAGATTTAAGTGAAAATCGATTTGTGGTGATGGGATACATCAAACCCAATATTCAAGGACTGAGGAAAACAAAACTGTGGCAGCCATTACACTAATTTTCAGTAATTTTGTTCGTATGATTACGCTGCCAGCGATATATTGATTTTTGTATAAAATGCAGGAATACTAGAAAACAAACCTTTTTAAGAACCCCAAAAATTAGGAAGTATGGGGCGTGGAAATTTGATTACGTACCAAGAGGGGCGTCAGTTGATATAGGTTGGGAACCACTGCTTAAAGGAACCAGGTTTGATCTCAGATAATGCCAAAAAATAATTTAGCATGTATGTAGAGCGCGGGGTTCTAAGGGTTCGAGAACGAAGGCATCAGTGGAGCCAATGGGCATGCGGTCAAAATGGCAGGCTCGTTTAGTCTAGTTTGTCAGGGACGGGGATCAAAGATCAAATCACGACAGGGTATATTGCGAGTGTTTTTTACAAATGGTTTCCCACTCTACTTTCACGCAAATGTTGGTACATTACCTCTAAATTATGCTTTCGTTTTCCCTAACACATTATCGTAATGTAGGCTATATGCGTATAGCCCGAACGGATCGTGGTAGGAAAAATAGAAATAAATCATATGACAATGTGTTTAGAAAGTGCATGTTAAATATTTTCAATCAAAAGTAAGTTCCACTCCCCCCTAAATGGAACTGCCTAGGTAGCTGAGCTATTGATAGTTATAGGTTGCACTTAGGTTAAATATTGACAAAACCTCTAACAGTATACGAGTTTGTTGTTTACTGGAATCAATACAAAACTATTTTCTACTACCCTATTCATAATATTTAAACGTATTAACATATATAATATAAGAAACGTACTTAGATGTTACATTTACTTAAATTGATTGGTATAACTTATTTTGGTCACTTAAATCAAGATAAAAATAAGAATAAAGTGCAAGATGATTTATTTAAATAAAGACCTAATTCATGAATTACGAAGTCAATTAAAACAGATACAATAACACTTTTAAAAAGTCATTAGTAAGATTGGACAATAATAATGTTCTGGAATTATTAAATTAACAGATAAACAAGGAAAGAATAACAATCTGTGATTATTAAAATATTTTAAGTAATAGCAGGTCATAGGATTGGCTGATAAGCAAATTGACTGGTGGATAAAATGGTAATTGGACTAGATTGTAGCTATTAATACCTTAAAAATGTTAACAAAGACAATTAAGGTGCAGCAGAAGGGAAAACGAGTAATTTTACAGTTTTTGATGTCCTGGAATCTTGTCAACACTTTTTAAATAAAGAGAAAAAGTTTTTACAAAATTCCAGGACACCTTCGACAAATATTCAAGATCTGTTGATATTAGCATGTGCATAAAACTAAACTCTATTTTGCTACCGGAGAAATATTTGATTTATTTTGGTTAAAAAATTTCAATTCTATAAAAACTGTAAAAACTGTATAAAAATACTTGCACTCCCTTCGGCTGCACCTTAATTTTAATAACTTTGACATAAAATATTTTAAAGGTTATGTGAAGGGCATGACTTATTAAAAGTAATAGGTAAATTATAATGCCAACGATAATAAATTAATTAGTTGAATTAATTATAAATACACTTGTAAATTGTTATAATTAAAATATTTTAAGCAGTGACAGTTATAAAAATGACTAATAGAAAGGTTATTTAGTTAGGCTAGATTGTTATTGATGTACCTTAAAACAAAGACAATTATTAAAAGTATAAAATATCAACATGTAACATATTAAAATTAAAGTTATGACATAACAAATAACTTCTTTCACAAAATTATTAAAGTAGATATTAACGATCTATTAGTACTAAACTTGTTATTCAAGTCAATGTTTATAAAATTTTCCTGTGTTAAGTATCGAGATACTAATTGATTATTTAGGAGATTTACTTGAAAATCAACGGATTTGTGTCAACCAGGCTATACTTGTACTATTTTTTTCATTTGTTACAAATACAGGATAGCATAAATAACTACAAATTGATTAATATGAAAGAAGTTCAACATAGTTTAATAGTTGTGACTTTCCACTCTGAAAAGTTCAAAAATCCACATATTTCGGTTGATCATTGAGACTTCAATAATCGCAAAATGAAAGTGAACTGGTTTAGGAGCGTAGAATGGTTCATTTTGAATAGTATGATGTAATTTAAAGGGGGAAAGAGGTGTGGGGGTGTCACACACTAATTGTATTGGCATTTGTATTTTCCTCCTCTCATGTTTGTTCTCCTACTGCTGGACCACCAAGCAACGCTATAAGCCCACTTAGCTTCTAACGTTTATGAATTTCTGCTCAACTATTATAGCGCCTTAACATTATTGAGATGACAAGTAAAATTAAACAAAAGTCACGGTCCTTATAGATGTACTGTATACACGTTGAACCACTGAGTCTTACACCCAAACTATTGTAACCAGAATTACTATTAACAGGGGCAGTTTCATTTGTTGGTGCAGGGACCTGGGATGTGATCAACATTCTTACTTTAGAACATTCTTACATCATCACAAAGCATAGCATGAAACATCTAGCTAGACATAAACTACAGGATTACCTCTAGCTAATCTTACGGTACCGATTACCAATGTCAAATATAGCAATTTAACCGAACCTTCTTAATCGTCCTCGGTGGTCTTAAGATAAAGTGCTCGCCTCATGATCCGATGTTCATGGGTTTAAAACCAGATGGAGTTGACGAATTTGTCTTGAGTGATTAGATTATGTAGTCCAACTTCATTCTGACGGGTAGTAGAGCATTCGGTCTCAAGACGATTATGGCGTATTAACGAACGCTGTAAGCTATGTGAAAATACCTTTCTCAACCAAATTAGTAGACTCTTTCACTCTCGCGCAAAGAAATTATCGTGTGCTGATAAAATAAGACAGTTTAAGCCCTTTCACTCTCAGTCATAGAAATTATCGTGTGCTGATATTATAAGTAGGTTCAGAAAGTGCATGTTAAATACTTCAAATAATAAAAAAATACAAAATCTTATATCAATATTTCAAGTCATTGCAACTGTAATTGACGTGAAAAGGTTATCAAAGTCTTGATACCATCAACACTTGTTTAAATTTAATAAAATACATGAGTAACCTGGAGGTCCGGGGTTCAATCCTCGGTCCCGGCAAAGATTTATCTGATTACCAAACCCTTCCTTCACCTCTGACAAGACATCTTGTGAATGTGGGGAATGCCAGGCCTCCACCGTGGTTCGTATCCCACGTTAAACTGTAGGTCTTCCATTTCATCTCACAATCACCCTACCATTACACATTAGCGTAAGTGCGTATAATCCGAACGGGTAGTAAGACGTGGTGCTAATAATAATAATAATAATAATAATAATAATAATAATAATAATAATAATAATAATAATAATAATAATAAAATACATTATTGACAGCCACCTCGGCTCAGCCGGTAGCATCCTCATATTGGTCACGGGTTTTATTACCAGCATAGCCGAAAAATATATTATTGGTGAAATCGCGGTTTGTCCTTTCTCATTGATGAATTAATGGCATTGGTTTTGTGTTCGTTCAAGATTAAACTATTTGTAAGTTGTTGACTGATGTATTAATTAGGTTCACCAAGTGCCCTTTGAATATACATAAATAAAGCTTAGATAGTTCAGTCAATGTTTGGTTCGAAGAAGAGTAACTATACTTAATGTTTAAGGTTGCCGTCTACTTCAAACATATTAGGACGTGTGTGGGAGATTATTAGTTTAAAAACCTCACTAATTGTGCATTACCACCCATACATAAGGCCCGAGCTTTATCTCCTCTTGTAGGTCTCAAGTCATTCAAGTTTTATGATCTAAGATCATTGCTTTGCCTACATGTGCTTCTAAAAACTGCAGATTTACTCCTTTGTCTAGTTGAAATCCATATTTCCCTTTGTTAAGTTGAAGTCCACATTTTTATTCATGAACATAATTAAAGATCTAGAGGGGGGCTGTGTGTGGCCATCTAGGTTAGGTGAGTGTTTAGATCTCCTAATTCTGGCCCGAGAAGCCCAAAACTGTATTCCAATCGGTGGCGTTTGGAGTGCACAACGTGGTTTTCATATAAATCCAAGCAAATATTTTCGAACGTAATAAAACATTAAATTGTGTCTCCACCTTATTAGGTTAGTGTGTGTGTTGTTAGTCATTACTGGCACCAAGCACAGGCGTTCAAATAACTAAGCACATGTGTCTAAGGTAGAAGAAAGATAATAGAAAATGTTGAAAAATCTTGCGTCCAGACGCCATCTGTTAGACGCCCACGTCATAGTGAAGTGACGGTGCCTGTAGGTTCAAGCGAGTCCAACAGATAGCACCAAGAAACTGACATCGCGGATCAGTTATAAAAATAGACGTTATAGCCTTGTCTTCTTGTCTCTTAAAGTTAGTATTTTGATTAATATTCAATACACTATGAAAGGCGAGGTTTGTAAGTGTATTCAAGGTGAGGTTTATATACAATCATATAAAGAAAATATTTCAATTGGTTTAAACACCACACGTGGGCGCGGGATTCAAACCTAAGAACCTTAATGGTATCCAGTATTAAACCCGTGTTCAGGAATATTCTTCCGTCATAGTTTAAGGCAGAGTTTGCGAAGGACGTGTGATGTAAGATATAATTGATACAAGTCATAGATTATTCTAGGTCAGTGACCTGGTGGTCTAGGGGTAAAGTGTCGGACTTCTGTGCTGGGGTCCGGGATTCAATCCTCGGTCCCGGCACAAATTTATCTGATTACCAAACCCTTCCTTCACCTCTGACAAGACATCTTGTGAATGTGGGGAATGCCAGGCCTCCACCATGGTTCGGATCCCACGTTAAACTGTAGGTCCTTCATTTCATCTCACAATCACCCTACCATTACACATTAGCGTAAGTGCGTATAACCCGAACGGTTAGTAAGACGCGGTGTAAATAATAATAATATTATTCTAGGTCAGAGCTATGCTGTCTCTAATACAATATTTAATTGTACACTCCGCTTACACTGAAAAGTAGTGGTTTTACCTTGACGGATTACATCATGAATCTAGATTATAAGCTATACCATAGTGGAACCATGCAAGGTAAGCTTGTTACCTTTCAGGGTAAACGAAGGCTGCCGGATTAACCAAGTAATAATGGCATGTCTGAAGCACATCTTTCTGTAGCTCAGTTAGGGTTCGGCCAGACTGACAAGCGTGCGAGCGAGCGAGCGAGCGCGTAAGCGACTGGGTGGCCAAACTGGCGAGCGCGCGAGCGAGCGCGTAATTAGCGGACCCTAGTTAGATTATTATTAGCACCGCGTCTTACTACCCGTTCGGGTTATACGCACTTACGCTAATGTGTAATGGTAGGGTTATTGTGAGATGAAATGAAGGACCTACAGTTTAACGTGGAATCCGAACCACGGTGGCGACCTGGCATTCCCCACATTCACAAGATGTCTTGTCAGAGGTGAAGGAAGGGTTTGGAAATAAGATAAATCTGTGCCGGGACCGAGGATTGATCCCCGGCTGCCAGCACAGAAGTCTGACACCTTACCCCTAGACCACTAGGTCACCCCCCCCCCCCCTAGTTAGAGAAGATGTATCTGTCAAACACACTTAGTACATCTCTGCTCCTCGAAAATTCTTACAGAAAATATTGTGTATTTATAAAAAAGAAAAAAGTAGAAGTGCATCCAATTAATAAATTGAGAAATGCGTATGGTACTGTACTGAAGTGTTTTAAAATCAGATTTGCCGCACCAGTGGCGGAATGGTGCGTTGCACTCGATAACTTTTGACTAGGAGGCAAAGGTTCGAATCTTGGCTCAGTGAACTGAAGGTGATTTTTAAAACCTATTTATTGTTGTGGTTTTTTCATACTCTCTCCAAACTAATGGTGATTCTTATTTGTAAAGGCCTACTTTGATTATAATATTGAATTATTTTAACATATCGGGTTTACATATATACATTATACTAATTATGGTCTTACCAATTAAATGAGGCCATTATTATTATTATTATTATTATTATTATTATTATTATTATTAGCACCGCATCTTACTTCCCGTTCGGGTTATACGCACTTACGCTAATGTGTAATGGTAGGGTGATTGTGAGATGAAATGAAGGACCTACAGTATAACGTGGAATCCGAACCACGGTGGAGGCCTCGCTTTCCCCACATTCACAAGATGTGATTAATACACGTCTTGTCAGAGGTGAAGGAAGGGTTTGTAAATCAGATAAATCTGTGCCGGGACCGAGGATTGAACCCCGGCCGCCAGCACAGAAGTCTGACACCTTACCCCTATACCGCCAGGTCACCGGGCCATTAATAGCAAGTGTTTAAACCTATCACTGATAGAAAAAAGTCAAATATCATGTCAAAATGAGAAGTTTCCCCAGCACTCAATGAACCAACATACAATAATATTGCCTAGCGCCTGTAAACTAGACTGTACCGGGTCGAGCGCGCGCGCTTGAAAAATAGAACCAGTTCTATCTTTCAAGCGCGCGCGCTCAGTCGCTCGCTCCAGTGTGGCCACCCCCATTACAACCAATGTGTTCTATTTTATATTTTAGTCGCTCGCGCGCTCGCTCGCTCGCTCGCGCGCTCAGTCTGGCCATACCCTTAGTGGGAATATTAGCCAGTACTAATGTACCATTCGTTACCTAGGGGGACGCCCGAATGAACTACTCGTACATCCTTTCCGTGGAGGCTCCTTACATGTCCCGATGAGATGAGGTGATGGTGATAGTGAGTATAATGAGGTGAAGTCAATGAATATCTTAACCTAACTTAAGCATGGCTCACCAAACCCTGGTGACCATCGGAATTATTCCCCTTTCGAGAATAATCTCCCGGTATCAGCCGAGAATCGAACCTGGGACCCTTAGCTCATAAATTGGGGCCTCTGACCGCTATACCAGGTTCAATTCCTGTTTCCAGGTGTCATTTTCAACTAAGTGAAATAAGATAGTGACCGCTCTGTATCTATTTCCTAATATCACTACAGCTTCATGAAGGGCAGTAAGATTAATAATACTATAAACTCAGCCAGGGGCACTTTGATAGTTACTTATCGGATAGCAGGACAAAGACTAATAAAAAAATGTTACGACACAACCACACAAACTTTCTCATATCGTGTATGCTTCGAGGAAAATGTTAAAAAATAAGTTTTCAGTAAACTACCCTTGAGTAAGTTTTCCTCATAAAAAAACACATCATATTGTTAATCACAGTAAACGCTTCTTGTATATACATTTTATTAAACTTTTTGATCAATTTCAAATTCTCGAAAAAAAAAAATTGGAAACAGCTCTAAAAAGGTTAATTATTTGTAAAAATAAATACGTATTTTTATTTATTATAAAAATACACTCCCAGATAGCCAAATATACATTTTAATCTCAATCTTAAATGTTGCATAGTTTGTCTAAAGTAAACTACCCTTATATTAATTTATGTTTGATAGAAGTAACCAATTTTGAAAAAAAAATTGTTAAAGCCATTTTTTTTTAAATTACTATAAAAATATTTAATCAGAAAACAAATATATATAATTATTTATGATTTAAAAAAACTTAACAAACACCCATTCGGAACCAAGTGTTCAGAGAAATGTTTAAAATAGTTTAGAAAAAAAATGGAAAATTCAGTCATCAGTAAACCACCCCTGAGCAAATTTTTACTCAAAGACGGTATGCAGTGTTGTTTTTCATGTCAAACACTCTTATATACCCATTTGTAACAAAATCGGTACAAACATTTTAAAAATTAGATATTTAGAAACTACCTTTGAACGAATTTTTACCTAAAAAACAAATATAGTAAAATTTGTCAGGTCAACCCGTTATTTTCTAAAAATTTTGGATTAAAAATATCACTCGAATCAGTAATAATATCCTTAATTTAAGAACTAGGATCAAAATAAAAAACATCTTGCAGTGTTAAATATCAATTTTAAACAAAATCCGATCCATGGCCAAAGACAGACAGACGAACATAAGGTCATAGAGACGTTTAAAATCCTCTTTTTTGGGTTCGGGTTCACATACAACTTAAATATTCAACATAATCTATAGATCAATTTGTTCTCGATGACAATACTTTCTATTGATATCAGAAAGTAAAAATATATATTCCAGCCCCTCCTAGTATCAAACCAGGGTATCCCATATCTGTGGATCATTCAATCAACTAACCATAGTATTATGTGTGGTAAAGTTAATAAAGTTTAACTAAACACACAGTAACACAAACAATTTAGAATAAAGTTTTTCCCACAAAGCTTTATATTTAAAATATTATGTCTACACACAACTAGCACACAATTAGGGATGTTAGCATTTGGGACCACAATTTTAGTGAACTCCAAATAACTCTTACCAAAACTTCTTAATCGCCGCGTGAATACTATTATATAAGCCCAGGCGGGATTCAAGGCAAATTTTCTCTTCTGGAGTCGCCGCTTTAAGTCTTTTTTTTAAATACAATAATGTATATCTCGAATCCCGGCTGGGTCTAATGAATGTAATTTATTATAGTGTGATTTTATAATCTCCTCTAAAAACTAAAGTTGGTGCATTCCCTTAAAGTCTATCGTCCTGATTTGACGTGATTCAGAGAAATGTACCGACATTTGCGATGTGCTCCTTCTACGTCTTATTTTACTATCGGCCAGTAAGACGCACAGCAACCAAAGAACCAATAAAGCAATATAAGAAGCGGAAGATGTTCGTATGCTGAAGACTGGAGGCCGAACTGGTCCGTGACAGGCGTGGGAAATGATCATGTGAAGGTGCGGTACGGCAACATGTTGGTAGCAGAGCGCCGCCAGCGTGACATATCCTCCGTTATAACTTCAACCAGATGAGAGAATGCTGTCAAGTATGGGTGTGCGGGTACACATTTTTAACTTCAAATCGAGTTTGAAAGAAAAATTCCGAGTTTTTCCGAGTTGGAGTAATTATAGAGAAATGTTAGTACTATAAATATTTCAAGTTGAACTTCTGTAATGGATCCATTTATAAATTATAAGTACATACAAACATGATTTTTTTAGATTGAAATTTATTTTTGTGAAAAAAAATTATAAAATACAAATCGGATTTCAGATATATTTAATAATAATAATAATGCGCGTCTAGGCTACATCATTCGTAGCCAGTCTGTGGAAATATTAGCCAGTACTAATGTACCGTTGTTCAGGGGACACCCGAATGTACTAACCGTACATCCTTTCCGTGGAGGCTCTTTCCATGTCCCGATGAGAAATGAGATGATGGTGATAGTGAATATGAGGTATGGAACCAGTAGAATCACTTAAATTAACTTAAACCTATCTAACCAAACCCTGGTGACCGTTGGGGTGATTTCTCTTTCAGAGGAAAAGATATCCAAGCTACAAGCGGGGAATCAAACCTGGGACACTAAGCTCGTAGCCAGGTGCACTGACTACCACACCACGGGCTGGTTTATATATTAAGATATTTTTTGTACTATACATACATTTTTTTTATTAAGACAAAAGTAAATATTGAGGGAATCAATTTGCTATTGAATAAAATTAACTAAGTTTAGAACTAAAAAATTTTTTTTAAAAAATCGGAAATTCCAAGTACTTAAATTTTTCGAGTTTTATAAAAAGATCTTTAGTCAAGTTTGAACATTTAATAAAATTTGACTCAAATCAAATCTTGGAATACTGTGAGATATGTACTACCACGGAAGGGAGAAACCGTGGGATGGCGGTGTTGTAGTGGGTCAGAGAGGAGAGAATAATATCATATTTCTTTATCAGCCTCGCTTGGCATGAAATATTACTCCTCTACTAATAGAGGAAACCCATTGACCCCGCACTCTACCTCTTTCCAAAGCTATCATCAAGCAGAATAATACTATAGTGGATTTTCTGACAGCTAGAAAAGTACTTTCACATATTCATAAACCAAGCCATGTGATCTGAAGAGTTCCTTTTGATATATAATTATTATCGATGTCTATGAAATATCACTAATAATAATAGTAAATTATTATTATTATTAGCACCGCGTCTTACTACCCATTCGGTTATACGCACTTACGCTAATGTGTAATGGAAGGTGATTGTGAGATGAAATGGAGGACCTACAGTTTAACGTGGAATCCGAACCACGGTGGAGGCCTGGCATTCCCCACATTCGATTATTATATTATTATTATTATTATTATTATTATTATATTATTATTATTAGCACTGCGCCCTACTACCTGTTCGGTTGTACGCACTTACGCTAATGCGTAATGGTAGGGTGATTGTGAGATGAAATGGACGGCCTACAGTTTAACGTGGATCCGAACCACGGTGGAGGCCTGGCATTCCACACATTCAATAATAGTAAAATATCATCAATGTTGAACGCAAATATAGGTTCTTCTACCGAAATTAAACTGTGGTAAAAAAAAATTAGCAGCCCATTATACTACCCATTCGAGCTATACGCCTATGTTCTCTTTTCAATAATGCGTTAGTGATTATGAAGGTTTAATTAAAAGAAGTGTATCCACATTTGCGTAGAGGAGAGTGGAAAACCATTCTCAGTGCACTCAACAGGGATATAGCCACGATCTCCTCGTCTTCAGCAGTATATATATAGTCTAGCACGAGAGTAGCGCGTTAGACCACGTGGCTACCGAAGCAGTAATTTAATATTCTAGAGTGTGTATATTCCTCGTCTTGAGATCTTGACGCATCAAAGAGGTGATCATGACCTAAGCATCACCGACCCAGACAAACACGAACATAATCACATGCTAGCTAACCTGTCCGTCACCATCCACTGAACGATCACGCACATTCAAAAGGTCGATCACAGTAGATGTTTTAAAAAAAATAACTTTACCAGTGACCTATTCTCACTAGTGAAACTTGTGAATGTAATATGTAGAATATAGTACAAGGAGATGTTTAGCCTATACGCTTACAACCTGAACGGGTAGTAAGACGTGGTGCTAATAAATAAAAAATCTCAATCTACACATATGCATTCAATCAAATGTGTATATTTTGAGCAGTTTAATAGCGCCCTTCCGACACCTTAGATCAATCGGTATCATGCTTACCCACTGAGTTAAGAGTCCCGGGTTAGATTCCCGACATGGCCGAAAAATCTATCATTGGTGAAATGTATGTTTACCCTCTCACAGTGATGAGTAAATGGCGGGAGATTGTTGTGCCTTTTCTAGAATTAATTAGTTTTTAATTCATATACTTATATAGTCAGTCGGTTTAGGAAGTGCATGTTCAATACCCCAAATAAATATTATTGAGGCGCGTGTGTTTGGAAAAAATGCACCAACATTCACATGGAGAGTGGATTGGGAAACCACTTTATATAGAAAATACTACTACTTATTTTATTTATTACGTTAATACTTATTGTTAGAACCAGCATGAACTTAGGCTGGTGATGAGCAGGTTAGTTCAAAAGAAGTTTTTTCCCTCTATCGTGAATAATAAATGGAAAAACCACACTCAGTGCACCTGACTGAGATTCGAACACGGACCACCTTGTCACCGCAGCTCAATTCATTGTGAGCTTGTCACCTTGTATCACGTGATCAACGGTTCCAGTTAAACCATTTTGAAAGACTTTCAGAGAGTGTTTCATGACGGTTATTTGAGTGAGGTGAAACTTGGACGTGAGCTCGTGAGTTCAGAAAGGTCTGCCCCGATGCTAACAACACGTGGTGAAGCGAACACACGGGCCATGTTTTCGTACTGAGCTCAGTACAGTTCAACCCATAGTGGGTTGACGACCAACCATCATAGTGACTGTTATTAGAAATAATCGAAAAATGAGTACAGTATAATTTGGTAATAGCTCAGATCGTAGATTTGAGTTATTTTTAAGAAGGCACACATGCACAGAAGATATATACGTATTACTATTTTGGTATTCATACATTATTAGTAAATTTAATAGTGATTTCCTTCTATTTCAAACAAAAGTAAAAACAAATTATCTTTGTTTTTTAAATAAGAGAAGTAGTTTTAATTGAATGTAATTTATAGATATATTAAAAGTTTTACACTTTTTATTCAAATGTACACAAACAATTTTGTTTTAATAAATTTAATTTTACCTTGCCATATAGTATTAAGCCTACCTATTTCGAAAACAAAGATTAAATCAACAGTCGTGAAGATGCCCATCTTAAAATTTGAAGTGGTTTCTTCAGTTGTCTCCATAGTTGCTATCAATATCACAGTACAAATTTATATACTTAATTAAGTATGAAAACATAGTCGTGTGTTTGCGTCATGAGATTTGTGCATCAAGAATGCGAATTAATGAGTAATTTGAGCAGAAGAAGGTTTATCACTATCAAAAAATATAAACATATCTCAGAAGCAATTGAAATCCATTCAGATAATTTATAAAGAAATTAAATTTCATTTTCCACAAAATTGACTCTTATTATGTTAAGCCAGTAATGTTAAGTCAGGATGATTTTATCTTGTTGTAGAAATGTATTCAGTCGTTACACAGCCTAATGTTTCTGGGTGAAAAAATATTGGGGGGGGGGTGGCCTTGGGAGAGAAGGTTGGAAAGGGAGGGGGGGGCGTTTACGAATTAGTTCACCTTCTCTTCGATTTTGGTTGGAAGAAGAGTAGAGAAAATTCAAATATATATTTTTCGCGGCCATTAATGATAACATTTTATCATATTATTTGTGTATTTTTGAAGTTATACTTCTTTAGGCGCGTTATGAAAAAATGATGAGAGTGAAATTTTAAGATGCGCGCGCATCACTGTAACACAAAAGTAACAGGTTGAAGTTAAACCGCTCATTAAGTCTCGAAAAAAAAAAAAGCTACCAACAAATTAGAAATAGAACCTCTGTTAGTCGCGCATGTTGGTACGCTCGTCGCCTCTGATCACTGTTTTCATATATATAATATTTATCCACATGTTTCTAGTTTCTACACTCACAACACGTGTTTTAGTTTCATACAAGTGCGAATTATATATGTGCTAATAAATTATATTCAGTAGTGATTTAAATTGAATATTTTGATTAAATTATTTACTATTCGTAAATATTAGTGAAACAAATTGTGCTTATAGACTTTTTCAAATGCTACAATATAATTGTGGTTAACTATCTGTATGTATTATTTATTGATATAAATTTAAAAAAAAAATTGTATTTATTTATATTATTAGTTTAAAGTTTATGTTCCATTAATAAAACATTAATGTTTATAGAAACTTTAAAACTTATTTTAAAGTTATACTAACTGCCATATTTAGTGACGAGATGTCTTTGGACTTGGAGGAATACAAACCTCTTTGGATCTAGACGAAGATTACACAGTTCGTAGTTTTGTTTTGTAATACTGCAAGAAATGCCATTGCGTTGATTGAATGTAAAAATACAACAATAAAAGATACGTAATTGTTTTGTTACCACTGTCTAAATTGAAACAAATTTGGTGCTTGACATACGTTTTGTTATTTTAATTAATTCATAATTAATTGGAGTACAGTTATGTAACTAATTGTATTTTAAGCCAATATAATAATATGCCGCCATTTAAATTTATTGAAGTGACAATCATGATTTAATAGTTGCGCCTACTCTTGAGTGGTGGCAAATAAAAGACGCAACTTTGCTCTCAAATTGCGCCTGCTCCTTTTAGTGAATAGGGATTTGGAACATATTTCAAACTTGCACTGGCGCAACTATTTGCTCCCTTTGGTGAATCCAGGCCCAGTAGTGATTTAAATTGAATATTTTGATTAATATTATTTACTATTCGTAAATATTAGTGAAAAAAATTGTGCTTATAGACTTTTTCAAGTGCTCCAATATAATTGAGGTTAACTATCCGTATGTATTATTTATTGATATAAATTAAAATATTATTATTTAACATAATTAATACTAAATATTATTAAATTATTTATTATTTTTTAATGATGCCAAAGAAGTATAACTTCTTACGCGCGTACATAAGTACACACACCCATTTTTTTATGGATATTAATCATATATATCAAAAGTGGCCGCTGTAGATAGTATAGCTTGATGTATGAATATATTAAAATTGTTTTGGTAGCTTTAGTAACTAACATCTACTCTTCTTCCTGCCAAACTCATACTATAGCTTGCAGTTAAAGTTCACAAATCCACCAATATTGCAGTTTTTATTGTTTTGTTTTTTTAGAAATCCCCTTTCTTTTGCGTAAAGGAATGTGGAATTCAGTTGCCACCTTATTTATATATATATATATATATATATATATATATATATATAATATATATATATATATATATATATTATATGAATAGTTCTGTGAACAGTAGAATTTGCTTAGAATTATAAATTCAAATCACTTAACATGAGCAAATAAACGAAAAAAGCCTATAGAGGCTAACATATTGAAATTAATAATCAGATTGAAAACCCATGTCATAAATCTTTTGTTCGAAGTTAAAAGAATATCTTTGCCAAATTTTGTTATAATTAGTCCACGAATTTGACAGTTATCGAGTAACAAAGAAGTGGACAAATATACTTACTGACCTACTAACTGTCAAACGATCAAGCTAACCTAATAGATAAAATAATAGTAATAACCAAATAGAATTTTTTTTTTCAATTTTGACAAATTCAAAGTTATTATTTTGTAAAAATCACTTGTAACTAAAAGCTGCTCTCCCGACTGAGGTGATACGTATTGTTGGAATGTGGTGGGTGAAGGCTCATAGCGCTACTGGGCAGGGCTGTGTTTGAACTTAGAATATTGTTCATACATTCACACAGAAATAACACACGGGACCATTCTTCCACTCTCTCAGTAAACAGTCGCGCTCAAGGAGCAAGGAACCTACAAGGTTGCGTTGTTTGAACTTAGAATATTGTTCATACATTCACACAGGAAATAACACACGGGACCATTCTTCCACTCTCTCAGTAAACAGTCGCGCTCAAGGAGCAAGGAACCTACAAGGTTGCGTTGTTTGAACTTAGAATATTGTTCATACATTCACACAGGAAATAACACACGGGACCATTCTTCCACTCTCTCAGTAAACAGTCGCGCTCAAGGAGCAAGGAACCTACAAGGTTGCGTTGTTTGAACTTAGAATATTGTTCATACATTCACACAGGAAATAACACACGGGACCATTCTTCCACTCTCTCAGTAAACAGTCGCGCTCAAGGAGCAAGGAACCTACAGGTTGCGTTGTTTGAACTTAGAATATTGTTCATACATTCACACAGGAAATAACACACGGGACCATTCTTCCACTCTCTCAGTAAACAGTCGCGCTCAAGGAGCAAGGAACCTACAAGGTTGCGCTGTTTGAACTTAGAATATTGTTCATACATTCACATAGGAAATAACACACGGGGCCATTCTTCCACTCTCTCAGTAAACAGTCGCGCTCAAGGAGCAAGGAACCTACAAGGTTGCGCTGTTTGAAGGACAACGTGTTCAAACCATAGCTTGTAACGTTTATATTAACTTACACATACCTTTAGATTAATTCATAGATATCAATAACAAGATCTAACCTAACGTAATGGTATTAAAAATATATATAACCTACATTATATTTCGTAGAAATATTTACGTGATGCAACATCCTTCTGGATCTCTCTATCAGCCAACCAGGCGAGACCTGCCTTGGCCAACGTGCTAGTTTCATGTTGAGCTAAACTGCTGAAGACGGGGAGATCGAAAGTCAAATCTCGGTCGGGTGAATGGGGGTTGTTTTTTCTAAATGGTTTTCCACTCTTCCTTCACGCAAATGCTGGTCAAATCCCTTTAAATTCTACCTTCTCAATTCCTAATTCACTAGCGTAATTAGTACCTAAGCGTATAACCCGAACGGGTAGTAAGACGCGGTGCTAAATAATAATAATAATAATAATAATAATAATAATAATACAAGGAAGGACAAAGGCAGAAAGACGAGGGAAGATTGCATAATGTTATTCGAATGTTCTAGAAACAAATTCTTTGTCAACAACCCTTTTGGAAAATGGAGACAAAAACCCTCGCGCAATTCACCGAACAGTAAGGACCTGTCTTTTTTGAGAGAAAACTTTTTTTTATTAATCACATTTTACTCATTCCAGTTCTCTAAGAAGTGAAATAACACCGCATGTGATATCGGCTAGCATATTCACCCCGTCCAGTACAGCAATAAACACCTCCATTAGATTTATATAAGTGATTTCAATTATAAACTGACTAAACTCTTTCCTCAACGATTTATCCCTGCATTAACAGTAAACAAGAACGTTAGGCCTGTACCTTGGCATATAACCTGAACGGGTATTAAGACGCGGTGCTAAATAATAATAATGATGATAGGCTGGTACCCACGACGTGAGAAATAATATTACAAAAATGTTGTCCTACGCGGGGAAAGAACCGCAAACCGTAAAACCACAAATATAGACTACACAAAGTGAACTACGAAATAATAACATCATAATAATATGGCTTCCAACGTGTAGTGATGAATTGAGTCAATAACATTTTAAGCGATTTTTTTAAAAATCAGATCGGAATATTTACGGTATACTTTATGACCACGACGGCTATTTCAGTATAGACTTTCAAATTGACTTAACCTATGGCAGCACGTCTAATAGCGTATATCCAGACTTACAACCCTTGTACTTTATTTTGGATAGCGGGACTATCTCGTATACAGAATCAATAGTAAATATATTTGTACCCGATTAGATGGTCTAAGGCATCACTTTCTCAATATACTGGAAAGCTGATGACGAGGATATCGGGGTTAGAATACCTGTCGATTGTGCTGACTATTGTAGGTGGTTGTACTTAAATGGTTTATCACTCTCCCTCCACATCTAAAATGCTTTCTCCCTCCTCCATTAGAGTAATTATTAAGTGTTCGTATAACCTGAACGGGTAGTATAAAATACGGTTACACTTCCTCTTAAATTTCAACCTTCTTCATACGTGTCAACACATTAAAGGTCCGAAACCTTAGCTCAGTTGGTATCGGGTTTGTTTACTGAGTTTAAGGTCCTAGGCTCGATTCTTGTTACGACCGTAAAATATATAAATTGGTGAAATGAGGCTTTCACAACGATGAATATTTAACGACCGAAGGCTGGGTATTGTGTCTTTTATAGGTTTAAGTTAGTTTATAAGACGTGTGCTGATACAATCAGTCAGTTCAGAAAATGTACGTTAAATACCTAAAATAAATTAAAAATCAAAACATATTAAAGTGATTAGTACCTATTAATCGAGCTTGATTGGGTAGTAACGCGCGATGCCTCAAAACAAATCTTTGTCAACACCACTCGGAATCGAACCATGATCCGAATATATTTTCGGCCTACCATTCTAATGATTCATCCCCATGGATTGGCTCCGTAAAGGCCTCTGAAACTTGATTTGACTGAGCTTTTAAAATTCTTATATTGCTTCAAGCCTTAGTCTATGCAATGGGCAAAACTGCTAAGGCAATGCAGGCTCGTGTTTATAGTTTAGATTTGGATGCCAGCCGATTCAGCCTGAAGCGTTTGTTATTAGTATACTGGGAGATTGGGTGACTATCGAGAATAGACTATAAATACGGCCCTTAAAACAGTTTGCCATGCGTATGTTGTGAATAATAATAATAATAATAATAATAATACTTATCACCGCGTCTTACTACCCGTTCGGGTTATATGCTTATGTACAAATTACTCTAATGGGTCGGGAATTTGGTGGGTTGGATATAAAGGTAGTGAACCCATATTTCCGTGGAGGGAGAGTGGAAAACCATTAAGGAAAAACCACCTCCAGTTCATCCGAACCTCGATCTCCCCGTCCTTGGCAGTCTAGTTCAACATGAAACTAGCGCGTTAGCTAACAACGCCACCGAGGCGGGTCGTATGTTGGGAGATTGGTTGACCACCAGCAATTACTATAGTAACGGCCCTTTGAATGGTCTGTCAAGCCACTAACAGAGGTTTTTTAATTCTATAAGTTTCAATGCAAGAGCTATTTAACTGCTCTATGGGGTAGGAATAAGGAGGGCAGTTATCAAAGAGGAGCCTACATTATCGAGGAGAGAGTGTAAGAAAACCACAGGGGAAAATGACTCGTGGGAAACCACCCCCAAAGCAACAGGCCGAGACTTGAAACTTGACCACACCTAAAACGAAACCCAAACTATTGTGAGACTGGCGCTTCATACCACGTAATTAACGGCGTTGATGAAGGAAATTGTTTGGTTTGAATTGCGATTGGATAAGAGTTTCCTATAGGTGGGATCCCAGGCGCTAATAGCCCTTAGCTTGTGTTAGGGAGCATTAAAAAAAACGACAATAGGCTATAACAGTAAGCAGCTAGGTCTTTACACCCCTCTCCTACATTATTTCACGTAAACACAGCACCAAACTGAGTTTGGCTATTTTCACCGTCCAGCACCTTAGTTCAGTCGGTAGCACCCTTGCCTGCTGTATTAGGGGTCTTTGATTTGATTCCCGGAATACCTGAAAATTTGTCTTAAACGAATTGTCTTTTAAAAGACAAGGCTTTGTGGTTTCAGTTCTACATCATATTGGTGGTATATTCTAATGCGAGAGTGACGCCTTATACCATGCGGATACCAGAACGGGTAGTTTTTCTTGTTTTCGTGTTGTTACACTATCTGCACTTTGCACGTAGTTGCTGAGACCGATGAAAATAATGACGCGAATACTGACTGTGTAGGGTCTAATACAAATACTGATACAAACTATCAGTCAGAATGATCGTGTAGGAAGGGTCCTCAGAGGTTGCCTGAGGTTAATTTTGCATCCAGGTTGGATTGCTTTTTGGCGCCACCTTATATAACCGCTGTATAGTTGGAAAATATTAAAATAATCACTAAACTTAACGTAGCCTGGTCTTGATAGGGAAATAATTTGAAGGGTAACTTAAAAAATGGTGATCACACCCCAATTGTTTCACTGAAAGATTGTACGAGAATGTTGGTATTGCAAAGAAAACTATAAGAACGTGTTTTGTAGACAATTTTCTCATATTTATATTTTGTCAAAACAAACACTTTGATGTGAAAAACGTTTTACGAGATAATTACAAAAAACTGTTTAAGTCGCATTTTGTTTCAGATAGCGTATGTAAAACAACTTTATTAATAGTGACACAATATCCTATATTATTCACCATAAAAACTATATCAATATGCAAAGCTTATTTTAGTATCAAAAAGTAGAAGATTGTTATGCTTAACAACTCAACTATAACACCCAGGTTACTTTAGGTTTGGCTTAGATCAGGTTATTAATCTGTTTATGCCCCCCTCGAGCATGTACACCGGGCAGCCGCCCCTGAGGGTCCTTATAACGCCTCTAACCACCCGCCGCGGCTACTATTGAACCATCTAGAGGTAGCTAAGTGCTACGAGAAGTTTATTGGCTTTGGACAAGGCGGAAGTTGTTAACAAAATGTTGAGTAACTATTTATTTAAAACTAGTTTTTTTTTCTCTCTTCTATTACTTCATATTTCCGTCTCGTGTAGAGTCGTTTGACACTAATGAGGCATTGCATGCACAAAATTACAAGAAGACTTCACTTGACTCAACCAGTAGATGTACAGGTTTATTTTATCTTTTAGTTTTCCATTTCGTTTGCTCATAAGAGTGTTGGCCATTTCGACAGCCGGTGGGTGTCATCATTATAGGCCTACTGGCCAAATTGCATGGCATATACTTTGTGAACAGTTAAGGTGGGATTTAAGGAACGTGAGAATAGGTCAGTGTTATTGCGGTGTTTATATAAAATATTTTATTTGGTTAAAATGAATCTAAAATTACTTCAGTACAAACATAGAGCTTAAATTTTCGCATGATGACCTCAACAGTTGTTGAATAACTTTTAAGGGTGTCCAGGAATTTAATGACAATTTTTTCTCTTCATTTAAAAAGTTGGTCATTTGATGCCCACTAAGCTCTTGACAGATATTCAACAACTGTTGAGTCACCATTTGAAGAAAATAAAGCTTTATGTTTCTACTAGAGCAATATTTTATTTATTTTGGCTAAAACATGTCTTTCTATTAAATCTGCATAAACACTAGTCTTGTCTTGCAATCGTTTACAGCCCCACCCACCTTAATGTTAGTTTTTAAATTTGTGTAACAAAAAACATTTATGTTGGCCTAACTAAATCAAATTTTGCTTCAATAGCTGTATTATGTTTAAAAGCTGGCATTTTTTAGTATCAACCGTTCTTTTTTTATATATATCATCGTGTCTTACTACCTTTTCAGGTTGTACGCATATACGAAAATTACTCTTTTGGGGCAGGTATGAGAAAGGAAGCGTTTTAGAGGTAATACACCCGCATTTTTGTGGAGGGAGAGTGGGAAACCATTAGGAAAAAACTACCCTCTTTAAAACAAATCGGGATATGAACCCCAATCTCCCCATCATCAGAAGGCAAGACTAACGCAAGAGTGATGCCTTATACATTCGACCACTGAATTAGAATTGTTAAGATTAAAATGAGCAGACAAATTAAATTAAACCAACTGAATATACTGAAGAAATCATTGATTTATTTAGACCAAAAAGATTATTTGTCATAAAAACTGAGAAAGTATGGACCTAAACTCACGTTTCTTTCCCTCCCAAGGACTGAAACCAGGACCCGACGGTTTGTTTCTTACTTATTTAGTTTGAGAGAAGAAACAGTGACATCTTTGGGTGATGGAATCCGGCGTGGGAAGTTTAGATTGTATCATGAACGTAAAGTTAATCAAAATATAAGGCTATACGAGTAGGAATTTTACACTTCGAGTTGGGTTAGAACGAAAACGAGGTGGTTTTCTTTTCGAGTTCGAGTAGTATAGAGCATTATTTTTACAACAAATACCAGTATCTAAAGTTGATTATCTGTAAGATATCTATGCTTAAAACATGAATAACTACAAATATACTTTTTTAGAGCTTCTTTTTTTGTGTGAAAAAATGTATAATCACACAAATTCGAATTTTCAAATAAATTTAATTTAAAGGAGCTTTTTTAAAAAAAAAATCACACCCAAGTAAATATTAAGGGATTCTTATTTGCTATGAAATTATATATTAAAATTGAATCAAATTAATTAAACTAGAAATTTTCAATAAAAAGATCGAAAATTCCAACAACTGAAAATGTTTGAGTTTTGTAAAAATCTTTGAGCCGAGTTCAAGCGGTAACTAAAACTCGACTTGAACTCCAATTTTCGAGTGATCTCACACTCCTATTAATATCACTATCCTTCCCCCCCCCCTCCCCTTTCCATACTTACCTCGTAACTAGACTATCCAACCGAACAAGAGGTGATCTTCATAGACTCGACCTATTTTATGTTGGTATAAGGCTTTGTTTCTAAAATAAACTCGATCACATTTTAAGTGACTTAATATTTTGCAAGAGCCAGGACAGATTAACTATATAATTAAAAATATAAAAACCTTTCATATAAAGTTAAAAAAAAACTTCCAGTATACTTTTATTTTGGGTTCTGCCCATACATAGTTTTTTAAATTGTTTAAAACTTAATATTTCTATAAAAGGGCACACTTAATTTAAAAAGATAAGACATTTTATTCCGATCATTCAGAAAGAATAAAATAGATCATGAGTGACTTATCATACAGATCGTATTCACTTTCAGTCGACAAAATCTGATAGTTTTACGTCTCTAGATGGCCTAGGGATTATATTTTCTATATAAACGTTTAAAAAGGATCTCCACCCTTTTTATGTTTAGTAATAATGATTGTTTTGGTTGATTTTTGAAAGTTTTTTAATTTACTCAAACTATGTTAATTCTTGGTCTAATGTTTATATTATCTGAGGTAATTAACGTTCACTCTCAGAACAGGCTAATTGATTATATCAGCATATTTTAAGCTAATTTAAATCTAAGACACAGCATTCAACCCCCGTTAGTTAATGTATTACTGTGAAAGGGCGAAACCCATATTTCACTAATGATAGATTTTAGTAATGCGGGAATCGAACACGTAATCCAAAGCTCGGTAAGCATACACGCTGCCGACTGAGCTAAGGTATCGGGATAATTTTAAAACATAATTTCACTGAGTTAAAATGCGCTTACAAATTATGTAGCCTACCATAAATATAAATATGAATTATCAACTGAAAAATAATTTGCAAATGGAATCGGGGAAACACGGACTAAGGTGTCAGTCTTGTTTAGTATATTTTGTTAGGGATGGAAAGGTCAGGGTTTAAATCCTATACTGAGAAGTTTTCTCTAAATTGTCTTCCCTCTCAATTCATGCAAATACTGATACATTCCCTTTAATTTTACCTTCCTCATTTTTATACAATTATAGTAATTACACGGGCATCCTAGAAGGGATAAGGACTCAGTGTAAATAATAACTTTGTAAACCAATTAATATTAGTATAAAGTCAACATTTTGCTTCGTAAAACTCGAACTATCAAATTGTGTCGATTGTTATCCAAACAGCCTTAAGAATATTCAAGATAATTTGGAACGGTTTTTGACATTTGGATTGTGTTGGAAAACCATTCTTTACTAGCTTGATCAATAAGCTTTTGGTCCAAAATAAACGTTGATGGTCACTTTTTTTTTAACATTTCCACTGTTATAAAAAACACTACTATGGATTTATTGAAATGAAATGACGTTGTCTTACTTTAAACCTTCATTAAACATTATAGTATGGTTCATTTAACAATGAAAACATAAGAGAAAATCCTTGACAATGCTTTGTTAAGAAAATGCGTTGATTAATCCAGAAAGCACAACCCCCCAAAAAATTAAAAAAATTAGTAAAACGACAATTACATACGAAAATATAACCCGGTACTTTTGGTTTAGAACGTCAATGCGCTAATCAATTAGCTATCCAGGAGTCGTCCCATTATAAAAGTCATTCCTCACTCATATTTTAAGGCAGAGTCTTTGATGGCCGTTATCTGATAGCTCGTGATCTTAATTTATCACATATATGTAGCTGACGATTTGTAAATGTTGATCAGAGACTGCATTAAAATATGAGTAAAGAATGACCCTGGGCACAGGAACATTCCTAGATAGCTCAATGGTTAGAGCATTGGCATACTAAAACAAAGTTCATGGTTTGAGTCCTGTGTATAAGTGCTATTTTTCAATTGAAAGAAAATGATAGTTATGGTTATAACAGTATCTAAATAACAACTATAATAGCTTTGCTATTTAATTCATCTTTAAAAAAAAATTACAAAAAAATTTCAAACTTCCTTTGGAAACTATATTAACCAAGATATCATAAATAAAATTTCGCTTTAATCATATAATTTATTAAAGCATGTTATCTGAATTATTTACTTAACAAAAGCGAGATTGTTATCAGTGAAATAGTTTTTTCATTCAAAATAATTATTATTCAAGTTTGATGGATTTTTCCTAGAACTATGGTAGGTATAGATTCACTGTTATCAATTATACTGTTTTCCATTGAAAACTCCAGACTACCAGACTAAGATGCAATGTCTGATTCGAGCATTGTTATCTACAAGTTTCACGTTAACCATGGCGTAAGAAGAACCCTTGATTAGAACGTAAGTTAAGATAAAATAAATGTTTCTCTTGGTTTAAAAAGTATCAATTCAATTGCTACTATGATAACATACGATATTCAAGAACTGCTTAACTTAATATAAAAAGAAGATTTGACTAAGCGTATCAACTAATGCAATACAGTATTTTATTTATTTTAGTAAAAAAAAGTTTGTGGACTTAACTCTTGATCCTCGCCTTAAGGTGGGATGGAAGGAGGGTACGTGAGAAAATACCAGTGTTTTTGCAGTTTTTATGACGACACTTTTTTTTTTTTTGCCAAAATAAATAAAATATTGTTCCAGTACAAATATAAAGTTTAACATTCTTCACATGTTGGGATCAACAGTTCTGAATATCTTCCATGATTCTACCGGTATTATCTAACAAACTTTTTAAATTAAGAGAAAAAATTGTCATTAAATTCCAGGACACCCCTGACAGATATTCTAGAAATTTTGAGGTCACCATGTGAATAAAATGAAATACTTTGTTTGTAATGGAGCAATATTTTATTTATTTTGGCTAAATAAATGTTTTGCCTAAAAAAAAACACTGTCTTTTTCTCGCGTCCCTTTCCACCCCACCTTAAAATCCCTATTAGATTACAGTGTAACCAGTATTTCAGCCTGTCAAGGTAGACAGACAGACACCCAATCCTTCCTCCGGACATTCTTGACTTTGCAACATATAACAAGGGGTTTTCGCGCATTCGAGGGAACCTTCAACCACCATAAACATTTACACAGGCCTGTAAAACTGAATCAAGATAAGTTTGGAATGTAATTATCGTTAACAGCGTGATACTGGTAGATTCAGCTCAGCGACAGCATGCTTGGTTCTTGTAACGACGTTGCCGATTCTATTAACAATTTAATTAATATATTCAGCTTAGGAATGCACAACCCTCACACATAATTTGTTTATACATATAATATAACCATCATATTTGTTTTCCAGACTTGAAATTAAGCTTCAAAGATTTATTGTTTATGTAAAAGTCATTATATAAAAGTCTTGTTTAGAGCTCAGTAAATAAATAATTGCCCTCTTGGAGGGTAAATAATACCTTGGTGGCGGTTTCAAAATATGTATTGCTAGCTGATTATTGAATTGTACCCTTTGGTTTGTGTGTTTTATATAGGCCTATATATGTACAGTACACACACACACACACACACACACACACACAACTTGTTGATCTCCGTCAAGTCATGAAATACTGCCTGCCATATTTATAAAAGACAAGTTTTTTGTTACATCCTATGACCGTATTCGATAGTGATTTGCTAGCGATTGACGTGTTATTGTAGCATTTATTAAACTGTTTTGTTAAAGTTGGATAGTATTATCTCCACTGGCATCACGGGAAAGTTACACCCTCAAGTGGGTCAAATTATGTCTTACAAAAGTTTAAGATTAAAGGAATATTATTTTATAGTCTCTGTGGTTTGGCGTTTTAATAAATAAACCCTTAAGAACCTCTTATAGGGGCCTAATATGAATATGTGAGGAATCACACGAGAAAATTTATTTGTTAAGATTACGCTATGATGAATGTACACACATGCCCCCATATCATTTGACTCAAAGTGTTTTTATACATTTCGTTTAGAAAATAAATTTTAACTTGGAATTGAAGCTTTGTTTTACTTTCTAGGGCTCCCTAAGTCCCCTGTGAGTGGCGCACAAGAGCATGAACGGGATATTAAGAACGTCAGATCGTTTATTTACCCATGTGTTATTATTATTATTTATTATTATTATTATTATTATTATTATTATTATTATTATTAGCACCGCGTCTTACTATCTGTTCGGGTTATACGCACTTACGCTAATATGTAATGGTAGGGTGATTGTGAGAGGAACTGGAGGACCTACAGTTTAACTTGGAATCCAAACCACGGTGGAGGCCTGGCATTCCCCACATTCACAAGATGTCTTGTCAGAGGTGGAGGAAGGGTTTGGTAATCAGATAAATCTGTGCCGGGACCGAGGATTGAGCCCCGGACCCCAGCACAGAAGTCCGACACCTTACTCCTAGACCACCAGGTCACCATTTACCCATATGTCTAGTCTAGTTGTTTTAATGGCATCACATGTG